>CM029389.1:19948853-20548853 GCA_017165825.1 Hepsetus odoe | reverse complement strand
GCCCTTGTGGTTTTATAGATGTTGTTGATATGTTTATAGTTAAGTTGTGTGTGAGTACCTGGCCTGAAAGGATAAATGGTGTGTGATATCTGGATCCACATTGAGCAGTGCCTGCTCCTTTCCCTGCCCAGGAATGAGCTGGCTTTCCTTTTGCCCTAAACTTCGTTTCTCCACATGCACCAATACAGCCTCAGGTAGATGACTCCGCATGACAAACAGTGGATTGAACACAATCTGGATTGAGGGACACACATGATTAGGCATACATACAGTACTCTCTATAATAACAGGACATTTGGGATGTTATTTGAAAACAAGAAAGACTAAAACAAACAACATCTAACTTTTCACTGAGGTATAATTTACATTGTTCTCAAGAACACAAAAGTACAGTACTGTGCAAAAGTTTTAGGCAGGTGTGAAAAAATGCTGTAAACAAAGAATGCTTTCAAAAATGGAAGTGTTAATCATTTATTTTCATCAATCAACAAAATGCAGTGAATGAACAAAAGAGAAATCTAAATCAAATCAATATTTGGTGTGACCACCCTTTGCCTTCAAAACAGCATCAATTCTTCTAGGTACACTTGCACACAGTTTTTGAAGGAACTCGGCTGGTAGGTTGTTCCAAACATGACTGTGTTTCAACCTACGTGTGACATTGATGATCATTAGCACCTATGCAAAAGTTTTACGCAGGTGTGAAAAAAATGCTGTAAACAAAGAATGCTTTTAGAAATATAACTCATGATTGTTTATTTTTATCAATTTACAAAATGCAAAGTGAGCGAACAAAAGAAAAATCTAAATCAAATCAATATTTGGTGTTACTACCTTTTGCCTTCAAACCAGCATCAATTCTTATAGGTACACTTGCACAAAGTCATTATTGCACAAAGGATTATTGTCAGGTGTATGATCAACCAATTTTACCAAACAGGTGCTAATGATCATCAATGTCACACGTAGGTTGAAACACAGTCATGTTTGGAACAACCTACCAGCCGAGTTCCTTCAAAAACTGTGTGCAAGTGTACCTAGAAGAATTTAAGCTGTTTTGAAGGCAAAGGGTGGTCACACCAAATATTGATTTAGATTTTTCTTTTGTTCACTCACTTTGCATTTTTTAAATTGATGAAAATAAACAATAATTATTTATATTTCTGAAAGCATTCTTGTTTACATAATTTTTTTCACACCTGCCTAAAACTTTTGCACAGTACTGTATGTGAAACAATTCATCCAACACTCTCTAAAGATCTGTCAGTTCGCAGTCCTTGTGCATTATTCTCCAGCTGAGATATTCAACTATTAGAGAATTGTTAGACACACAATGCTACATCTACTGGCCAGCCATGTTTACAGTGTCAGTGTATAATACTATGTACAAATGTGCTCACCACTCTCTGATGCAGATTAGAGTTGGATTCCAGAGTTACTACATTGCACCACACAGACATCAGATGGCCAGCAGTGGAGTGAATCTAAAGAAAAATAATCCAATATCCATCAAAGGATTCTGCTTTATAAAGGATTTACAATCCACCCTCACCACAGAACAGTGGGAATTTTAATATTCCTTTTCTATTCTATTTAGCACACTATCTAAACAGTATCTAAACAACATCATGGATCACTTACAAGGGTTGTTACTAGCCAAAGCTAAATAAAGCCTTGCTCACTAGAGAATTATACAGCTGTTTTTTTCTAAATGACAGTTGTTAAAAGCACTATATAAATAAAACTGACTTTGACTACACTGAGACACTGAGCAAGAGTGGTTACAAAATGCAAAGGAAAATCTCTCCTAATTTGATCTTCTGAAGCTCAAAAAAACTACACCTTTCTGTTTTCTATGTTGCAAAAGGAAGCTAGAACTTTCAAAAAACAAAATGAAAGTGACAGTATTTTTTACTAAACGGGTGACTCTGCAGGATATATTTTTAGGTACTAAATTTTGATAATCTGAAGCTCAACTACACCCATGAAACAAAGAATTTCAATTTTTTAAAATTTTTTTATAGATTTAATGGGAAGCAAGAACATTTAAATGATACAATGAAAGTGACAATATTTTTACTGTAGCAGGACCACATATATAGTAATTTTCAATGTTGGGTGACCTGTAGAGCTTGTATTTTTAATTTTTGTTCGTATATTTATATGCAGCTTCGATGCCCTGAAAATTGCAGCTAGAGTCATCAAAAGATCATACCTGTTATTAACACTGCTGTCTTACAGTCAAATTACACATTGATTACAAAATTTTACTATTGACATAAAAAGGCTTAAATGGCTTTGCCCCAGAGTAATGTATTTCCTATTACAAAGCTCCATGCATAATCACATCAAAAGATGGTAGTTCCAGGAATATTGAAAACTAATGAAGGGGAAAGAACCTTTTCAAACAAACCCCTAGCCAGTTTTTTTTTTTTTTTTAAATCTTCAGGTTAATATCTGGGACTAAGATGTGGTCTGACTTGTCAGGCTTTCTTTAATAAATTTTCCCTCATCAGATACAAGGTGTAGATTCAGGTGTCTCACAGATATAGAGAATGAAAGAAACTGGGATGCTGGTGCTCGGGTCAAATACGTTCATTGACAGTGCAATTGGGGACATCAGCATCTCAAGACACTCATGTAATGTCATTGATACTGATGTTCTTTTTAGCTTGGCTACTGTAGTAAGAGAGCAAGGTATTTTCAAGCATAAGCAGTACACCGATGCCTACTTCAATCACGCATTAACATGAGTGCTTACTCATTTAACGATGTAATCCTTTCAAATTCAGACTTAAATTTGCCCACCTGCAACAGATGGCTGTCAGTGTTGAGGCATATATCCTGAGACCATTCGTCATGTCCACGTGCACGAATGCACAGCTTAGTCACTTCAGAGTCTTCTAGCACGAATGAAGACAGCTTGCTGTCTGGCTCCACACAGGCCTGTAATTCACGCACCTCCTTCAGCCCCTCCAATCCAACACTGTGCTGCACCAAACACATCTCAATTGGCTCATTCAGGAAACTACATACCACTTGCCTTCCACAAATAATAATCTGTGAGAGAGAGAGAGAGAGAGAGACTATAAAATACAAACTTAACAAAATAAATAAACTACAAATAGCTACATGAAGTATATACAGTCATGACCAAATGTTTTGAGAGTGACGCACACTAATTTTGACAAAGTTTGCTGGCTCGGTTTTTATTATGGCAATTTGCATATACTGCAGAATGTTATGAAGAGTGATCAGATGAATTACAAGTATTTGCATAGTCCCTGTTTGCCATGAAAATGAACTTGATCCCAAAAAAACTATTTCTACTGCATATCAATCCTGCCACAAAAGGCCCTGCTGACATCATTTCCTGTGATCCTCTCATTACCACAGGAGAGAGTGTTGAGGAGGACAAGGCTAGAGATCACTTGGTCAGTGTCAGTGGTGCGGGAAGGACGTCTGCGCTGAGCCAGGGATCCGGAACATATCTTTATTAAACAGGGTAGCAAAACAAGACACAAGGACCTAAAATACCACAATTAACTTAAGGCTTTGCCTTGTGAGTGAGCCACGCTCTGTTCTGACTCATTGGGGCTTAAATAGCCAGCCCTAATGAAGCACACCTGTGCCTTCATGAGCTCAGGCTCACTCACAATTTTAACAACTCAGCCATGAAAAAGGAATGGTACCAAAACATTCTCAGAGAGCAACTCCTCCAAACCATCCAAGAACAGTAAGGTGAAGAACAATGTCTTTTCCAGTTTGATGGAGCACCATGCCATAAGGCAAAAGTGATAAAAGTGGCTTGGGGAAACAAAAAAACAAACATTTAGATGGCCAGGAAACTCCCCAGACCTTAATCCAATTGAGAACTGGTGGTCAGTCCTCAAGAGCCAGGTGGACAAACAAAAATGCCACAAATTCTGACAAACTCCAAGCATTGATTATGCAAGAAAGGGCTGCCATCAGTCAGGATCCAGCCCAGATGTTAACAGACAGCATGCCAAGGTGAATTGTAGAGATCTTGGGGGGGGGGAAAGGTCTACATTACAACTTTGCATAAACCAAATGTAACTCAAAAAAGCCTTTGAAACTTATGAAATGCTTTTAATTATACTTCAGTTTCTCACAAACATTTGACAAAAAGATCTAAATACACTGAAGCAGCAAACTTTGTGAAAACCAATACTTGTCATTCTCAATGACAGGGCAGTGGTGGCCTAGGTCCCAGTGATTAGGGACTAGGTCCCAGGATCGGAAGGTTGTGAGTTCAATTCCCGGAACAGTAGGCTGCCCTGAGTTACCTTAGTGCTGGTAATCGCTTTCCTGACAAGTCAAGCTAACATTTCTTAGGAAAAGGGAAGCAATGGCCTAGGTAAAGTCACAAGAACATGTAATTAGCTTTGGGTGATGTGTAACTGTCAAACAACTTAGTACTACTGGTACGGGCTGATGCATCCTGGTTGTATTTTGCATAAACACTCTTTAAATTATATTTATGAAAATCTCTTATAAATAAAATGTAGATAATATATTTTTTTTATTTGATAGTTTTTTATGATAGATAAAAGTCTCTCAGGATACTTGTTTTCATAATATGTGATGACCTTGTACAGTACAAGCTATAGTCATGCGTATTTTCCAGAAATTCAGGATTTTAATGCTGCATGTGTATCGGTGGCTGTGAGGGTGTGTGAGTATTCTACCTGTTTCTGCACACCGTTGAGTGGTAGGACTTTAATGATAAGCGTGGCAGTTTGGACATTCCTCTGAATGCTTCTTAGCAGTGCTCCAACATTGTCAATACTGAAGGGCTCAGACCAGCGCCAGTTACCCCAACCCTCAACACAAACATGTAGCAGCTGTAAACACACACACACACACACACACACACACACACACACACACACACAAAAATAGAACCCATGGCTAATTGTTCAGTTAGGAGACTGTTTAGTCTCACACTCTCCCAGCAAACCACTTAAAACTCAGCTCATAATGGAGTTAATATAGATCAGCTGCACATCTGGTAGCATTTGTAGCCTGTACAGCAAAATAATTTTTTACAGTTTCAGTCATAAATACCATCAGTCAAATTTATCGTCTGTACATGTGAACAAACATGAACATAATATATGCAGAATATTATATACATAGTACAAACTCATAGCCCAAATACCACTGAACCCATGGACCCAAAAGCACAGATTTTATATTAAAAAAAAAATTAAAATAAATAAAGTGCCAATTCCCACTGATTAGCTAGGCCTTCCCTTTAAATTTCCTGTGGTCATTACATAGAGAGTGTAGGCTAACAACTAACCTAATTCTGAAATAGCCCTTTTCACATCTTGCTTCACTAATCAACGTACCTTCTGCTTAAATGCTGAAAATAATTTAGACACATTTTTTTTTAATATGATGGCAATGATATATTAGCCATAGTACATGGATTTAAATACAGTGTGAGCAGACAGTTGCTAACTAACGCCCTCACCAATGTCTAGACTTGTGCTTACACAGTGATGTCCCCCAGCTATGATTCAACACTGTTTACTGCTGAAATACAGATGTTGTAAAGCTAAGAGTCAAAGCCATCAAATAATTCAGCTGCTGGTTCATTCTTGCTTTGTGTTTGTGTGAATACTGAACAATCTTTTTTCACTTAAAAATGAAAATGCAACATTTAACTAATGACAAACACAAGGTGGATAATGCATGTGAACCTGTTACCAAAAAACAGGCTAGCAGCAAAATCTCATGTTACATAAAAATGTTTTTTTTGGTAACCAAACATGTTCTAGCTTATATATGTATTTGTGTGTGTGTGTGTGTGTGTGTGTGTGTATGTGTGTGTGTGTGTGTGTGTGTGTGTGTGTGTGTGTGTGTGTGTGTATTGTGGAAATGGTTACAACTGGCCATTATGTATTCATATGACTGTCGAAATTAGGTCAAAAGTAAGACCTGTGTGTGGGGAAAACCTGAATGCAATTTTAAGTGAAAACCAAATAGTATTTTAATTTCTTGATACCTTGATCAAGACCATGCACTATTGTGACTAACTAAACTTACAAAATAAACAAAAAGAAAAAAAACAAGATCTATACTAGCTCCCTACACAAAACTAGACAAAACTATTCATTAGAAAAGGCAAGGATCTCATATTTCCAAAGCTTTCAAAAGTTTAATTTAATTAATCAAAAGTTTAGTCTCTATATTATTTTTATTTATTGTATCGGTGGCTATTTTTCTACTGATGTTATAGGGAGATTCACACTGTGCGAATATGCATATCATGTATGTTATTTTCAATATCAACTGCAGTGACTTGGCAACTGCTACTGTGATACAGATGCATCCCAGCCCTGGGGATCGGCAGGAAGCAGCACATCCTCTTAAACTCTCTCTAGACTCGCACTAATGCCTCTCTTCAGCCAAAGTCCAGCCATAATAAATGTTCCACTGCTCTCAAAGGAACCAGGCTTTACCGCAAAGTTCACTGCCCGAGCACAATGCTCCTCCGCTGGTCAAACTGAAAGCAACCAGGGTTTTCTGCATTGTTGTGTGCATAAAATGAAGTCTGGGGCTGGAACAGGGCTGCTATTTGAGAGAAGAGCAAGCCCCTTAGCTAATGGAAACCAGCTTCCACATACAATGACAACAGTCAACAGGATGTGAAAAGATATGTGAAACAGACAGCAACTACACCAAATGAGGTTCACAGAATGGCTAGGCGGCAGTGCTGAGACATCCAGTGGCTTTATATGGCTACCAACACAGTATGAAAACAGGTTGCTTGAGTTGAACATGAGTGCCAGTGCTATGGTGAAAGGGGTGCCTAAGGGGCAATGAGACTGGGGCGTGGGGGTTTGTTTCCACTATAACCACACTATGTGGCCAAGGAGTAGAAAGTGCAGGAGTAGTTAAAGCTCAGACAGTGGGAGGATTAAGTGTGCTCTGCTCCTTCGAGAGGACAACAGGACATTAGCTCTAGCAGCAGAAAATAGCTCACAAAGACTTGTTTATGCATCATTCACAGGGAAGAAACAAAATCTGTCTGATGTTATTTTGTGGGAACCCTGAATTGCTCCAGGGGGACTGTCCCTGTAATTAGGACATGGAAGTCGCTCTGGATAAGAGAGTCTGCTAAATGCCACAAATGTAAATGATGTTGCACAGGTCACAGTAATAAATAAGTCAAATATAAAGTGACATCCATTATCTTATTAAATGAACTGGCAGCCTGTCCAGGGTGTTTCCCTGCCTTTCATCCTGTGAGAGCCCCCACTCAATTAGGACAACCGGCTATGAAAATGAGTGAATGAGAGTAAAGTGACATTTGTTAGGTGATATATGGTATAGCACACAAAGGAGGTCATTTAGAGCTGCAAAGGAGTATTTAAGTTTTCGCAATGATGGTCACAAAGTTACAATAACTAAGTACTTGATGAATAAAAAAAGTGATGCAGTGCACAAGCTGGGATGAAATTACATCTTTAAACAATGGTGGAACAATGTTAAGAGTTCTGATGGCAAGATGTCCATGTAGTGGAAGGGAATCCACTACATCCTTTTGGGAACCCTTTAAGAGAGGGAAAAGGCACTCTAATGATCATCATAGCTGCTCTTACTGCAGTGAGCTGCAGAATGAAACATAACATTTCCCAGAAAACTGACTGTGGATTGTGGGTACTTGCTCAAGGGTACTTCCTGCACATTCTCACGGGGGTGGTGGTGGTGGTGGTATAGTGGTAGGATACTTGCATACAGACCAAGAGGTCGCAGCTTTGAATCCTACCACCATTGGGTTCCTGAGCTCTTTAATCCTTCGCTTAAGTCAGCCATCTTTCTGAAAGAAAACTTAACTAAAAGAGCAGGATTTCAGAAAAATGTGAATGGTGAGAAAAGCAATCATGAAAATCTAGGGTAAGAATGAAGGATACTTTTGTTCCACAAAGACATTTTTCAGTTGATGATTATCTAAATTGTTATGTTAAAAAATGAGATGGGTGAGTGCAAAAGAATCATTTAAAGATATGACAAGATAAAAGTCACTTCATGTAGTTTCTTGAAGGATTTTTTTAGGAAGGAATAGATAAAGAACCTGTAAAAGAATCTTGAAATGAAAATTGTTTTCAAGTATTGGGAATAGAGACGAATAAAAAACTAAGAGGCAAAAGTAGAGGGAAAAACAGGGTAAAATGGAAGGGAGGCTCTCGGAAATCTGAACTCAAACTGAGCTCATCACATATTTGGGAAATGACATTCAAACTGGATCAAACCCCCATGTGAACAATCAGGTCCTGCCAGAACCAGACAAATATTTCAAGCTTAATCTGTCCACCCACCTGGGTGGATTTGTGAGATCTCCAACAGTACTGGTGGCTGAGACCACTGGCTAGCACCACACTTTCATCTGTGTCTACTTGGCCAAAACGCAGAGTCTCCTGAGTGTCATTACAGATCACATAATGACTGAAGAGCAGTTCTTCCGCTGCTGGGTTCAGGTTCTGTATAAGACACACAGACATGCATACACACATTAATAATAATACTAATATTCATAATTAAAAAAATACCAGAACAAACACAATACATTTTCTATAGTTGAAGAAGTCATTACAGACATTACACCTAGAAAAGTGTTTCTTAATTTAAAAGTTAATTTTAGAATTATTACAAACTTCTATTTTTTAAATAATTTAGTTGTCTGAAGGGCTAAAAAGCTCGACCAAATCTGCAAATAAATTATTTTGCCAGAGGTGGCAAAGGAACATATTCTTATACAAAAAATCACCTTCAATAGACACCTCTTCTTTGCAGGAGTGCCTTTTCTTTTATTGTAAACATTTAATCTAATTAAATGTTATGCATGATGTGCACTGATGGATAAACCAAGGAATAGGCTTTTGCCATGCAATGCTCTTGACATGCAATAAAGTAAAATAAAAATCAACAACTACTCTCAGAAACAATGTAACTAAAGAACCAAGTCTGTTTATAAAACTAAGAAATAAAAAGTACAGATACTTGAATTAAAATATAAGTAATAAAGAGTCATTTTGTACATTTCCTTGGCATAGTTTATATATCTATACACCCTCGACTCCAGCTGTAAAGCCCTTGTAGCGGGGCTAGTGGATGACGTTTTGGCGGAATAGCTGTAAGGCCAAAGCTCATGCTGAGGCTTCCAAACATGAGCACCCCTCCCCCTAACATTAACGTGTCAAACAAGTTCACCCTGCTCAGTGAAGCACCAGCTGTTAAAGGTGCTTTGGTTATTGGAGATTCTATTATCTGGCACATGAAAATAGCTACCTCATTTAGGGGGAACAGGACCAGTTAGAGTCAGCTGTATTTCAGGAGCCAGGATCCCAGACTTGTAAGGGAACCTTAGGCTATTAGCCTAAGGCCTGATACCAATGTTGCGTGGCACTGAAGTTTACAGCAGGCTTTGAGTGTTACATTGCTGCATGTCCAAGCAGTGCACAGAAAATAATGTGGGGTACATAAATAATGAACTAATTTTAAGGGCAAACCTGGTCTTTTAGGTCGGGATGTTGTTTACTCCTTGCAGAAGGGTGCTCCTGATTCTTGCAGCACAATTTTTGCAAATATTAGTTAGTTGGCAGAGTAGTTTAGGTAGCCATTGCTGGAAATCCAAGGCCAGGACCCGCAGAAAGACAGGCTAAACCAAACCATCTGTGAGCTGAGGCATCACTCAAGGTTTACCATTTTTAGACCATGCCAGTTCCCCAAACTAAACTATACAAAACAAAAACTCAGAAAATCTGCTCTGTCAATTTGATTAATTTTTAACTTTTTATAAATCAACATGCAAGAGCACCTTAGATCTAAAGCTGGGATTTCTGAATCCAGGTGAGGAGTGTGAAGACAAGTGTGTCTTGCCTACAGTCAAGCATGGTGGTGGCAGTGTCCTAGTTTGGAGCTGCATGAGTGCTGCTGTCACTGGGGAGCTATAGTTCCTTGAGGGAACCATGAATGCCCACATGTACTGTGACATACTGAAGCAGAGCATAATCCCCTCCATTCTGAAACTGGGCCACAGGGCAGTATTCCAACATGATAATGACCCCAATCACACTTCTAAGATGACCACTGCCTTGCTAAAGAAACTGAGGGGTAAAGGTGCTGGACCGGCCAAGCATGTCCCCAGACCTAAACCCTATTAAGCATTTGTGGGGCATCCTCAAATGGAAGGTGGAGATGCGCAAAGTCTCTAACTTCCACTAGCTCCATGATGACTTGGAGGAGGAGACATGGAGGAGTGGAAGAGGATTCCAGTGGCACCCTGTGAAGCTCTAGTGAACTCCATGCCAAAGAGAGTTAAGGCAGTGCTGGAAAATAATAGTGGCCAAACAAAATACACTTTGGGCACAATGTGGACGTTTTTTTTTACTAAGGGGTGTACTCACTTTTGTTGCCAGTGGTTTAGATATTAATGGCTGTGTTGAGTTATTTTGAGGGGACAGCAAATTTACACTGTTATACAAACTGTACACTACTTTACATTGTATCGAAGTGTCATATCTTCAGTGTTGTCCCAAAGATATAATAATATATTTACAAAAATGTGAGGGGTGTACTCACTTTTGTGAGATTCTGTATATATTTGGCTGATTGAACACCTGGCACGCCACCCCATTTAGAACAATCTGGAGGAGTTTCACTTTGCATTTTAGGAGATCTGCTAGCTATACGGGTACTTCATGATTTTCCTAATGTTGTAAAGAGCAAAACAACACAACTGGGAGACAGAAGCAACAAGAACAGAAAAGGACTAGTTATCGGTCATGACACCCAGGTTTCTCACAACCTTGGTTGGGGAGAGAGATGGAGAGGTGATTTTTGCATTGAAAGTTTAAGAGATAGACTGTTTGGTTGGGATGACCAACAGTTCAGTCTTACAGAGATTAAGCTGAAGGTGGTGTTGCTTCATCCAAGTAGAGATATCGGAGAGGCAGACTGAGACACATTCTGATATCACAGTCATCTAGCATGAATGACAGATACAGTTTGTGTGTCATCTGTGTAGCAGTGGTAAGAAAAGCCATGTGAATAGACAACCAGGCCCACAGAGGTGGTGTTAATTGCAAAGAGAAGGGGCACCAGCCCAGAGCCATGGGGTTACCCTGTGGAGTGGTGATGTAATCTGCATGTTTGTCCTTGCCATGTCACCTTAAATCTGAAGGTTAGTTGGAATCGGGTCCAATGGACATGTGGTAGGATGTCAGGAGTTTGGATACCTCACTCTTAGTGAGAGGGGGGATTGGGATGAAAGTTGAGCCATTGCCAGAAGCAGAGAGAGGACACATAGTAGGACTTCTACATGCCTGGTCTTGAAGGCCATCTTTGGAGAGAGGGCTGAGCAGAGAGCAGGATGTACCCTTAACTGAGAAAGCAAGGTTGTTCTTGAGTGGATCCACAAATTAGCTACTGATAGCAGCCATTTTTTCAGTAAAGAAAACGCCAAAGTTACCCGATGAGACATTTGTAACAGGTGGAGGTGGTAAAGGATTCATTAGTGTTTTAAATATGGAGTGGCGGTGGCGGTGGTCTAGTGGTAGGGTACTTGGCTATGGACCTATGGCTCAAGAGGTGTTGAGCAAACAATTCAGTGGCATCACTGACACTCTAGCAAGGAGAATGTGCTGAGAGGAGGCAGAATGGACGTGATAACTGTGAAGTGGATGGGAGAGATTTGGTGGGGAAAGGGGGGGTGGAACTGTTCTGACAGGCACATAGAAAAGAATAAAATAACGGTAAGAGATGGTTTCAAGTGAAAACGAGGTTGAGTTCTTTGCCAGCTTTGTGGGTTGGAATGCTGCAGGTATGTTTCAGGCTGTACGAGTAGATCACGGACAGGAAATAAGCAGAGGTTGGGGTGTCAAGATATATGTTCATATCACCTAAGGGGACAGCAATACTCTGGAACAGAGGACAACAAAGGGTCAATCTCATATACATTTACGGCATTTAGCAGACGCTCTTATCCAGAGCGACTTACATGTCCCAATTACAGGGACAGTCCCCCTGGAGCAACTCAGGGTTAAGGGTCTTGCTCAGGGACCCAGTGGTGGTAGTGCTAGAGTTGGGATTCGAACCTGGGACCTCTTGAACCATAGGTCCATAGGCAAGTACCCTACCACTAGACCACAGCCACCCACAAAACAAGTTGTCTGCCCAGATAACAACAACATAGACTTTTAACAGTACTCATCACCATCACAGCAAGGTATCTAAAAGGGGCAACATGTGGTTGAATTTACATTCATTGGAAATCAATATGCCAGTTCCACCTCCTCGTCCAGAAACACAGGAGATATGGGAAAGTGTGTAGTTAACGGCCTGGGGAGCATCAAGTTTTAGCATATGTGGTAACTGTGACTGGCAGTTTACCAACCCTACAGAAAAGGAGGCAAGTGTGTGTGAGATATCCACACAGCACCCACTATTACCAATAAAACTAGAGCTTAATAAATGAAGTAGTAATTTACTTCTTACTTTTGTTATCTTTGTGTTTATTGCTCAATATCTGTTGCTACAGTCTTTCAATGAAATGAGCAGGCACCTAAAGCTAGTTGTTTGGGCTATCATCACTAGAAAATTACATTGAACTTAATTATTCAATTAATCATCATAGTTATCACTAGAATATTTGAATATATCACTAGAATATATAACTGGGGCAGCGGTGGCTTAGTGGTGAGGGAGTTGGCCACAGGATCGGAAGATTGTGGGTTCAAACCCTTACCAGTAGGTTGCCCTGAGGTAACCTTGAGCAAGGTACCGTCCTTGTCACTGCTCCCAGGGCGCTTTCATAGCTGCCCCCTTTAACCCATGCACAGTGTTTGCATGGGTTAAATGCAGAGGTCCAATTTTGTTTTGGTTCACTGTGTACTGTGCTGTGACCTCGCAATGACAAGAATAGTCACTTTCAATATTTAATTTCTAGCATTATTTGGTTTGAATATGTACAGAGGAGAGTTGAGGATTATATTGGGAGAAGGATGCTGAGGATGGAGCTGCCAGGAAAGAGAAAAAAAGGAAGGACAAAAAGAAGTTTTACGGATGTTGTGAGGGAGGACATTCAGGCAGTTGGTTTGAAGGAGGAAGATGCAGAGGACAGGAAGAAATGGAGATGCTGATCCGCTCCCTAACGGGAGCATCCGGAAGAAGTAGATTTATCTTCTAGTATTATATATGGTGACATAGACCTTTGCATACTGTACATAAAGATGAGTACATATAGATGGGTGCTGTACATATAGATGGGTACATACAGAAGGGTTTGCTGAAAGAGGCCATCTCTTGTGTAGACACTTTCAGCACTCCCATGACCAGCAAGCTGCGACATATGTGCTCTGACATAGAAAAGCTTGAACTTTTCAGCAATTAGTGCTGAAGGTCTGTAGAATGCTCGTACCCCATTGTCAAGCCAACACAACCCGGCCCTTTTTTACAGTCACTTTATGCTTGCACTTTTTCTTTCTTCCTACAAATATAATTTCATAAAGTGACTGTTCATTTCCTGACATTTCATACCATGACAGTATCTGTAGTGATAGTGATCTGTATATTTCTTTTTAATAATATGAGTGGGCCCTTTGCATATACATGCAAATACATGCACATGATTTATGGATTTGTTTTTCCTGTTTCATAAGGCAATCTTACAGCAATTTCAGTCAATTTCCTCATTACTTTCTAATCCCTTACAGTTCAATGATACCTTATATAACCAAAAATAAAAGCACACATATACTAAAAATTCTACTCTGCTAAAACTCAAAGGGGTTGTGAGAATCTTTCATCTTTCATAAAAAGCTTTGTTGAGAGCTCATAAGGAAGGAAGAGTTCTGAGTGGAGAACCTGTAGGGTGAGACTGTTTGGAGGGAAGACAGGTGATCACTTTGAGAAGCTGAGGCATATTAAGGTGGTTCAGTGGACAGTCTAAGCAAAGTATCATGATCTTCTCTTGATAAAAGTAATTTCCTACTAATCTACTGTCATGGGAGTTTGGTTATTATTAAGGTATGTCAGGTCTGAGGCCTTCAAGCAAACCACAGCATCTTTCAGTTGCTGTTTGTACCGGGGGTTTCTCTCATCAGTCTCTTTCTCAGGAGATGAAATGCATGTTCATTTGGTTTAAGATTTGGTGGCTGACATGGCCAGTTCAAAACATAAATGTTTTGCCCCTAATTAAGGTTGTTATTAACTTGTGATGATTAGTTTGAATGCATGAGTTGGTATTTTTTATATTTAGATTTATACTAGCATTGTGAGTTACATAAGTCATATAGAGTCATGAGACTACTTCCACTGTGCTTCACAGGTGAGAAAACATATAAGCTATCTTGAGCATATCCTTTCCATTACCAAACTCTGGTAGAGATGAACCTTTTTATAACTTAGTTAAATAGACTTTGTGGCTCACCTTTTTTCAGTTCTAACTGTGAAGGAGTTTGTTGAGCTTGAGTTTGATATCAAGAGCTATTTATAGTTTAAACAAACATTCTAATTATTTCAATAAGAGATAACTGGTTAAAAACTTCCCCATTTCCCTTAACTCTACTTACTATGAGTATTGTTTGTTGGAAAGCATACAGAGGTACTTTAACTTTTCTTCCTAAAAGGTTGTGTATGTGTGTGTCTCTCACCTGTTGCCAGGCTTGCACTGCTGTGTCCAGTGTTTGAATAGCATGCTGCCCTACAGACACATGCATGGGATCCACCCGGAGGGTCAACTGGTAGTGTGTGTTTTGAGAATGTATGTATCTGCCAGTGCTATTTCCCTGCAGACTGAAGGGTTGGACCAGGGCTGAGAGGGTAAGGTTCCTGTAGTCCACCAGATGGCAGTGCAGTGTGGAACAGAAGTGGAACTCTTGACCCAACTGAACCCCATCACTCCACTGTCTTACAAACACCTGGGGCTCCTGCATACACACCACACCATACTCCTGCTCTGATGGCAACTTCTTGTCTGACAAGAAGGGACGGAGCTGCTGGGATGGTACTGACAAGAAACAAATAAGAAAATAAAATACAGTAAGTAATGGACAGTCATTCAAAAACAGCTAAGCTTCAACAAGTGTGAATCATCCATAGCTACGCCCACTTTAGTATTTAATATTTTTCCTAAATAAAAATATTTAGAAAAATATAAAAAAAATATATAAAATGCCGGTCTCCACAAAAATGCAAGTAAAATAAAGGATGGAACAATACCAAAAACCCTTTTGCAAGTTTCAGTTTTATTGGACAATGCACAATAATGTTAAAGTCATAACATTAAAAACTCTAGCTTAATATTGTGCAGACATTTGAAAGTGTGCTGTGGTATCTGGCCACCAAGAACTTGAAACTATAAGTCCTTTAAGGACTGGTTTTGCACATCCCACAGATGCTAGACTGGATAAAGGGTTTGTGTTCCACAAACCATTCCTAAACATTTTTGTTTTAGTTTTAGTGAGTGTAATCTTGTGTAAAGAGCCCACTCCTATTAGGGAAAACATATGAAAACTACTTGGTCTCGAACAATTTGATATATGTTAAAGTAACATTAACATGCTTGCAAAGACCAAATATTTCAAAGCAGAACATAACTAACACTGCATCACACTCCACTGGCTTGCTGTGGGTAACTTCTGGTGCTCATGTTCCCACAATTTGGTGATTAATAGGAGCATGGGCACTCTGAATGTTCTGTGGCTATATAACTCAATAAGCAACAAGCACAGAAGCTGAGTTTTCTGCCATATTTCAATATAATTAATTTCACATGTCAGTGATAAAATTTTATGGCTGTTATTAGTATCAGTTTTTAAGTCACAATAATAAAAAACAGTATGTTTACTTTTTAAGGAAGCAAAGGTTAGAAAAACCCAATGGATAACCAGTACCTGTGCCCAGCTGCTCCAGGTGGTGGCATAGTCGTAGCTCAAGGCGGGCCAGTCGCAGGGACATCCCAAATGATGGCACAAACCATGGTGCAAAACAGGAGTCCACCCGTGTACATGCTGCCAGTGCTGTGGGAGATACCAGCTGTTCACACGGCAATTGGGAACAAGACTCACTGTCGGAACTAGAAAGAGAGAAACAGACATTTCATAAAAAAAGCACAGTTTGCAATTCAACTTTGTCAAGTGACTGAATAAAGCTACAGGTACCTAATAAAAGATTTTACAGAACCATGTCCATTTTCATTCTATGTGCTTCACAAATTACAGCCTCTAGATCAGGGCACCATGTTGGTGACCCCTGTGCTAGAAACTAGCAAATAGCAAGAGCATAACCTATGCAAATCTCCTTGAGTGAGGTACAGGTATGTTTTTTGTGTACAGTAGTATGTCATGAGCTCCTTGTGCACATACTCTCTTTCTTTCTAGTGTTTAGAACCTTGGAGCAACTTTAAGGAGAGGAGAAAAAAGAGGGACATGCAATTGATTTAAAAGTTTGTTTTAAGGAAGTTTTTCATCAATGAAACTGATTGGGCCCATCCAGTTCTTTTACGTTTTAATCAAAGAAGACAGAGCTTAAATATAAAAAAAATGTGGTGTTTGTAGTTGAGTTTAATCAAATACAGCTGTGCTGCATATTTTACATTTCTTCAATGGAAAACCTTTTTTTACTTTTACTGTTTTCATATTTCTCTATTTCACTACTTGAGGGCATTCAAAGTGAGACAGAATGCAGTCATGACAGTACATAGAAACACAGACAGACACAGACAAACATGCCTCTCATCTGCTCCATCTCCTGTGCTGTTAACTATGACTCTCCACAGGTCAGAAGCCACAAGATCTGTCTGGTGTGTGTGGGGGCTCAGGGGGGGCAATGTGAGCTCACACACACTGCACTCAGACAGGCTGAACTCTCTGTATGGCACAAAGGCCCTTCTTAGCTCATCCCAGAAATCCAGACTACAGGGTACCTGCACAGACAAAATGAGACAGACAGGTACACACTAAAAGCTTTATGCTATTTTATGATTTTTTTTTCATTATAAAAAATAGGCACAATGAAAAATACATTTTTTTTTTTTTAAATCAGCAAAATTTATTTGTGAAGCTTATCAATGTCCTGGTCTATTTAATTCTTAAAGGGGCAGCAAGCCAAGAAATAAACATGCCCAATCTCAAAATGTGCCCTAAGCCCTGAGGTCCTACTCAAAGCCCACACCTTGGTGCTATCAACAACATGCACACCTACAAGTCAAGAACCCTCAAGGATGCTTAGTTTAAAGACTTAGATTTGGACAGATTCTTGCAACATGCATGCTCTGCAATCTGCACCTGGATTAATGGCTAATTTGCTTATTAACAGAGCCATAAAAGCATATTGCAATTTAATTTATTTTTAAATTAATTAACAAATGTGTCATTATTCACATTTTAGGAAAACAGATATAAAAAACACCCCTCCCAAAAAAAATAAAAATATTTAAAAAAAACAAACAAAAAAATATGCTCTGATAGTTCAGTGTCAGCATTTCAAGTAATTTTGGATTAAAGACAATTGCTGAGTCCATAGCCCTTGCTGAAGGCTGCAGGAAGTGCTGGGGGATCTTTGGCAGCACCCTTCTGAACACCAAATAGAGAAATAAGACACTCTACGGTCGCCTACATTCTTGCAGCTGTGGAGTGCAGCTGTTACTGCAAGGCCAGGAGTGTGCCATTTGAAACTGGTCTTTCATTTTAAACACTTTTTCCTAACTCTGGTTCTGAAGACTTCCATTGATTTATATCTTCAATCATAATTAGCTGATGTCATCATCATTAACTTATCATTACTAACTAACTAATCAAATATCTTCAGTGGAATCAGCTGTATGAGTGCTTGATCTAGTTAAAAAGAATGTTATCCGATCTTGAGTCTGAAATGAATGTAGAGCAATACAATTCACCACTCATCCGCAGTCCTACGTACACCCTCTCACACACTGCATATTAAATTTAAGAGCTCAGAGAATGCCTAACTCTCTGCTCCATTTCCCAACTGCTTAGAAGCTGCTGAGATTCCGTGTTCAAACTAGCTATATATTCACTTATGCAACTACAATGAATGCTGCCATGTCTGTGTGTGTCCAAATGGCAAGTTTATAAAACCTATCCAGTGTCAAAAATGATAGTCTGATCTGTAAACCAAATTGTAAAGTAATATAATACCGCCATGAAGTGGAAAGTTGAAGGGGTTGAACCCCTGTGTAAGGGGTAGTTGTGTAGGGGTGTTGGTGGTCTAGTGGTAGGATACTTGCCTATGGACCTATGGCTCAAGAGGTCCCAGGTTCGAATCCCACCTCAAGCACTACCACCACTGGGTCCCTGAGCAAGACCCTTAACCCTGAGTTGCTCTGGGGGGACTGTCCCTGTAATTAGGACATGTAAGTCGCTCTGGATAAGAGCGTCTGCTAAATGCCGTAAAAGTAAATGTAAGCCATACTATGGGGTTGGGTAGACTGGTAGTGGTAGAGACAGAATTGCAATTTTGTACAGAGAGGGCAAGTGAAATTAAAAGTTGAACAACATAGAACCAAATGTTCATTGTTGGTTCAATCAAAACTTCCCTCACATCCGTAGCCACACACATCCAAGCAAGATACAATAAACATGTAAATATATACACATATGTCCTTTTAACACACGTAGACACATTTCTAGCAGACCAGCTCTGTAAAATGTTCTATAAAACAAATATTCCAGCACAATTTCAGAATATGGTTGCAGGGGAAAACAAAGTCGGTGGACATTAAGACCTTTAATTTAATTGAATTTAGAAGGGAAAACAAACAGTAAGATTCTGTAATTAAAACAACTAATTACAGAATAATAAATGATTTAAGTATGATGAGCACAGCATGTGCTTTGTCTCTTAACACTTTATGTATTTTCCTGAACTGTTACTTTCTAGCTGAATTTGACCGAAAGTAATTTAGAGCACTGTAGATGGGTCATAGATAATTCAAATAACACTGATACTTTTTCATGTGTCCTTCTTGTCAATATTGCCAATGGATTTGAAACAAAAATATGTAAACTGCATTTATAAGGGGGATGTAAACTGCATTTATAAGGGGGAGAGCAGGGTTCTTTAACTTTAATTTTAACTCTCTATGGGGAAGTTCTCACCTGTAAAACATCACCCAGGTCGGCTATGCTGATTTCTGGATCCTCAGTGGTATTGAAAGGGACGGGAGTGATACGAACAAAAGTTAGAACTCGGGGTTCAGGATACCGCCACATCATCACTCCAGGACTGTCCTCCGTTTCATTATAGAAAACCACCTCATGTGTCCCTGGGAGCTTTTCAGAAGCTACAGTGAAAATGAAGAGACATAAGTGTAGGCTGGCAATAGTAGATTTCACTGCAGAGAAAAAGGAGCAAGTTACCCCTCCTTCACACAGAGTGATCATCATACAAAAAAGTCATGCACAAAGAGCAAAATCTGAGAATTTCTGGGATTTTACTGACATTCTGTCCTTTCATTCACATATAGCTACTCTCAGGTTGTTCACAGTTTATTATTTGCTCTAAATATATAGATACTCTTTTCTCTCTCCAATATATACAAGCTGTTGAAGTCTGAATGTCTCTTTCGCCCCCCCCGCCCAACACTTTTTCAAACACATGCATAAACACAAGTACACAGACAGAGCTAATGTTAGAAAACCCCTGTTTCTTCTAGTGTATGTGGATGAGGGAAATGTACCTGAGTCCTGAATGTACTGGAAGAGGCCAGTACGCAGGTCATCTGAGGAATGTTCTGTATGAGGGGTGTGTTTCTTAGGAGAGGGTGGTGAATTCAGATGGAAAGACTTCTCCATAGGCTCCTCTTCATACCCTCCCACCTCTCTCAAGAAACTCTGCAAGTATTCTTGAATCAGAGTAAGACAATTATAGTGCTCCTGCCCCCAAAACACCTAGAAAGAAATAGGGAAAATATGCTAGTTGGTGACTGCAGTGCCATGTTGTAGCTCTAACAATTTCTACATATTAAAATGTAATTTTTAGGTATCTCCCTACTCTTCTTCACAAAACAATTTTGCTGAAGCATTGGTACTGGTAGAAAGCTACGGGCAGAGGTAATAAGAAAGGGGGAGTATAGTTAGGTATACAGGGCTAAGATTTGAATGATCATTTATGTAAGGGTGATTTTCCTTGCAGAAAAGAAGTCAGGAGAGTAGTCAAAATAAAAATGTCACTTACAAAATGTCATACACCATTAACCAGGAGGCCTGGGTTAGTCAGAATGGCTTTCTCAATGGTATAATGAAAATGTATATGAAAAGGTATTATGAAAATCCACAGCTGTTGATTACAGATTACATGGTTGTATTGTAGGGTATGAATCATCCCTTCCATTGGAATCATATGAAAAGGCTGTACCTGTAGTAATCCTCCTTTAAGGTTCATCAGGATTCTTGGTGGACCAACACCAGAGGTGGGGCTGCCACTGTGTTGGCACCAGTGGGCCTCTAGATCAGAACTGCAGGAGAATGGCCCTACAAACACCCTGCTTTTGCCCTGCAAAGCTGTTCGTACCAAGACATCTTCACATTGCAGAAACATACATGCTTCCTTCACAGTCTCTGGTCAATTTGGGGTAGGGGGTGGGAAACAGGGAGAAAGTGATTGAGATTTAAATCAGTATCACAGTTTTTTGTTCTATGAATATTCTAACTGCTGGGCTCATTAAATTGGCCCAGACTAGTCTATGCAGATTATGGGACAGCATGGCTTTTATGTTATAAAAATGAACAAAAAAGCGTTACTTCTACAAGCAGATATTTAAGACAATATTAGAGTTGGTATCCACAATGTACAACGTAAGGGTACTCATTTAACAGATTTCTCCAAATGGCCATAAAAACTGATTCTAGATGGGCACTGCTACACATTATGTTGTTTGTGAATACAGCTAAAGTATTCAGCTGCAAAATATAAAAGTTATTCTTTGTGTTCTTAATCACTCTAATGAGACTGCGCCACCCTAGAAAGCCTTAAAGCTGAATATTCTCTAAGTGAAAGTGAACTGAAAATGACTAATTGCCATTGTGAAACACAGAACAGCACACAGTGAAGCAGGGACGCAGTGATAGGGATGACATCTTACTCAAGGGTACCTCATGGCAACCTACTGGTCTGGGATTCAAACCCACAACCTTCTGTGGCCATTAGGCCACCGATGCCCTTAAACAAGTTGAAAACATTTTGAGGAAGTTTTTTACAGATGAGATCTGTGTTTTAGTGTTTGTTATCAATATTAATTGAGTGTCTCAGTAACTCTCTCCTTAGGCATATGCAACTGTTGTTGGGGAAATTTCTAAATTAAAAAAGCAAAAATACAGATACCAAACAAGCCATGTAAATACAGATACCAAACATGCCATGTTTAATTAAATTATTTTTTTTAAATGTATTTATTTATATTGGCAGTAGAAGAAGCACATAACAAAAGTGCACCAACTATATCTCACTTTAACACACTGGGCAAACAGCAAGCTTGTCAGTAGTAAGAGTCTGTGTTGAGACACACCAACACATAGTATAGCTATAGTAGGTAACTTTTGTATTTATTACCATCACTATTTCCGGACAGTCGTATATGAAACAGGTCAAATCAGGCTAATCTTGTTCAACGTTGTACTCCTAATGCCATTAACAAGAATCCATACACCCAAATCAAAACAATCATTCAGAGCCAGGGTGTGACAAGTTCTAAACATATGCCTAAGGCAGCCTGTTCCCACCTTCAGTGAGTGCCTTTAGGCATTTCACAAAACATAATGGCACACAAACAACTACCAGCCATAAAAGAATCTGCCTATTAGTACTTTCCCGAAAACATGTTTAAAAATAGAAGTGAATAAGCTGCTAATTTACTGGCTTATTACTCATCTCATTACTGAAATGATGGAAATAAAAGAAAGAGTCAGGCAGATGGACCTAGAAGTTGTATTTGTTCGTATAATTCAACTCTCTTCTGAATCAAACCAACTGTAGCTTTAAATACCCATGTTTCATTAGAGACTTTGATGTCCTGGTAGTGTAGTGGTGTGAGTATATTGACCATATCATCATTTTTATGCAAATATTCCAACTCCAAGCTAATTGGATATAAGCATATTAGGTGATGTATATTTGTGTAATGAGAGAGGGTGTGGCCTAAATAACACCCTATATCAAGGCGTGCATAATTATTAAGCAGCTTCTTTTCCTCAGGCAAAATGGGCCAAAAAGATCTAATTGACTCTGAAAAGTCAAACATTGTAAAAAGTCTATCAGAAAAAAGTCTTCACTCTTTATTTGGCCGTGATCAAAGAACCATTAACAGTTTGTTGCAAATAGTCAACAGGGTTACAAGAAACGTGTTGAGAAAAAAACAAAAGCAAATGAACTGCCAAAGATTTCAGAAGAATTAAACGTGAAGCTACCAGGAAGCAATTATTCAGTGCTCAGCAAGTGTTCAGGTAAGGTAAGGAAGGCTGAGACCTGACCATGACTGAACAAGACACATAAATTGAAACATCAAGACTGGGCCAAGAAATATCTCAAGACATGATTTTTCAAATGTTTTAAGGACTGATGAGATGACTGACTTGACGGATCAGATGGCAAGCCCATGGCTGGATCAGTAATGGCACAGAGCTCCACTTCCACTCAGATGCCAGCAAGGTGGAGGTGGGGTAATTTTATGGGCTGGAATTATTATAGATGGGCTAGTTAGACCCTAAACCTTATTGAAAACTTGTGGGCCCTTCTTAAATGCAAGATTTATGGGAAGAAAAACAGTCCATCTCTCTGAAGAATGTCTAGGAGGCTGTGGTTGCTACCACACAAAAAGCTGATTGTTAACAGGTCAAGAAACTTTCAGACAGGCTTATGACTGTTTTTGAAAAGAAGGGTGGCTATATTGCTCACTACAGTTTACACTATAAAAGATAAACTGGAATTTTTTTTTTTATTTAGTTGCATAATAATTCTGCACACCAATAGTTGCTTAATAATTGTGTACAAATACAGTACTGTGCAAAAGTTTTAGGCAGGTGTGGAAAAAAAATGCTGTAAACAAAGAATGCTTTCAAAAATGGAAGTTTTAATCATTTATTTTCATCAATCAACAAAATGCAATGAATGAATAAAAGAGAAATCTAAATCAAATCAATATTTGATGTGACCACCCTTTGCCTTCGAAACAGCATCAATTCTTCTAGGTACACTTGCACACAGTTTTTGAAGGAACTCGGCTAGTAGGTTGTTCCAAACACAGAAGAACTAACCACAGAAAACTAACCACAGATCTTCTGTGGATGTAGGCTTCCTCACATCCTTCTGTCTCTCCATGTAATCCCAGACACACTCGATGATGTTGAGATCAGGGCTCTGTGGGGGCCATAAGAATTGATGCTGGTTTGAAGGCAAAAGGTAGTAACACCAAATATTGATTTGATTTAGATTTTTCTTTTTTTTTTTTTTTTTTTTTTTCGGGCAGCGGTGGCCTAGTGGTTAGGGCGTTGGCCGCATGATCGGAGGATCAGGGGTTCGAACCCCTTCCCAATAGGTTGCTCTGAGGTACCCTTGAGCAAGATGCCGTCCCCATCACTGCTCCCTGGGCACTTTCAATAGCTGCCCACTGCTGCACCATGTTGAGTGTGCATGGGTTAAATGCAGAGGTCCAATTTTGTTGTGGTTCACTGTCTGCTGTGCTGTGACCTCGCAATGACAAGGGTTGTCACTTTCACTTTTTCACTTTTGTTTGCACACTTTGCATTTTGTAAATTGTTAAATATAAACAATCATTATTTACATTTCTGAAAGCATTCTTTGTTTACAGCATTTTTTCCACACCTGCCGAAAACATTTGTACAGTACTGTAGTTTCAGAAAGTGTTTTTACAGAGGGTACATGTTCAGCAAAAGCAATCAAACTACCAATATTGTGTCAGCTTTGAACATTAACAGGCATAAACAGATGCTTTTAAGTTCTTTGAACGCCACAGTGGGCCCTCCATTGATGGGACTTGATTATCCAGCACATTCTACAGATATCTGATTATATTGATTTTGGATTTGATCCAACTACAGTTAAAATAAAAATATTTGGGAAAAGGAATTAAAGTCAATGGGGTATACCTCATGATGAAAGAGTATCTAGGTGGTTTGTCAATATCTGGGTTATATGACAATCTTTAGATTTCACAGTCAGGAATGTTTGCTATTTGAATTTTAATGTTTCATCACTATAAATTACATGTGCATACATGTGCACACGTGCAAATTATTCAAATCAAAAAATTAATGATCAATTTCTAACTTGTCATTTATATCAAAGATTCTGGAGGAAGCTGTGGCCCACCAGTTGTATTCATATCTGTAAAATAATATCTTTGAAAAATGCATTTTTCAGTATTTTTATTCTGTTCTTCACAATTATTAATTTACCTTAGTCATAAAATGATTAAAGATATAAAAACCTATTCTGTAATTGCAGCCAGTTCACAGATGATCTACAGTAAAACTCAAGACTATTTTTTTTTTAAAGTTGTACCTAAACAATTTCCAAATTCATTTCTTGCTGATATCCATATTTAATAGAAAACAAAAATTGTCTGCAAGGTGTACCATTAGTTTCTGTGTCATTTACATTTACTGCATTTAGCAGAAACTCTTATCCAGAGCGACTTACAACAGTGCTTTGTTTCCACATTTGAACTTCATATTAATAACCAGCTACTGCTGATATTACATTACAAACAACTGCTGATTAACTTTCTGATAATGACAGCACCTTGTGTAGTGAGAACAGTAAAGTGATTAAGAAGAAATTCAAATGGATATATATAGGCAGTTTTTGTAAGTACTTATTTCTATTTGCAGTTAAGGATTATAACTAAATGAAACAACAATATGTAAACAGTATGTAAATAAGAATCAATCTCTCTTTGTAAATCAGTCAGTGTAACAATAAACCACTAAATTAGATTCAAATAACTTTTGTTAATAATACACTTAAATTTTTTCAGTTTCATCTGAATTATTGGTTTCTTGGCTCTAGTTAATCCTATTTCGGCATCATCTGTCACTCAAATCATCATTCATCATGACCTCCACAGGACAACCAGTGGGCAGGCATTATTTGGGATCACTTAGCACTGTTGCTGGAGTTTCTTTGACCAACGTACCAGATGCATCTAACTGTACATGTATCTGGGAAAGTTGTATGTAAAATCAACACCTCGACCTCATAGTATTGCTCCTCAAATCATTCCCAAACAATTTTGCATGTGGAAATATGCATTATTGTGTAGTTTTGCTAGTGTGGCCTTTATGGACAAGACAGGCTTTAAATCTGTACTTCCTTAAACAAGGTAACACAAATAACCAACCTGAAACCCATTAGCAAAATATATGGGGCATGTCCCGCTTCCACAGCTGCTGTGTTTGCTGTAAACAACAGGCAAGCTTTTGGTCGTAAAGCTGTGAGTGGGATGCCTTTATGTATGATACAAACTCTAAAAATATCCCTGCAAGAAAGAGGATTTATTTCCCTGCTTTGGTTATTGTCTCCCTCTCTCCCTGCATACTCTCCCAAATGAGCTGTTTCCCATTGTTCTATACTGTTGACTGTTCTTGAATATGTTTACCAAAGAAAAAACATCAAACAGGACAGTGCATGGCCGGGCAGCTGGAGTTGGCTTGGCCCACAGCCTGCACTATTGTCTCACAACACAGTTATGTGCTGCTCAGTAAACAAGTGCAAACTGTTAAGGTTTTAATTTTAAAAAATCAACAATGACTATAACATCTGTACAGCATCTGGATGCTCTTAAGTTCTCATGCTATCTCTTACACACCACAGAGCAGTGGTCACTAACCCTCTTCCTTCAGTGTTCATTCATAGCTCAAAGGCCAAGCTCATCCTCATCCTAAGATCCAATGTATCTGATTCAGCTAGTAAAGTTTTTTTGAAGAAAATTAACTGGAGCATGTGTGACTGATTACATTTGGGACAGCATTCTGCAGGTACGTCAAACTTCAGGAAAAAATGATTATGTTAAAGATAATGTTAAAAAGGATGTATATGGTCGAACAGAGGTAACATCTAAGGTTAGGTTTTTGACTAAGGAGTAAAAAGTAGTGGTAAGAGACTAGTTCCCAGGATCCGAAGGTCATGGGTTCGAATCCCAGACCAGTAGGTTGCAATAAGGTACCCTTGTGCAAGGTACTATTCCCATCACTGCTCTCTGGGAATCAGATGTAAGGCTGCACATTGCATATGGGCAAAATGCAGAGAAATAATTCTGTTGCGATCGTCCATGACAACATATCATATATGGTTTTGGAGTGTTAATTTAATGTATTAAAAAAATAAAACAACACATATTTCAGTTACGCAAGTATTCTTCACATGGTACTTGTTTAAAGCAATGACCACCTCAAGTCTCTTTGATAATAATCCTACAAGTTTGCATATGTCTATTTTGACATATCTTCTCGGCAGAATAATATAAGTTCAGCCAGCTTGGATGGGAAGTGCTAAGTCATTTTCGGGCTTCTACAGAGATCCTAATTTGGGTTCAGGTTCAGGAATCCTAGCTGTAAGATTCTGCTTATTATCATGCTAAAATGTAAAGCTTTGCATAAGTCTGAGCTCTTAAGCAACCTTTAAAAGGTATTCACTTATCTATTTATATAAATAAATATATGCTGGCTATATATTTCTGTTCCCATTTATAGCTAATCCTCCAATCCCTTTCATGGATAAAACATTTTCTCAGCTTGATGCTGCCTCCATTATTTTAAGCTTGATGTTTAATACCAGGATTCCTCCAGGCAGTCATCGTTTTATCAGATTGTTTTATGGCCTTGCAGTGAGTAATTGCTTCTGTCCATAAAGACCTGATTGGAAAGGGTGCTGCACTGATGGTTGTCCATCTGTAAGGTTCTGCTACCTCCACAATGGAATTCCAGGTCTCATTTAAAGTGACCATTGGGTTCTTTATTATTTGTGTGGCTAAGGCCAGAAGGATGTTGGTGATTACAAATCTCATTCATTTGGAATCATGGAGGCTATTACGCTCTTTTTGTATACTCATCCAAATCTGTGGCTTAACAGAATCTTTTCTCATGTCTATAGGCAATTCTCTCAACCTCAATGCTAGGCTACCACAGTGACATATGACAACAACTTTGAGAGGTTATATAGACACTTTTCCTAATTATGCCCAATTCATTCAGGTAGGTACAGGTGTATTCCAATCAAGCTGTAGAAAGACCTCAGTGGCCATTAATAAAAGTAGGATGCTCAATTGCAGTTTCTAAAATTTCATTACAAGAGGGTTTGAACACTGCATGGTAAATGGGATATTTTAATAATCTAACAAAAAACAGTCCAAAAACTGTTTTTGCTTTATTATTGTCAGTATCCTGATGGGGAAATTTGATTAAAAAATGTGTTGAAGTCAGAAAAATAACAAATTGTGGAAAATCTGAAAATGTCTAAAAACCTTTCAGATGCACTGGGGGTTAGGGGTTTATGGTGAAGGGACGGCAGATTTAAGCCACAGTTATTACTCCTCCACAGAGAAAAGGGCTAGACTGAAAGCACTTTGCAGCAGTTCCACACAGAGCAGATCAACAGACATCAGAACATTAAAAAATATATAAATAGATAAATTTAAAAAAAGTGTACTGACCAGTGTTTTTTTGTCTGCACTTAGTGCTCAGACTGCCTGTCAAACTGGAAACAGACAGTGTGAGACTGGGCTGGGCAGGATCTGATTCTGTCTCCATGACAATCACCATCTGTACAGTTTGGAGGGAGATTTTATGAAAAGGATCAAAACTCTCCAGGAAGCTTGCTAGCCGGTGGGTCGAGCCTGGGGTGCTATCGCCTTTGGCACTTTGAGGAGGGGTATGCATCTTGGCAGGGGAAGGCTGAGGTATGCATGTGTCAGGCAAACAGCTACCCATAGGAAACATTTTTCTCCAGAAAAACTTGCTTTGCTCCAACTTAGCCATCGTTGGGTTCACCTTCAGTGGCCTACAAAGTGACACTTTCAGCTCAGCTGCAAAAAAAACAATAAATAAAATAAATAAATAAAAACAACCCTCCAAAGAAAAACAAAACAAAACAATGAAAACATATTAAATAATTAAAAAAAGAATTATTAAAAAAGTTAATCTTTTTCATCAAGTTCATCTTCAAACAATATTTAACAATACTTTATATCAGTTAAGTTATAATTTCCCTGGAATTAGCTCCAATCAATTATTTTAGTGTGATGCATTCAGTAAACATTACAAAAATATTGTCAATGTCATCATTTGACAGTTCTAGGTTCCGTTTACAGCATATAAAAAACTGAATTTTTGAAAGGTACAAAGTGCAGAATCAATGTATGTAATGACGAAAACGTTTGGTGACCAGACTTACTGAAATAAATAAAGCCTTTAAATAAAGGTCAAACCTGAATAGGAAGACATGAAAATTATTTAAAATCTTAAGTTGCCAAATTAATACATGTTTGGAAATAGGTAAAAGACATCTTTATAACCATTTTTCCACATTCTTATGTCAAAGATACAGACATTTGAAAACAACCAACAAAGCTTTTTCCAAACAAAATCTCATACAATTTCAAGCCAGTATAACTCCCAAGATATACCAGCTAGGCCAAATAAATTTAGAATTTTCATTCTGGCTATAATGGCAAGAATTCTGAGATGATCAAGCATAGAAGATATCCCATCTCTGTTTAATTGAGCCACAACGACCCTAATGCAAAGAGTGGCCAGAATGTTGGATATTTATTATATATACAGTCTTATGAATTATATATACAGTCATGTGAAGTTGTGTCTTTGTAACATTCTTTGACATATGGATATATAACCTCAATTTTAACAATACTGGGAGATTCAAGGAATATAACTACACAATTAAAACTTATTGTTTAGTAAGTAATTAAAAAAGAAAAGACTTTTCAAAATCTCCAGTAAAATGTAATTCTAAAAAATATATAAATAAATAAATTAGGACACCCCCAACTTTATTCCCAATTAAAATGGCTCAAACCACAGACAGGTGTTGCACATCAGGTGCACATGATTAGAACATCGTCAGTATTTTGAAGGAGGTTCACTCTATTTAAACCTCAAACATTTAATTTGGTGTGCTCCTGACTGCTGATGTGAGAGTGAACACCATGGTGAGATCAAAAGAGCTGTCAGAGGCCTTCAGATAGAAGACTGTAGCAGCTTATAGGTCTGATAAAGGGTTGAAAAATATCTCAAAAGAATTTGCAATCAGCTATTCCACTGTCCAGAAAACAGGTTACAAGTGGAGGACTTCCAAAACAACTGCCCAGGTCTGGCCGACCAAGCTAGTTCACCCCGAGAGCAGACTGCAAGATACTAAAAGAATCCAAAAACCCTAAAATGTTATCAAGAGACCTACAGCAGGCTGTTGCTACTGTTGATGTGAAAGTGCCTCTACAATCAGAAACTGCATAACTTTAACTTGCATGAGAGGTGTGCAAGAAGGAAACCTTTGCTCTCTCAAGGCCAGAGTGAAGTCTGCCAGAGATAACGTAGACAAAGACCAGGACTTCTGGAATAATGTTCTTTGGACAGATGGGTCTAAAATGTAATTATTTGGAACCCAGAACAGAGGACATGTCTGACATAAACTAAATACAGCATTCCAGGAAAAGAACCTCATACCAACTGTGAAGCATGAAGGTAGAAGTGTCATGTTTTGAGGATGCTTTGCTGCAGCAGGACCTGGCCAGCTCACCATCATAGAATCCACCATGAATTCTACTGTGTATCAGAGGGTGCTTCAGGAACATGTGAGACCATTTGAACGAACATTAAAGCTGAAGCGGAACTGGACCCTGCAACACGACAATGACCCAAAACATACCAGGAAATCCAGCAAGGACTGTCTGAAATCTAAGAAAGGAGATGGCTGAATCAAAGCCCAGGTCTTAATCCCACTGAGATGCTGTGGGGTGACTTGAGGTGACTAGCTGTACATGCAAGAAACCCCTCAAAAAGTTTGCCCCACTCCTCAATGCAGAATTCTTTAAGCTATGAGGTACTGATGTCAGAGACTGGAAGATGCAACAAAAAATGGCTCACTGCTGTTATTTCAGCCAAAGAGGGTAACACTAGCTATTAGGGGTTAGGGTGTCCAAACATTTTCCTCAGCTGACAGGGACGGCACCTTGATCAAAGGGGGCCTCAGGGCAACCCACCGGTAAGGGGTTTGAACCCACAATTTTCCAATCCGGGGCCAACTCCCTAACCACTAGACCAACGCTGCCCCCGAAATATAAATCATGACTGTTTATTTTTAGTAACCTAGTGGTTAGGGCGTCGGCCGCATGATCGGAGGATCGGGGTTCGAACCCCTTCCCAATGGGTTGCCCTGAGGTACCCTTGAGCAAGGTGCCGTCCCCGTCCCGCTCCTCCCTGCGATGGGCTGGCGACCTGTCCAGGGTGTGTCCCCCGTCCTCGCCCTGTGTGCGCTGGCTTGGACACCAGCACTCCCCCGCGACCCCGTTTGGGACAAGCGGCAGATAATGGATGGATGTTTATTTTTATCAATTTACAAAATGCAAAGTGAGCGAACAAAAGAAAAATCTAAATCAAACCAATATTTGGTATTACTACCTTTTGCCTTCAAACCAGCATCAATTCTTATGGCCCCCACAGAGCACTGATCTCAACATCATCGAGTGTGTCTGGGGATTACATGAAGAGACAGAAGGATGTGAGGAAGCCTACATCCACAGAAGATCTGTGGTTAGTTCTCCAAGATGTTTGGAACAACCTACTAGCCGAGTTCCTTCAAAAACCGTGTGCAAGTATACCTAGAAGAATTGATGCTGTTTTGAAGACAAAGGGTGGTCACACCAAATATTGATTTGATTTAGATTTCTCTTTTGTTCATTCACTGCATTTTGTTGATTGATGAAAATAAATGATTAACACTTCCATTTTTGAAAGCAGTCTTTGTTTACAGCATTTTTTGCACACCTGCCTAAAACTTTTGCACAGTACTGTAAATAAAAACAAGTTTAAACATTGATATGTGAGCATTTCTTAATAAAAAAAAAAATTTTTAATGGGGTGTCTTAATTTTTTCACATGACTGTACATTCATCTGGACTTACTTTGAAAAGTGCAATTTTTAAACATTCTTTATGACAAGAACAGAAGTAAAAAATTAAGAATGCTGAGAAGAATAAATGGGAGAAAGATGTCAGAACTTATGGTCTGTGTGTTTTTTCACACTGAAAAGGGTCACAGCAGACTGATTAATCTAAAGAGTAAACAAGGGAGTTTGAAAATCTGCTTATTTAAATTATTCCTTTAAGCACAAACAGGTATGGTTCATTACTGTGGTCAGGACACTAAAATTATACAAAAAAAAAAATGCACGCCAGCGAATCATTATAATCTACATCCATTTCCTGCCAGAAGGAACACAAAAAGAGAGGCAGAAAACATAAATACAACTAATCGAACCTGGCCCACTAAGGAAGTCTCTGATGCAGAGGGACAGAAATGGTGGAGGGATTCCTGTCCAGCTGTCTGCCTCTCCTGCTACTGTCTGCAACCAGAACACACTGTAGTCCAGAGACTCAGGTAGAGACTTCCCTGCATCTGTGAGGAGAAAACATATGCACACAAAGTTTTCAGACCCTTCCATATTTTCACACATTTAGTTCTGTTTCAGACATAAAATGTAGCCAGTTAATTTTTTATCTCATTAATCTACACACAATATTACATAAAATATGGGGAAACGGGTTTTAGGAAATTTAGTTTAATTTAGAAGTTTTGTTTATTTGTAAATAAAATAAATAAATAAGACAAAGCATCCCAAATCACATGAGCATTTAGGTCCTTTTGTATGATTTGAAATTTTGAATTCACTGAATATAGTCAGCAAAGGAGACACAGATCTGTCAATATAAGGTATAACAGTTGACACTGTATGTCATGACATTCAGAAAAAATGTCTGCAGACCTGAGACAATATTGTGTGAGGACAGATCTGGTGAAGGATACAGGAAAATTTATATAGCACTGAAAATGCCCAAGAGCACAGAAGCCTCCATTCCTCAGTAAAGGCACATGACAACTTCTTAGAAATTTGCCAAACAACTCTTCAGATCATGAAAAGCAAAATTGTCTGGTCTAATAAAAAAAAAAAAAAGCTCAACAGCATGTGGAATTAAGCACAAATGGTGGTAGCTTCAATGCTGTAGAGATGTATAGCCAAGACAATATGATGGCATTTTATGCTCTGGGCCACTTCCCAACTCGGTGCGGCCCTTACTGCAGGTATGGCCTTGAGTAGTTTTGTTGGTTATTAAAGTTATGTTAGACAGTAAACTTGTCAGGTAATAAAGTTAGACAGGTAATTTGTCTACTTGAAAAGGCTGTGCACACATGCGCTTCACCCAATCTTGTTGTGCTTGTAAGGTTTTGCCAATAAATGTGTGTGAAACTTTCATAAGAAAAGTTTGCCAGCTCATGGATGATTCCTAAGAAGATCTGGAACTGTCATTGCTGGTCACAACACTTTAATCACATACTAAATCTGAATGACATCATGACATCATCCATTTTTTCCATTCTAATTAAATCCACAAAACACTCATAAATTGTTTTTGCTTTGCTATTACTGTGTGAAGATTAATGAGACAAAAACTAACTCCAATACAAAATAAAAAAAAATTTCAAAGGTTTTGACAACATTGTGTATAGCCCCTGTAATACCACAATCTTCTATGTTCATAGAGTCAGTAATTAGTGGTTTTTTATATTTGATATATACCGCACAATGCAGTAAGAAAGTACATTAAAACATATATGAATGTCAAACCTAGAGGTGCTCTCCATACTAACAACTGATCTGGGTTAAAGCATGATAGTTTAAAAAAAAAAAGTATGTTTCAATTTACTGTGGAGGATAAGCCGGCATACCCAAACAGGTGTAGTTGTAGGTGACTCCCTTCAATGTGAGGTCAAAAAGTGACAGCTCCATGCGCTGTCTCCGCTGGTGGCAACTGAGCAGGGCAGAGGGCTGAGCAAGTTGAAGAAAGAACAGTGGATGCAACAGGCCTTCTCCTGCACCCCGCCTTCCAGGTTGTCTCACCACAGTAATACCCAGCGCTTGCCTTGCAGATGCCCTGCTGGGTGAGGACAGCCCTTCAAGTGAATGTAAGCCTATTCCTTCTGGATGCCCTAATCCCATGGAGCTTTTACCATTTATCAGGTCCTCTGCAGTCAAAGCTGAAAGGTCAGCCATTTCTATCGGGGACTGGTCCATAGTGGGTAAATGAGAGTGTTCTTTGGGCATATTGAGGGCACTCTTGCCTGCACATTCACTAGGCTCCTTGGGGGGTTTTGGAACACAGCACATGGTATATGTCATGAGAGTAATTCTACCAGCTGTGACAAAGATGTCAAATGGGATGAAGGAGAGGTTCTTGGTAATGGTAGGTTGGTGTGAGGGCCTGGCCAGGCGGTGGTGGCTAATTCCACTCTGTTGGTCGATCTGGACAATGCGTAGATGAGCACTTTCACTGCCAAATCCACTATCCTGTCCACAGGGGGCATTGCCCTTTCCCAGTGATTCCACATAACTTGCAGCATAACTATTTCCTTCCTGAGGGTCCTGTTTGTGCATCTATAAATACAAACCACCAAACATGACAGAGAAAAAGAGAAAAAAGGACATGAAAAAACAAATACAGTAATACTTATGTAATTTATTTCTTTTTTTTATATTTACCATATTTCAACATAAATATGTCCTTAATTATCATAGAGTACCATAAATAGATAAAGAGAACCCCATTAAACCACTGATAAAAATGTTACTTAAATGTACTTTAAGTTTTTACTTAATTTTATCATGTAATTTTATCATCCTGATATGTTCGCTTAAATTTTCTGTCATAAAACAGAATCCATTGTTCCATCAATGGTAGCAACCTTGCCCAGTTGCAGCAGCATTCAGTGTTTCTCTTTCTCCAAATATAATGCTCCCCATTTAAACCAAAAAGATCTATTTTGGTTTCAACCCATTACGAAACAAAAAATGTCTGTGTTCTCCTGAAGCTGGAGTCATACGTATTAACACTAGCCAGTGCGAAAGCCCTTATTTTTCTTAAAAGTTACCCTGGGACGCTTTGTGACTTCATGGCCTTGCTTTTAGAGCAGTTTTTGTTGGTCGATCAGCTCATCAGACATTATTAACTGTCTAGAATATGATCTATTTGTAGTCAGTCTGACTACAAATGTGAATTGGTGAAACTACTTGGATATGATTTTTCCAGTCTGATGAGCATCCTGGTTTTTCCTATAATCCTTGTTTTTTCCTCTTGTAGGTTTCCTACCTCTATTCACAGTTCTAAATGTTTACTATTACACCCCTTTTCGTGTACATAATGTCTCTCAGCTTTGTCTCCTCTTTTTTGTGCTCATGTGCAAGTATCTTTCATTCTTTTTTTGTTTTTTTTAACATGATGTATTCAGTAAGTGATGAAACAAGACCATGGAGCAATGGAAGTAAGTAACTTAGTCTAATTAATTACTTCATATAGATGTTCACAAGTGAGGGTAAAATGGAACTGGAGATCAAACAGAAAGACTGGGGCGGTGATGGCAGCTTTGCGCTCGCTTTACCATACCATTGTGATAAAAAGGGAGATGATCCAAAAGGTCATGAGGTTCACCTATGATCATGAGCTCTGCATAGTGACCAAAAGAATAAGATTGCAAAACAAATGGCGGAAAAGAGTTTCCCCCACAGGGTGCCTGGGCACATGATTTGAGACAGGGTGAGGACCTTAGACATCCAGGAGGAATTTGGAGTATGTTGAGAGGTGCCAGCTGAGATGGTTCAGGCATCGTGGGCGCCTACAAGTGGAGGTGCTCTGGGCACAACCAACTGGAAGAAGACCACAGGGTAGACCCAGGATACCCAGGGAAGATTATATGTCTCGGCTGGCCTGGGTGCACCTCGGGATTCCCCAGGAGGAGCTATCTGAAGTGGCCAGGGAAAGAAATGTTTGGGCTAACCTTCTCAGCCAGCTACCATCACTGCCTAGTCCTGCATAAGGGATAAGGAGAATGGATGGATTGGTGGATAGTGTACAGCAAAAACAAATAATCTGGCCTTGATGTTCAAATACTTTCAGAGGGTACTGTATTAATAAGATGAAAAATGTTTCCAAGCAAATACCTGTGCATCATCAAAAGTACCTAAACGTACACTAGAAAAGTGCCACTCACACATTGTTGCAGATCAGCTAAGCCCCTTCATCACAACAGTATTCACAAGAGGTAGCAGCCTCTTTTTGCAGAGGACTGTCCTGAGTCTTGTCTTATAGAGACAATGTTTAGCAGGTCAGAGCTATTTCTTTTGGGAAGATCAATAGTATATAAGGCACATGGGCAAAATGTAAAAGGGAAATTTTATGAACTCTGCAGACATGTCACCACTCAAGCTTAGCATGGATCCATTCAAAACTAAAAGCTCCATTTCCATTTCACACAGATGTACATGTGAGTGAGAGAGAGAGAGAGAGAGAGAGAGAGAGAGAGAGAGAGAGAGAAAACAAGAATGAGAAAGAGAGCGAGAGATTTTGTCCTAAATGTCAAAGAAATTTGAGCTCAGTGATTAAAATGTAGAAGGCTGATTGACGCTGATTGACAAAAAAAAAAAAAAAAAAGTAGTTGTAGGAGGCTAGAGTTGAAGGAGGCTAAATTCAACATGTCTAAATCATTTACAGCAGAGGCAATGTCCTGAGAACAGATCACAATATTACACTACTGAATAGACTCTCTTCATCACTCCCAGAGTTCAGTGCTGGGATTCAGTTACAAACAATAAACTGCTTGGGATTTAACCTAAATGTAACCTTGTAAAGTTTTCAGCAAACAACAAAACCCCTTCAGACAATATCATCTTGGAACATCCTACAGATGCTAAAGACTTCAAACAGTGTGTCCCTATTAGGTCATGGAGCTGTTCTGTGGCCTCCTTGCTTCTCTGCTTTGGTTACATATTTGAAAAACAGAAACATGGGGGAAATAGAGACAAGGAAAGGGTTAGAGTCGGGACAGAGTCACAGCCCAGGTGTATTAGTGGAAGTCACAAAACTGGTCAACATTTTAATATTTGAGTGTAGCTCCACAGAGAGAACGAGATTGCTGGCAGTCACTGCCCTGTAATGCATCTTTCTAAGCCTCAAATAAATAAGTGGCAGATATAGGCTAGAAATGTTAGCCAATGATCATAATCTCATTTTAGATGTTCTTACATATGTGGAAAATATGTTTGCTCAGGTTTCTGTTAAGCTGGAACTGTTAAGCACCTAGCCCCCTTATTCAGTTCCCCAAAGTGTCTGACCCTGTCTAGAGAGGGCACTCACCTGAAACTAAAACTAAATTGCATACCATTAGCAGTCACCAAACCTCAAACACTCCATTTGTTTCCATTTAAGGTAATTCTGCCACCCGGTGATCTTATCCAGATTTTCAAGCAAATTTTAACAAAGCCAAGTGAACAGGCAATTCAGATACTACTGATCTGCAATAGATTTGGTTTCTAAAGTGAGTAAAAGAATGTTGCAATCTCAGAGAGGTCTTATTTTGACTGTCTGTCAATTAATTGAGCTAACCAAAAGAAGGAAGGTAAAGTTTCATAGCAGAATGAATGAGAAAGTTGTCAGACTGGGTACAGTCTGAAAATGTATGAGATAAGCAAACTCAATTATCACTCTGGGATGTAAAACAAGAGAAGGTATTATCTAATTGATTTTTGAATAGCAACTAAGTTGTAGAAAACACAAGTGACAAAAAAAAGCGGGTTGCTGTGGGAATGTGTAATAGGCCTTGTCCTTGTCATAGCCTGATGGACTGACTCATACCCTTGAATTGTAGCCAGCAAATGTTTACTTCATCAGTAGTGCTACCTTTATATGTACACACAGCAAAGGCAAGATCTTTAAGTTTGTAATGCCTGTACCACTGTTTATGTTTGCACAAGAAACATTAAATATCTGGTGGTATATGGGGAAGACACTCAAAAGCTTGCTACTATGTTATCTACACCCTTATGTGATTTCTGTTAAAATGAAATTAGTCCTACAATGAAATATTTTAACCCAGGTATGTTTGAGCAGATAAATCACCAAACCGTGCTGAACACTGGCCTTTCAGGCCATAAAGCCTTGCAAAGACCAGGTATCTCTGACTAAAGAACCATAATCTTTGACAAAACAGGGACATTTGACTAAAATGCACACATTAACCCAAAACACTACATGTAATGCTAAAGTGTTAAAATTGCATGGCTTCAAACTGAATTTAACAAACATACAGGCATATACATGTGGTGAATTATACAAAAAGTGTTTTGTTTAGTGTTCTGAAATTGTGCTCACATTCACAAATTAAATGTTACATTGTAGTTACAAAACAAGAATTAATTTAGAAAGACTTGTTTTGGGGGTTCCCAAAACACCAGGAAAAAAAAACAAAAAACATTTTGTCTGTGGTAAGATCTAAGAATATAAAACTGACTACATGTCTGGGGTTCCCATCCTCTTTCTCATGGGCATGCACCTGTGATAGGGGTATTATGATTCTTTCTTTTCTTATGCCCTCAGGCCTCCCATTACTGGGATGGTTGTGGAAGGTTGTCTTTATGATAGCAGCTGGCTAGCTGGCTGTCTTAGCAATGGAGTGGAAACACAGGCATAGCCACCACTAAAACAGACCAGGCGCTCTAACAGACTCAGCCTAGTGAGGCTAGTGAGGCTGAGTTATAATCACATAGGGGCTGATACTGTGAAATATGACATAACAAAATAGGGATTTTAGAGGTGGCCATTTTTTTGCTGAAGGTGTGCTTGCACGCTGGAGACTAAATGGGCCTATCTGAGACTTCTGTAAGAATTCCTTTTGTATAACTTTTCCTTTTTGTATAAACATTTTCTCAACATTTTCAGTGATTCAGTTACACTCAAACTGTCTATGGGGCAGCGGTGGCCTAGCGGTTAGGGTGTTAGCCACATGATCGGAGGATCGGGGGTTCAAACCCCTTCCCAATAGGTTGCCCTGAGGTACCCTTGAGCAAGGTACCGTCCCCATCACTGCTCCCCGGGCGCTTTCAATAGCTGCCCACTGCTGCACGGGTTTGAGTGTGCATGGGTTAAATGCAGAGGTCCAATTTCGTTGTGGTTCATGTGTGCTGTGCCATGACCTCGCAATGACAAGGGTTGTCACTTTCACTTTTTTTCATACCGCAAACCTTTAAACCACAGCTGTCCAGCAAGTAACTAAAAATAAATATAACTGTCAGAAAGAAAACTTTACATCTATCTTTGAACTCTAACACAAGCCTGGACAACCCTATAACAGTGCTGGCAGGTAAAGCGCTTAACTTTTAGCATCACTAGAACAAGTAACAATAACAATATCCTCAGCTGTTCTCCCAGAGTACTCTGGAGAAGATGGTATTCATGGGCAGTGGGTTGCGGCTGGCAAACATCTCAGCAAGCAAGTGTGCTGCTGTTGCAGAAGGAGAGCTACAGAAAGCAGACTGGCACAAATGCATGGCTCATGCTTCAAAACAAATTAATTAACTGGCACTTTAAAAACCAGCTGCAATGAGTGTTTGAAATCAAAGCCCAGAGCTACACACATGCCACACACAGATCTCACCTCAAAGAGTGTCAAACTAACTCAAGTGACAGTACCTAACAATTATTGTCTTTTATAGTGAGTATGGAGTGCTTGAGAGTAAAGCAAGAAGATACTGAGCAACTCAACTCAAATGACAGCCATACATAAACCATCAATTCTATTCTATATACTTTATTGTCCCCAGGTTATTCTATCTACTTAAAAGAGAAATCTAAATCAAATCAATATTTGGTGTGACCACCCTTTGCCTTCAAAACAGCATCAATTCTTCTAGGTACACTTGCACACGGTTTTTGAAGGAACTCGGCTGGTAGGTTGTTCCAAACATCTTGGAGAACTAACCACAGATCTTATGTGGATGTATCCTTCTGTCTCTTCATGTAATTCCAGACACACTCGATGATGCTGAGATCAGGGCTCTGTGGGGGCCATAAGAATTGATGCTGGTTTGAAGGCAAAAGGTAGTAACACCAAATATTGATTTGATTTAGATTTTTCTTTTGTTCGCTCACTTTGCATTTTGTAAATTGATAAAAATAAACAATCATGATTTATATTTCTTAAATAATTTTTTGTTTACAGCATTTTTTCCACACCTGCCTAAAACTTTTGCACATATATATATTATACACACACACACACACACACACACACCCCTTTCATAGACCACGGACTGCATTTTGCCCATGTGCAACGCAAAGTTGGAATAAATAATATTTTGACAGGAGGAAGAAAGGAGGAAGCAGGTTCATCAACATTTGTATAGGACTGTCTAGTAGAAATAGCTCTAAGCTCTTTTCTGAATGGAGAGCCATGAGGGTTAAGCTCTTTCTAACCTGAAAAATTGTGGCTTTATGAAATTTTCCCCATCAGACCAAAAAGCTGACAGAGACAGTTACTACAGAAGAGAGAATTTGACACAATGCTCTAGTGGTCACTAGAGGTCTCTGCAGTATGAATAATACAAAGAGGGGTAAATACTGGCGTTGAACTATATGCACCTCTCTTCCCTAATCTAGCAGACACTTAAAAATATATATCTTAGAAAAATAATGGATATTAAATTTATTCCATATATCAACATTTCTACCTTCAAGATCACTGTAAGAACATTACAAATAAAACCAAACTATTTCTAAACTTTTCTATGTTGTAAATAATTTTATCTAACATTCCATTTGGCAGTTTTAGTTTTACCAATAGATATAAAATATTAAAAATGATTTCAAATGTATTATTATCCTTAAAACAATCTCATGAGAAATATGAAATTTAGTAAATGGCTTCCCTTGCTGGGATATTCTGTTTCTGCCATAGTTATGCCACTACTCGAAAACAAAAACTTTACTTCTCAAATTGAGCATTATTAACAAATTGAATTATTACTGAACAAATTTGTAAAAAATAACAAACTAAACCTTAGAATTAAACATGCTGGATTATATGAGTGACAATAAGTGAAAATGAATATTTGTCATTGTAAATACAACAATATACACACAGTGAAGCAATGAGCATCCTTACATCAGACACACAGGAAGCAGTGTTAGAGGACAGTACCTTGATCAAGGGTACCTTCTGGTCAAGGAGTCAAACCCATAAAAAACCACCCCATACAGACATGGGTAGCTGGAGTAGCTGTGGTCTCATGGTAGGGTACTTGCCTATAGACCTACGTCTCAAGAGGCACCAGGTTCGAATCCCACCCCTGGCACTACCACCACTGGGTCCCTGGGCATGACCCTTAACCCCAAATTGCTCCAGGGGGACTGTCCCTGTAATTAGGACATGGAAGTCGCTCTGGAAAAGAGCATCTGCTAAATGCTGGAAATGTAAATGTATATGAGAGAATGAGCAGAATGCATACAGTGCCTTGCAAAAGTATTCACCCCCCTTGGCTTTTTACCTATTTTGTTACATTCCAACCTGTAATTTAAATGTTTCTTAGTCTTATTTTATGTGATGGATCTGCACAAAATAGTTGGTGAAGTGAAATGAGAAAAAGAAATATATAAAAAATAATAATAATAATAAGAAACTGAAAATTGTCATGTGCATATGTATTCACCCATGCCATGAAGCCCCTAAAAAGTCCTGGTGCAACCGATTACCTTCAAAATTCACATAATTAGTGAAATGAAGTCCACCTGTGTGCAATCTAAGTGTCACATGATCTGTTAGCATAAACACACATTTTCTGAAAGGCCCCAGAGGCTTCAGCACCACTAAGCAAGAGGTATCACACCATGAAGACCAAGGAGCTCTCCAAACAATTCAGGGAAAAAACTGTTGAGAAGTAAAAGTCAGGGTTGGGTTATAAAAAAAATATGCAAATCTTTGATGATCCCCCAGAGTACCATCAAATCCATCATCTTCAAATGGAAAGAACATGGTACCACAACAAATCTGCCAAGAGAGAGCCACCCACCAAAACTCACAGACCGGGCAGGTAACCCTCAGGTAACCCTGAAGGAGTTGCAGAGTTCCACAGCAGAGACTGGAGTATCTGTCCATAGGACCACAATAAGCCCTGCACTCCATAGAGCTAGTCTTTATGGAAGAGTGGCCAGAAAAAAGCCATTAATTAACATTAAAAATAGTTTGCCAAAAGGCATGTGGGTGACTCCCCAAATGTATGGAGGAAGGTTCTCTGGACATTTTACTTTTCAGCCACCAAGGAAAATGCTATGTCTGGGGCTAACCCAACACATCCCATCACCCCAAAAACACCATTGCCACAGTGAAACGTAGTGGCAGTATTATGCTGTTGGGATGCTATTTCAGCAGCAGGGACTATACCGGTCCGAGTCGAGGGAAAGATGGATGGTGCTAAATACAGGTATATTCTTAAACAAAACCTGTGTCAAGTCTGCCTGTGATTTGAGACTGGGACGGAGGTTCACCTTCCAGCAGGACAATGACCCGAAGCATACTGTTAAAGCAACACTTGAGTGGTTTAAGGGGAAACATTTAAATGTGTTTAAATATTTAGTCAAAGTCCAGACCTCAATCCAATTGAGAATCTGTGGTCTTGAAGATTGCTGTTCACGAGTGAAAACCATCCAATATGAAGGAGCTGGAGCAGTTTTGCCTTGAGAAATAGGCAAAAATCCAAGTGGCAAGATGTGGCAAGCTTATAGAGACTCATCCAAAGCGACCTGCAGCCGTAATTGCAGCAAAAGGTGGCTCTGCAAAGTCTTTAGGGGAGTGAACAGTTATGCATGCTGATGTTTTCTGTTATTTTGTCCTATTTTTTGTTTGCTTCACAAAAATAAAAAACAATCATCAATGTTGTAGGCACGTTCTGTAAATGAAATCGTGCAAACTCTCAAACGATCGATTTTAATTCCAGGTTGTGAGGCAACAAAACAGGGGGTGAATACTTTTGCAAGGCACTGTAGATGTGGTGTTGTGTCATTTTTGTAAAAGGAAAAAGGGGAGAGAGACTCTGACTAATAATAAAAAATAAAAAAAAATAAATAATAAAAAATAAAAAAACAAATATATATATATATATATATATATATATATATATATATATAAACTTTTCCAGCATAAATTGGTGCTTCAGAAGTAAGAAGACAGATGTGGGAGTGTGTTTGTCATTAATATTGTGAGTATATAAATCTAAATCTTTACCTCAGGTTTTTTCTCCGAACGATCAACAGTACCCACATTTGCCTGCAGCAGCAAATGAAGGAGCTGAACCTGAGCCACACTCAGAAACGTCTCTAGGCCTGATGTTACGTTGACTTCTAAACTGTGGCCACACACCACTATCTCCTACAGACAGGCACAAAAAGAAAAAAACAAAACATGTGAAAGGGAGAGAGAGAAAAGGAATAAAGAAATGGTGATACATGTGGGAAAGAACAGGAAACTGCTTTTCTGCACTTCCAAGTTGAGGCCACACACCCAGTATCTACACACGCTGTCCTCCCACACCCACATCTGGCTTGGCCTGTAACCTCCTGTCCTTCTCTGGAGCTCCTGCCCCCACACTGTGTGCAGTATATCTATAGTTCTTCATTGTTCTTCATCTATACATTTTACATTTCATATATGTATCTCAACAAAAGTGAGTACACCCCTCACATTGCTGTAAATATTTTATTATATCTTTTCATGGGACAACACTAAAGATATGACACTTTAATACAATGTAGACAGCTTGTATAACAATGTCAATGTGATTGTAATTGCAATGTAATTGTATAACAATGTAAATTTGCTGTCCCTTCAAAATAACTCAGCACACAGCCATTCATGTCTAAACCACTGGCAACAAAAGTGAGTACACCCCTAAGTGAAAAATGCCCACATTGTGCCCAATTAGCCATTTTCCCTGCCTGGTGTCATGTGACTCGTTAGTGTTACAAGGTCTCAGGTATGAATGGGGAGCAGGTGTGTTATCGCTCTCACACTCTCTCACACTGGTCACTGGAAGTTCAGCATGGCACCTCATCACAAAGAACTCTCTGAGGATCTAAAAAAAAAAAAAAATTATTGCTCTACATAAATATGCCTAGGCTATTAGAAGATTGCCAACACCCTGAAACTGAGTCGCAGCACGGTGGCCAAGACCATATTGCGGTTTAACAGGACAGGTTCCATTCAGAACAGGCCTCACCATGGTTGACCAAAGAACCTGAGTGCAGGTGCACAGCTTCATATCCAGAGCTTGTCTTTGGAAAATTGATGTATGAATGCTGCCAGCATTGCTGCAGAGGTTGAAGGGGTGGGGGGTCAGCCTGTCAGTGCTCAGACCAAACGCCACATACTGCATCAAATTGGTCTGCTAGGCTATAGACCCAGAAGGAAGCCTCTTCTAAAGATGATGCACAAGAAAGCCCACAGTTTGCTGAAGACAAGCAGACTATGGACATGGATAACTGAAACCATGTCCGGTGGTCTGATGAGACCAAGATGAACTTATTTGGTTCAGATGGTGTCAAGCGTGTGTGGCGGCAACCAGGTGAGGAGCACAAAGACAAGTGTGTCTTGCCTACAGTCAAGCATGGTGGTGGGAGTGTCGTGATTTGGGCCTGCATGAGTGCTGCCGACACTGGGGAGCTAAAGTTCATTGAAGAAACCATGAATGCCAACATGTACTGTGATATACTGAAGCACAGCATGATCCCCTCCCTTCAGAAACAGGGCTGCAAGGCAGTATTACAACATGATAACGACCCCAAACACACCTCCAAGACGACCACTGCCTTGCTAAAGAAACTGAGGGTAAAGCTGCTGGACTGGCCAAGCATGTCTCCAGACCTAAACCCTATTGAGCATCTGTGGGGCATCCTCAAACGGAAGGTCCACCTTCCACCAGCTCCTTGATGTCATCATGGAGGAGTGGAAGAGAATTCTAGTGGCAAACTATGAAGCGCTAGTGAACTCCATGCCCAAGAGAGTTAAGGCAGTGCTGGAAAATAATGGTGGCCACACAAAATATTGACACTTTGAGCACAATGTGGACATTTTTCACTTAGGGGTGTACTCACTTTTGTTGCCAGTGGCCTAGACATTAATGGCGGTGCGTTGAATTATTTTGAGGGAACAGCAAATTTACACTGCTATACAAGCTGTACACTGACTACTTTACATTGTATCAATGTGTCATATCTTCAGTGTTGTCCCATGAAAAGATAAAATAAAATATTTACAAAAATGTGAGGGGTGTACTCACTTTTGTGAGATACTGTATATTTGATTTCCAAAGACCCTGAATGCAGAACAGAAAGGTCAGGCTAACGGATGAGGTGATTATGTCATTCCTGCCTAAAACATCAGGCATAAATGTACACAGTCTCAAACTCACTGTTATGGGTAAGAATATGTGCAGTTGTATCTATGTGTGCATCTATGTGCATAAAATGTCATGATTATTGGTTGGTATGCATGGTCAAACAGATTATAATTTGTTATTTGTACTTTTGTACTGGATCAAAATGGATGCATTCTAAGCTTGCCTCAGAGAATTCAGCCAAAAACAATATATTTGTAAGTAGCATTTCTCTCCCTCTCACATTCACACTCACACACACACACACCTCAGTAAAGTTGCTGTTGGGGGACCCAGGTTTGCTGTAGATGATGGCAGGAGCAGCTGTAACACGTACAGAGAAGTCAATCAAGATAGGGGTGAGGATTGCTCTTCTATCCTGGTGTCTCCGAACACTACACGCACAAACAAACACACACAAGCACACACACCATTAAAATAACCTTTACATAATCTTACTTTGTCTGTTTGCCCAGGGAAGCATATATTATAGATGTTCTTAATATATATATATATATATTATAAAATATAGTTATTTGCTCCCTGATCTGAACACAATAATGCAAAAGAATTTGGAATTAGCCTTTCCACTGTCCAGAAAATGTCTGTGTAGGACTTCCATAACAACTGCCAACTTGCCCAGGTCTGGCTGTTTAAGCTAGTTCAACCCGAGAGCTGACCACTAGATGCTAAAATAAGTCTCCAAAAACCCTAAAATGTCAACATGGGACCTACAGCAGGCTCTTGCTACTGTTGATGTGAAAGTGCCTCTACAATCAGAAAGTGACTGCACAACTTTAACTTAGCAGTAAAACAAACACACAATTACACTTTATAAGGTTTTGTTATTTGTTAATTGCCACATCTGTTGCTTTTAGAAAAATCAAAGGTATTTATAGAGGGGAGAGATTTAGTTGGGCTTGTTCTTGGTTCAGACAATGCTTCTCAGCCCTTTTTCAGTAGTGAATGAACCACAACAATGTGAGCTGCATCAGCAGTCTACAGAAAAGGTAACAACACTATGAAACAGCACAGGGCAGAAGGCAGCATTACTCATAGAGCATAATGTAATCCACAAAAGGAGTGTGTGTGTATTTATGTGAGTGGTTGTTTGTGTGTGTGTGTGTGTGTGTGTGTGTGTGTGTGTGTGTGTGTGTGTGAGAGAGAGTGAGTGAGTGAGAGTGCACATGCTTGAGTCCATTGTTAAACATGTGACTGTGGCAATATGAAATCAACTTAATAAGTGAGCTAAGGATGATGTGCATTTCCTGATAAGATCTGTATACAGATTATTATAAATAACTGGAGTTAAGGCAAGAAACACAATGTACAAATCATTTAAACTTAAAAACTGGGATATATAAGTATAAAAAATTGCAATGGAGATTTTGAATATAGTTTGAAATAAAAAAATGCAAGTCTGCCATCTATAAATTATCTGATAAAGAATGCATTTTCTTTCAAAATGACCAAATGAGATTATTATTAAACTGATTACTTTCAAAGAGTCATAAAGGGATATTGGGATATAAATGAAAGCTAATGTGAAGTGACTTTTTATTTCATTTTAAAATACAATATAATTATATAATTATAATTAGCAAATTTTTTCAGTCATTTGCAGTGATAAACTTTTTTTTTGGCCTATACTTATTTCATTTGGTCAGTTATTAAGTATCTTGCATAAATCTCTCTCTATCACACACACACACACTGGGGAAGGTCAGCAGAGTATTATATTAATCTCTGCTCTGGCAGAGTAAACTGTTTAAATTTTAACTGTTCACTCTTAAAACTGGGGCTATTAAGATCCATAATGTACAGTCATTTGAATATCTTGCACTGGAAATCACTGGCCCTCAACTTCTAAATGTTTAACTTCCACCTAAACTGCTCTAGTTTTTTGTCAGATTGAACTGAACTATTCATGTTAGTCAGTTCCAAATCTCCTGTATTACTAATAACATATTATATTTAGATTTTAACATTCATGTAGACACCAGCTCTTCCACTGAGACTTTAAATCTATCTGGGAATGCTTTAATTAAGCAGCACATTAACTTCCCCAACCATGGCCATATCCTTCACCTAGTATGTACTTCTGGGTTACTTCTATGGTACAGTCTCAGGGTCTCTGTTAGGCATCTCAGACAACCATACAGTCACCATAACCAAACGTGATGAAACTAAAATAACTTTTCAATATCTCAATTCCATTGATCTGAATGCCTTCTTGTCTTTCCTATCAGCCTTCTCTCCCTGCTCTGTACTTAACCTACTTTCATATGTTGAGAATGGTTTGCAACTCTTCTTTTCAGTCCTAAATCCTCTTGCTCCCATTGAAACTAAGATTAGTAACATCTTCTCATTCTTCCCCTTGGTTCAGTAAATGAAAGCAGCTTGTCGCTGTCAAAAAGTTCATTTTTTATTCACAAGACTACTCTGATCATATTTAGAAATACAAATCTGCTTTAAATGCTGCTTGAGAATCAAACCTGTCCTCCATTTTTTGTAAAGCAACCTGTAGAACTAGACATTTACTGGATATTTTACTGGACTGAGCAGTGTAGCAGTTATTTGACTCTCTCCTTTACAGACTAAAATTGACTCCATTTAAAAACTGCTTCTCTAATTTAGTCTATTTGTCTTGCAAAGTTTTAGAATACCCTGTACACTTGCTATCTTCTTTTACTCTTACTGCTACTGCTCTGTTTAGTGCTTAATTAATTAAAAACTCAATTACAATTAAGCTGGACTCAATCTCAAATCTGTCATATAACTTTTTGAAAGTTGTTTTTCCACAGCTACCATCCTGCAATCTTGGCGCTTATAATCATACTAAAAGTTTTCTGTCTGGTTCTTGCCCATCTCATAGTACAAAGTCAGTGCCACTGAGGGTAGTTAATAACCTCCTTTAATGTGGTGATAACGTGGCTCTGAATATACAGCGGGGAAATTAAGCATTGAAAACATCAATGTTTTTCCCTCAGTAAATATTTTTCTAATGTGGGCCTTCTTTTTCAACTGCTCCTTTTTAGGGGTTGCCACAGCGGATCATTAATTTCCATTTCTTCCTGTCCTCTGCATCTTCCTCCTTCAAACCGACCACCTGCATGTCCTCTCTCACTAAATCCAGAAACCTCCTCCTTGGCCTTCCTCTTTTCTGGCAGCTCCATAATATCCATAATAAAAGCAATATCCTGCTCCTAGCATAATCCTCATCTCCAAACCAGTGCAACCAGAGAAAGGGAGAGGGGGAGTGGGAGATGAACTCTGATCTTCAGTTCTTTCCATAGATTTTCAATTGGATTCAAGTCAGGTGACTGACTGGGCCATTCTAGCTTTATTTTCTTTCTCTGAAACATACTGAGAGAATTCTTGGCTGTGTTTGGGATCACTGGCTTGCTGAAATGTCCACTCTTTGAGCTTCAGCATCTTTTTTCTTCAGCAGTGGAGTCTTATGCAGTGAGCGTGCATAGAGGCCATGTTGGTTGAAAGCATTACTTATTGTTTTCTTCAAAACAACTAACAACTGCACCTGCCAATTCCAAGTCTTTCTGGAGCTCTCCGTGGTCCTTCACTCTTGGATAAAACTTCTAATTATTCTTTTGACTCCTCTCTCAGAAATCTTGCGGGGAACATCTGGTCGTGGACAGATTATGGTGAAATTATGCGTTTTCCATTTTTGGATTATGGCCCCAATGGTACTCTTTGGAATGTTCAGAAACTTAGAAATACGTCTACCAATGCCATCAGGATGTTTTGCAACGATAAGGCTGAGAGAGCGCTTTGCTTTTACCCATCATGAGATGCTTCATGTATGATACCTTGGTAATGAGAAACCTTTTCATAGGCCATCAATTAGGACTAAACCAGCTGATATTCCTTTGCAAGGATGGGGGGGGGGGGGTCAGGATTGCTTTGTAAATTTCAGCTGGTTTCTTGGCTTTCCATGTTTTTTGCACCTACTTTTCTCCATTTCTTTACTCCCAATACTTATTCGCTGTGTCATTCCACTTTACTACACATAATCGATGGACTTTTTTCTTCAGATTTATTTGTACTGTATGTCTGCAATACTTGGGCTGTTACTGACATCTGGCATAAATTTCATGTCATTTTACTGAGAAAAATGTTCAATACTTATTTTTCCTACTTCTCCTCCTGGACCTTTGCTTTGCTTACAATACTGTCTGCCATAAGCCTTTCCTTTTTCCAAACTCTCTGCTATTGATTTCTCTGGTTCTGCACTCTCAGGTAGGCAGCGGTGATCTAGTGGTTAGGGCATTAGCTGCATGATCGGAGGATCGGTGGTTTGAACCCCTTCCCAATAGGTTGCCCTGAGGTACCCTTGAGCAAGGTGCCATCCCCGTCACTGCTTCCCGGGCGCTTTCAATAGCTGCCCACTGCTGCACGGTGTCTGAGTGTGCATGGGTTAAATGCAGAGGTCCAATTTCGTTGTGGTTCACTGTCTGCTGTGCTGTGACCTCGCAATGACAAGGGTTGTCACTTTCACTTTTTCACTTTTTTTTTTTTTTTCACTCTAGGTTAAGAGAATTTTTCTTAGGACCACTCCTGTTCATCATTTACATGCTACTCCTAGGGCAAACATGGTCATAAATTTAATTGTATTGGTTTTCACAAAGTTTGTGTCACTGTTTTTAGATCTTTTTGTCAGATTTTTCTATGGTACCCTGAAGTATAATTACCAGCATTTCATAAGCCTCATAGTCTTTAATTGACAATTACATTAAATTTATGCAAAGAGTCAACATTTGCAGTGTTAGCCCCTCATTTTCAAGGCCTGTTCATTTTACGCTGACATGCTGTCAGTCAACTTTGGTTGGTGGTGGTCTAGTGGTAGGGTACTTGCCTACGGACCCCTGGATCAAGAGGTCCCAGGTTCAAATCCCACCTCTAGCACTACCACCACTAGGTCCCTGAGCAAGACCCTTAACCCCAAGTAGCTCCAGGGGGACTGTCCCTGTAATTAAGAGATGGAAGTCACTCTGGGTAAGAGCGTATGCTAAATGCTGTAAATGATTGTTTTGTTCCCGAGCCACTTAGTTATTGCTTTTGTTGGGAGAAGTTTCTCTCTGAAGATGTTTTGGTACCATTCTTTATTTATGGCTGTGTTGTTAGGCAAAATTGTGAGTGAGCCTAGTCCCTTGGCTGAGAAGCAACCCCACAAATTAATGTTCTGAGGATGCTTTACTGTTGGCATGACACAGGAGTGATGGTAGCTCTCACGTTTTCTTCAAACAATCGGAAATGCATCAGAGAAAACAACTTTACCCCAGTCCTCAGCAGTCCAACCCTATTACACTTTGCAGAATATCAGTCTGTTCCTGATGTTTTTCTTGGAGATAAGTGGCTTCTTTGCTGTCCTTCTTGACACTAGGCCATCCTCCAAAAGTCTTTGTCGCACTGCATGTGCAAATGCACTCACAACTGCCTGCTGCCATTCCTGAGCAAGCTCTGCACTGGTGGTACCCTGATCCCAAAGCGGTATCAATTTAAGGAAACTGTCCTGGTGCTTGTTGGACTTTCTTAGGTGCCCTGAAGCCTTCTTCACAACAACGGAACCTCTCTTCTTGAAGTCCTTGATGATCGGATAAATGTTTGATTGATGCACAATCTTTCTAGTAGCAATATCCTTGCCTGTATAGCCCTTTTTGTGCAAAGCAATAATGACTGTACATTTCCTTGCAGTCCTCAGTTTCCTTCCATGTAACCTGGCTTCCTTGCATTATGTTTCCTTCCATTTAACCATGGTTAAAAGAGGAAGAACTATGATTTGAAGCACCAAGCTCCTTTCAAAGCATCCAGTCTGCTATTCTAACTCAATCAGCATGACAGAGTGATCTTTGGTCCTCCTCAACACTCTAAACTGTTTCAATGAGAGGATGACTGAAATGAGGCCCTTTTGTGGCAGGGCTGCAATGCAGTGGAAATGGGTTTTTTGGGATTACATTTACAGCATTTAGCAGTACGGCATTTAGGACACTTCCATGTCCTAATTACAGGGACAGTCCCCCTGGAGCAACTCAGGGTTAAGGGTCTTGCTCAGGGACCCAGTGGTGGTAGTGCTGGAGGTGGGATTCGAACCTGAGACCTCTTGAGCAAGTATCCTACCGCTAGACTACAGTCACCCTGTTAAATGATTAAGTTAATTTTCATGGGAAAAGCTCTGGATGAGTCACTCAAGCTGAACAAAAAGTAGTAAGTTGGTAGCAGTAAGAGAGACCACACCTTTACTGTTTAATTTACTAGCATGAGTTTACTTTAATGTAATGTCTTGCTCTTGCTAAGTACCTCCATCATAGTAATTCTCTAAGCATAATGCTGATTCCTGGCAACAGACCATGAGATTTTTGGGCTCTGTTGTAGAAAAGAAGGATGGAGCCAAAAAGCCTGTTATGCTGTGTTTGTTTTAGCTCCTGTGCTCATAAAAAATGACAGAGCATATAATTATGATTTTGTACAGTAAGACCACAGAGACACATTAAATCCAATATTACATGCTTGTGAATGAAATTATGCTCAGTCTCACTCAGACATGAATATAGCCACAGTCCTCAAAAGAGCCATTAACAATGAACCAAAAACTAGTCTTTACAAAAACTGAAGAGGCATATACAGGTAAGTGTTGTTTTCAAAAGCATTTGTGGTTTCTGTAATCCAAATCAGCTGTTTCATCTGTGCGATCCTACACACAATTATATAAAGGCAATTTGGCATTTTGAAATGTCTTTTTTATGAAACTCAAAAATCTGATTAGATTAAGAAAAATGGACTTAAAAAACATGACCATTACATACAGCTCTAATGCAGCCTTAAAATAGTTTGCTGTAATGTGTAGTGCTTAAACATACATAATTTACAGTTAATAAATATACAGTTTAATATAAAGTACATAGCACACTGTACAAACACAAAGTGCAAATACACAGTGAAGACTGTCTTAACTGTACTGAGGACATCCTTCCTAACATGAACATGTCCTATTCAGTATATAACCATACCTGCTGGCCATGTTCCACTCCAGTGCAGGATTCTGGGAACTTCTCTCACCCTCAGTCGGTGTGCCCCCCTTTGTCCCTTCCCCTTCAGGCTGGAGTTGTGTCCACTGTGCTGTTCCCACATTGATACACTGCAGGTCAATCTGATATTGACGATCCTCTACTTCTGACCCTGGGTCACGCAACACACCCAGATTCATTGCCCGTCTGGGGATGGGAAGAGATAGTGGGGGTCAATAGTACAGCACTTCCCATGCAGCACTAATCATGATAAGATTGTTATGGCATAAATCATATGGATTTAAGACCCTTATATTGGATAAGTACTGAACTGATTAATATTTCAGCTGGTAACAAGTTATTTATCCCTAACTGAACCAGTGCATAGTTATTTAAATAATTACATGTTATGTTGTAAAACACATCCTGTGTTCATGTAAAAGATGCAACAATGTTTTAAGAGGTCGTGTTATTAGCCTGCACCAGGCAAAGAAAACTATTTAAAAAATTGTTAAAATTACTAGAATTAGATTAAAAACCTGGATAGATTGCAGTGAACCATGTTATTTGAACAGGAAAAGTGGCTGGAAAAAAATCTTGAATGATCATAATTTAAATCAATTACAATAGGTCAAATCAAATTAAAGCAAAAGTGAAAGTGAAAAAAGTGAAAGTGACAACCCTTGTCATTGCGAGGTCACAGCACAGCACTCAGTGAACCACAACGAAATTGGACCTCTGCATTTAACCCATGCAAAAACCATGCAGCAGGGGGCAGCTATTGAAAGCACCCGGGGAGCAGTGACGGGGACGGTAACTCAGGGTAACCTACTGATGAGGGAATCGAACCCACAATCTTCCAATGCTGGGCCAATTCCCTAACCACTAGGCCACCGCTGGTTAGGTGAGACTATTTGTCAGCATGACCAGACGTTCAAATGTACATTCAAAATACTGAGGCAGCAATGGCTTCGTGGCTAGGGAGTTGGCACCAGGATCAGAAGATTGAGGGTTTGAATCCCAGACCAGTAGGTTGCCCTGAGGTACCCTTAAGCAAGGTACCGTCACTGCTGCCCGGGTGCTTTCAATAGCTGTCCCCTAGTGCACATGTTAGTGTGTGGGTTAAATGCAGAGGTGTAATTTCATTGTGGTTCACTGTGTGTTGCGCCGTGTTTCACAATGACAAGAATGGTCACTTTCACTTCACTTCACATTCTCAGCAACCCAGACACACACCATGCAGTAGTGGTCAGCAATATCCAGAGCTTGGGTAGCAATGATGGGGACTGTACTTTACTGAATGGTACGTGAGGTAAACCTACTGTTACGGGATTCAAACCCTTAACCTTCTGATCCTGGGGTCTAGTACCTAACCACTAAGCCACTGCTGCCACCCTCCCCCTAAAAACAAAACAAAAAAAGTTATAGGCATCTAAGTTACAGCTTTTTTATTTTTAATTTTTTTGGCCAGGCAGCGTATAAACACACCTTTCTTACTAACTTGTGTCTTTGGGCATGGGACACTGGGTACAGCATCACTGGGTACAGCAAAGAGCCAAACTTCATTTTACTAAGACTGGCCAATGCAATGCAGCTAACAATAACACTTTCTTTGCTTTTAATATTTTCCTGCCCAAAATGGAAGGACCAGAATATTTAAATACAACTATTAGAACCCTAGCATTTAAACTAAAACAATTGGTGGCATGGTTTAACCTTTAAACTGTTTTGGAAATTACTAGTCTAATAAACTACAAACATCCAAAAAAATAAATAAATAATTTTGCAAGCAGGCAACATAGACATGGAGATGTTAAGTAGTGATGGATCACTAACTGCCTTCATTTTGCTTTTGCTTTTTAGAAAAAGTGTTATTCAAAAATTCAAATAGTCAGTGTAATGTGTAAAGTGTAAAGACTGAGGGATGCACTATGTGGCATGAGGTACACAGAAGTAGTTAAATGAATTTTGGGATTTTTTTGTCAAAGTGACTTCCCTACACATACAAAGATACAGGTTCCCCTCACTCAGTGAAGTGCCAGCTAAAAAGTCTGTAAAGGGTGCTCTGGTTATAGGCAATTCTTTAATTGCACACATGAAAACAGCTACTCCTTTAGGGCCACCATAGCTGGTCTCACTATTGTCCTGTAAACCATCGCTTTAACTCTTGCTGGTACTTGTCTGTCACAAATCACTCCAGCTTCTCTTCTCTCCCCATTTCCAACCTGCCTGCACTCTCTTCTTCACTGCTCTTCTACACTCGCCGATACTCTGAACTGTTGATCCCAAGTATTTAAATTCCTCCACATTATATATATATATATATATATATATATATATATATATATATATATATATATATATATATTGGAGGAATTTAAAAAATACATGAGGCGGAGCTTGAGTTAAAGATGCTGAGATTTTTGTTGGGTGCACAAGATTAGAAATTATTTTAGAGAGACAGCTCAGGTTTGACGTTTTGGAGACAAAGTTAGATAAGCAAGGTTGCGTTGGTTTGGACATGTCCAGAGAAGCGGATTATATTTGGAGGATTGAAGATTGAGCTACCAGGAAAGAGGAAAAGAGGAAGACCAAAGAGGAGGTTTATGGACTTAATGAGAGAGGACATGCAGGTGGTTGGGTTTGAAGTAGGAAGATGCAGAGATCCGGAAGGAATGGAAACGGATGATTGGCTATGGCGACCCCTTAATGGGAGAAATTGAAAGAAGAAGATATTCATAGTGGGAAGAGGGCATCACAGACTATAAGGGCACTTACAGTAGCATGCTCAGACTAAATTTCCACTCTCATTTAATCTATTTCTATTTAACACAATATCTAAACTCATAGAGAGACCCAGAGAGGCTGAGCCTAAAATTACAGCTATGTACAGTAGTGAAAATTAGTTTAAAAAGAATTTATTAATAATAAGATTGAAGACATTAGAAAAAAAAATCCAAAACACATTATCAATCCCACCATGTCTGCTTCCAAGTTTAGTAATAGATATAGAGCAAAATGTAATTCCAGCAGAGAGGTTAGTCTACTTTAGCCAGGTTTTATAGACCAAGGTTTTCTCAATTATTTCAATCTCAATCTTTCAATTCTCAATCTTCCAGATCTAGTAGTAGCTATTAAGTCTACTACAAATTTCTTTACAATTTATATCTAAGTTAGACCCAGTAGTTATGTTCATATTAAGAATAATACCTTTAAAAAATTTAAATCTGGTTTTTCGGTCCCATAATAGCACCAAAACAGCCCATTTAGGAGAAATTATCTCCTAAAGTCATCTGTCAAAGGCTCCATATCCTTACTAGTCCTCCTTGACCGTAGTACAGTATTTGACACCATAGACCACACTTCTTATCAACTCCTTATCTTATCCAACTAGTTTCCAGGGTTTTGAAAACAAAAACAGGGGGAAGAGTCTCTGCTCTGAAATAGTCTTCCAGCCACTGTCCTAGAACACATGATAATAAACCCCCCATTGCCAGTGTCTTTCATTCTGTAAAATCTGGCAGAGTCACTTTACTGAATGCTTAACTCATAGTCCGGAGTTCAAAACAGGACCAATTTTCCTTCTATTTCCATATACAGATGACTACCACCTGTATGGTGGGAAAGGCTGTTCAGCTCTATAAAATACTGTTTCTTGCACCAGATAGTTCCATCTGAGTCTACTGTTTTCTAAATCAGCTCTACCATTATCAGACTCTTCTTCTCAGCCATACTCCAGACCAGATAAACCATCATGGAACACCTGCATGTGCCCACTGCCCACTAACCATTGCCAACAAAAGCTCCATTAACTCCTATACAAAACAGAACTGCTATTAGCTTAAAACCATTGACCTGAACTTATAGCTACAGACTATAATGGGCCTCATTTCTTCAAACCACAAGCTATAGCTGTCAATTGTGCTTAAATCTTTTTATTCTGTATTGAAAAAATATTATACATCTCTTCAGTAATGCCACTTCGTTTTCATAAACTAACCCACTGCTAATCCGGGTGAAATATAATTGAATAACAAAGCATGCATGGAGAATGTCAGTCTGAGATCCTCAGGAAAAGAAGTGGCACATATATTTTATTTATTTCGTTAAAATGAAAGGGAAACGTCTTCTTGATTATCTTGATTATGGCTCAACCAGCGGATGAGAGCTTCCCCTTCTGAGTCCTGGTTCCAAGGTTTCTTCCTCCAGTTTTAGGGGCTTTTTCCTAGCCTCTGTTGCCTTTGGCTTGCTTACTAGGGGCTAAGACGCAGATTCTGAGCTGCTTTGACACAACAAAGTAAAAAAGTGCTATATAAATAAAAATTGACTTGACTCACAAACATGACTGTCACAGCTAGAGTTCCAAAGTGGCTGAAAGGTTGAAATCCAAAATCAATACAGTCTTGTAATTTATACCCATAGCAAACTGTTCTCTTATGTCCTCTCTAGTCCTGAGAGAATTCACATGCCTCAAGACTCAGGGAGTTAGCAATTACTTTGTCATTTTAAACTCTAACTGTGGCCTGTTCAAAATTGCCCTGTGTTAAGAGACCTCTGGATAACAACATTGCTAAGATTTATTACTCAAGTCAAGTCCAATTGCACTTAATTTGCATCTAAAACTAAGGTAATTAGGGCTTTACACTGGGCAGAGGGGAAAAGTAGTGAAAATAGTGTGTTGGCAGATGTTGGGCCCAGGGTGCCATTTGGAAGTAGCACCTCAGGCTTGGCTTAGGGTTTATGGAAGAAAATTAAAGAACAGTAATGAAAATGGACCACAATGTGACATCACTGTCCTCATTCAGAATCACAGCCCCCAAACTCCTACATTGAAAGAATTCAAACAAGCACCCACAGCCTCTAATGGGTGAGACAAGTTGCGAGCTGAGACCACACACAAAACCACAAACACACCTGATACCAATTAGACTAATATGAGTTTAATATCAGTCATACATAGATAATCATCTTCAGTAGATGATGCTACACAGGGAGCCTCCTCCTCTAACAGAAGAACATTAATTTGTTATTGCTGACAGTAAAATTGGGCCTCCTCCCAAACAGCTGGAGTTAAGAATACCAACAGAGATGCATGACATGGTACAACTTTGGAAAATATAAGTTTGGGCAAAGGGAAAGGGGATGTGAGACTGATTTCAACATTTTAATTGCAGAAGTCATTTATCTCCCATACAGTTTACATGTCAGAATAAGGAAGTTATAAACACACATTTCAGACTAACAGACCATGAGGCCATACAGGGGTGGGGAGGCGGTAGGTGGGGTGGGGGGAGCTTGCATACTTAAGAAGCGCACTAAGCAAAACTATTGTCCTGCCTCTGAGTATTTTTTTTTTTGGCTTCTCAGTAAGTGAGAGAGGCCCACAAAGTTACAGTGACATAAGGACAAGACAGAGCCCAACATGAACTGTAGTGTTACAGTTGTAGTGTTATAAAGCTGTTGTGTTACTTAGAATTAATTAATCTATATTTGCTAGGTATCATTTCTGGGTGTTGGCGCTAGGGATATGGGGTGTTTTCAGAGGTTTGGCCTGACACTCAGGTTTGGCTTTGCTATAGTGTAAACCAGACACTTATTTTAGCTTTTACATTCAATGACATCTACAATAACATAATTCCCAAAAGAGATGCATCTTTTGTTCCTGATTTAGCAAGAGTTGTAAGACAAGAATCTTAAGGGGCATGATATTGCAGCATTATGGCACAAGTATTACACTGCATTAAATTATAATGCAGTGGCGCACAATAGGAAACATGGTGCTTCTACAGCTGTGCCTCACATGCACTTCAAACACAGTGCTCTCATTTCATAAGCAGTGTATGACCTGCATATTAGAGCAAGTGCTGGTCTAAGGTCAATAGAGATAAAAACCATGAACAATCTTTGTGAACTTAGTCTAGCATAATTACTCTCTTTTGTCATACACAATGATTTCAGGTCTACCAAAATAATTTCCTTTCACTTTCTGATTGGGCTTTGTATATTTCTTCTACAAATCTATGATGAAAGCAGTTAACACTAAGGGCTAAATGTATTCTGGAGAGAAGACAACTTCTAAATCACCACTTCTAACAGCACTACAAGTCATCTAAAACATAAATATATATATAAAATCTAAGACTTAACATGCCTAATACCAACTTTATCTCCTATCCCAATAAAACCACCACCAAAAAAAAAACAAAAACAAACCCAACAGCAGAAAGAGGGCACATGTTATGGATGAGTATAGATAATGTGGGTGGCACCAACTTTCTTAAGAATGTGAAATGTGGTCAAAAGTAGGCTGGCAATGCACATCTCCACTTACACCTACTTATTCACAGCATTGTCCATGTAAATCATATGAAAGGAAATGTAGAAAAAAAAAAGAAAAAAAAAGTAAAATGTTCTAGTTTAACATTCAGTCATTCAGGTAAGATTGGATGTGAGATATAAGTAACGTTAACAACAGATTTGTAATATCTGTATTAGTATCTGTATTAGTATTTGGTTTTCTACTATTTTAATAAATATATATGCCTTTAACCAACTCATCTGGAACAATGTTTACGTTTGTGTCATGAAGAACCGCTAAAATTACATCATATATTTATGCTAATGTTGCCAGGACTTTCATTTTGAAACTGTCGACAACAGAAATGCACCACATAGCCATGAGAACTGGTTTACATAGATATTACAGACCTGAGGTTGCACTGATGCTCTTGCCTCTCCCAGTTTGAATGTACATTCATTCTAATGACTGACGCTGAATGACATTCTCATGAGATTACGATATATATTTATTTCAGCAGGCACGCTACACTCAAAAATAATTATTGGGATCTGGACTGCAGATGCATCACTTCTTTTGTGCGCAAGAAAGTTTTTCAAAGATGTGTATAAGAAAGCTGCTCAGACACAGAAAACAGTGGGGAATGATCAGGTATGGGGATGAAGAACGCTACTAGGATCAGTAAGCGCCACATGTGAAAAGTATTACTCTTCTTTCCCACCAACAGGAAATGTAAGTGACATCTTGCACAACTTGATCAACTTTGTCCTTCAGTAGTACCTAAAACTCTGCACATTAACTACACCTTAATTCTTAAAAATCTAGCACACATCCCCTCTCCTCAGGCGTCCTGTCACTTTTCAAGACTGTGTTAAACAATCTGGTTAGAAACTCCACTGCCATCTTTCCTAAATATGTCCATGCTTCGAAAAGTATGTCACCTGTACTGACAGCGTTCCCATTTTTCTTCCTCTTCATAGCTGTCGATACTCCCATATTGCTTATCAGCTGCACTTACTTATTCACTTTCACCCACATCATTTAACCTTCTCTCTCTTTCATTCCCTTCACTTATCAGCCCCTCACAGTTTTCTTCAGTCTGTTCAACACACTCTGGTCACTTAAGAGTATGCTTTCCTTTTTTATTTTTATTTTTATTTTTTTAAATACTTTTATTAGTTAGTTTTTTTAAGCTTAAAATGGAATTGCACCCCTCTATATATCAAAGAGTTTGACAGTTTTCAAGATCATCAAGGCCCAGACCAACCTACCCGTTGATATTTGTCAACTCTTCTGTAGTATTTTTTAAAAGCAGCTGAAAACACAGCACAGGATTATACATATATTTGTATTTATCTTTTTTCTATTATTTCTAATGATTTTATTTATTAAATTATTAAATATACATTCTTCTAATTATTATTTTCTTTTGATTTTCATCTTGTTATATTTAGCACTTTTTATAAAGCACTTAAAGATAAATTTAATTAAAACTTAATTGCATAAAATCCAGATCTAGCCATAAAATAGAATAGTGTCTTTTATCTTTTATCTATGATAGCTTTTTACATATTAGTTTGAACTGGACTAATTAGGTGTAAAAGCAGGCACATAATAAGGACAATACAGCTCTGATGCATGACATGTCATTATGAAGACACCAAAAAACAGCACAAAGTGAACCACAATTAAATGCGTTCTCTGCATTAAACACATGACTCCAAAGTGGAGCAGTGGCCACCCATATCTACTCCCCAGGAAGCAGTAAAAGGGACTGTACCTTGCTTAAGGGTACTTCAGGTAATATACTGGCCTGGAATTCAAACCCATGACCCTCCAATCATGTCTAAGCTACTACTGACTACAGTGTTTCCACCTCTAGTGAATCAATCCACGGTTCACTTGGAAATAATTATCAGTGATCTATGATTTTTAATTGACTGTGGTTAAGTTATCTGGGCAATCATGAGTATGAGGGTGTTCACACTTATCAAAGTGAAAAAGTGAAGTGAAACTGACTATTCTTGTCACTGCGAGGTCACAGCACACAGTGAACCACAACAAAATTGGACCTCTGCATTTAACCCATGCAAACACTGTGCAGCAGTGGGTTAGCTATGAAAGTGCCCAGGGAGCACTGACGGTGACGGTACCTTGCTCAACGGTACCTCAGGGCAACCTACTGGTGAGGGAATCGAACCCACACCCTTCCGATCCAGGGGCAACTCCCTCACCAGTAGGCCACCACTGCCCTAGACCTCTGCATTTAACCCATGCACTCAAACACCATGCAGCAGGGGAGCAGCAACTCCCTCACCACTAGGCCACCGCTACTCCAAAATCACAGTAAGAATGGTTTTAGGGTCTGCACTATTGGACAGGCACAAGCATCCTTGAAAAACAAACCAGTTTGCTTTTTAGAAAGCAGATCATAAAAAATGGTGAAACCAATATATATTCCATATCTTTATAGGAACACCCACATAGATGTTCCAAAATGGAGGGTTAACATGGGCCAGGAAAACATCACATGCATCATATAGCTCTCTTTGCTAATCACCAGGCTGCAATTCTCAGTTCTTTTTAAACTGATTTGGGTGTGCACATACCCAGACAAACATACCCAGCTGCACTTGATGAAACAATGCAGTCTTGGGTCCTCATGAGAGGGAAACATTTAAAACAGTTTAATTCTTGCCAAAAGTTGCACAATCCCCTCAGTAAAGTATAAAGCAGAGGTTATTTGTCATAGATCATAATTATCTGGATTGTGGTTGTGTATTTGGCTTACTATGAAAATGGCTGTGGACCTGGGAACACAAAACAACAGCTTCAAATTCATCCAAACCAAGAATACAGACTGACTCTACTTTTCATCAATCTGAAATGGATCTATTTGTCATTGTGAAATACACAGAACCAAACACATACATTCATTACTAGACTGAAAGTACATTATTGACTGTTTTTTGAAACAACATACTGTATCCTACTCAAACTTACCATATACTACTGCAAAAAAATATACTACTATACAATTTCAGTCAACACTAACGTATGCGAGGCCATACATCTAGTCAGATGTATGGCCTCGCATACGTTAGTGTTGACTGAAATTGTATACGTTATATTATGTACGTTATGTAATTGTATACGTTGTATACGTTAGTGTTGACTGAAAATGGTGAACAACTTAATGTACAAATGTCCCTCAGTAGCAGACAGTTGACAGTCGAGGATGCCTTCCACTATCTACTGACATCTACTGTTCTTTTCTCAGGTTCATTCCTAGGTGCTTTTCTTTACCAGTCATATGCAACTCTGTTAATTTTTTGTCACCCTGGGTACATAATTCTGTGTCTTCTGTGAGATATATATATATCCTGTGAGAAGTATAGTACTGCAGCTACTGATGCTGACTGAATGACATTACAAAACTTGCAGTGTGCAGAGGCTAGAAGTTCTACCTCCTCTCAGGATGTTGGTTTAGGGGCTGGCAGGTTTAGGAGAAAAGAAGGAACTTTTCATAATTTGTTCAAATATTTCCATAAGATTAAAGTGGTGCAAAAAACCGAACAGAGGCAAAGCAGACAGTTTTGTGTATATTTTGTGAATAAAAGTGCATTGTCAATAGGTTTGAACTTCACTAAAGCAATAACTGCAGGCAGTGTTGTGGTGAAGGTTCTCACAGGGGGTAAAGCTTTCAGAATAGCATCACAGAGACCACTAGCATTTATGGAATGAACCACAAGCTGTACACAGAAGTCAGTCAAGCCCAGAATAAAGAAGTAGCACTGTACTGTAAAAAAGATGACACTCCCATTCACCAAAAGGCCACAGTTTAAGAGACTGATCATTGTACAGCCGTGTTAAAATAAATTAGGTTCATCCCTTAAAACTGCTTTATTAAATGTACTTGGCCTAGCTCAAGAAGAAATACCATTTTATATGTTTTGATTTAATAATGCCTATTCAAGTCATAATTAGCACTTTTGTTTTACTGTAGTGGAGAATAAGGACTGTGGCCAAAGATTTCTTTTCTTGATACGACAAAATAGTTTTGGGCTATGGAGACTTAATTTGTGCTGGCCAGATTTAGTATTTACTAGCATGTGACAGCATATAGCAGTAGTGAGTGTTACTTTGTTGGCTCTTACAGCAACTGCAGTTTACGTGTTTTTTGAGTTCTAAGGATAGCAGCGTGTGGCGGCTCTAACAGCAGTATTTCATTACTAGCTCAGCTACAGACAGCACAAAACCCACAGTCTGAACAGGTTATGGATGGGCAGAAAGTTCCCACTTGTGATGGGTGTTTGTGCGCACATCTGGGCTGTCTTAATACCAAAGGGTTAGATGGGTGGTGGGGTGGTTAAGCTCCACCCAGGCATGATGTAATGACCCCACAGTGGCTTGTGTGGCCAACAAGAACATCTGCCTCCAAACACAAATATAGAGTAGGGAATGAGAGAGGAAGGGTATGAAGAAATGAGAGGATGAGAGTGTTCAGGGGCTTGTGAATGAACATTCCTACATTTCTGGATATGGGGTTTAGAGAATATTTTACATACTGTAAAATCTGTAAAAACAAATCAAAAAGTATGTGTAGTTAATTTAATATTTTCATCTGAAAAAAACAAGCAATTTATATAAATAAAGGGTCAATCTTTCTTAACTGAACAATTATTGAGCATCATCCATGCTCGACGATCTCAGAATTAAACCATTTAGTCTGATTTAGTTTTATGCTGGATCAATATTAAAAAAAAAGATTTTTCCTTCATTCTCAAAAATGCTTGCTCAGCCAATTTCAGATGCCTGTAACTTTTCATGGGTAACAGCTAGACATGAATGTATGTACCCAATACCCAAAAATTCTAAACATGTGTCCCCATTTAATTTTGACCATTTTTTTCAAAAGGTAGTTCACCCTGTCAGCATTGTAAATTGTCATCAGATATAGTAAGCTGTAGTAAAAATAGTCATTTTCATTATGTTGGTTAAGGTTCTAGTTTCTTTTACAACAAATAAAAACAGATTGGTGTTCTTGGTTTAAGGGCCTTTGAGCTTTTAAATGTCATGCGTTTCTATGTGCAAAAATTTTATTTAAGCTGCAGAGCAAGCCATGACCATGTAAGTTTTTTTAGGTTAGATAACTGCATCGGGACATGTTTAGTATTTTTTTCATCAGTTTCATAAAAGCTAAATAAATACATATTGGAATTAGGCCCAAGACCTGTATTTCCACTTTTTTCCCAGGTGCCTAGATGTTACTATTGCAAAGACAAAGGTATTTGAAAATGGCCAACCAAACATTTTTTTGGGAATGATTGAAAAAATTAATTTTTCTCAACTCAACAAAATTGTTTTAATTTCATGGCAAACAAACTGCCACAACATGGTCCAATTCTGAGATGGTCGAGCACTTGTATAGCTGAGCCAGAACAAACTACATGAACTTACAGCAGACATGCTTATACAATACTTTGCTGCCACATTAAGTTTGTCAAACTGAAATCTAATAACTATGTGACAAATGATGTTCAAATCAGCTTCCATGCAACAGTCAATTGCCTTTACTGCTGCTTGTTTATTGCATGGCATCTTTTCTAAAACACACACAAATACATGTTTGTAAAGGTCAACCACAATACATTGGTTTTTGTAAAGGTTAACCACACTGGTATTTTTATTTACAACTAGCATGGTGAAAGGAGGCCATCAAACTGGTTTCTGGTCAGTGGTTGCAGTGAAATGGGTGCATCCTTGTCTGCAAAATATTTTGGAAATATTAACAGTTCTCAGTATAGCTTTTTTTTTGTTCATGGCAACTATTTAATAAGACTGGCTTTGTTACAAATATTAGACTATACTAGTGGGAGGGGTAGAAACATTCTGCTAAAAAAACTCTCAACTTAAGAATAAAAAAAGTAAAAGTGGTGAGAGAAGGGGAGAAAACCTTATTTACATAACCTTATTTTGCCTTCTTTCACCTTCTCCTATTTAGTCTGGTGCTAATGCCACTGTTACATCCAGGCAGATAAAAATCAGCACTAAAATTCACTATTTTAGCATTAATTTTAGCAATTTAACATTACAACTAAAGAATTATTTAAATATCTTTTTCCTTCCCCTCTGTACCTTATGTGACAAAAACCATTAATAGGCTGTTTAATATAGCTGGTTTTTGCATTGCATTCACCAGTAATTTGAAAAAGACATTCAAACACCCTAAATTAACTTCTGACTCATGATAAAGGAGATCATATATATATATATATATATATATATATATATATATATATATATATATATATATATATATATATATATATATTATATATAAGTACACACATAAACCAAACATTTACTAGCAATTTTTAAACCCATACAGACCCATCCAAGACATTATCACAATTTGCTGCTTTCTCACAGAAAAATGGCACTTTCACATCTTGAAGTGCATAAATTAAACTACAAGACTTCACATGTTAACACAGAACTTCAAGCTATGTTGCTGCTTTAGATCATTCTAATCCACAAGAAGCCATGGGAAAGATAAAAATAAACAGCCTTTCAAATGCCTAGAGGGTTAAAACAAAAAGTGTGAGTCTGTATGAACAGTCCTCAAGCTGGAGAGGTAATGAGAATATGGCTACTATATTGCTGCCTTGAAAGCTGAGGTTTAAAGATGTTAAAATTCACTAGCAGCTAGCAGTTATAAACTAAAACTGCAAAAGAGATTGTTGAAATGGGATTGGCAAGTATAGATGCATAGATTAATGGTAGATTAATGGTGTGTAAACATTATTTTTGGCAGAATTTAAAGTAGTTTGCTTTGTATGTAAGAATCTCTGTAATGTACTGGGAATGTGTGAAAATCTAAGGCTAACAAGCCATCAATTTCATCTTCCCTCAGCCTATTACAAACATAACATTCAGGACCCCAAAACAAATCTTTGCATGTCTGGTGTACTCGCTGGTCAGTGTCTTGGTGGTGGGATGCATGTACAAATATTTGGGTTATTCATTTATAGTACTTCTGGGGTACAAGTACTGGTGGGGTGTACTCACTGGTAGATGTCTTTGCGCAGTATGGTGCGGGTGAGAGGGTTATCTGCCTGAGGAGCCATGCTGACTGATCCAATTTTCAGCACAAGTGTGTCCTCTCTCTTCTCCTTCAGCCAAGAATCTGCACACAGACAACATACCAGTATCCATGATTTAAATACACAACAAACCCACAAGTTATGAAATACTTAAACTGTTTACTCAGTGTTTTTTAAAATGAATATATTGCAGTGTTCGTGAGTTCACCTCTGTTGCAGTGTGTGTCCTGAAGAGGGCAGAAGATACGGATTATGCTGGTGTTTACATAAATGAGTGGCAGACTGCTCGAGGACAAGGTATGACCTCTCACTGGCTGGCCAGCTGAGTGCCGTTCTCTCACTGGTCGCCTGCTTGGTGGGACTGTGTGGAAAACTTGAGCTATATTTGCTAACAGGGGGCAGGAGAGTACCAAATCAAAAGGCTGAGCACTCAGCAGGATCTCATGCAAGTGTTGTGGGGAACTGTCGACGCCACCTTCACTGAACTTCTGAGGCCCTGCCCCACTTTCCTGTCGTGCTGTTAGCTTGTGACGGACGTTGCGGGTCACAGCCTGTGTGTATGTCACTGACAGGAAACCATGTGGCTGATGACACATGTCCAGTGCTTTTGCTGCAGTCTATTTAACCAGTCACAAATACAGAATCAAAGAGGTTAAAGATCAAGAGTCAGGCTCTGACAAGGAAAGGCAGAATAATATCACTCTGTTGCTGTAACAGCAGTTTTATGTCATTTAAGATGTATAAAAAACTACATGTACACATGTACATGCACTTCAGTGTATTGATTTATTCTACTAAAAGATGCAATCAGAAGTATGAAATATACAGACAAGGACAAATTTGAAGGTACCCCTAAAGCTCATTGAAAGATTCACTCCTGGAAAGTGATTAAATAAAAATAATTCTCATGTATACCTGCATCTCTTCAGCATTTGAACAAATAGATAACAGAATAAATTATATAAATTAAATTATAAATAATTATGGGGTATATGAATAAAATTACAAATAATCATGGGGCAGCAGTGGCCTAGTAATTAGGAACAAGGCCCCATAATCGGAAGGTTGTGAATTTGAATTGCTGACCCCTGTAGGTTGCCACTAGCAAGGTACCTACCCCATCAAATGCTGAAAATCTATTTGACTGACAAGTCACTTTAATGTTTTACTTTTACTTCAACAGAATAAAAATGAAAAATTATTATAAATCTGTTTCAAACTGTTAAACCCCAATCAATATCAGAGATGCATTCAATCTTTTTATCTATTCACTTTAACCAATAGGAAGTATGAAATAATTGTGTGTTCCACAATAAACCTGTTCCAGAAAGAGTTGTCTGAGGAGATTCAAAAGAAAATAGCACATTAACGGAAAAGGCTACAAGATCATCTCCTAACAGCTGTATCTACTGTGCAAATTTTACAACCACAGGCTGATCAGAAGGTTAGTGTGGATGGTAGCCAAAGAGCCAAAAAAAATATATGTTCAATCTCAAAAGTCACGGTATGAGAACAATAAAACCCAGGAGAGCTCCACTGCTGAAAGAAACATAAAACAAAGAAAAGAACACCATACCTTGTGTAAAAAATGGAGGGGTTTTATTTACGTTTTGGAATGGCTTTGCTGCATTTGGCATGGGGGCTTGACCTGTGCAGGTCATAATTACGGCCACTTCAGGCAGTAACTCCTTCCCAGCCTAAGGGGGACAAGCCACCTTTATCCAGAGAAGTACCATGGCCATGAATTTGGAAGTGCTTCATACCTACTGTTTCACACTTTTTGCAAACCACCCCAATGCCCACAGAACCACATCATCTGCAAAAGCAAAGATACAATCTGAAGGGCCCCATACTGAACACCTTTGGGCCCTTGACTGCTCCTTGAAATCCTGTCCATGAAAATGACAAACAGCATTAGGACAAGGGGCAACCCTGACAGTGTCCAACACCCATTAAGAAAGGCTTAATGGCAAAAATACGGAGAAAGCGCTCACTATGTTTATACAGAGACAGAATGGATTGCAAAAGCACTCCTGTTAGCACATACTCCCACATCACCAACCACAGGAGCTCTCGGTCTCAGCAGACAAACTCACATGACCCTTCTAGTATATATACAAAAATGAAGTTTTACGGCCTGAGGGAATCCACATTGCACCTCATGAATCCGAGGATTGACAATCATCAATTTTGGCCATGTCACTTTCAGGGGTTTTATTCTGAAATTTGAATTTTGAAAATGTGAGCTAAAATTCAAAAGCAAAGTCTGACTTGTGTTAAACATTGAATGAATAGTTATGGATGCTATTAACGCAAAGTTAATCCAGAGATAGCTGTGGGTTATTGTGGAAGAGTACCAAAAAAATTGTCCATGCCTGTAAGTTCGAAGGAATCGTTATCTGAGACCGTTCTGATTGTATCTTTAAACCCAAAGTTCTATCAAATCATTGCTAAGAGCTTGTAACTGATCAGCATAAGAATCAGATTATTGATTATAAAACATTTCACATAACACTGCTAAACTCTGAGCATTCAGCAGCCTGTTCCACACATATCCACATAGATACCAGTGCACACCCGTAACAGTGCTACACATCTCTCAGTAGCTAGATAAGCATTTGGGATATTGTTTAGAAAATTCAGATATTATTCTGTTCACAGTCTGTGTGTGTGTGTGTGTGTGTGTATAAAGACTGCTGGAGACTATGAACTGGTTAGACAGAGGAAGATGCAGAGGCTCTTACAGGGGGAAAGAAGGCAGAGAAGTGGCTGAAAGGATCATGGCGGCTGGCTGGGCGAAGCAGCACAGTACGTCGGTTGAGTTTGTCCGTGCAGGAGAGCAGCACCCCCCCACAGACACCAGGCCACAAAGTATTAGCCTCCCCACTGGACACCAAATCACAAAGATCAAACAGGAAAAAAAAATAAGCAGGTGAAATTTTTTGATCATTGATGTTTTTCCTAGTTGATTTGATGCAAAGTATATAAAAATAAGCTGTAAAAAAGAGGCAGAAGTGAAAGGCTAGATCAAAGGCTACATGCTCATATAGGCCTACTGTGCAGAGAAATTCACAAAATGATCTTAAAACTAGACACTTTTCTATCATTTCCTTTTAAGAAAAACAGTCAGATTTTACTACCCTATATATTAAACATTTGTGTTAATATGTGTTACCTATGGTATACATTGCATTGATAAAGTTATCAGACCCTTTCAAGTTTTCTACACTTTATGTTTAGAACGCACTTAAAAATCAATCAACTAATTCTCATCAATGCTTCTGTAAGTCTTCTAGGGGCTATAAGTTCAGCATATTCTTCTTTTTCAGGGTTCCTCCAGAGATTATTTTAGTCCTTTCACAAAAACAAGTCAAATGAGCTATATTTATAAAGGCAAAAGAGACAAGGGAGAACTCACTAAAACTGGAGGAATAAAACTTTCTAGAGAAACATCGATCATCATCAGAGTATTCTTAACCTGTTCTCCAGACCAGCTCCACCATCATGGATCATCTGCAAGTGTTACTACCCCTAACCAATGCCAACCTAAAAAAGCTACACTGCCTCATACAAACTCAAACATAACTGCTACTATTAGTTTTAATGAAAGTTTTAATGAAATTCTAACTATTGACTCAGCTCTTACTTCTACGTACAGTCTGTACTGGTTATCAGAGGTAAACTTATATTAGACATGTTTTTAGTCATGTCACAACTTTCTTTTATTATCCACTTTAAACCAGAGGAGAAAGGGTTCTCCTTCTAAGTATTCATGCCTCCCAAGTTTTCTTCCTCCAGCTGAGGAGTTGTTCCTTGCCTCTGCTTTCTTGTGCTGACTAGGGGGCTTGAATCCAGATTCTGTAAAGCTTTGTGACAATGACAGCTGTAAAAACTGATATATATATATATATATATATATACACACACACACACACACACACACACACACACACGCGCACGCGCACGCACGTGCACAGTCATCCCCCACCACTTCGCGCTTCGACTTTCGTGGCTTCACTCTATCGCGGTTTTTCAAATATATTCATTAAAAAGTTGATCAATACGGTGAAAATGATACAGACGCGCTCGGTTGCCTGAGTCAATTATACACCCCTGTATTACAATGAAAATAAAAATTACTGCTCATATGGACTGTATGTTCGGAGCATGCTGTTTACTGATTGTCTATCCTACCCTGCCCACTGAAAGGCCCAGCCTCACGCAAGTTCATTTCTGTCATACACGCTTCTACATTACTACGCATTGGAAGCATCTTTAATATTTGATTTATAATAAAGAATCCAATTTTGCGGTAACTCACCTACCGTGGTAGAATCTGGAACCAATTAACCGCAATAAATGAGGGTCAACTGTGTGTGTGTATATATATATATATATATATATATATCTCAGTTTTTATATATAACCTTTGTTTATTTTGACCAGAGTCATTCGCTATGAGTGCTTACATTAACAGGTGTTAGTGTTTCCTTATGATGTCAGATGATGTCTTATGATGTCACTCTAAAAACCTGTTTTTGCTTTATCATAGTGGAGTACTGCATATAGATTAATGGGGGTCATTATAAAATGGAGAAAAGTTGAAAGGGTCTAAAAACTTTGGTATATACTGTATACCAGCAAAATGTTTTAAAGCTAGCAAAATGCTTTTTTGGAGTGTGACTGGTATTGCTGTGTTAGGAGGTGATAAAAAAAGACAATACAAGGAGCCTTTTAAAAAGCTTACAAAAAGTATGTAACCTAAACTACATCTTACACATACATTTTCTAATTACTTATTCTAAAGCTCTTAATTAAATTCAGTTGCAGCTTAACAATAGAAAACATGACGCAAGAAAGGTTAAACATTATGCAGTATTTAGTGGAACTATATGAAGATACTACATTTTGTGTTTTGTCCACCTGAAAAGCTATTTAGAGTTTCTTTACTCTATAACATATTACCTATTTTTTTGTCATATTTTAATAAAGCACACCATTTTCACAGAATCACCAAACTTAAAGTTTCTGCCTGCATATGACTGGCTCCTGTAGATGCTAGTGATGGTCATTAGGGCTGTCACTAATCTACAAATTCCTGATACTTTTCAGAGGCTTAATAAAAGCAATTAAAAATTACAATAAAGGTTTAATTTATTTAAAGGTAAGTGTCGCCTGTTTAATATAAAATTGCAATGGAACATAACCTCCCAGCATGGTACTTACAAATGGTAAAAGCTCTGTTGTGCCAACTGCAGACCAAGAGTTGAAAACCTAAGTAATTGTAGCAGCCATACATGCCCAAGCCATAATACCCCAACCACAACAAACAGTTGACTTTGACTCTAAGGTTCAACTGATGAGTCTAATGGTTTTTATTCTTGTTTTTCAGCCTCATAATAGCTTCCCTGACTCTCTTTGGCACAGCTTTTCTTCTCATATTCAGCAATAGAAACTACAGACTCTTATTCCCAATTACAAAAAGTATCTTATCACTGCACTAATGTAGCAATGAAACTCACATGAGTAATCACGAATAAAAAAAAAGTGCTTTTTCCCCAAACTTTATGGTACCCTGAAATAAGGGGAACTATGTATAAAACGTGTTGTAATTTCTACATGGTGAATAAGAAATGTACATATATAGCTTTAAAGTTTGGAGTGTGCACTTTAAACACATTTGTATTACTGAATTTATATTGAGGATCAGAGGGGTCTTGTGTCTTTTTCAAACATTTGGAGAACACTGTATGACCTGAGTGTCTTGAGGAGAGACCCTACGGTCCCAATGAAGGATAAAATGGCAAATCTTCTGCTGCTATCAATTTAGAAGTGACAGAAAAAGAGGTAGGAGGGGAAGGCATAGAACTATATGGGAATATTCACCTGCATTGGCCACAAGCATACTTGAAGAGAGGGTAGAAGTGCAGAATTACCTAGAGTAGCAGTACAAGGAATGGCATAGGCCACTAGTTTGGTTTGAAGGGCGTTTGCAACATTCATTTATTTTTTATAGCAAAATCCCTACTCGTTCAGGGGACAAGCAAAACTCATCTGACAGAGAAAGCCACATCATTCATTTTAGGAAACATTTTTTTACCTCTTTGATATTGGACTGCAGTTAGCAAAGCAGAGCTTTCAGGAGGTATGTAAAAAAGACCAGCATTTTAAATGAGGATAAAGAAACAAAATATAAGTTTATTTGTTTAGCTGTTTCTCATTCACTTACTTGTTTGGTTGGTTAAGAGGCTGAGAGTTAAGTGGAAAACAGAGATCAAATACAAAAATAACTCAACAGGATATCAATACTGAACAGAATTTGTATTACAGTGGAACCTCTGGTCACGACCATAATTCGTTCCAAAACTCTGGGTGCAACTGGCCGAAATCAGAAACTGTGGTCATGAACAGAGACAAACTTTTTGATCATAACCCGACTTGTATGTGATTGGAAACGTTCGTGATGGTGAACTGATTTTAACAACCTTTGCCCATTTTTTTTTTATTATTAATTGAGGAAAATGGCCAAATATTACTTATCTGTGGGCAGTGGAACTTTAGGTATCTGGAACTTGCTGTATCTGTTTGAGCAGAATTCTAAACATACTCTCCATTTCATCTGAATTCTTTTTGTAGTGCTGCACGATGCTTCTTAAATGCTTTATGAAGAACATGGTTGCCATTTAAACTGCAAACTAAACTAATTTATTTGTTAATCTGTTTTTATATTAATTTATATATTATAATCATGACAGCCCTAATGTTTAGAATTTTCTCAGGGACTAGGTGTAGCACATATGTACAGAAGAGGAGTATGCAGGTGCATCAAGCCACCTTGACGTCAAAGTTACTTATTTTTACCTCCAAACTTGCAGTAGCAAGCAATGTCAATGCAATCCAGTTTTAAAACAGTCATCCATATCAGGATTGTTATTAGGATTAGATCATTTGATTTGACAGAAATATAAAGAATAAATGTGAGTTGCTTATTGTGCGCATTGGTTGTTCTCCACTCCAAATTAATCTAGTATAGTTAAACAATACTATAATCATACTGCAGTTGGTGTTTCAATATCTTCATATAATAATCAGCGGCCCTTCTTAATTTTGAGCACCTCCATCTCTAAGGGTCTCTGCATAGACCTGGTGAGTAGCATGCTGTCTTTGGCAGAGTGCTGAGTCACTACACCCAATGATCCATTAACTGACAGAATCACTCAAAAACTGATTAAATCCACCATCTCAGCAAATCAGGATGACTGGAGACTAAGGGAAAAACCACACAGTACAGCATTTATTGTGCTTTCTGCTGGGGATCAAAAAAAACCTTGATTTAATCATGAAAGAGAAAAAATGTATTAAAGATGTACACTCGAGATCAAAATTAGAGAACAACCTACAATTTCCTAAATGTCAAAGTCCCTATGTAGTTCTGTTTCAAAATTATCCAAACAGGAGTTATCTAAATTCAGGAGCAGAGTATAAGAACCTTAAATGAGGTATTTGAAAAAGAACACTGATCAAAATTAGAGATCTGGCAGCTGGTGGTAATTTCCTTAATTATCTGACAAACCCTATTTAACTGGCAGCCTAACTTTCCAGTTATCAATGACTTTGTTGAGCCGTTCCAAAATGACTGAAACCCTTCAGCAGCAAGTTGCCCCGATGAAGGCAAAAGGGATAAACTTATCAGCCATAGTAAAAGAAGTTGGTTGTTCCAAATCGGTGATTTCTAGAATATTGCACCTTTTGTTTCAACACTGCAGCTGGAATTGCTTGCCAATTCAGCAATGAACAGGGTAAGGATCTGTTTCGTCATACATATTTGGACTGACAGCCTATTCTGCAGTGACCAAACCCCTTATAAGCAGGAAGAATCAGAAGGCTGGACTAGCCTTTGACGAGGAGCATGTTATGTGGAGAACTGATCCAGAGTTCACTTTATTGATGAAAGCAAATTTCATTTATTTGGGTCTGGTGGGAAACATTATGTTCGTCATCAAACTGTAGAAAGACTGAGTAAAGGGTGGAGGAGGAAGTGTCATGGTTTGGGAAATGTTTTCTGCAGCAGGAGTTGGGCCTCTTTTACAGCTACATGGGTGAATGCAAATGTTTATCAGAACCTTCTTTGAGAACATGTGGTTCCTTCCCTGCATACATCACCAAATCAGACAGCATTTTTCATACAGGACAGTGCCCCCTGTCACACAGCAAAATGGGTAAAGCAGTTGCTTGAAATTTAAAACATTGAAATTATGAAAGGGCCAGCACAGAGTCCTGAGAGTCCTGATCTAAACCCAATAGAAAACCTCTGGAAAATCCTTGGCAACAAAATTATGGCCAAGAAACCCACTACAGTCAACAACTGAATTGTGGAGGAGATTGCAAGAATCACACCAGAACTGTGTGAGAGACTAGTGATGTCCTCTGGCTGCAGATGTGCATTCAAAGCAACTTCCTATTAATTTTTGACCGTTGTAACCTTCAGAAAATGTAGTTGTGATCTTTCTTCATGCTATAGTCATTGCTGTTCTCTAATTTTGATCAAAGTGTTTTTAGCAAAATAAAGTTATTTTTTTTAATAACTTTTAAATTCCTTTGTTATTTTGGATAACACTATTTTAATACCATGGTATAGCCACAATGGTAACTTCTTCAAATGTTTATCAATAAAAATGGCATTATTTTCTGAAAAAAATCTAGTTTTCAAAACTAGTTCTCTAATTTTGATCTCCAGTGCATATATAATACCTGCCCACACAGTGGTTAACCACTAGCACTCCTGAGCTTCCTAAGTTAGTTAAGCTGAAGAGGTAACTGAAATGACTTTCATAAAATAAGAAATTTTGTTTTTGTGTTTCTTTACTGATGATGCTCTTTACACCTAGTTTGTAATCTAATGTGAATAAAAAAAGAGATCTGCAAATGAATAATTAATGTTACTCTTGTCTAGAGTGATGCTTGAAAATTTGTGCACTCAAGAGATTTCTGTGATTTGTGTGTTCAAAGATAAACTTTCACAAACATGTTGTGGAGATCAAACTGATTTCTTTGTACTTATTAAGTACAATATTTTACATTTATACATTTAGGATTTACATCACAAAGTGATGTTTAAGGCCATATTTATTCTGAAATACGGGCACTTCTAAAGGTCTAAATAGGTCGGTGGTTCCCAACCATAATTTTGGACTGCCCCTTCTCTAAATAATTCATTAGGAAAAAGCAAATGATCAAGACTGTTGACCCTGCAATAGTAATATTGCTTAAAGGGGCAGTGGTGGTCTAGTGGTTAGGGATTAGATCATTGGTTCAAATCCCAGACCAGCAAGTTGCCCTTAGGTACTCTTAAGCAAGGTACCATTCCTGGGCGCTTTAAATAGCTGCCCCCTGCTGCACAGTAGGCATGGGTGAAATCTGTGCCGAGTTTCACAATGACAAAGAATAGTCATTTTCACTAAATTGCCAAGACACTTCCAGCTGTTTGGAAATGGCAGCAGTGCTATGTTAGGCTATACCACTATTAGGTAACTGTGTTCTTCCTTCTCCCAAAGTCTCCAGTGGGACTGTGATGGTGGTACTAAGCTAGCAGCAGCGGCATTCTGGAACTGTGAGGTCTCACCACTGCTTTCTCCTTGCATTGTAGAATCACCCCTTCAAAACGGCCAGTCTGCCAGCTGTCACCTGGTCTAGAACATATACAATGCATATCTCAACTCATTGAGGCACTCACCCACACACCCTCATATCCCAAAAACCTTTCACTTGTTATTTACTTATTTTTCCTAATAACCCTCAACCAAACAGAATGTATGTGTGAGATGGAGTGTGTGTGTGAGAGAGAGAGAGAGAGAGAACTGCATCTGTGTAAAATGATTCTTACCTGTTCCTGTAATGGTCAATATTGAAGGTGCCAACTTTACACTTTACTTTGGTGTAAACATCCTGCATGTCCACTGATGCACTGAGGTCTTCTAATTCACTGATCACACACATCTCTGAAACCATGCACATCACTCTCCATCAATTTCACTCACGTTTACAACATTACAAACTAGCAAACATTTGCTTACATGCAGCTCATTTAACTGACTAAGAATTTCACAAAGAAAGTGGGCCAAATTTTATTCATAGACTTATCTCTAGTTTGGTTGCAAATGGTGGCATATTCAGTTAAGTCCATAAGTTTAAGCTATTTCTATCAAGTTCGTTAACTAAAACTACTAAATATATGAGTAAAGCATAGTCATAAAAGGAAAATCAGGTCATCATGAAAGCAGGTTTGTACCTGCTCATCAGGACTAATTTAGATTAGATTCCGCCATTGATGTCACTGAAAGTGTTTTTGCTTTAGCCTGCTCTGTGTGTGTGTGTGTGTTTCCACTTTAAGAGAGCCATATATAGCAAAGCTATACACCCCCGCCCCCCTTCTTGCCCCTCTACAGGCATCTGTTCTTGGGATGATCAGATAAATCTGCCAGCTGTCACCTAATCCAAAATATATGTATAAGGAGCATATCCTCCTAAAAACCCTCAACCAATCAAGCATGTGCTTGGTATTTGTTTCTTACTAAGGCAGTGCATTAGTGCAATTTTACAATGAGAAGGTCGTTCAATTTTATCTCACAAAAGCCCTTAAATAACTTTAACCATGGACTTTTATGCCTTATTGTCTAACATAACAGTGATGTTATTGCTTCATGAGATTTGGTTGTTTTTACAAGTATTGCACATGTGTTTGTATGGTTGGATGGTTGTTTTCTGTTTACCTGTCTTGGTGTTAGGGTCTGGAGAGAATAGCTTGACTGTAAATTTGGGCAGCATCCATTGCATCCACAGGCTAACCTTCCCGCTAGCGCCGCCTATACTGCTTATCTTCTGCTCCAGTGTCACAGCCTCACAGAATGAAGGGTCTTCACCAGCAGGCACTGAGTCACCCTAAGAGGCAAAAAAACAAAAAAAAACACAAACAAAAAACAAACATAAGTTATTATTTCTTTTCTTGCTCAAATCACACTGTAGAAGTCAGAAAAGAAAAAGATCAATCATATTTTTAATGTAGTATTCAAAAGAATTGTTATGAACTTAAGGACAAAAAGTAATATTTTAAGCTAATAAATCTATAATTAACAACACATTCTAAATTTAATTAAATGGTGTTATTAATAGTGTCTGCTGTGTGTGAGAGAGAGCATTCAGCAGTAACTTCTGCTGGTAACTTCTGGAGAACGAATCATTGTTTGAAATACAGTACTGTGCAAAAGTTGTAGGCAGGTGTGAAAAAATGCTGTAAATAAAGAATGCTTTCAGAAATATAAATAATGATTGTTTATTTTTTTATCCATTTAAAAAATGCAAAGTTAGCGAACAAAAGAAAAAATCTCAATCAAATCAATATTTGGTGTTACTACCATTTGCCTTCAAACCAGCATCAATTTTTATGGCCCCCACAGAGCCCTGATCTCAACATCATCCAGTGTGTCTGGGGATTACATGAAGAGACAGAAGGATGTGAGGAAGCCTACATCCACACAAGATCTGTGGTTAGTTCTGCAAGATGTTTGGAACAACCTACCAACAGAGTTCCTTCAAAAACTGTTTGCAAGTGTACCAAGAAGAATTGATGCTGTTTTGAAGGCAAAGGTTGGTTACACCAAATATTGATTTGATTTAGATTTCTTTTGTTCATTCTCTGCATTTTGTTGATTGATGAAAAATGATTAACACTTCCGTTTTTGAAAGCATTCTTTGTTTACAGCATTATTTCCACACCTACCTAAAACCTTTGCACAGTACTATATGTTAAATATTACCAACTTCAGAAGAACATGGCTCAGCTTGGCAGTGATTACGTTAATCACACACACACACACACACACAATTACACAAACGCTGTTGGGAAGCTTGAATATGTTTTTGATGGTCACTCAAAGAGAACGGTTTAAGTTCCAAAGTAAGTTTTATGGTCTGAATGAAAGTGCGTGAGACAGAATACATGAGAGTGAATGAAAAGGAGGAAAGTGGAGTGGTTACAATGCAAGGAATAGAGGTGAGAGTGGTGGAGGAATGTGAATACTTGAGATCAACATTTCTGAGTAACGCGAGTGTAGAAGAGAGGTGAATAAGAGAGTGCAGGCAGGTTGGGGCAGGCAGGAAAGGGGGGGGGGGGGTGGCTGGAGTGATTTGTGACAGACGGTTACCAGCGACAGTAAAAAGGAAGGTTTACAGGACAGTAGTGAGACCAGCTATGCTGTACAGGTTGGACCCGCTGGCACTGATGAAGAGAAAGGAGGTGGCGCTGGAGGTGTCAGAATTAAAGATTTTTTAGAGATTTTTCTTGGGTGTGACAAGGATGGACAGGATTAAAATGAGTATATTAGAGGGACAGCTCAGGTTAGATGTTTGGGAGACAAAGTTAGAGAAGCAAGGTTGCTTTGGTTTTGTCCAGCATAGTTATGTCCAGCAGTTACAGTTGAGGCCAAAATTATTAGCCCCCCTTATGAAATTAGACAACACTCTTGATTTCTCCATGAAAATGACCATTAACAACAAGTGTTTGTTATTTTGGAAACAAATACACTAGAAAAAACAATGTCCACTAAGTTTAATTAGGATATTTTATAGATACACAGAATTGAAACAGGAAAGGGCAAAAATGAAACATCCAAAATTACTAGCCCCCTGGCCATTAATAGTCAATAGTATACCCTTTCTGAGCCACAACTGACAACAATCTCTTAGAGTAGTTCTTTACTAGGTTGGCACAGGTCTCCTGAGGGATTTTGGCCCATTCCTCCATTGCAAATTGTCCTAGCTGGACAAAATTGCATGGTTTCCTAGCATGGACTTTCACTTTGAGCACCCGCCACAGATTCTCAATAGGCTTGAGGTCTGGGCTCTGTGCAGGCCACTCCAGGATCTTGGTTTTGGGATCCTTGAGGAACTGTTGGACTAATTTCGATGTATGCTTTGGGTCATTTTCTTGTTGGAAGACACAGCGCTGACCTAAGCCTAGACTACGAGCAGATTTCTGCATATTCTCCCTCAAACATAATTTTCTTTTTTCATGATGCCATGCACCCGAACAAGGCTCCCTGTGCCTGAGGCTGCAAAACAGCTCCACAGCATGATGTTCCCACCACCATGTTTAACGGTGGGAACTGTGTTCCTAGGGTTGAAGGCCTCTCCCTTTCTTCACCAAACATAAGCAACATCCATGTGCCCAAACAGTTTCAGTTTAGTCTCATCACACCAAAGCACAGACTTCCAAAACTGATCTTTACCTTTCAAATGTTCACGGGCAAACCTCAGTCGGGCTTTAATGTGCCGCTCTTTGAGTAAAGGGGTTCTTCTGGGATGATGGCCCTGAAGCCCACCACGACGAAGAGCCCTCACAACTGTGTTGCTTGAAACATCCAGAAGAGGCCAGGTCAGCAACAATCATCTTGGCAGATGTCTGGGGCTCACATCACTGACTATTTTCCTCTCCTGAGTTCTTGAAATCTTGTGCTTACGGCCACGGCCAGGTTTGTTTCTTACAAATTTTGTCTCCTTGTACTTGTCAATGATGCAACGTACAGCAGTTCTAGTGGCAGTGTAGCCTTCCTCCTTATCATGAGCCTCTACTATCTTCTGTCTGAGCTCCAGACTGATTTCCTTTTTCTTTGGCATGGTGAGTAACAGTCTCTCTCATGTATTCAAGTGCCCTGTTCCATGGAGTCTTTTTATGCTGACTGAATGTTGTTAGGAAGCCAGTTGACTGCACAGGTGTGGTTTCAAAGCTGATTGGTTAATTACTGTAGTGTAGTGTGTCACATGGGGCTAATGTTTTTGACCACCCCATTTTTTACTATATTTCATATAAAGCAAGCCTAACAATGTATTTTATATTACAAAATGTACCATAAGCTACTAAATAGCACTGGTGAATGTTTGCTTATATCAAGTTTCATCAATGCTGCAAACACTGAGAAGTTGTTAGAAAAATGTTCCATAATTCCTGGGGGGCTAATAATCTTGGCCTCAGCGGTATGTTGGTTATGTCCAGCAGAGAGACGAGAATTATATCGGGAAAAGGGTGTTAATATGGAGCTGCCAGGAAAGGGCAAAAGTGGAAGAACAAAGAGGAGGTTTATGTAAGTGGTGAGAGAGGACATGCAGGTGGTCTTTTGAAGGAGAAAGATGCAGAGGACCGGAAGAAATGGAAAGGGATGCTCCGCTGTGGTGACCACTAAACAGAAGCAGTCGAAAAAAGGAGGTTTATTTTTCAGAATTGGCATTTCTAATATTTATGTTGCTGCAAAAAAATGAAGTAGCTGGAAGTCCTAACCTATAGAGATCAATGAAGGTCTCTTGAAGACCTTAGGTTGGAAATAACATAAATTTTATTCCATATGTGTCAAATGCAGGTGAAATCTGACTTATTTTCTTGATCGTTAACAAGGGGCAGCGGTGGCCTAGTGGTTAGGGAGTTGGCCCCACATCGGAAGATTCTGGGTTCAATTCCCTCATAAGTAGGTTGCCCTGAGGTACCCCTGAGCAAGGTGCCGTCCCCGTCACTGCTCCCTGGGCGCTTTCAATAGCTGCCCACTGCTGCACGGTGTTTGTGTGCATGGGTTAAAAGCAGAGGTCCAATTTCGTTGTGGTTCATGATTGCTGTGCTGTGACCTCGCAATGACGAGGGTTGTCACTTTCACTCTTTAGTTATATAAACATGACAAAGTTTAGTGTGAAAACAAACTAGTTTCTAGTTCTAGTCACAAATTTTCAGTTTTAATGATAATTATTATTTCCAGCTACCAGATAATGATGATAAACTGATTTTAAGTTTACTTCTTAAATTTATTTTAAATTTAAATTAAAAATAAATTTAAGTCCAAATGTAATTAAAAAAAAAAAAAAAACAACATTTTCCAAGAATAGAATAAGGGAGTACAACTGATAAATGTGAGCTAGTCCTTGCCTCTTAAAATATAAAACGTCCAACAAAAATAAAACTGTGTGCAAAGAGAAATAGGCCGTTGTGAATTTCCTGTATGTAATGTATGATGCACAACCCTAAACCTCACCATTTTATATCACCATTGTGTATAAAGATGAATTGGTCAGCTCTTTGGAGCTTATTCAAAAGCAAATTTCCAAAATAATGTACAGTATCTAACAAAAGTGGAGGGGCTCCTGTGCTCAGCGTGATGGTATTGGAGGTGCGGCTACTGATCCTGACTGACTGGGGTCTCCCAGTCAGGAAGTCCAGGATCCAGTTACAGAGGGAGGTGTTCAGGCCCAGCAGCCTCAGCTTCTCACTCAGATGCTGAGGGATGATGGTGTTGAATGCTGAACTGTAGTCTATGTACAGCATTCTGAGGTAACTGTCCTTTCTGTCCAGATGAGAAAGGACCAGATGGAGGGTGGTGGAGATTGCTTCGTCTATTGAGCGGTTGGGACAATACGCAAACTGCAGGGGGTCCAGTGAGGAAGGGATCTGAGAATTGATGTGCCTCATGACCAGCCTCTCAAAGCACTTCATGATGATAGGTGTGAGTGCGACGGGACGATAGTCATTGAGGCAGGAGACAGATGATTTCTTTGGCACTGGAATGATGCTGGTGGTCTTGAAGCACATAGGAACAACAGTGGTGCTCAGAGAGATGTTGAAGATGTCAGTGAGTACATCTTCCAGCTGTTCTGCACATCCTCTGAGCACACGACCTTGAATGTTGTCTGGACCAGCAGCTTTCAGTGGGTTGATTCTCAGTAGAGATCTTCTCACTCGGCCGTGGTCAGACAGAGAATCTGGTCGTTAGGAGGAGAGATTGTCTTCCTCATTATCGTGTTGTTCACTGCATCAAACCGTGCGTAGAAGTGGTTCAGCACATCTGGAAGGGAGGAGTCACCATCACAGGCAGGTGGAGATGTCCTGTAGTTGGTGAGCACCTGAATGCTGTAGTATCCTACCACTAGACCTAGTGGTAGGATTTGCCTACGGTTCCAAGTGGTCACAGGTTCAAATCCCAACTCTAGCACCATTGGGTTTCTGAGTAAGACCCTTAACCCCAAGTTGCTCCAGGGGGACTGTCCCTGTAATTAGGATGTGTAAGTCGCTCTGGATAAGAGCGTCTGCTAAATGCTGTAAATGTAAATGAATGTCCTGCCACATGCGTCATGTGTCACCGGTGTTATTGAAGTGGCCATGGATTCTCTGTGCGTGAGCTCACTTTGCTGCTCTGATGGCCTGAGACAGGTTTGCCCTCGCTGTTCTTAAGGCGGCTTTGTAATGTTGTCATGGAAGAGTGGAAGAGGATTCAAGTGGCAACCTGTGAAGCTCTAGCGAATTCCATGGCAAAGAGGGTTAAGGCAGTGCTGGAAAATAATGGTGGCCACACAAAATATTGACATGTTGGGCAAAATGTGGACCTAGGGGTGTACTCACTTTTGTTGCCAGTGGTTTAGACATTAATGGATGTGTGTTGAGTTATTTTGAGGGGACAGCAAATTTACACATTGCATTGTATCAAAGTGTCATATCTTCTGTGTTTTATTGTATTGTTAGTATAGTAATATTTTATAGTAGTTACAGTTTTCACACTGACTTAAATAAAAAGTGGGTTGGGAGATCTTTTGCTGGGCCAACAGTACCAGTTAAAAACTAGGGATGGACAATTTTTTCAAACAAATCTTGACTGATCATATTGATCTTGATGTACTATGTCCTGTGTTAAGTGGAAAAAAAAACTCAATTGAACAGAACATCACAAGACCAAGAGACATCCATCCACCACTCAACCCCCTTACCCACCACTCCCTCCGCATGTGTACACACAATCACATAAATGCAACCACACATAGACAAACAGGCACACATCCGCAAACACACACACACACACGCGCACACACTTCTCTCTGTAAAAGACAGGCTATAAAGTACACAGTGGGATTTCTGCAGTGTGTGCAAGCAGAGACAGGTTTATTTTCTTTATGCAGTTTGTCTGCTCTCATCAAGGAGAGCCAAACAATGTGCTGAGAGGGTGTGCAAGTCTGCCTGTGTGGTTTTTGAGCATATGCGCAAAGGAGAGAGGTGTCAGGAAAGACTGCTGCAGGGCCTGAGTGTGTTAACAATGAGGAGAGTAGAGGCTAGCTTATCCAAACAGCTCCTGCATTCAGACCCAATCACTCAACTTCCCCTGGGACTAAACACTTCTACTGGCGTTCACATTAGAACAAACACTAACAAGTGGTCTTGTCATAGCCCAGCCTGCATTCCACCTCCCCTCTCTTACACATGCAGACATTGGCACATACACATTTGCGCACACTAATTCAGGCCAATTGCTCTGAGCATTTTCTCTACTCAACTTATGAAAGACTCGGCTCTTGTGATTTGTGATTACCCTCAGTTCCACTGGACTTGCTCACATCCAAACACCGGGGCAGTGGTGGCCTAGTGGTTAGGGAGTTGCCCCTGCATCGGAAGACTGTGGGTTCGATTCCCTCACCAGTAGGTTGCCCTGAGGTACACTTGAGCAAGGTACCGTCCCTGTCACTGCTCCCTGGGTGCTTTCAATACCTGCCAACTGCTGCAGTGTTTGCATGGGTTAAATGCAAAGGTCCAATTTCGTTGTGGTTCACTGTGCTGTGACCTCGCAATGACAAGGGTTGTCACTTTCACTTTTCACTTTCACAGATGTAAGCATACTGACACTTGGGTACGAAACTCCTGAAGGTCTCACATTGCCGATTTCAGTGTTCCACCATTGTGTTTCCCCTGGGAAAGGACATTCTAATTCTGGATACTCTTGATTGTTTTTTCTTTCATCTTCAAGTTAACACTGAATCAGTGATCATATCAATATTCCCATCAAGACACAATACCTACCACATGCAACAAAAAAATATGTACAACCATGCAAAACATGTATGTATGCTAGCAAGTATCTCAAGGCAAGAGATGCTTTATATTAAGTTTGTTGGAAGTCTACGGGTTTTTTTTTTTTTTTTTAATGTAATGGGGCAAAGAGGTTGTATTTGCAGGTTAAGCCTATGTGTGATATCTGACCTTTGTAGGTGAGCCCAGGTCAGCTGAGGGGCTGAAGGTGCTAGTGTCCGGGGGCATAGTGCCTACACTGCTGTGTATGGGGGATGGGGATTCAGCAGGAACTGGAGCAGCTTCTGGAAAACCCATTGTTGCCCGAAGGGTCGGTCTCCTCTGTAGACGTTCCCAAATACTGTTCCAGCTTAGAAATAACTCATACAGCAACTGCACCTGAGAAAGGAACACATTTTTCTTTAATCAACATCGAGAGATATAGATAAGAGATAAGAGATTAGAGATTCTTATGGATGTTTAACTGTTTGCATGTTTAAATGTTTGAAAGATGTTTTTTTTACTATATCAAAACAGAAAAAAGAATAAAAACACTGTAAATGTTAACACTACCAGAGAGTTTAACTGGTAATAAAGATAAACTGAAAAAATATAATGGGGGGTGGGGGGGTGTTAGACAGCTTCTTTACATCTTCCTCTTTTTTCTCTCTTCTCTTTCTTTCTCTCTCTCTCTCACACGCACACACGCATAAACAAACTCAGAGTGGTAAGGCCAATTAATTAGTTTTTGCTATGCTACAGAAAACATTTAAGTTTGAGGTCAAAAGAAGATTATGGGATGACAAATAAGATTTTCAGATTTTATTTCCTGGTATTTGTAATAAAATATGTCAACATTAAATATAACAAAGCACTGCACAGCAGATATGAAAAGTACAGCATACAGAAACTAAACAAAAATGGAAAAAAAACAGCTGCAACTCTAAGGAATCACACACGTGTACAAATAACAAACAGATGTATGCTTCCATATCAGTTATTTTAGTAAAACCAAAAAAAAGGTGCTTCACAAAATGCAAGTCTCGACATTTCCTGCTAAATCAAATTAAGTGGTCAGTATTCTTACCTTTACCAATAGTGTGTAACTAACTGAATTTAACAAAACAGCATGTAGCTTAGAAAAGCTAAAGCTACAGTATTATTCATAGTTTCCAATAGCACTCGGCAATACAAGCCTAGCATATATCTAGCCTATAGTGAGCATTCCATTTTCTGGAAAACATTAAAGTGTGAGTATACAGTTTTGTAAATATTTGATTATATCTTTTCAACACTGAGGATATGACACTTGGATACAATGTAAAGTAGTCAGTGTACAGCTTGTATTACAGTGTAAATAATGTCTAAACCACTGGTAACAAAGGTGAATACACCCCTGAGTGAAAAATGTCCACATTGTGCCCAATTAGTCATTTTCCCTCCCTAGTGTCATGTGACTCATTAGTTTTACAAGGTCTCAGGTGTGAATGGGCAGCAGGTGTGTTAAATTTGGTCTTATCGCCCTCATACTCTCTCATACTGGTCACTGGAAGTTCAACACAGCAACTCATGGCAAAGAACTCTCTGAGGATCTGAAAAAAAGATTTGTTGCTCTACATAACAATGGCCTAGGCTATTAGAAGATTGCCAACAACCTGAAACTGAGCTGCAGCATGGTGGCCAAGGCCATACAGTGGTTTAACAGGACAGGTTCCACTCAGAACAGGCCTCACCATGGTCAACCAAAGAAGTTGAGTGCACATGCTCAGCATCATATCCAGAGGTTGTCTTTTGAAAATAGACGTATGTGTGCTGCCAGCATTGCTGCAGAGGTTGAAGGGTTGGTGGGGTCAGCCTGTCCGTGCTCAGACCATATGCTGCACACTGCATCAAACTGGTCTGCATGGCTGTCGTTCCAGAAGGAAGCCTCTTCTAAAGATGATGCACAAGAAAGCCCATGAACAGTTTGCTGAAGACAAGCAGACACAGGACATGGATTACTGGAACCATGTTTGGTTCAGATGGTGTCAAGCGGGTGTGGCGGCAACCAGATGAGGAATACTATGACAAGTGTGTCTTGTCTACAGTCAAGCATGGTGGTGGGAGTGTCATGGTTTGGGGCTGCATGAGTGCTGCCGGCACTGGGGAACTACAGTTCATTGAGGGAACCATGAATGCCATCATGTACTGTGACATAGTGAAGCACAGCATGATCCCCTCCCTTCAGAAACTGGGCCGCAGGGCAGTGTTCCAACATAATAACGACCCCAAACACACCTCCAAGACGACCACTGCCTTGCTAAAGAAACTGAGGGTAAAGGTGCTGGACTGGACCAAGCATGTCTCCAGACCTAAACCCTAGTGACCCATCTGTGGGGCATCCTCAAACAGAAGGTGGAGGAGTGCAAGGTCTCTAACATCCACCAGCTCCATGATGTCATCATGGAGGAGTGGAAGAGGATTCCAGTGGTAACCTGTGAAGCTCAAGTGAACTCCATGCGAGAGTTAAGGCAGTGCTAGAAAATAATGGTGCCAAAAACAAAATATTGGCACTTTGGGCAAAATGGGGACATTTTTCACTTTGGAGTGTACTGACTTTTGTTGCCAGTGGTTTAGACATTATTGGTTGTGTGTTGAGTTATTTTGAGGGGACAGCAAATTTACACTGTAATACAAGCTGTACACTGACTACTTTACATTGTATCAAAGTGTCATATCTTCAGTGTTGCCCCATGAAAAGATATAATAAAATGTTTACAAAAATGTGAGGGCTGTACTCACTTTTGTGAGATACTGTACATGTATAAAGTGGAAATAAATATTTTACTCTAATCCACAAGATGCAATTAAAATAAATAATCTATTTTAGCATTTTACTTTGGAATGAGGGTACACACAGGGTTGCTCTCTCTCACCCCTATTGTTTAATATCAGCATGAAGCCACTGCCTCAGCTAATTAGAGATGAAAATAATGTAAAGGGGACTGGCAGTAAATGATTACTTAGATAAACTATCACTCTATGCAGATAATGTACTCTTATTTATAACAAATCCTGAAACAACAGTGGTATGTTTAATGTTTTATTTCTACTTATGGATATTTTTCTGGCTAAAAATTAAATAGAAATCTCTAACACCTCCTCTAACCTCTAACACATCCTGGAAAAAACATTGACATTTAATTGATCTTATTTCTACGCAGAGATTATTCTCAGGTTAAAACATGAATGTAAAAAAGACAATGGCTATGAAATTATAATAAAGTTAAACCCAGAGTGGATTCAAATGGCCAAAATACAGATTAAATACCTTGGTGAACAAAACTTTATCAATTGAACAAAGCATAATGTATCCAATACATTACTAACGACCAATGGTTAACACTTCCTCTGTATCTATTAGTCCAAACTTAGAGGGTGTTGTTCCTATGTCCATTTCAGATACTCATTCTAGACATTCCCAAATCCATATTCAACTAATCTAAAATTTGACAGAGAAAAGACACAAGTGTTAGATGAAAAACATTACAGTTATTCAAAATGGTGGGAGGGGCTTGAACTCTTTATTTTAAGATACTACTTCTGGGCAGCGGGAGCCTAGTGGTTAAGGACTAGGCCTCAAGATCAGTAGCTTGTGGATTCAAATCCAGGACCAGCAAGTTCTCCTGAGGTACCCTTGAACAAGGTACTATCCCCATCACTGTTCATCAGGTGTTGCATATGGCTGCCCACTGCTGCATGTGTGTATAGGTGAAAAGCAGAGGTTGAATTTCTTTGTGTCTCACTGTGTGCTGTGCTGTGTTTCACAATGACAAATAGTTTCATTCACTTCACTACTTTTGGGCTGCACAATTGAAACCCTTAATAACACTCATGTATGTGCTGGCTCAATTAAAAAAAAAACAAAAAAACTAAAGTTTAATGTGCTGACAAACGTCTCTCAGATGTCCCATTTCAAGACTGCACAAAGTGTGAATAGACTGAAATTGCATTAAAAATAAAAACAATGTGAATTACATAATACAATTTCAGCTTTAACCCAACATTGGCTATCTAACGGGATTCATAGTTCCCAATTTAGCTGTTTAGTTCAGTTAAGAGACAAATTTAAGCTTCCCAATTCAAACTTTCTTTGATAACTACAATTCTTGGAAAAATCTTAGAAAGGCAGAGGAGATATCTCTATGGTAGATGACTTGGTTGATGTCTCTACCAAACATATGATGGGAACATGATGGGAAATTTATTTAGACGGGAAAATTAAATGAATACTGATATACCAGAGGTAATGTGAGAGCAAATCCTCAGTAACAAGTAAAGAAGTACCAAGCAAAATACATGGCGAATGTTTAAATTGAAGTTAATTATGAGATTTTTCCAGACAACAGAAATTGTGAAAAATTGACCTATTACAATCAAGTAACTGTTGGAGAAAGTGTGGTATCCAAATCAAGTCTACAATACAAGTCTTCTGGTTATGCCCCAAAATTTAACAGTTTGTTAAAGCCAGACCCTCCAACATATAAATTCCAGCTCCAAGCTGTTAAAACCTGAATGTTAATTAGATTTAAGCATATCAGATGTGTATTACTATATAAAATTACTATATAAAATTCTTAGGCAGCCAGATGGATCAGTAACGGGCACAGAGCTCCACTTCCACTCAGACGCCAGCAAGGTGGAGGTGGTGTACTGGTATGGGTTGGTGTTATTAAAGATGAGCTAGTTGGACCTTTTTCAGGTTGAAGATGGATTAAAAATTAACTCTCAGACCTACTGCCAGTTTTTAGAAGACATAGTACCGGGAAAAAGTCTGCATCTTTCAAGAGGACCATGATTTTTATTCAGGACAATGCTCCATCACATGCATGGAAGTACTCCATTGTGTGGCTCACCTGTACAGGCCTTTAAGATGAGTGAATAAAGACACGGCACCCTTCCTTACCTGACCTAAACCCTATTGAGATCTTGCGGGCCCTTTTTAAACAGGAGAGATTTACAGGGAAGAAAAACAGTATACCTCTCTGAACAGTGTCTGGGAGGCTGTGGTTACTGCTGCACAAAAAGTTTATCATCAACAGATCAAGAAACTGACAGACTCCATGAATGGAAGGCTTTTGACTGTTATAAAGAATTGTGGCAATATTGGTCACTTTTTTTTAATGAGTTATTTGTTAATTGTTCTCATTTAAACAGATGAAAATAAACAAATCTTAGTTTTTATTTTAGTTGTGTAATAAGTCTCCACACTAATAGCAGCCTAAAATTGTGCTTACATATGAACTCCCCAGAGAAAGTTCACACTAACGTTTCACATTTTTCAGAATGTATAACATTCCGACTGTTTCTGACTGTTTCAGGGTTATTAAGATTTTAGACAGACATGTTTATTAAAAGGTGAAGACCTGTTCTGGCCTTATTAATGAAGTGAAGAGACTTCACTCTTTCCTTCACCCAAATCCTTTCCTATATTACTATAAAAATAACTAAACAAACCAAAAATAACAAGCATGCATGCCTGGAAGGAGACCTCAAAAAAATGGTACCTTGCTCAAGGGTATCACAGGGTAATCTATTGGTCTGGAATTTGAACCCACAACCTTCCAATTATTGGGCCTAGTCCCTAACTACAAGGCAAGCACTGCCCCTAATAACATTGCTATTTATTAAAGGCTTTTGGTTAGAAAATGTTATAAATCAATAATCAATAATAATTAAGTATGTTAAAGAAACAGTGATGCAAGAGATTCAGAGGCATTTTTGTCAGCACAAGGGCCAAAACACCGTATTTGGCAGGTGCTTTTAATATTATGGCTGATCAGTGTTTTAGTTTAATTTTCTGTGCCTGTTATTAATGTTTTGGGCTGTGCCGCTTAGATCCAGTGGAAAAAAAAATTACATCACAGAAAGACACACAATGAGTATTAATAGTGTGTGTTGTGTTTGAGAAAGATTAAACTTTTTCCAGTTGGCTCCTATTTAGAGCTAAATTCTATTAGTATTAAATTCTTAATAATAAAGAATATGTCATGGGAATTCTGGGACGTGTAGTGTAATACCTGTGGGTTTGAGAATTTCAGATGAAGTGGCTGCAAGTCTACATGCAGACATATAATGAAGGCATGTTTGAAGTCAGGAGTGGTAGATCCTGTAGTGGGGCCCGGTTGTAATTTATGTGAGGTTACAGCGAGCGTGGATGTGCAGCCTACTGGGTCCAGCAAGGAGAGGGAACGCTGGTGTCCCAGCAACGTATAAACACTGAACTGGTCGACTGTGACTGTCCATGGGAATGCATCTCCTGCACATGGACAAATAATTATTTACATAACCGCAAATGCAGAAGCAGAGAAGCAAATAAAAACAAACAAAGTTTTCTAATGGTAAATGTGTTTAGAAATTCTAGAAGTGCATTTTTCTTTAACTACTATGAAAAAATATAAGAAATAAAAAAATATATTGCAACGTAACTTTTTCTGTACTACGGCTAACCACATAGCCCTGCAGGGGATGGTCACATCAGTGCAGCAAATCCCCAGGACACACAACAAATTACTTAGACCTTGAGACTGATTACTGTTTTTGCTGCTCACATTAACTACTTGATAAATTAATTGATTTCAAGCTTGCAGTGTACACCCGTTCCATTCCCCTCACTGTTTACATTACAACTGTATATGCTGCTCTCACCCACACTTTCAAGTTGTTATATTAGCAAAAGTCACTTTTTTTTTTTTAATATATGGAAGATATACAATATATAGAGAGTAGCTCAAAGCTGTGTGCTTATGACACTGTTTGACACATAACAGTGTCATTCCCAAATGTAACGTATGTGGGCTTAACAGTCTGCTAAGGGCATGAAAACTGATGAACATATCTGAGTTTAATAAACATTTGATGTTTATATGAAAAAATAAACAAATTGCAGTAAATTAATATCATACGTAATGAACATCAGTGAGATTGCAGAGAATATTTTACTGCAGGCATAGTGTGTGCACATTTATGGTAGGTTACCTTCCTGCAGGACTGGTCTAGGTATGGTAAATGGGATTTCTTGTAGGGGCTCCATGTGCCGATGTCCAGCACTGAACACACTGACGTGGGGTAGGCACACCACAAGAGTAGCTGGCATTGCAGCTTGACTATGGTACCAGCTGCGCACCGTACCTGGAATATCCCCACACACTATGGTGCTTGGGCATGGCAGGGTGTCGTTAGGCACGAACACACAACATGACTGCAACTCTACCTATGACAGAGGACACACATACAAGATAATATTGGTATATGGTGCACTTACTGTATTCCGTGGAATATAGAGTATATATACACACATGATACAATATATATATATATATATATATATATGGAACATTTGCTAATTTATCTTACCTAACAGTGTGGGCATTAAAATCAATGAAATCTTAAATCTTGAGTGAGTATTGAAACTGATATGGGGGCCATGTTTTTGCAAGTGCTCATGTGAGCTGAAATTTGAAGCAGTGGCACTGCTTTTGAAACATGGCACCAAGACATGACATCAGTGGGATAACTTGTTACCCTGATCACTTTGAAGTTTTCCACAGAGCAGCTATTTTGCTTATGGAGGATAAATTAAAGCAAATCAAAAGCAATGTCTGGCCAGGGATAGAAGAATATGTTCAGACATGATTTAAATGCAGACACTCATCAAAAACTGTGGTTTTGTAATGGTATCAATATAATTTATTAACCAGATTAAACTCACAATGCATTAACAATACAATAACTGAAATAATTTAGGATTGCTTTAAATGTAATTTGTGATTGATAATTTGGTCATGAAAAACAGAACCCCATAACATGACATAAGTAACGAAATACACATAAGAGACACATTATATCTGATAAATAGGAATATCTAATAAATCAGACAGGGATGATGCATATATTTAAAGAGAATACAAAGTTAAACTAAATTAACTCTTTTATAACTACTATAGCACTGAGTAATATTATTGGGACTCCAGTTTACCCTTTACAATGCTAATGACATTTTTGGCCGTCAGTTAATGAGAGGAACATACATGCTCTTATTATATAAGATGCATAGCTTGGACATTTTTCCCCTGCTAATACAGAGCAAATTGTTTTTAAAACAACACAGATAAAACTTTGACATCTTTGAAAGCTAGTCTTTTAAAAATATTTTGACAGGTCCTCTTTAAACACAGAAAAAACATTCATGCTAAATGTGAAACAGTAAATAACTAGGGGTTTTGCATGATTATAGCCTGATTGACATTCACTTATTGGGAGTGGTGGCATCTAACAGAGAGATGTTTGCAATACTCCACTGCCCCCTGAGTCTAATAAGAAGCCAATGCAGCTACTTATATGAAGAAGAGATGCAAGGGGTTATGCTCAGTTTGTTTCTCTGAGCGTGTTTTTCATAGTGCTGCTTTGCAGTAGCTCAGTAAAGAGCATGATTTTGGATATATGTTTGGAGGAGCAACAGTGCTTTCAAGAAAAATTTAGATCAGACTTGACAGTAAAAAACAGCAATTCTACTGTGCTATGTGTCTGTTTTCTTGTTAATCCCTTGTAGCTCTGAGGGAGGGTGTATCAATGACATGGTGGAACAGAACACATGTCCATGATTACACAAATGCATCACTCAACCAATGAAAGCTTTCTGTTCTGCAATAAAACCACTTAGGACTGGATTAAAAAAAAGGCCCTATTCATGTCCATACCCACGCTCAACACTCTGGCACTTGACTGACCACCCACCATGATAAAATAGGCAAAGAAAATAAATTAAACCCATGATCTTTGCAGTAACTGAAGTGGTAACAGAAGTGGTAAGGACAAATACTGTGTCCCAAATCTGAGTGGGGAAAACAGTAGATGAAACCACAGGACAGACTGTTGAACTCACAGGACAAGATACAGGAAAGGAAGCAAATTTTTGATAAACACACACACAAACACACACACACACACACACACACAAGAACGCGGTCAACTCCTAGGCTGCCACCACCTTGTTGCATATTATTTACAAATGTTAAACAGGTACTGCGCAAAGACGAAATGAAAAAAGAACAGAATATTACTTTGTGTACTTTGCCACTGTACATGCACACACATGCATCCGTACCCTCATACACACCAACCCATACCTACATACATCCAAGTCCTATCTGCTTACAGAAGCTAATGAGAACTCATGGCTTTGGCGGCTAAGGTGGCAAGGAGGGAAAAATAAACCCTGCAGGGAAGTGCTGCCTGGGTTTGTTTGTGCAGGTTGGCCCATTAGATTTGCTGCCACTGTATCATTTGCACTTTTATCGCCGTGTTTGTTGATTCAAGGTCACTTTGCTTTCAGATGCAAGCAATCACTAAGTACAGGTGGAAGAAATAAGAAAGGCAAGGTCATGGCTTGATTAACATGAACACATAGCCTAAAACAGATGCGATCCTGTGCGAAACTGTGCACACTTTGAAAGCTATTGGACCAAACTTCCTTCCCAACTGAGGTGATTACGAAACATTACATAGTAACATTTTCTGCTAGTTAGGTGTTTTCAGATTCAGTGGGATGATAATAAGTTTAATAAGATAAGTTTTGAAATGCATCAAAGACTTCAAAAGACATGGCACGAACAAAAATGCCTTCTGAGGACCTCAAAAATTGTTGATGTTACTTATGCTGATTGAGGGTTGTAAAGGTTACAAAACCATTTTTGAAAAGATTACAAAGAGTTTGGACTAACTCACAGTCAGACAGACTATACAAATACAGAAAATTCACTCCAAGAGCAAGGTTTATATAGCCTCCGAGGTGACAAAGAAACCCAAGGTAACTTCTATGCAACTAAAGACCTCTTTCAGAAAGACTTTGCCATAAGAAAAACCAAAACAGATTTTTTTGGTTTAAATGAGAATCATTATGTTTGGAAAAAGGTGAACACTGAATTTCAGCATAACAATCAATAGAATTTGAGAAACGTGGTGTTTGCATCATGGTTTTGATGCCTATTGACCAGTCTTGTCACAACTAATGGCACAATGAATTCTGAATTCTACTAGCAACTTCTAAATGAAAAATGACCCAATGCTGTGCTTACTCAGCATACTTACTGAATAAACAATGTACTCACAGACACTAAATCAATTTTTTCATACAAATTACTATGGAGGCATTCTACTGTTCTTGTACTGGGGGAAGCACACACATGCACCAATAGCCAAGATCCAACATTGGCTGCACAGAGGGTGTGTTCAAGGGCAATGAAGATGTGGATGATGCAGAGGACACTGAGTGTCACTCAGCTCTTCCAGGATTCAGGCCAGATTTACAAAAGGAAAGGCTGATCAGTGATCTCGAATCATGTAACAATTTCAATATCTGACAGAGAGCGCTAGAGACAGTGGGGGTGTCCAGAGGGGGATTAAAATAGGATGAGGAAGAGATGAGGGTGAAGTAATGAGTGTGAGTGAGGCCCTTTAGCCTGGAGGTCAGATCCTGTTCATGGAAACCATCTGGCCTGCTCCCTGTGAGCCACACCAAACACAAACCATCTTTCCCTGAAAAAACAACACAGAGAGAAAATATCCTCCTCATTAATGCATGGCAGCTGCACTGTTCGGCGTTACTTCATTTTTCCATGGCAACGGCCTCTCTGTTGCAAGAGATCCCATTTCAGTTTTGGTAGCAACGTGATGCGCAGCCAAGGCCGAACACATTCATGTGTTAAATAGAAGGAATTATTGCTAAATTCCTGAAATAGAATCACTTCTCACTCAGTTAGGATTAGAGTCCAGAAAATGAGTATAGCAGAGGCCAAAAGGCCAAGCTGAGGCAAAGAGAGAGGCAGAGAAGAGGGAGGAATGGAGAGAGAGAGAGAGAGAGAGAGAGAGAGAGAGAGAGAGAGACACACATCTGTGCAAAATGATTCTTACCTGCTACAGATGTCCCTGCTACAGAGAAAGCCATACTATATAGCTTATGGGTTCTGATGAGCTTGAAGCAATGCAACATTGCTTCTCTAACCTGAGCTGTCTCGCTAATATACTAATTTCTTCGTTACACCCAATGAAAATCTCAGCATCTTTAACCGCCAGCTCTGCCTCCTGTTTTTTCATCAGTGCCACCATCTCCAACCCATACAATATAGCTGGTCTCGCTACTGTTCTGTAAACCTTCCTTTTTACTCTCGCTGGTACCTGTCACAAATCACCCATCTCTTCTACACTCGCCGTTACTCTGAATTGTTGATCCCAAGTTTATATTCCTCCACAATTGTGACCTCTACTCCTGGTATCCTAACCCCTCCTCTTTCCTCCACTTTGTTCACACTCATATACTCAGTCTTTGTCCTAATACTTTCATTCCTCTCCTCTCTAGAGCATACAGTATCTCACAAAAGTGAGTACACCCCTCAAAATTTTTTGTGAAGATTTTATTATATCTTTTGTTTTATTATTATCTTTTTCCCAGTGATACAATGCAAAGTAGTCAGTGTACAGCTTGTATAACAGTGTAAACTTGCTGTCCCCTCAAAATGACTCAGCCAATAATGTCTAAACCACTGGCAACAAAAGTGAGTACACCCCTAAGTGAAAAATGTCCACATTGTGCCCAATTAGCCTTTTTCCCTTCCCGGTGTCATGTGACTTCCAGGTTTGAATCCCACTTCTAGTACTACCACCACTGGGTCCCTGAGCAAGACCCTTAACCCTGAGTTGCTCCAGGGTGACTGTCCTTGTAAGACATGGAAGTCGCTCTGGATAAGATAAGATAAGATAAGAGCGTCTGCTAAATGTCGCAAATGTAAATGTAAATGTGACTCATAAGTGTTACAAGGTCTCAGGTGTGAATGGGGAGCAGGTGTGTTAAATTTGGTCTTATCGCTCTCACACTCTCTCAAACTGTTCACTGGAAGTTCAACATGGCACCTCATGGCAAAGAACTCTCTGAGGATCTGAAAAAAAGATTTGTTGCTCTACATAACGATGGCCTAAGCTATAAGATGGCCAACACCCTGAAACTGAGCTGCAGCATGGTGGCCAAGACCATACAGCGGTTTAACAGGACAGATTCCACTCAGAACAGGCCTCGCCATGGTCGACCCAAGATGATGAGTGCAAGTGCTCAGCGTTATATCCAGAGGTTGTCTTTTACATTTACATTGGTGGCATTTATCCAGCTTATGCTCTGGCTTATCCAGAGCGACTTCCATGTCCTTATTACAGGGACAGTACCCCTGGAGAAACTCTGGGTTAACGGTCTTGCTCAGGGACCCAGTGGTGGCGGAGCTAGAAGTGGGTTTCAAACCTGGGACCTCTTGATCCATAGGCAATTACCCTACCACTAGACCACCACCAGCTCTTTTTTTTTTTAAATTAGATGTATGAGTGCTGCCAGCATTGCTGCAGAGGTTGAAGGGGTGGGGGGCTCAGTCTGTCAGTGCTCAGACCATACACCGCACACTGCATCAAACTGGTCTGCATGGCTGTCATCCCAGAAAGCAGCCTCTTCTAAAGATGATGCACAAGAAAGCCTGCAAACAGTGTGCTGAAGACAAGCAGTCCATAATCTCTGCCATTTACATTATGAAAGAAAAAAAATGATAAAGAAGAATTTTTCAGAAGCAAATGTGGAATACACACAAAAGAGCTGACATCTGGGCAGCGGTGGCCTAGTGGTTAGGGAGTTGGCCCTGCATCGGAAGATTGTGGGTTTGATTCCCCACCAGTAGGTTGCCCTGAGGTACCCTTGAGCAAGGTACCATCCCTGTCACTGCTCCCTGGGCGCTTTCAATAGCTGCCCACTGCTGCACGTGTGTGCATGGGTTAAAAGCAGAGGTCCAATTTCGTTGTGGTTCACCGTGTGCTGTGCTGTGACCTCGCAATGACAAGGGTTGTAACTTTCACGTTCACTTTCATCTGCAAGTTTATTTGTTAACTCCCAAGAAAGAAGCACAGTAATACCATTCTAGCCATCTTAAACTACTGCATACTAAGTTACAAATAACACATAGAACACATAGAATAACACATTGCAGAAACTCAATTTTTTTTTTTATTAAAAGGTAAAATGAAGTAAATGATCCTGTAGTAGTTACTGACCATAGAAGTCCTGTATGTCCTAAAGATTCCTACTTCTGATTCATTTTTAATGTTCAGTGTTCATCAAACATTTAAGTTTGAATGGATATCTGTATTTTTCCAAACAACTATTTGATAATGAAATTTGGAATTACTGGAAATATTATGCTAGAGGCTGCTTTGATTAAGATCTTGAATTGCTTACCTGCAGTGTGAGGCGTTTGACAGAATCCCAGGCACAGGCAATCAATTCTTTAATTCGCTCTTCTGAAGATAATGAGAATTGGGCACTTGGTTGCATGACCTTCATTGGAATGGACAGGGGACGAGACTCTATACATAGACAAAAATACAAATGTAGCTGAAGTCACTCATTTCTGTGGGATTGTGTTGATTTGCTTACACACTTTCAATATGACAGGATGGACACCTGAAGCAAAGTCTGTTACTCTTAAAAAAAATTATTGCAAAAAAGGGGTATAATAGATTCTCTCATTATAATGGCCATCATCATGAGGTGAGATATATTAAGCATTAAGGGACAAGTAACAGTCTTTAAAAAGAAGTGTAGGAAAACAGAAGAAATGGGCAAGCCTAAATTGTGATGACCCATGTGAAAGCAGTGGTGTCCAAGAAAGGACAACGAGGATAGCCAGGACAACAGAAAAAAGTACACTATTCAAAAAAATTAAAGGAACAATTTGAAAACAAATCAGATCTCAATTGGAAAAAAAAATCATGCTGGATATCCATACTGCTATGGAATGGGTAATGTGTTTGGAACAAAAGGATGCCACATCATTTGATGAAAATGAAAATTATCAACCTACAGAGGGCTTAATTTGAAGTCACCAAAACATTCAAAGTGAAAAACTGATGGCAGGCTGGTCGAATTTGCTAAATTGTCACTGCAGCAACTCAAAATGGTACTCAGTAGTTTGTATGGCGCCCACATGCTTGTATGCATGCCTGACAACGGGCATGCTCTTTATGAGATGATAGATGGTGTCCTGAGGTATCTCTTCCCAGATCCTGACCAGGGCATCACTAAGCTCCTGGACAGTATGAGGTGCAACCTGCCGGTGTCGGAGGAACCTAAACATGATGTCCCAGAGATGTTCTACTGGATTTAGGTCAGGCAAGCGTGGATGCCAGTCAATGGTATCAATTCCTTCACACTCAAGGAACTGCCTGCATAGTCTTGCCACATGAGGCCATGGAATTATCATGCACCAGGAGGAACCCAGGAACAACTGCAACAGTGAAGGGTCTAACAATGGGTCTAAGAATTTCATCCCGATACCTAATGGCAGTCAGGGTGCCATCGTTTATCCTGTACAGGTCTGTGCATCCCTCAATGGATATGCCTCCCCAGGCCAACACTGACCCACGACCAAACAGATCATGCTAAACAATGATCTGAACAGGCAGATTAGCGTTCACTGCGGCTTCTCCAGTCCCTTTCACATCTGTCACATGAGCTCAGAGTGAACCTGCTATCATCTGTGAAAAGCACAGGGTGCCAGTGCCAGACCTGCCAATTATAGTGTTCTCTAGCAAATGCCAGTCAAGCTGTTTTTGAGGTGGTCTCATTGTTGCCCCTTTAGTGCACCTGTTGTTAATTTCATTAACACCAAAACAGCTGACACTGATTAACAACCCCTTCTGCTACTTAACTGACCAGATCAATATCCCAGAAGTTTAACTGACTTGATACTATGCTCTGATTAAAAAGTGTTCCTTTAATTTTTTTGAGCAGTGTATATTATTTTAAAGCTGACTGCTTTTCAGCGGTTTAGAGTTTTCTGTGCAGTTAGAGCTGGACTTGGCATGCTATCTTGTATCTGTCCTACACAAAAGAAATAGTAAATAAAGAAAAATCCATTAAGGGCAAAGCAAAGTCCTGCTCAGCTGCACAGCTATGGTGAGAAACATGAGAAAACGACATGAGTGAGCAATAGGCCTTGCTGTTGGTGGTTGGACCAAACAGAAAGGTGTTAATTATAGTGCCCTACAATCTGAATAGATCAAAACAATGTTTAGGGTCTGGCAACTTAATGAATGCATGCAAAAGCCCAAAGGCAAAGCACTGACTGACAGGTCTATATGTGGGTGCGTGTGGTTTAACAAACTAGTATGCATGTTTGAGTGTGTCAGAGAAACAGGAGCACTGCTGACACCTCCTTCACTTTTAAACATGTACAGTCATACTGCATTATGCCAAGGGCATATGTTTGGGGCAGCAGTGGCCTGGCCCCGGATTGGAAGATTGTGGGTTCGATTCCCTCACCAGTAGGTTACCCTGAGTTACCTTCCCCGTCACTGCTCCCCGGGTGCTTTCAATAGCTGCCCCCTGCTGCACGTGTGTGTATGGTTGAAACGCAGAGGTTGAATTGCATTGTGTTGTGCTGGTGCTGCATTTCACAATGATAAGGGTAGTCACTTTCACTTTCGAATAAAAAACAAAGTGAGTCCCCCCAAAGCAAGAGTGATAAATAAAGGGAGATTTAATGACCTTATATTAATCCAAGCCCTCAATTACAATCTAAATGCAACCCAATAACTGCATCAAGCATGGCAAGAACCCCCACCAACAATCAGTGCAGTTCATGCTGTTCCCCTTTGCCCTCCACCAGCACTCAGCCATGTGTATCCCCTTGTTGACTCTCATCTCTGTATAGTCCTGGAGCTCTCAGGAATGTTCCAGCTGTAGTGGTTTATAACAAAGTGGAGTGCTGTATACCCAACTCCAGCTGCAGACAGACAACACATCTCTGTACTAAATGTGCATGGTTCATTTGTTTTGGGTACAGGATTCTGTTTGTTTGAACAGCCCCCCCAACAACCCTCATCACTTACTGAGATGGATCTGCTTGGATCTGCACAATACTGAAAATGAAAATGCAGTTGCACACAGACATACACTATGGAGGCTGATAGGGCAGAAGGAAAAAAAAAAAACATTTTTGTGCTATATGAAAAAAATCTAAAACATAGGGCACTAATATATTTAGTATATCTGAGGTTTGACAATGAAATCATTATAGACAATTGTTAATTAACCTTAAATTGCAAGGCACTTAGTCCAGTTAGATACTCAATTATGCGCTGTTTGCAATATGCAGTTGTCCAGGGCTCTTTAAGTGCTAAAGAATATCCACATTACATTAGAAATTATACTGTCATGGGAATGTAATTTATCGCAATATAAATATAGGTCCCGTTCTATAAAATGTATCCACAGAGAATAATAATGAGGTTTTGCTGTTTGATGCTTAGTAATCAAATGCATTATAACTAAACCAATTAAGAGATAGAAGACCGCTAATTTCTCTATACTCAAGTGGTGTAACTATTCACATTCACAATTTTTTATTTATTTATTTATTTCTACATAATACATTTTCCAATAACCAAAAACTATATTGTTTTGTCTCAGTAAAATAAATATTTTCCAGCACAGTTCTAACAAATAACCCCCTACAAATACAAAACTTACAGAATGTATGAGTTTTTCATTTTTTAACAATCCAGTCATTTTAGTGTGGGTATATGCATAACACAAACACCTCCCATCTCCTCACTTATGTTTTCCCTGAAAATATGCACCAATTAAAGTGGCAATAATATAAATGATAAATGGTAACATATCTACAGAAAGTTATTTGAATTAGATTTTTCAAACTGTGCTGTAATTGCTTCACCATTCCTTTACACACTGTGTAAGCTAAAAAGTGGGAATTCAACTTTTTTTTAAACACAAATGTGGTTGTCACAAAGCAGTTTTTGGGTCTGGGCCCAGATGCAAGCCAAAGCTGGACAAAAAAAAAACAAAAACAAACACCTTTCAACCAAGACTCATCAGAATGGCAACTCATTCTCCTCTGGCCAAAACTGGATAACTTAAGAAAAAGAAAAATTCTCTGACAAATTATAACATGTTAAAACACAATGTATAAACTATTAAATACCACCTCAAACAGAAAAGACCAGAAACTACTCATATCAAGCCCCTCATTGGCAACTGCACATCATAAATCTCACTCTGCCTTTCACTAAACAAGTAATAAAGGTTTGTTCTCAAAGAAACCCATAATATGAATTGTTGCGAAGACTCTTTCATGCTACATTCATGAAGCAACATGAAGTGTCAATAAGAAGATACAGATCAGCATTTGGTTTAGTGGATAAATGACTGGGCTGTTTTGAAACAGATTTCCTCCTACAGTCACTAAAAGTTTAATGGATAGAATGTGGGGTGCATGCCAGTGGCTGCAAACACATACCAAACTCATTTTACTCATTAGACTAAAATCATGGACTGTGCAAGTACTTCACACATAAATCAAATACCTATTAATTAAAGAAAACTGCAGCAGAAAGGAAAATGGAGTTAGGATCAGCTAGTGAATGTGTATGTATGCACACACATAGTAGTCTATGTATCCTGATGATATCCTGTTGCTTTGTTTTGTGAAACACTCAGTGCTTTAGTCAAATCAAAATGAAGAAAATTATACATATTTCCACATTGGATAGGTTGTGGACAGGGTAAACAACAACTGCCACCAGTACTGCTAGCTAACAAGGTGCAGGTGGAAATTGTGATACAGTTTGGCCAAATGAAGAGGAGGAGGAGGTTGAGAAGGAGACAGAAGTATCAGAAGGCAGAATGGAGACAGGAAGAGAGAAGGAAAGGCAGGAACTCTGATTGTTGACAGTATGACTGGCAAAGAGCGAGAGCTAACTGATATGGCGGTGGTGGTGGTCTAGTGGTAGGGCCTATGGACCAATGGCTCAAGAGGTCAAATCCCACCTCCAGCACTACCACCATGGGCCCAGGGGGACTGTCCCTGTAATTAGGACATGGAAGTCACTCTGGATAAGCGCGTCTGCTAAATGCCGCAAATGTAAATGAGACGTTAAGGAAGAGTCCAGCCTTTACTGTGTCCCTCACAGTATGTGCCCCTTTAACGTAGACCTGTTTCATAAAGTCACCTAAAATTCCTACATTTATATGGTACTTGCCTATGGATCTATGGCTCAGGTTTGAATCCCACTTCTGGCAATACCACCACTGGGTCCCTGAGCAAGACCTTTAACCCTGAGTTGCTCCACGGGGACTGTCCCTGTAATTAGGACATGGAAGTCCTTCTGGATAAGAGCGTCTGCTAAAATGCTGTAAATGTAAATATGATGGTGAGAAGGAAGGTTTATATTTGTGCATACAAGAGACAGAAGGGTAGTAATACCAGGGTTATTGGAGGTGGGTTCAAATTGTTTTACCGTTAGTAGTACCAAGAGAAATGGGATAGGCATTATTCTGAAGAACAGAGCATGTCAAGAGTGTTTTTGAGGTGAAAAGACTGTCAGACAGAATGATGGGTATGAAGCTGGAAATTGAAAGTGACCTGCTGTGGCAACCCCCAATGAGTGCAACCAAAAGGAAAAGTGCATATGAGGATGAATGGTGGATGGGAGCTGGAATGCATCAGGATTGTATAGAGTAAAAGGCAGGCAAAAAAGAAATGGGTTAGTCAGAGAAATTAAGAGAGTAGGCAGGAGTACAAAGCAAAGTTGTGGCTAAGGCTAAAGATAAGGCCTATTGTAATTTGTACTGGAGTTTGGACACTAAGAAGGGACTGATTTTCAAGAATAAGGACAATAATAAAATTTCTCAGCAACAGCATGTGATGTGGAAGCTAGGTCAAGAAAAGAGGTGATGATTGAGTAGCAGTATGGTTTTATGATGAGAAAGAGTACTACAGATGCAGTCCCCTGTGGACAATGATGTTAGCAGATGACATCTATAGTGATCTATAGTGAGAGAAAAGGGGAGTCTGAGGAGGCAGTGGAGAGGTGAAGATAAAGGACAAAGGAAAAAATACAAGAGTATGAATCAAAGGGAAAAAAGTGGAATGGCAGGGACTAGAGGTGGCAAAGGAGGTAGAGTTTAAATACTCAACATTTCAGAGTAACAGGGAGTGCAGAAGATGTGAAGATGAGAGTGCAGACAGAAATGATCTGTTACTGACAGATACCAGCAAGAGTGAAAGATTTACAAAACACTATTGAGACCAGCTATATCATATGAGTTGGAGATAGTGGTGTTGATATTACACAGAGAAGCCAAAGGTGACAGAATTTAAAGATGGTAAGATGGACAGTATTTGGAACAAGTAAATTAGAAGGAAAGCTCACGATGGATAAATTTGGTTTTGGATAAAGCGATTTTAAATTATAAAAAAAAAACAAAAAAAAAAACACAGCACAGCACAGAGTGAGACACAACAAAATTCAACTTCTGCTTTTTACCCATACACACCATGCAGCAGGGGGCAGCTATTTAAAGTGCCCAGGGATCAGTGATGGAGATGATACCTTGATCAAGGGTACCCCAGGGCAACTTACTGATCTGGGATTCGAACTCATGATTTTCCAGTCCTGGGATCAACTACCTATCCCTACACTGCCTCCTCTGATAAAAACAGAGAAGTGAGGTATGTGAAAAGTGTTTTGGAGGTGAAGAGGGTGTCAGATAGAGTGATGAGAGTAAAGCTGGAAGTTGAAGGTGTGATGATGAATGTTGTTAGTGCTTATGCCCTACAAGTTGGTTGTGAGATGGAGGAGAGAAAAACATTTTGGACTGAGTTAGATAAAGTGACAGAGGGTAAACAGGGGAGAGAGTGGTGATTGGTGCAGACTGGTGTCAAGGAGAGGAATGTTGAACATCAGATGGTGGAAATGGATGTATTTAATAATTATTTTAAGGAGAGGGGGGAGCACAGGGTGACATGTAAGAGTGGAGGAAGATGCACACAGGTGGATTATTTCCTTTGCAGTAGGGTCAGTCTGAAGGAGACTGGAGACTGCAAAGAAATGACAGGGAAGAGTGTAGCTAAAAAGCATAAGATGGTGGTCTATAAGAAAAGGGGAGCCTGAGGAGGCAGTGGAGAGGTGAAGATGAAGGACAAAGGAAAAAAGGATCAAGTGATTCTGCACTCAAGTGATCAAGATGGAATTCAGGCAGGAGTTAACACTGGCACTGCGTGGTGTTGAAGAGCTACCAGATTGCTGGAAACTACTTAAATTAAAGATGCTCGTTGGGTGTGATGAGGATAGAAGACAGGGATAGAAATTAGTACATTATAGGGACAACCCAGGTTGGACGTTTTGGAGGCAAAGTTACAGAAGCAAGGTTGCACTGGTTTGGACATGTCCAGAGGAGGAACAAGGATTATATTGGGAGGTTGAAGGATTGAGCTGCCAGGAAAGAGGAAAAGAGAGAGACCAAAGAGGAGGTTTATGGATGTGGTGAGAGAGGACAAGCAAGGTGGTCAGTTTGAAGGAGGAAGATGCAGAGGACAGGAAGAAATGGAAGGTCCACTGTGGCAATCCCTAAACGGGAGCAACTGAAAGAAGACGAGGAAGAAGGATGTTGAGGAAGTAGTTGACAGTCAAGAAGAAAGAGGAAGGACAAAGGAAGTTTATGGATGTGTTAAGAGAAGATATGTAGGTGGTGGATGTGAAAGAGAAAGTTGCAGAGTACAGGAATAAATGAAAATGGATGTGAGCCCTAATGGTAGCAGCCAAAAAAAAATGACAAGAAATAACTCCAGAGTATGAGGACATATAAATAATGGACAATGAAGAATATATATTTGTTGATAATATTGTCCTGATTTCCAATTATTTAAATTGCCTATCACCCTAAATATTATTAATAAATTCTTGTGTTGGAGCTTTGGTTAGCATTGTGTCCAATTTTCTGCAAATGTTTAGTCAAGGTAATGTTGAGATCACTCCACACAGCAAGTAATAGTAGAATCAACCCGCTTATAGATATACTATGCCATTCTTAATGACTTATGTTGGGCTAGAATTTATGAGATTACTAAAGTTTGTTTGCTTCAGTGAGTTCACCTTTATAAGTGAGTCTGACACACTGCAGCCTGCTGGACTGTGTATGTATTTGTGTCTGTGTTTAAGTGTGTGCAACTGTGTGTGTATCTGTATATTCAAAGGAGAAGTCCAAGGGTGGTGTTTATCAAAAGAGCTGCTAAGTGTTGCTATTTGGCGACAGGAGTTCTAAACATTGGGAAAGCCATTTTATTCAAGATGGATTTAATAATGAATTGAGACCTTAAGCTCTATACTTTTCAAACACCCATACACACATTAAGAGGCCTGTGTAAAAATGCCCTAATGGAGCATTATGTGAGATAACTGAAGCAATGCTACTTTTAACTACTTTTAAGTACACTGTTTCAGATTGAGCTAAATACTGCTCTATAGGTTCAAAAGCAAAAGTAAATCCTGATGATTCTCCCACAGTTATGCACCTCTCTAATCAAGTTCATATCCAGTCATGGTTCTGATTACCTGCTACATTGTCTTCCTCAAGATTGAGTATGTCTATAAATATAAATGCAACAATTCTATTCAGTATGAGGGAGGAGAATAAAGCTATCAGCTTTTGATATGACACAAATATTCACTATACACACTTAGAAAAAGGCAATGCTCTGGTAAATCGTGTCCCTGAAGGTACACAAAAAAAAAAAAAAAAAAAAAGTTTAATGATGAAACATAACTCCTAACATGATCCACCACTCATAATTAATTAAATAATAATAAGGCCTGAAATCAAGACTGGATTTTTTAAAGTTCTGAAAACATGCATGATGGTAACACCAGTGACAGCATTTTCAATCCCAAGGGTTTTGTTCTTCTCTGACAGTGGAGTGAAAAAAAAAAGTAACAGAAGTTGAATGCTGCATAATATTTTAATTTTTTGGGGTCTAACATTTACAAGGATCAATAATTCATTGTCTAGGTATTTATGAATAATTTCATGTTTGTAAACCTATTTAAGACTTTAAGATTAATTCTGCAAGGAGCTGTTTCTTAATGGTGACACCAAGGCTTCTGTCCATGGAATTTTTATGAAAAAAAAAAGTTTGATAGCACAGTGGACAACCTGCATACCATGTTCACAGAGAAGGAGGGAGTTGCATTTAAACATTTTAAATCTTAGTCTATTCTACAGATAAACATTTTTAATGCCAATATGCTTACATATTCCATTTCTTTTTAATTCAGAGAAAAGTTTTTTGAGGGATATGATGAGGTTATAAAAATCACATTACGTTAATAATAAACCATTTTACAGAACTAAAATGTATAAATATATAAATACTAATATAGGGTAGGCTCTGGAGTAATTCTCACTCCAATTGCTGCTATAGCTCATGCTACTGCTAAACTATACATAACTGATAGATGTCTGTACTACCAGCACATCTGCTGTTTTTGGTGCTTTAGGGTACCTGTTATAGTCTTGGTTTTGACTGGGCTGCTGGCATAGTCTGATGCCTGATTAGATAACTGCTTAGCCAATGGAGTACTGCCTACTGATGCATCATCCTCTCTTCTCTTCATCTTCACCATGGGAATTCCACTTGCAGTCTGTAACAGTAGCGTAACAAAAGGATTATACGGATACTCATACACACAAAGATGCACAGGCAGACAGATAGAGAGACACACACACACACACACACACACACACACACACGCACACTCACACACTCACACACTCACACACTCACACACTCACACTTATTCATTAACTCCCTCACTCAACCCATCCCCATGGTCATTCCTCCTTCAAAGTCAAAGTCACAGACATAGCACTCCTTATTAACTTGATTAACTTAACTTAATTTTCACTGAGATCTAAGAGCAATAAATAACATAACAAAGCTGTGCTAGTCTGATGAATCACATTGTTGCAGAAAAATAAATAAATAAATAAATAAAAATACACCCATTCATGTTAACAATATTCCTAGTGACAGTGTCCAGCACATCTCAAATGCAGTGCATCTGTATATGTCAAACTAGTCTGATCCAGGCTTGTATCTACCAGGATGTTACCTGCAGCTAACATCTCGGTGCCAGATATCATAGCACACTTTCAGAGGTTTTGTGGAGTGTTAATATCATGTCTGACGGGTGTATAACAGCTTTCAAGCTTAAAACAAGTGTAAATGTACATTTTTCATGTCAACTACCTCCTCATACAAAGCCATGTCAGAAGTTTTCTTCATTTTTTACCCATAAAATGATCTTTCTTCATTAACTTCAAAATCTATTTCAAATCTAAACCTTAATTCCCAGCATGTTTTAACTCCAAAAACTATACCAATGCCCTGTCAGACAGCTTTGCTGCCATGTTTACTTTTTGTTCCCTCGTAGCTGTAAGACTGTGCTGACCCCCTACAATGGCAGTCAGGGTCTCAGCTCTCTCATCATCTTTTTTAGTTCTTTCTCCCCTCAATTTTTCCTCCCTGTCTCCCTCTCCTTCACATTTTTTCTCTTATCACCCACTTCAGTCCTTAACCTCCCATTCTGCAGCAAAAGCAACATTCTGTAGATGCAGACCCTGACCCTGGCAGGGTTGCAGCACTTTTAGTCAAAGCTAGTAGTGAGAATAAACACACATACACAGAAGAAACTGTTAAACTTGCACCCCAGACAACAGCACCTAGTCACCAGTAAATACAACAGAGGTTGATGTAGCTTTCAGTTACTAGTGTAACTCTTGAGCAGTCAACTCTTCCTCTCCACTCACAATGATCAGCTTGAGCAAGACAGACAGGACAGAGTGAACAATAAAGACAGAGACAGACATTCCTACCTGCTGTGACTGATGGCTGCCACTGGGTCTCTGAGGCTTGTGCAGCAGCCAAGCAGACAGGACAGGATCCACGTTCACAGCAATACCTTGTACACTGAGCAGCATAACTGCACCTACAACACACCATCATTATATTAGAAAATCAATCTTTTCCAAGAGAACATTCTTCGTTATTAATTCCTTACTATTGTGGCTCTTGTTAAAAAAAAAGACATACAGAATTTACATCTGATAACTTGACACGCCAAAGGTATCAGGATTATATCTGGATAAAGCCTTGTCACACAAAAATGCAAGAGCTAATATACCCAAGTTGCATTTAAAAGAGATTTGAATCCACTTACTTGAACCACATCAGGAGATGGGTTCAGAAATATATTTGAGCCAGGTAATAACAGTGCAAAGGCATTTGTCTTTACAAGCAACATAAGCAACATAAACCACTCTTTAGACAGCCCCTACTTAAAGTGGCCATTGATATTTCCTAGTTAATCTATTGATATGCCTTTTTCTGCAGTTTTATTTATTTCCATAGCCCATGCTTTGATTAAGTAAGATGCCATGGCATGAAACAATGGGGGCAGTGGTTGCCTTGTATTTAGTAACTAGGCCCCATAATTGAAAGGCCATGGGTTCAAATCCCAGACCTGTAGGTTGCCCTGAGGTACCCTTGCGTAAGGCATTGTCCCCATCTTTGCTCCCTGGGTGCTAGACATGCACTGTGTATGATGCGTGAAATGCAGAGGATGCATTTCCTTGTGGTTCACCATATTTTATGCTGTGCATTCAAAATGACAAATAGCCACTTTCACTTCACTTTCACTTTCACTTAATTTCCCCTGTACCTTGGAGCAATGTATAGTGGAGTACATTTTTCCCATTTTTTGGAGTAATTATTCACTTATACTTCAAAACAGCTCTTACAGCTGTCACACACAGTGTAATGAGTTTGTAAATCACCTTCTTGGCACCATCATACACTGCATGTTATATGAGCATTCAAAGCATCACACAGAGCCAAAAATAACATTTTCTTTGGGTAAATGTCTATGGAACTCGAGACTTTCTGAGGGTTTAGCTGATTCTTAAATAATAATCTTCACCACCAGGCCTGGTCTGATCTAATGGCCCAAGAGTGCAGTCATAATCAATACCATGCCATTGGGATTAAGAAGAATTCTCCAGAGCAGGCTGAAATGTCTCAGTCTTCCGATAAGGGAACACTCCATACCACAATGAGTTCAGAGACTTTTCAGAATGGGTTTCTGAAATGTTTTACTTAGGGCCCCAAGGAAGTGGCTGTCATACAAGCAATTGTGTGTCAAGACAATTATATGTTAAGTACAAAGGAAACATTTGATTGCTTTGAAAGTTTTATCATTACCATTCATTTAGTTAGATTATTATAGCAGAAAAAATACAAATCATTTTTAAACAAACTTTAGTCCATAATCAAAGGCATTTGTACATAATGCCAGATCACAATAAGTCATATGACCCTTTGAACCTCTCAGGGTATATTGCTTACATTTCACAGCCATGGGCTAAGTGGCTGACTCATGACTTTTATGAAGCAAGGAAAAAACATAAATATCTTAATATCTTAAATTAATACCTAATCTTAAATTAGCTACAGGGCAGCTGGGGTCTAGTGGTTATGGACTTATTTGTGCACAATTGTTAGTGTAGATTATGCAGATAAATGAAAAAGAAAAATAACCCATCTCACTTGTTCATTTTCATCTGTTAAAGTGAGAATCATAAACAAACAACTCAAAATTTAAACATTTGACATTCTGAAAGAAGAAGAAAAGGAAAAAAAAAAATCAGTAACCAACATTGCCTTTTCTGCAGTAGCAATATCCTGCCAGACACTGTTCAGAGAGCTGGACTGTTTTCCTTCCCTGTACATCTCCTGTTTAAGAAGGGCCCACAAGTTCTCAATAGGGTTTTTATCAGGTGAGGAAGGGGTTACATGTCATTATTCTTTCATCTTTAAGGCCTTTACTGGAGTTTGCATAAAAATCATGGCCTTCTTGAAAGATGCAGACTTTTTCCTGTACCACTGCATGTCTTCTAAAAACTGGCAGTAGGTCTGGGAGTTGATTTTGAGTCCATCTTCAACCTGAAAAGGTCCAAACAGCTCAATTTCAATTATAAAAGCAAATACCATTATCCCACCTCCACTTTGCTGGCGTCTGAGTAGATATGAAGCTCTGTGCCCTTAACTGATCCAGCCACGGGCTCATTCATCTGGTCTGTTAATAGTCACTCTCATCTCAGTCCATAAAAAACTTTTAAATATATTTCTTGAGATATTTCTTGGCCCAGTCTTGACGTTTCAACTTCTGTGTCTTGTTCAGTGGTGGTCTGGATTCAGCCTTCCTTAGTCGAACCTAATCGAGTCATGGTATTTAAGTGCCCTTATTCATTCAATTTTAAATTTTAATAATTAAACTAACGGTACAGCTTGTGGCCATACCGCACCAAACCACATCCCCAGGTAACCACAAAAAAGTTACATTCAAAGATCACTATGTTAGAAATCTGCCAACAACAGTGCTAGATTGAACTTATAAAGGGAGGGGGGGGGGGGAAGACTTAAAAAATGACAAGACAGGAAAACAGATTGCAAGTGTAGTTTATGTGTTTCCTCCTTGACACCAGGTTAAGGTAACCACAGACCAGCTGCCAGAGCCTTGAAACCATCACACTGGCCCTGGACCACTGCGAGTTTGGGCACACACACATAATTACTAAGTGTGTGCACATGCACAAATGCATTCAAACTTAGAATGCTGACTATAGGAATGCATTAAGGTTTTGTTAATCAGTTTAAGGAAAATTTTCTTATACATTTTTTCCTCAGAATTAATAAGCAATTAAGCTAAAGTACACTCCCTTTTCTCATAGCAATTAGCAGACACAGCAGTCTCATTGGGTTTACATCAGCAATTCTTCTCATTTTCCTTATTCCATACTTTCTTTGGTTTCTTATTTTAAATGTTTTCACACCCCTCTTTCACAGTTTAAAAAAATTCTTGCACTGTACTGGTGAAATAGGCTGGAAATGGCTTAAGCTGCTCAATTACACTAAACCATCTTGCAGAAATTCATCTTAAGGAAGTGAATTGCAAGGAAATGAATATTCAAGGCATCAAGTGAAGTTAATTCTTCTTCTTCTTCTTCTTTTTCTTTCGGCTGCTCCCGTTTAGGGGTCGCCACAGCAGATAATACTTACATTTACATTTGCGGCATTTAGCAGACGCTCTTATCCAGAGCAACTTCCATGTCCTAATTACCCTGGAGCAATTCAGGGTTAAGGGTCTTGCTCAAGGACCCAGCGGTGGTAGTGCCAGAGGTGGGATTTGAACCTGGGACCTCTTGAGCCATAGATCGATAGACAAGTACCCTACCACTAGACCACCACCCCAATATCAAGTGAAGTCAATTCATGTGCTTAAATCAGGAAAAAATTTGCAATTGCAAGGAAGAGCAACATTCACAAAGGCCAAATTGTGATGGCAAGACAACGGAAAGTTGCAGTTTCAGAGTTAATGATGTTGAGATTTTCGTTGGGTATGACGAGGATGGACAGGGATAGAAATTAGAGGGGCAGCTCAGGTTGGACGTTTTGGAGACAAAGTTAGAGAAGCAAGGTTGCGTTGGTTTGGACATGTCCAGAGGAGAGACAAGGATTATATTGGGAGGAGGATGTTGAAGAAGGAGCTGCCAGGAAAGAGGAAAAGAGGAAGACCAAGGAGGAAGCTTATGGACGTGGTGAGAGAGGACATGCAGGTGGTCAGTTTGAAGGAGGAAAATGCAGAGGAGAGGGAGAAATGGAAACAGATGATCCGCTAACTAACAAATTTAGCTAACTAACTTAAATCTAAAAAGGAAAGGAATTTGGTATGAAAGAAGAAAATTATCCTCAGCATGTCAGCAGTTATGAAGACTTGTAGCGGCTAACTCTAGGATTATTTTTTAGGGGTAAGCTGTTAAGGAAGGTATGCATGTTAAGGGACAGGTGCTTCAGTGAACACATAAGCTGAGTGGTGAGTTAAAGAGCATCCTGAGCAGCCCAGTTTTTCCAACACATGCAGCAGTGACCATGGTGGCTTGAGTGCCTCTTTAACGGCTGAGAGTATGCTTTTATCTTATGGTTGTATACGTTTTCAGAGGAAGGTGGAGGGGAGTTTTTGTACATTTGCAGGGGGGGGGGAGAAAGAGTGTGTGTTTATGGGAGCTAACCTGAGGAGTTCCTACAATGGCGCAAAGGACCACACCACCCACCAAGACAAGGGCACTCCTTCAGACCGATGAAGGCTTTTACAACTACTGTGCTACATCATGCCACACACAGTGCAAATGCAAACACATTAACTAAGCACATATATACATTAGCCCCCCCAAAAAATTATTTAAAACAACTATAAAATGTTAATGAGAGAATGCCTATTTCACATGCTAATATGGCAATGAAACATAACCAGAGAGAGAGAGACTAAGATAAAAAATTTTCCAGCTGCACAGTGGCCACACCAGAAGGCCCTCTTTCATTGGGAGAGAGAGGACTTTCATTTTACAAAACTCCAGTGTGCTCTTAAAGAAATGGTTGCATCTACTCCATTCATAACGGCGTCCAACAACCAGTCATTCAGTTAAGGCAGGGATACCATTTTCATCAGACAAACAGCTGCATGGGCAAGAATAAACTTCATGAAGCATCATCCATGCAAGGTCAGTGAGAGTCTTTCATCTCTGTGTTATGACAACACACTACAATCACCTACATAGACAGATAGCACACAGTCAGTTAGTGCACTCTAAATTCCCCTCACTGCACCAAGATTGGTGAACTCAGTAAACAGTGATTAAGACACACAGCACACCTGCAGTATCTGGAAGCGTCTGAATCACCCCTACCCCCTACGCTGAGAGATGGCCTTGTCCACATGGCAACATCAAAGCTATTCCTGATAGTGAATATCATTCCTCAACATCATCTTTCCCTCATCCTCAAGCTGATGTTCGACACTCTTTGGAATGTATGTGGCACACAGCAGCACAAAAAATGGACTTAAAAGGGTGCACAACACAAAATACAAGGCTGTAAAACAAGTCTGCCCCCCTCTCCATTTCCACCTCCTTATCTCTCTAATGGAAGTCCTGGAATTTACACTGAACTTTTATTTAGATGACTACCAGTCTAAAGGTAAAAGACCCACGGGGAGAGAATAATAGAGCTTGGACTCCTCCACAAGAAAAGAGAAAGTTGAGCATCAATTCAAGGTATGCTTTTGATGTCAGATTTAGATTTATTAATGTGAATGTAGATGACCTCACAACTTCTTACACAGATGAATTATGACATTTAAACCACTGGCAGGTAAAATTAATAACAGTGATTATCTTGACACACAGACAAGATAGAATCAGTATCAAGTAAAGAGTGAAACTGAATGGTTAGAAAACTGGGAGGGGGTTGGAAAAGACGTAGAGATGCGAGGTATTAGCAGAACGAGAGGTGCACAGAGAAGTAGGATGAAGAAGGCAGGGGAGTTGGAGAAAAGGGAGGGGAGCAGAGGGGTGTGGTGAGGGAGTTTAGTACAGCTCTCTCTCCACAGTTCTGTGATGGGTGATGTAATAAGATCTATAAATTCAGTTCAGGTGCACATTTATTTTGCTTGGACACAAAAGAGAGTCATGAAATAAGACTCATACTGAAAGCTAAATAGCATGGCCCCTCTCACAAATGTTGAGCAGAGCTACTGGCATCATATTGGCTCATAGGTCCAATAAAAGCATGGCCAAAAAGCCTCCAGCATGAGGCTATTCAGGAGTAGCCTGAAGTACTTCATCATTACTGCCATTGCTCCCCAAAGGGCTTCTGGAAAATTGTGCCCTCCAGCCCATATACTTCAGGAACCTAATGAAGAGGAACAGCCTATGTATGTGCAAAACTGGGAAACAATTCACTGGACATGTGGAGAGATCCTGCCATTAGGGCATAGGAGAGAAGAAAAGTTATGTGCTTCTGATGAGAAATGAAAATGAAATGTAAACAACAGATAATGGAGATAATAACATAGATAGATTGAAATTATAAATGTTTGCAATTAAATTCTTCTACATTATATGGTTATATGCTGTCATAAAACCTACTGTGATTTGAAAGTTAAACTTCAAAATTGTGCTTTCACTTTAAAAGATTCACCTTTCAGCAAAAAGATGGAATTTGCTTAACCGTTACCTTATAAACCATTACATAACCATGGTCAAATTAAAGATTCCACAAGAAAATTAAAAACATAGCTTTTCGCCTTGTCCACTGCAACAACAACTAAAACACAAACATTGCTCAATCATATCAAATGTAACAAGCCATTGGGAGTGCATTAAAATACTTTTATTTCTGAAAAATGAGAAGTGGCCTCAAGAACACAGTACTACGTTAACTAAGTTGTTTTCACTTTCCTAATTAATTTTAGCTGAGTTTAGTTGTGATAAACTGTCACAGCACATTACATTAATTTTTGCAGCTGTTTTCAGACAGAGATTAAAAGGTAAATGATTACTCATTAAAAAGATGAAATAGTGAAGTGATCAGAGGGGAAAGAGATCATGATACTGGGCAGAGAGAGCAAAAAAGAAACAGATGGAGAGAGATATACAATAGATAACAGGGATTCCTGGCTCACCTGCCGCTGAACTGCAGCAATGTCTCACTATGGCTGATTGTATCGCCTTGCATTAAATACTCCCTGACCAGCCACCCACCCAAACTCCCATCCACTATGGAACTGCAGGCCCCCAGGCTGTCACAGCAAGACCATAAGGGAATGACCCAACCCCCACTTATATTACACATGGATAGTTGGGTGACAGTTGAGTGGTGAGCATCCCTTTCAGGCATCCTAAGGTCATGTAATGTACAAGGCAAATATATTTTCACTACAAATCCAAACAGGGGACACAGCCTAAAACATAAGGATAAGGAGGACCCATTTTGCTTCATGTCTGTATAAATACATAATTAACCCTATCATGTATATAAACAAAACATTCAGAATTTGCCAAGTTGGTATAAAACAGTTACAATTTTTACCTTTTAACATGGTTTAAATTGTACAAAACTTCACATTTTTAAAACTTAATGTTACATGATGATCCCATGTAAAACTATGTAGGACTAGTACAATGGACAATTAAGTCCCATAACTAAAGATCATTTTGACTGAAGTTTTGAGCCTGCTCAAACATTAAATAAAGCATGGAACATACCAGTTATTTCTTAAATGTTTTACATGGGCAAACTGACCAAAACAGTGCTTAAAACAGAAGCAAGTTGCCTTTGTTAATCCATTTAAAAAATACCAAGTACCAATCTGCAGGTTCAGTGTACAAAGCCTTTTACTTCTTATGGACTGAAATTTTGAATATATATGTATTCATGGCCTAGTAAAACTAGCGCTGCAGTGAAATGGCAGCTTGGTTGAGTAAAATGCACTGGTGGTATTATTAGTGGCCACAGTAACATTTCCGTGTAATATAAAAATTACCAAAATACCACACATTGGCAGAGTTTGAAAGTGTGTGTCCAGGTCAGAGTACAAAAAGTGAGGTAAGTAGGGCTGCTAGTGCTGGGACGTATAATCATTCATGAACATTTCTCTGAGTTATAACATCGACAAGAGGGGTCAGCTAGCTTAAATCACTATGCACTCAAGAAAACGCTAAACGCTGAATTTACAAGGTTAAAAATGAAAACTAGACTTCACTATCGGGTCCAGTGAGGACAGATATGAAATAGTACGGCAATTATAAAATACTTGCTTTAAATGTAAAATATTACAGTCTCATTAGTTTTATTGCATCATTTACAATTTCATTTAACAGACAATATTTGAGAACAGCAACTCTCTCAAAACTTGAAAAAAAGGTTTAATTAAAGAACACCCTAACATAAAATAAGAGGAAACATCAGTCCATAAATAAATTACTATATAGTGAAATTAAGGCTTATTTAGCCATTTTGCCCAGAAGGTCAAAGAGCTGAAGTAAAACCTGGCAGAGCTAAGATTGCCTCTCAGTATTCTTAAGGCAAGCTTAACTAATGATCACCTTTTAACAAAGGTTTTGGAAAGAAGAACTTGCTGATGACTTGTCATGAAAAATAGTCATGATGCATGTTTATTTAAGTACAGAATGAGCCTTAATGTGTTTGACAGTAAATATTTACATGGATATTGGTTCCCAGTGCTGAACATTTTTCAGAATCTGTAGTATTTAACATACCCAGATAATTCAGTTAATTCTTGATCTACCTATCATGATCTACCTCTTCACACAAAAGAGGCAGGAACATGATATCGTTTCTTCTTGTTTATGTACATAAACAAGAAATCAAGCTTTAAAACAGTGAAATAAAATGATGACGGTGATTGCACAGCCTAGGCAAAAGCCTGTCTTAAAATGTGCTAAAATAAGCTAAAAGCCACGAGAGAAAGAAAAGCATACATAAACAAGGTTTAGCTAGTATGAGGGTATGAAGATGCTTGGCTCTGTATAGCTCTGGATAGGACTGTGACTTCAGTGATTTTTAAGCAGAAGTATCACAGAAGCATTGTCTTCCATTTGTCAGATACTGCTTTCCTTTATCTTCTTCTAGAAGAATTCTATTTTTTTGCTGGTTCACTCCAATTTACAGGAACTCTTCATTTGTTGCTGCTATGTCCTAGCCTCTAAAAGGATATTCTCATGGCTTTTAATTGAATACTTCCCTCCACTTATAAAACCAAACAATCTTTAGAAATCAGATCATGTGCTAGTCCTTCACTTACTGTCCACCTCTTTCCCCTGACCCTACAGCAGGCCAGCAATTAGGTGCCACAGGGGGGCAGTAATGTCATGAGGAATGGGACAAGGTCAAATAGACTCTTAAATTGAAACAAAACTTTAAATGGAGAGGGACATGGTGGGGGCAGAGCAGCAATACCAGATGAGACAAAAAAAAAAAAAAAAAGAAAAATTAAGCAAGGGTCAATCAAACTCCAAAATAAGAAATGAACATGGCGCTAACCCTTTCTCTATATATAAACACAAACAGTTATGTACCCTTCCTACCAGAAAAACCAAAAACAATAGGATACTTGCACTAAAAATCACCTCTCACCATTGCCTAAATTACGTATCTTCTTTATGAGACTGTGTGACATCTGCTAAGACACACACACACAAAATAGTCAGGCAGAGACATAAGTCAGATTCAGCACTTGAAGACTCTTGTACAATTATGTGCTGCAGTTGTACACACTTCAAACAGACTCAATAATTACTCACAAGAAGTGCAGTAGAAACCACACACCAACCCACCACATACTCTCACCCTAAATATAGGTCGTAAAGCAATTGGTTCAGGGCTGCTTAAAGCGTAGGCCTCAGTCTTCCCCTCAGGGGCCAGAGCCTAAATCAAAACCTCTGTATATTTGGGACAGCAGAATACTCAGTTTAATTCCCAAGGGATTACCAGGAGGAGTCGTGTGAGCTACAGCTGATACACTACATGAACAAAATAATTTTATAATTGATTTCAATAATTTTTTTTTTTAGTTTACAAGAGTAAAATTAGCTGAAATGTATTTCTGTGCATAACTCAGAAATGAATAAACTCTCTACTCATGCAGAAAACAGTGCTTCCTGCCGTGTTTCCTGGGATTTTCATAGCATTCAAGCATGAAAGTGTACAGTACTATTTAAGGGCAGTGTGGATGATGTTAAACCTGAACATTAGTGGTAAAAGTATCTAAGTAACATCCTTGGGTTATTGTGCGAAAAGGTCTTGTGTAGTGTTTAAAGAGCATTTTGAAATACATTTTGTGGTATGGTTGTTCTAATTATTCTGCTCAAACATCAGAAACCCTCACACTCTATTAACAAACATCCTAAAAAAGTGGCAGGATCTGACTTAGGGATTGAAAAAACATTTTATTCTCAAAATACGTTCTGCCCAATTGAAGGGGGTGGGCAAACAGGATAGCTCAATTCCCTTCAGACTCCTGGGTTGGTTTGCTAGAAGGAGAATGGCTATAGCACTGCTCAGAGCTACAAGACCCAAAAACACTCTTTAGGAACTGCAGACACACACTATAGGAACAAACACTGAAGTGAGATAGAGACCTGCCGACAGCAGCTCACCTTCTGACCTAAAAACACCAGTATGGCTTTATTACATACACGCGCACACACACACACACACACACACACACACACACACTAATGTCTGCTTCTTATCAAAGTCTGAAAAGGTCACAAGGTCACCTGAGGCTCTCACATACATCAGAAAGGGGCAGGTGGGAGGCATAATTGGCAGTCTATTTGGCTTGTGTCTGTAGAAATACTGCTACTTTTTTTTTACCTTTAAAATCTGAATTTTAATGTGCCAAGAGAAGTTAAGTGGGTCATGTGTTGATCAAACATTTGCTTAACACAGTGCCCTCCTCCTTAACATTCAGCAGATTCTCTCTGCTGTCTATCATGCTTCTCATTTACCTGAATACCTCTTATTCCATTTACACCCCCCTCATCTCTTTATAGGAGATGTGCCATCATATCCATCCCACATCCTTATTTTCACTCATTCCTAATTCCTCTCTCTACTCTCTCAGTTCTTGGGTTTATGTTGCATTTGTTGTAATGATACTGAACCATTTTAGTGACCTAAAGTGCACGTGTATAGAATCCCCACTCAAACATCCAGACACTTGTCTTGAACCATCTGTGTGGTGTTACAAGGCTGATATATTCAGTTGGGTTCTGTTTTTCATCCAAAGCACTGTCAGATATCCAGCACCAATGAGCACTCCACACACACTCACCACAGTCCAAAAAGAGATTTATGTTTGTTGAAGACCAGCCGATTGCCAATGTTGCCATACTGTTCCTCCCACTTACATCCACCCGCAACCCCCAAACAAACACATCCTGAGCTCCCTCAGATACAGAAAATACATTCACATTTGGAGATATTCTCTCAGACATGCACATATGAGAATGCCCTACAACATTTTATGCAGTAGCAACACAGTACTGCAAAAAAGACAAATGGAAAAGGAAGTTCCGATATAAACTGAGGCCCCGTGGCTCAGACAGCATATCACAATTATTACATTATTGCCTGTTTAATCTGCCTGTTTAATTTTCAGTCTTTAGTTTCATTTTTAAAGTCACAACAAGCAAAATGCTGATTGGGTGCTTTTCTATCAGCTATTTATATGAACTTTATCAAAATAAATAAATACACAAAGATAAAAAGCTTTGACCTTCAAGCAAAAATAAAAAAAAAATCCTTCTGCTTGCTTTTTCTATCCATGTATCTCTTACCCTCCCCCACCTCCTGTCTCTCTCTCGAAGGGGCAGTGTTTGACTCAGCTGGGTTTTTGGTAGGGTACTCTGTTGCCCATTAGGGTGTCTGGATGCCCAGGGCCAAACGGAGCTTACTAGGCTTAAATAGCTACCTGCTGACTCTCTGTACACCAGCTGCACGCCACTAAACAACATATATGAACTCAAAAGCACACAGAATTGTTATGCTGTTATACTAATGCTACTGATTTACACACAGGAAGGAAAGTCAATCAAAGTGTTCTCTCTCTTCCTAAATAAAAGAGGATCATTTTAAGAAAGACTGTAATTGATTACTGCTGGTAATCTGTGTCTGAAACTGAGCTTTCTATCTTTCTACAGAGTCTAAGAAGTCTACAAAAGCAGAAACAGCAGGCAGTGTGAGAGGGAGCAGTTGTCCCTGCAAAAATACAGATCTTCGAAGCCTCTCAACCTAATTAAATGTAGCAAACTAGACCCTTTTATACTTAGCTCCTGATGTGTGCACACATACATAAAACAGCAGAGACTACTTTCCAGAACCTAAGAAAGCCAAGAAGAATACTGATCATTGGCAAACAAACAGAATGCCTGCAAAAGGCCAAAATAAGGTGTTTTAGCATCTTCACAGTTCTTCAGAGAGACCGAGAGAGATCGAGAGAGAGAGTGAGTGTTTGTGCGTGATTCTGATTTTGCTGTTTTTAGCCAATAAACGTCTTGAAAACATTTCATGCCCCATCACAGGTCAAAGTAGTGCTGAGACTGGTTAACATCCTTCAATGTTCCACTGTACATGAACATGCCCTGCTCTGATCTTTCTCATTGTCTCATTGAGTTTTGCTCAAAATTTCAGAAAAGAAAAGAAAAAGAACAGAACATAAAAGTAAAAAAAAAAAAAAAAAGGAAAACACTCTTCCAGATGTTCTTAATGTAACCACATATCTGATTTAACTGTTCTGAGATAAAGCTTCTGTGTAAGATTGGGTAATTGGCACTACTATAATCACCACAACTGTGCCCTTCTCAGCAGTTGGTGGAAGAGTGTCACATTCCATCTCAGTGTAGCTCTAGCCCCTGTGTTCCTTCAGAGTGGTTCCACTAATTACATGCTTCTTATTCCTGTAGAACTATGAGAAATCATCCTCTAACCCCCAATTCCCATCCGATGACTCTAGAGAGCCCCTCCGCATTTCTATAATTAGCTTAATCAATAACAGCTTTTGCACTGTTCCACTGTGCAACCACTCACTCTATCACAGTTATTTTAACCTTATCCTTTGTCAGTTATCACCAGCATCCCCCTCGACCCACTATACTGGTTCTGAGAAAGGTGTTCATGGGGTTTAATGGTCCTAATTAATTCTGTTCTTTTGAAAAGTCAATGGAGCTACCCTGCTCATCAGTGGGAGGAGGGAATGAAGAATTATGGGAAAGTATAGATGTGACTGAGCAGCAGACAGGCTCTCATCCCTCCCACACTGCCTCATGTTTTGATATCTTCACTCAACCACAAAGACACCAATTTGTTTCACTACTAGCATTGAAAACTACCTGCTGGGATCTGCGAATGTATCTTAACCGGAGCTATCAGTATTGGTGAATCAATAACTCAGTAATGAAAAACTAGGGAATTTATTTTTATGCACTACAAAACTGTGAGATTAGAGTAAAAAATGACCCTTTTCTATCTTCTAAAACAAGTTTTGAGAGTGAATATGCATGTGTGTTAAAAAGATCTTGCCAGGGAGGATCCAACTTCCTTTCATTTGATTAAAAAGCTCTAAGCTATAAATAGCCCCGCTTGTGAATAATCTTTGAAAAGAGAACCATATATGCTTAAAAAGAAAATTTGTTGTGTAATTTTTTTTTGTGTAACACATTAATACCACACAATAACTCTTAATGGAAGTTTCTAAATATTGTGTTAGTTACCTAGAAAAACAGAAGCCAGTGCTATTAAACACAGTAACTGAATTAAACATTATTTTTTCTCAAATATTCTTCTACTTTTTAGCTTAGTTACTTACTTTATTCATTCTTATCACTAATAAACAAGAAAGAATCAATTACAAAATTGTGCGTGTGTAAGTGTATGCATGTGTGTGTTTGCAGGCATGTGTGCGTTTTTGTGATATTCAAAAATGTTTAAAGCAAAATCACAAAATCTAATTGATGGGATTACAGCTACTTAACACACTTCATTATTAAAACACAAAACCAATCATTCTGATTGTGTTTGGTGCTTGACTGTCTGGTATGCAGCAACCTTTGATCCAAGGACAACACTCAATTCAAATGGTACCCGCCTCAAACACCTTATTGTCTAGATGAAGGCCAAGAAGGTTTTACCCAGCCCCTTGTCTCACAATCACACTCACATACATACCCACAAAGCAACATGTAGGAATTATCATGCATACACATACCAACATTAAATAATGTACAGCTCTTAGCATTGATTGCCTGTGTAGAAACAGAGTTGTGCTTTTTTGTAGATGGAAGAAAAAAGTAAAAGCCACAGCTGGCACAATGAGGGTGAAAAATGGTCCACGAATGACTTGTATCCAAATTTTACATTTACAATCAGTCAAAGTAATGAGGCAGCAGTTACTAAGCTCTTTAGAAAGGTAGCTCAAGCTCTTGGATAAAGCCTTCACGGAGTGTCTTTCTGACAAACATTAAAAATGAATTGCACCTTAGTGGGAAATTAATTCCTTGCCCCGGGAATAGCATAACATCCAGTAGCTGACAAGCAAGATCAAAATTTTCCAGCTGTGCAGTGGCTAGGCCAGTAGGGGACTTTTCCCAAGGCTTTAAAAAAAAAAATCCCCCTACGGACACCAATTGGGGGAAATATTTTTCCATAGAAAAAGTTAGAGAGAAAGAGAAAGAAAGAAAGAAAAAGAAAATATGCACACTAAGAGTATACATAATGTAAACTCCAACAAACTGGCTCAGCAGAATTAGGGTCCATATATATTGTGATGCAAAGTTGATTTTAAAGCAGTGTTTGGAGACCATGAGCTGTGAAAGCAGTAATTATCTCAGACTCTCCCTGTTCTGCCCATATTTCAGACAAGTTCCAGCACTGACCCAGAAGGACCTTTGTTCACACTCTCGAGTTACGATGTGGGCTCCCATGATGACTGGCGACACTGATCTCCAGCTTGCTAGGAGCGTGACTGGTGCATCAGCAGAACTAGGCAAAGCCTTCCCACACTCCTCTTGACTTAAGCTTTGTGAGAATATTCTTAGTAGTCTTATGTATTTATACCCAACAAAGTAAACTAATATGCCACTGTTTGGAATAAAGGACAGTATCCTTTCTGTCCTCTCATAAGTGTTACCTTGAATGGACTTACCAATTAAACCAAAACTGCATAGCTACAGCTCTAAAGAGATGGACCCTTTACCCACTAAAGTCTTAGATAAAAGGACCAAATTTATTATTCTTGCAAACAAGACATATAACTTATTAACATTAAGCACACTTGTCAAATTAATGATATGAAAATGAAATAGGACATTCATATTATCTAGTAAGGGGGAAAGAATGAAACAGTAATAAAAATTCCTGTAACCCTGCAAAAATGCTACCCAGCTATGGCACTTCACTCCTCTGGGGTTGAACTCCAAAAAACACACACAGTTGTTTACATAAGTACATGGAGGCTAAAACTGACAGGCTGTACCTGCAGGCTCAGATGACTGTCAGTGCAGATATTGCATGCCTTTTGACATTAGTTCCTGCACAGTGAACAGAACTTATTTGAGTAGAGAGAAAGGTAGGGCAGGTATACTGACACACTGAGACAAAGGACTAATGGCCAACATACAGCAATTCCTGTGTGGTGATGTCTTAACATGTTCAAGTAACTAAAAGATAGACATAATGATAATAAAGAAGCAATAAATAAGTGAGGAACTTTTGCATTTTTGGATTGAAGACAAAGCAGATTTGTTTAGCTTATAAACTGAGAGGGCAAATGTTTAAATGAAGACTGAAAGGGGATCAGAGCCATGCTACCAAACCCATTGTTAACCAGTTACACAATCTTCACAGTCACAGTGGCAATAGTGTACATACGTAGTGTCATTTTATCATTTGGGATGAAGGGGCTGTTTGGAACACCAGCAGTCGATAGTGCTTCAAAGAGGACCATAGTTCCTGCTCCCACTGGTCTCTCCTAAGGGGAGTCCAGAAACCTGTCACTATTATTAAAATTGAACCTTGAAAGATATCCAGGGGCAGATTAAGTAAATAAACAAATACGTCATCCAGCACAAAAGAGCTTAGCAATGGTCTGAGCTCTGCTCCAAGAGAGTCCAGGTAGACAGTACAAGAGACATTTAATTAAACTGTCTTTTCAAAGGCAGTGCTTTTATTCAAAACACTCGTCATAGGAGCACAAAGCACTGAGAGCAAACACACATGAGTTTGAAACACATCGTTGCATCCTACCTTAAGCCTCAAGTCTGTCCTCACATTTTCTCTTCCATTTGCCGTCTCAAAAATCCAGATCTTAGTTTTTTTTTCCCTTCTGTACTATTTACTTCTAGAGCCACAATTTAAGCTAAAGCAGCTTAAGCAGCTTAAACCTAGAGGTAAAATATGTCTAGCATTACTGTCTTCTATAGCCACTGCACATGAATACTTTGCTTTCATAATCTTTGCTTTCATAATGTTTTTAAATCTGTTTAAAAAAATGATTAACATGCTCTTTGTTGGTGACTTCCCAGTACTGGCTGGCGTTGAGTGAACAGATCATCATCTCATCATCTTTAACATTTGCAGTGCTCTGCACGTTTGATTAAATGTAACAGCTCTGAGAAGAGCATTAATCAGGGTCTCACAGCTGCTACTGCTGAGCCAAGGAGAATATATGAATTCCTCCACACTCTGCCCCTGTTCTGCATAGACTACATAACTTTAGCTTGTTTCAAATTGTAAACAAAGACTAAATTTAAATGTCTTATGAAATCCTGATTGCTGTTAAATGCGCTTATCTTAAAGGATTCTGATTGAGGTTAAATGTGCTCAAGTCATGGTATAAATGTGATGGTGCAGCTATTGGCTGGATTTTTACTTAATTGTAGCAATAGTTTTAGTAAAGGAATTTCATAGAAGAGGAATCTTAAAGTAATTTATTAATTTTTCAAAATGTTCTTCGTTAATTTTTGTTGTATTACACATTAATAATAATAATAATAATAAACAATAATTCCAGACCCTCATTAATTACAGCACCAAACTGAAATATTATACAACTTATAATAAAAAAAAATACCTGTATACACAATGCGCTACAGAAACTGCTCACAATTTTGAGACTGGTGGCAGCGGTCCCCTAGTGGTTAGGGAGTTGGCCACAGGATATGATGGTCATGGGTTTGAATCCCAGGTTGCCCTTAGGTACGCCTGAACAAGGTACCATCCCGGGCGCTTTTAGTAGCTGCCCCCTGCTGCACTAGTGTGAGTGTATGGGTAAAATGCAGAAATGTAATTTAATTGTGGTTCACTCTGTGCTGTCCTGTGTTTCACAATGGCAAGAACTGTCACTTTCATTTGCAATCTCATTGATTTCTACACAATGCAGAATCATAGTTGATGAACCTCATAAAACTTAACTACAAAGAGTCATCCACAGCAAAGCAGCAAATTTACAAATGTAACAAATTAAGAGTCACTACTATCTCTAGGAGTTCTTCAGTGCAAAAGCCCACATTTTAAGCAACTTCTACTGATGTGTCTTCCTCAGAATGTTTGTTTTGTAAAACTCAATACAAAATACATCAATATGGCAAAAGCTCTAACAGAAGAAATTCTTATATTCCCTTACCTCATTAAATTGAAGTTGTATTTTGAAGCAGCCCCACTCAAGCAATACACAATGACACCAATTTTGATAAACCAGAGTTTTCAGTTTTTAAGAGCTTCTCAGGAGAAACTTCATCCTGCTCCTTCATGTGCATTCCTTAGACTAATTTCTTTTTACTCATCATGTCAGAAAACATCTTACCTGCACACATATTCTATTTAATTTCTATACTAAGCTTCAGACAAAACATTACAATGATAATGGATTTGCAGTTGTCATGTGATAAGAAGTCATTAAGAATAATCTGTCATAAGGTAAAGGGTTGAGATTCAGTGTGAAATTATCCTCCTGTCTCAATGTCAATGAAAAAGAGGGTTTTCAAAGACGTGTAGCTCAGATCTTTCTGTGATAATTCCAGCTCCTTTAATTGTGTTTAATTTATTAGTGTGTTCCAACCTCCAGCTTGTTAAAACCAAACAGATTGGTCTGGGTCTACTGGAGTTTGGGGGGTGCACAACTCCCATTTTCTAAGTAAATTGGAATTTCTTTTTAATTTACTGGTAAACAATTAGATGTAAACCAGATGGAAGTGGCGGAATTCAAAGGCAGCCCATTTTCGTTAAGAGACTTTGTGAGTAAGAGATTAAAACACGTGTTAAAAAACACTGAAGCAGTCTGGGAATTATTTAAATGTCATTTCAAGGTAATTAAACTTAACAGTTTGAATAGCACTTTGAGGCTGTGTTCAGGGGAAGGCAAAGGAGTGTGAGAGAGAGAGAGAAAGAGAGAGAAAGAGAGAGAGAGAGAGAGAGAGAGAGAGAGAGAGAGAGAGAGAGCGTGTGTGTGTGGGTGGGTGTGTGTGTGAGTGAGTGAGTGAGTGAGTGAGTGAGTGAGTGAATGTGTGAGTGAATGTGTGAGTGAATGTGTGAGTGAATGTGTGAGTGAATGTGTGAGTGTGTTTGAGGGGAGTTAACCGGAGACGTGCCAAACACATCTGGCTTCTCTGGGACTCTCCCTCTCCAAACAAATGACATGGCTAGAGTTATGCAGGAGATTATGAAAAAGATTATTATAAAGTTATAAAATATGTAGAAACACTTGAAAATACTGCAGGCTGAGTCAAACATAAAATGCTTTTATAATGCATAATTGAAGTATTATGTAATAAACATAAATATTTCTTGTATGGCATTAATCAAAGCATACAACCAATGAACAATGTAAAAGTGATTAATGTGTAGCTTTAGAGTAGAAACTGTCCCTAAATCTTGTTATGTATAATCTGATGGTCCTGAGTCAATTCATCAGAGGTTAGGAAAGTGGAAAGTCCTAGAGCTGGATGACTGAGATTCTTTATTTATTCTTTACATGGCCTGCTTTTCTAAGGTAGTGCATGTTATAAATTTCCTGGATTGGTAGAAGATCTGTGCCAATGATATTTTGAGCTGTTCTCACAATTTTTTTTGTGGACAGTTGCCATTCCAGAATGTAATACAGGCAACTGGCACCAGCCAGCTCTTTAGCTTTGTTTATACTGAGACACAGAATGTCAGAAGTCAAGGTAACCTAAAAATTTTTATTTAACTTCCTCTCGGTAAACCATTTCATTATTGTCAGTGATATGGTCGTATGGTCAACTCCTTCATGCAGTCCGATGATCAGCCTTTCAAAGAAATTAAGGACTAAGTGTGAGTGGGCATACAGAAACTGGAAAATAGAAATTCAAGACCATTGTCACTCTTCTTAGGAATGATCCACTCCAAGAGCAAGGGGAGTAAAGAATACTGTCTACATTTTCTAAAGATCAAACTGAAAAGAACAGTTGGAAAAAATGTTTTGTGAATGGTGAGAGTAAAACAGAACTTTTTGTTTAAAATACAAAGCATAAGGTTTGGAGAAACAAAAACAGTGGTAGTGGTGATTATATGACGGTTTGGGCTGTGGGTTTTGCTATACTTGGGAGGCTTGCGATCATTGTTGGAACAATGAATTTTGACTTAATGCAATATTTCTAAAGTAAAATGTTAAAATATCTGTCTATGACCTGTCTTGCTGAATGCAGTAAGACAAACCCCCTGAAAGGTCAATATAGCAAACTGATTTACAAAGAGTAAATTTAATGTTATGGAACATCCAAGTCAAAAAGGTGGAGCTTAGCAGAACCCAACAGACATGTTGCAGAAAACCAAGAGGCAAGCAGTTTATGTTGAAACCCAACAAAACTTAATAACTAGAGCTGTTCTGTGCTTAGGAATGGGCTAAAATTCCTCCAAGCCAATGCTGATCAACAATAATAGGAAACATTTAGCTGTGACTGTTGCAATTAAAAGGTCACCCAGAAGGAAAAATAGGAATTATATGATGTTTTAGCTAAAATATATGCAATAGTCTAGAAAAATGGGATAATAAGCTTTCAAAAAGGACTGTTTGTGTGTGTTTGCATGTTTTTTTCGTTTCCAACTGCCTCATTGATTACAGTCTACATGAGGCTCTGAGTGCACCAAGGCCGAAAAGCCACATGGGACAGACAATGCATATTTGATCTTCCAGCCAGATTGCGAAGGCCTTCCAAAAAAATCACCATCACAGCTTCTGCGCGTTCGCTACACTCAGGGGAGCTGGGTTATTGACCTAATGCTAGAAACCCCTTTTAGAATATCAGGTGAAAGGTTATGAGCTCTGGTGGGTCTTTCACAGGGTACTGTATGGGCAGGGAACTAATGTTTTCATCATGACAAAAAATAAAGAAGTATTGAAAAAGTAACCAGTGACAAAACTGATTGAGTTTTATAGTTCATAGTTTGACAATGAATGCAGAAGCAAAGATCTCGCATCATTATAATGCTCTTTAGGCTACTCGACAGGATTACAAAGAATATACACTATCAAATGTAATTTATAAGTGTTAACATATTAATATCCAACATATTAAGCTAAGAATTTAGATATTTTTAATGCATCAATTCTAGCATCTTTGTTTCTCATTTAAGCAGACATTCATAGGCAGTAGTTCTGAAAAGTTCTGAAGATCAGTTTATCGATCAAGTCTGTCCTTTTGGCAGGAATTACTGAAATTGTTGTGAGGCAATGAAACATTTGTGAAATATTTTTTCATTAAAATTGGAAATTTCCTGCACTGTGCCATTTAAATATATATAATTGTAGTTTAAATTATGTCAGCTATATAGATATAATGGTTAAAGACTTCAGTATACCTTTTAAAATTTGAGTGGATTGGTCGGGAGTGTTAATTATGGAAACACACATTGCGATAAATTATATAACCCTACTCTGTGTGTGTGTGTGTGTGAGTGAGTTTAAAACAGGAAAGTGAGAGGGACAGAAAATTTGTCTGTACTTTATTTTCTGCTCACCAGAATTGTGGCACTCTCCTGCAGGCTGTGGGATCTGCAGGGAGAAGGTAAGCAAGTCCGGTGCAAGAAGGGATTCCGGCCGGCGGCTCTCACTCAGCCATTGTCTTGTGTACAGTTCCCTGGTGTCAGAAGGGCCCTGCAGCACAACCACCAGTTGCTCCTTCTGTCCTTCACACACACCTGCAGCACAACACACACTATGATAACATAGCTGCTGAACACTTTTTGTAGAGAACAATTAACATACAAATAAATTGTTAAACAACCAAGATGTTACAACTGCAACAGAGTAGAGCAGAGTAATCTTTTATTATCCCACGAATGGGAAATTTGGGCGTTACAGTGCTCTTATAAAGGTGACAGAAAGAATATAGAAAGATAGATGTACAGAAAAACAAGAAAAATATAGAAAAATATAAAGAACGAGGAACAAGTACAAGAGCTATAATTATATATATAATTAAGAGCAATAATTATAATATTATAATTAGTAGTACTAGTAGGAGAAGCAGTACTATTACCACTTCTACTATAACTACCACTATTACTGTAATTCTGGAAAATTTGAACAGCAGATCAATACTTTAAACTCTGTCATGCTTCTCAAACATTTCTTAACAACTTTTTTTTTTTTTAGTGGAGGGACACATCCATCTACACAGTCCATTTACATAATAATGATAATGCTAGTCTTTGCCCCCCTGGTGCATCAGTGAGCTTTTGGCACCCATGAGCCTATTACCGGTTGCCTTTCCTTGGATCACTTTTGGAAGGTACAAACAATGGAATATTACTAACTCCCCATAAGATCTGCAGTTTTGAAGGTGCTTTCACTGTATAATAAATTCCACCCCATGACCACTGTACAGAGAGATTCACTTCACCTTTCAATGATGATTGGTGATAGGCTCTGAAAGAATATAAAATAAAACAAAAGAGCCAGAATGCTTTTTTTAATTATCACATTTTTTCTTGTTTATATTTCATAACAACAGTAAATTCAGATACAAGAGAGAAGACCAGTGAAAGATTCAAAGGATTTGTGAAGCCCATTCCTTGAATGGTATGTGCTGGTTTGTCCATAAGGAGGACCTAAACAGTATAGTGGAAATTATCACTCAAAGCCCCGTTGTAGACACTCTGTAGCATGTTTACCTACAGCTTAAGCCGACAGGGTAGATTGTCCAGCACATTCAATAGATAGAGGCCAATTTAACACCATGAACTCTATGATGTTCTTAAACCACAAACATAAACAATTTATTTATATTCAAACACAAACAGAAAATAGTGAACAAAAACAGAAAGGTTAGTGGCATAGGAAAAGAAAGTAAAGGATGAGCGAGAGAAAAGTGATAGTTTGTAGTGAATGCCTAGAGTTATACCTCTTTAGCCATAAACAGTAACAGTGTTTAGTTTTTCTCACCCAGTGTCCTGGCACACACTTTAACAGCTCCTAGTGTTCCTGATGCAAACCATTCTGCTGCCCTCTGACACACCTTCAGCTCCATGTTCTGAAATGACACCTCCAAAATGGGAGCAGGGATCATGCTCTTTGCACCTACAAACACATACATACAAAAGTAAATAAAAGCCATTTGCAAAGAAATTAGTTCCAAATTTAAGCTCAGAATGTCACTCAGCTGGACCTTGCAGTAGCACTGTAGAGATCTCACTCACATAATGACTGTCCTCAAAAAATGATGCTGAGAAAAAAAAAATGGGGGGGGGGGCCTTAGATTGTGAAAATCAGTCTACAAACAACATGTTTCTACGACCAAGTCATTATTGAAAACAACATGCTTAACTTTTTTTGTTCAAGCTAGTTTAAGAGAATTTTTAAACAAAACCAGTCAGTGTTCAGACATCTTTCAAAATACAACTCAGTATACAGACTGCATTTTTTTTTTTTTAGACAAAAGTATTTCCTTATTTTTACAAGTTTTAAATATGCAAGCGCTCAGACCTTTACACCTGTCCAGAACACAGGGGATACGCTTGCCATGTAATTCTATGAGGAGAGTTTTATGTAGGATTAGCAGTTTGATGGAGAGAGAGAGAGACAGAGAGAGAGAGAGAGAGAGAGAGAAAGAGAGAGTGAGAGTGAGAGTGTGTGTGTGTGTGTGTGTGTGTGTGTGTGTCCAAGATATTACAAAGAAAGGCTCCTATTTCTGCAGCTTCCTGTCTGTGTGCAGCTCGTCCAGACATTTGCAAGATGAAGGCAAAGTGAAAGAATGAGTGAGGATTCTATTAAGTGACACAGTGATACTGATTTCAGCTGAAACTAGAATTTTTTTCCAGGATTTGAATTGCAACCCTGAATAACTAGAATCACAAAAAATCTCTAATGGATTTCTCTAACTTAGCAATAAACTTAGGTTGAACCTCTAGGTGCATCACATAGCACCAGCTTGAAAATGGCCTTTGAACTGCATCAATTTCGGAACATTAGATAATCAAAATAACTTAAAATGACTGCAACAATTATAAGAACTTAAAATTTTCTACTGTTTAAGTTTTAACTTCAGTATATAAGATCAAGTATTTGTTAGCGTAGTGTAGTTAAAGTTTCACTCTTCCAGGTAATGATAATGCCACTAAGTGTGTAAGAATTTATAGCATAAATGGCATGTTGGTGCTGGCCTGTAGGCCTGTACGTTTTTATTACTCCTAATATTTCATGTTCAACATAGAATCAAAGAAAGGATGTCTCCCATATTACATGCCAATTATCCATTCAAATGCAGTTTGAGTAATTTTTGATTATACAAGGTCTTTTGAGACGTCAATTTCTAAGCATACTTTAATCTTAACAACATTCCTTAGCTTTGTTCTTTATGCTATTGATGCTAAAATCCTTGATATAGAGTATGTACATTGAACAGGGATTATTTCTCCGATTGCCCAACCAGCCAAGCAAATAAGGCTCAGCAAAACTAGCAATCCAAACAAGACCCCTTAATCTCACCTGTTCCATTCCACACACACAACCCCTCAGCGCCAGACACACCACCAGGTGTGTGTGTGTGTGTGGGGGGGGGTGTGAGTGTGGTAGGGGGGTTATTGAGCAAGAGGGCACAAACAGACACTGAGGGCAGTGGTGTATAGCTGGGATTGTGGAAAATGCCTGGAATGCCTGCCAACAGACTTCCACAGCTTCTGGAGCTGTTCCAGAACATAGTCACTTACACACACACAGGAAATTGAGACAGCTTGAAATATCCCTCATACCATTTTTCTCCCTCATTTTCCTAGTCTTCAACCTGATGGAAAGGTTCTGAGCAGTGTAAGCAGTGCATGCACCATGGAGGACGTGTATACATGTATACGTGTGCATGTATGTGTTTGCATGTGTGTGATCATCCGGGGCAGGTGCAGAGGTGCATAAACACACATCTGGGGGTCAAAGAGGTCAGACACCCCATCAAACACCAAAAGGGTAAACCTCAACAGCTGCCTCTGCCATCTTTCTCTCTCTTTCACACACACACACACACACACACACACACACACACACACACACACACACACACACACACACACACACACACACACACACACACAGTCATGAGAACTAGTACTTGTGGGAAGAGAAGGAAAAGACCACAGCAGAAGATTTTTCTACACTCCACCACATGTGGCTGAAATTTTGTGTGTGCGCGCATGTGTGAAGGACATCTGTGTACTTGAAAGTAACATTACTGCCACTTTTCCTTCCTTGGAGGCATTGGATGAAAACTCAGCATTCCTTTAACTCACACATTTTTACACTTTTTGAAAACTGTAGAACAAAATATGTCAAAACAAAAGACTCATTCAGTCCAGTAAAAAAAAAAAGCAAAAGAATACAATAAAATGCACCTCTATTCTGAAAAAAAGAATTCTGTTAAACAAGTTCTGTTATATAGTTATTAGACACATCTAAATATAAAAGTAATGTTAAATAGGATCTCAGTTAGGGGCATAATGAATTTAAAAACAATAGCCTCTGTATTATTTCATAATTTCATTAAAACCTTATTATAAGAAATATTATTGTGAAAAGGGCAAGTATCAGTGGCACTAATTACACTGCAGCAAAACACCAACACCCACAACCCCACACTTACATCTGCATCAGCAATGGCTCAAACTCAAGCCATCAAAAGTAAAAAGTGCTGGAGCCTATTTCAGTGCTCCTAGGAAGAAAGAAGGTGAAACAACCTATGCAGGTTGCTTGCTAACTACACACACAAACTAACTAAAATTCGAATTTCACAGCAAGGAAAATTAAAAATTAAAAAAAGGAACTTACGACAGCCAGCAGTAGAACTCCATATAGAAAATGGACCAGACTTTATTATGTTTATTGTAATAGCTTGCATGTCTACAAAGAGCAGTATGGAATAAAGAGTTCTGCGGATGGATGACAGCATTCATCAACTATGATGAGGGACTGACGTCAACTGTCATACACAACGCACCATGGCATTTTTTTGGTGAAAGCAAAAGAGTAATTCATGTGCTGTGCTGTGTGTGTGAAAGTCAAGAACCACCATCCCCCTACTCTTTTCTGCATATGCATAAGCCAGCACCCAGCGTACCCGGAAACACTGCTGGTTCTCATCACTTTTCCTTCTCTCACAAGCTAGGGCAAGCAGCTTGGTGTGTGGGTGATGTAAGACTTGTATGCATGTGTATGTGTGTGGGTGTCTGGATCAGTTTAAAACTTCATCATGCTCTCTTTTTACGATCTATGAGGACTGAGGGACCAACCTCAGAAAATTCCTCCTTGTATACCCCCTTCAACTTAGAAAGTCCTCCAGTTTAAGGAGGTTTTATCTGAATCATACTGACCCTTTTTTCCTTGTGAAGACTGCCTTCATGTAAATCTGGAAATCTGGCCATATACACTTACACCTATCATGTGTGTTCTATAAAGTTTTCATGTCCATAGCAACAGTCATGTTTCGGTTCCATAGACTTCCAAGGTCTTTGTTGAAACATAGGGTAGCAGATAACAGGAGCTTATGTTGCCTGAATATAGAAAGACAAAGACAAAAATTCCTAATTATATGCCAAAGATGCATTAATGGGGCTGGACACGCAGGCTCGACTCAGGTGTTCTCTAACCACTAAGATGTCACACTCCCTTTGCCTATACACACACACACACACACACACACACACACACACACACACACATACTCATGTTGCCTGCACTTTGTCTGCTCCAGCAGAAAGCCATCTGGATGCAAAGGGACCAACTCCTTTATAGATATACTCATATTTTGTTGGTCATACAGCAGTCATGCTAAAGATATGTCACAGCCTATAAATCAAGCACCCTAGTCTGCAACCCACCCCCTGTGACAGAAAGAAAAGTTTCTGCTTGTTATGCTGTCCTCCTTTGTTTTGAATGTGCAGCTACTGCAGATTTTGTTAATATCACACCTATAAACTCGCATTCCAAAATACTAGGAAACTTAGTACATACACATTAATAATGCACAAAATATCAGTGCTAAAGCATTGTTTAAATTTACAGAAGTGATTAAGTTATTTCATTCACAACGCAGGGTACATTTAGCAAAACCGATGAACATTATTATTATTATTTTGTTTTTGTTTTTTTACATGCCTGGGTAAAGTATTCAGTACTCTGTGGCAAAATAAAAATACATCCAAAGGTTATCAATGAAAACAACAAGACCTAAATATTAAAGCTGCAAAATAAATAATAAATAAATAATATTCTGATGCAAATTGCAAGCACAAAACTGGGAAAACTTTAAAAAATAATAATCCATTATGGTGAAGGAGAGTCAAAATCTAGTAAGCCAAAACTGAACATCACTGCTAAAATGTAATAATTCTTACCAAAGACTAAACAGCTTTGCAATGCAGTTATGTTATTAATTTGTGGCGTCTAAATACTTTTCTTATCAGCAAAGGGTTGTTTTTTTTATTAATCATTTGTGTAACACGTTTTTGTCTATTAATATGTATACACACACAAAACAGCCTTATTACACACTTTAATTAAAATTCAATATTTAGTTAAAATTCAAGTGCATGTTTTGGACAATAGGCAAACTGTTATGACTTGATGACTGAGTAAGTGCATCTTCAGATCAGCAGTTTTTGTGGTATTCATACAGTGGTTAGTACCACATAGACATGGCCATGGCTCTCTGCTGCATGTTGGAAAGGCTAGCCCAACTTGTCCAATGCCACAAAAGGCTACTACCATCCATATGGCTGAAAAGGTTAACACTGGCTGAAACAGAAAGGCGTCAGGATATGGTGCATTGAGGCTTGGGCATAGGAATTCTTAGCTATAGAATTGGATAATAGAATGATAAAAAAAGTTGGTTTGATGAATTTAATTTTTTTAACATCATGTGAATAGCAAAGTGTTTGTGCCTGTCATTTACCAAGAAAAAGAGATGACACCAGGATGCATGATAAAAAGAAGCCAAGTTGGTGGCGGAAGTATAATGCTGCCAGCAATATTCGGCTGCAAAACCTGAATGTGTGATTGTTAACTGGAAATGTACCATCTATCTGAACATTGATGCAGACCAAGTAATCACATTCATGGCAACAAAAATCCTTAAAAACACTGGCCACTGGCAAGATAATGCATCTAGCAAAACTCAGCCACTAGGGATGCACAAGCCAGTATATTTCTTCGTGCTGATCCCAAGCCCGGATAAATGGGGAGCGTTGTGCCAGGAATGGCATCCGGTGTAAAACTTTGAAAAATCAATACGCGGACAACGAAACAGACTTCCATACTGGATCAGTTGACGCCTGGGTTAACAACGACCGCCACCAGTGCTGTTAGCATACAGGGTGCTGATGGAAATTGGAGTACTGTTGGCCAAAAGAGAAGAAGAAGAAGAAGGAGGAAGACATGTCCAGAGGGAGGTGGAGAGAAAGAAGGGGAGGAGAGTGGAAGTGAGGGTAGGGACTTTGAATGTTGGCAGCATGACTAGTAAAGGTAGAGAATTAGCTGATATGATATGAAGAAAGGTTGACATTTTGCGTGTGCAAGAGACTAATGAATGTTGTTAGTTCTTATGCTCCACAAGTTGTGAGATGGGAGAGAAAGAAGAATTCTGGAGTGAGTTAGATGAAATGATGGAGACTGTACCCAAGGGAGAGAGAGTGATGATTGGTGCAGATTTTAATGGTCATGCTGGTGAAGGGAACAGGGGTGATGAGGAGGTGATGGGTAGGCATGGTGTCAAGGACAGAAATGCTGAAGGTCAGATGGTTGTAGATGTTGCAAAAAGGATTGAAATGGCTGTAGCTAATACTTATTTTAAGAAGAGGGAGGAGCACAGGCTGACGTATAAGAGTGGAGGAAGATGCTCACACAGTAAATTATATTCTTTGCAGGAGGGTCAGTCTGGAAGAGATTGGAGACTGCAAAGTAGTGACAGGGGAGAGTGTAGCTAAACAGCATAGGATGGTGGTCTGTAGGATGACCTTGGAGGTCAAGAAGAGGAGGAAAGTGAGGGCAGAGTCGAGGATCAAGTGGTGGAAGCTGAAGGAGGAGGACTGCAAGGTGGAATTCAGGCAGGAGTTGACATGGAATGTTGAACAGCTATCGGATTGCTGGGAAGCTATTGCAGAAGTGATAAGGCAGACGGCTAGAAATATACTTGGTGTGACATCTGGAAGGAAGAAGGAAGATAAGGAAACCTGGTGGTGGAACCAAGAAGTACAGGAGTGTATTCAAAAAAAGAGGGAGGCAAAGAAGACATGGGACATACAGAGAGATGAAGAAAGTAGGTGTACAAGGAGATGAACCGCAGGGCGAAGAAAGCAGTGGCAAAGGCCAAAGATAAGGTGGTTGGTGAATTGTATGAGAGGTTGGACAGTAAAAGAGGGAGAAAAGGACCTTTACTGATTGGCTAGACAGAGAAACAGATCAGGGAAAGATGTGTAGCAGGTCAGGGCAATAAAAGATAGAAATGGAAATGTACTCACAGGTGAACAGTGTGTTGAGCAGATGGAAGGAATACTTTGAGGGTCTGATGAATTAAGAAAATGAGAGAGAGAGAGAGAGAAGACTGGATGATGTGAGGAGAGTGAACCAGGAAGTGCAGGAAATAAACGAAATGGAAGTAAGTGCAGCGATGAAGAGGATGAAGAATGGAAAGTCTGTTTGACCAGTGGAAGCATGGAGGTGTTTAGGGGAGATGGCAGTTGAGTTTCTGACCAGATTGTTTAACACAATCTTGGAAAGTGAGAGGATACCTGAGAAGTGGAGATGAAGTGTACTGGTACTGATTTTCAAGAATAAGGGTGATGCACAGACCTGTAGTAACTAAAGAGGGATAAAGTTGATCAGCCACAGCATGAAGTTATGGGAAAGAGTAGTGGAAGCTAAGTTAAGAAAAGAAGTTAGGATTAGTGAACAGTATGGTTTTATGCTGAGAAAGAGCACTACAGACGTAATGTTTGCTCTAAGGGTGTTGATGGAGAAGTACAGAGAATGTCAGAAGGAACCGCATTGTGCCTTTGTGGACTTGGAGAAAGCCATATGACAGGGTGCCTAGAGAGGAGTTGTGGTTTTGTATGAGGAAGTCTGGTGTTACAGAGAAGTATGTGAGAGTAGTTCAGAATATTTATGACGGCAGTGTAACAGTGGTGAATTCTGCAGTGGGAGTGATGGATACATTTAAGGTAGAGGTTGGATTACATCAAGGATCAACACTGAGCCCATTCTTGTCTGCAATAGTAATGGACAGGTTGACGGACGAGATTAGACAGGAGTTTCCGTGGACGATGATGTTTGCTGATGATATTGTAAACTGCAGCGAGAGTAGGGAGCGGCTTGAGGAGAACCTGGAGAGATGGAGATCTGCTCTAGAGAGGAGAAGAATGAAAGTGAGAAGGGCAAAGACAGAATACATGAGTGTAAATGAAAGGGAGGAAAGTGGAGTGGTTAGAATGGAGGGAGTGGAGGTAACAAAGGTGGAGGAGTTTAAATACTTGGGATCAACAGTTCAGTGTAACGGCAAATGTGGAAGAGAGGTGAAGATGAGAGTGCAGGCAGGTTGGAATGGGTGGAGAAGAGTGGCTGGAGTGATTTGTGACAGACGCATACCAGCTAAAGTAAAAGGGAAGGTTTTCAGGACAGTAGTGAGACCAGCTATGTTGTATGGGTTGGAGATGGTGGCCCTGACGAAAAGGCAGGAGGCAAGAGCTGGAGTAAAAGATGCTGAGATTTTTGTTGGGTGTGACGAGGATGGACAGGATTAGAAATGAGTATATTAGAGGACAGCTCAGGTTAGACGTCTTGGAGACAAGGTTAGAGAAGCAAGGCTGCGTTGGTTTGGACATGTCCAGAGGAGAGACGAGGATTATATCGGAAGGAGGATGTTGAAGATTGAGCTGCCAGGAAAGAGGAGAAGAGGAAGACTAAAGAGGAGGTTTATGGACGTGGTGAGAGAGGACAAGCAGGTGGTCGGTTTGAAGCAGGAAGATGCAGAGGACAGGAAGAAATGGAGACAGTTGATCCACTGGGGCAACCCCTAAACGGGAGCAGCCATAAGAAAAAGCACCTAGCAACACTGCATAAATTGCTCAGCAACATGACGGAGTTCAATATGTTTACTTGCCACAATATTCCCCAAATCTAAATATGATTTGCAGAATGTCCTGGGCAAACTTGTCTTATCTGTGGAGCTCCCACCTTGCATCTTACAGAACCTACTACCTACAGGATCTTCTGCAAGTGTTGTACCCAATGCCACGGCTCAACCTTCAAAGGACTTGTAGAGTTGATGGCTCAAAGGCTCAGTGCTGTTTTCGGAGTATAAAGAGAATCTCAAACCAAAAAACCAGAATCTCATAATCAGCTCTCACCATATTGTGTATGTCACACAATATGGTGAGAGCTGATTATGAGATTCTGGTGGTGTGACTTAAAAATGTAGACAGAAGCACTTTCATCTGTTTAAATGAGTTGTCTACAGCTTTTGATTACCGAAAGCGTTTCAGTGTCATCTCGCCATCTTAAAGCCAGGAAATTTGGCTTTTCCAAAAAAACTGCCCAAATTAACCAAAAACCAATATAGCATTTGAGTAATTAAAGCTATCAGCAGAAGAATCTGGTCAGGCCGTAAAACAAAATGCACTCTCTCTCTTTCATGGGTGGTCAAGGTGTGTCTGAAACCAGCAAGGAGTTAGAAACAGTGTTAGTCACCTGGCTGGTTTCAGGTTTCTCATCTGAATCGACTTACAGGAGTGAGAGGGAAAAAAAAGAGAGAACACTAAGAGAGAAACCACAGGCAAAAGAGGCTAGAAGTATAACCTTCTGGGTGCTAGACAAACGTTAAAATAAGCAATGATCATATTGCTAAAAATGGAAAATATTTTTACATCCAAAACTTGGATAGGATATATATAATTTTTCATTTAGTTAAAACTTCCTGACTGACGGATCTGAAACAAGCTCTGTTAGCTGAGGTAAACCTCAAAATGGTGTATGATAATCATCAGAAGCCGAAGAATTCTGCGGTCGTTGTATTGTGGAGAAGTTTAAATGTTTTTCCTCTCAGTAGCTGCCACAACATACTACTGGTCTCTTCTCTTCTGCAACAAATATCTAGAGAACTAACAACTGAGCCTTAGATAATCAAGCCTTAAAATACTGTCTAGAGAGAAAAAATAGCCATAAGTTCAAGTTGTAGCTATAAAAAGCTGCAAACTAAAAATACCTACAGTACATGTACTGTATGTGCAAATTTGTAAACATCCCTGGATAAATAACACTTTGTTAATATTTTATTCATCATTTTTTATAACATAAAAAGACATGGCTTAAAATATGTATATTTCATAAAGAACACAATAAAAAATAGAATGAAACAGGGCCTGGCATCAGTCTTAGTCTCATTGAGAATATTCAAAAATGGTTCAATAAATCCCAAAAACTTCTATCGTAATTTAGATTCATTATAATGCAAATGCTATTGTTCAACTTTTTAGTAATTTTGGAGATTTCCATGTATAAAATATAATTTCTTCTTATCTTCAACCATGTTTACCATTTATAACCATTTATATTTAAATTTAAGGAAAAGGTGTTCTACAAGATTAATGAGAATAGTGTTGAATAGTGAGTATCCTATGCAAGCTGATTGTAAGACTGATTTCCTTTAAGTTTGCTGAAGTGTAGTAAACATCTTTTGACATCTGCTAAGTTTTGAATGATGTACTCCATAAAAGTTGGGTCTTTAGTTTCCAACATCTGTTTATATTGTGGCTTCTGAGGGAGATGTGAAACATCTGAGTTGACTGTCATGAAATGGAAATGGAGAAAATTGGTCACCTCTATCTCTGTCTTTGCTCACATCTCATTGCTGAATTTCCTGCTCTGTTCCATCACTTGGGCATGTAACCGAAAAAGATGAAGAATTTGTAATCCAGACTACGGCCAGCCCTGAATCATAGCATTCGAGAGACTGCAGTAATGCATGTAAGAATGCTTGTCAAAGCAAAAGATAAGACATTAAAAAAATAAATGTTTAACTTAGTGCACCAGAGCTCTAAAAAACACCTACAACACCTTTTTTTTGTGGGCAGCGATGGCCTAGTGGTTAAGGAGTTTGGCCACAGGATCGGAAGATTGGGGGTTCAAACCCCTTACCAGTAGGTTGACCTGAGGTACCCTTGAGCAAGGTACCATCCCCGTCACTGCTCCCCGGGTGCTTTCACACCCATACGGTGTTTGTCATTGTGGTTCACTGTGTGCTGTGCTGTGAACCAATGATGAGGGTTGTCACTTTCACTTCACTTTCAAAACTGAAACAGAAAGCTGGAAGAGTTTAAGCTTCATGTGCAAGCTCTCTTCCATGGAGGTCTGCCGGATGGATCAAGGCCTGTAGCATTGCCGGTGGTAGCCCAGGAGCTTTGGAAGCACTTCAGTGGAAGCTCCTCACTGCAGCATGCACAAATACGTGTGAGGCCCAACAGCGCAGCACACACATAGCACTCCACCAGACTACAGCTGCTCAGAGCTAGCAGTCAGTCCACATTTGGGTGGTGTAAGGTTGACATGTAGGTTAAAACTGAGTTTACATGTAAGGTTAGAGTGTAGCCTAGAGCAGTGTTTGTCGTGTAGATAAGCAGGTTAAAGTTGCAAAAACATTGCAGAGGCTTGGGCTCAAGTCACATTATTTCGGTTGAAGAAATGTGGAGTTACTGTCCATTAAAATATGATTAAAAAGTTGCATTTTATCCTATTCTTGTGCTTGCTCACACATACGGACATACTGAACACCAAGCAGTAATTTTGTTTTTTCCAATAAATTATCCTAGACAAGTAGTGAATACATACATCAAGAGTAGGCGCAGTGTGGTTCATACCCAACCCTGTAGACAGTTATGGGGTTAAGCCTAAAGACACACATGGGGTGGGAAAGGACTGTTTAATTTAACACGTACTAAACAGGGGGCAGCGGTGGCCTAGTGGTTAGGGTGTTGGCCGCGTGATCGGCGGATCGGGGATTCGAACCCCTTCCCGGTGGGTTGCCCTGAGGTACCCTTGAGCAAGGTGCCGTCCCCGTCCCGCTCCTCCCTGCGATGGGCTGGCGACCTGTCCAGGGTGCGTCCCCCGTCCTCGCCCTGTGTGCGCTGGCTTGGACACCAGCACCCCCCCGCGACCCATTTGGGACAAAGCGGCAGATAATGGATGGATGTACTAAACAGTCTTTTTTGAGAGAGATTTCAGCCTGCTCTGACAGTGACAAACAGTATATATTTTATATGTTTCTAAATTCTAAGTGTATATTTAAGACATAACTAACAAAAATATGATACAGGTTACAAAGTTATTTTCCTAAAATGGACTGAAGCCCAGTTGTCTAAGCACTTTTCAGGGCTTCTTTTCTAAACACCTTCAAGCTGATGAAGAAGAGAATGAGAAATGTCTGACTTCACCCCACAGAAAAGTACTTTAATAACTTGGTGAGTACCAAGGGGCAGAAAGGTAGGCATAGGGTGGCATGTGGTGACTAAATAGCCAAAAGCCTGATCCTATTGGAAAATCCAATGCTTCAGCTACCTCTCTCTGCAATTAATTATTTGCTCATTAAGGCCTAATGGAAAACATGAAATGTGAAAATGACATGAAGCAATTCCCTGGGCAACAATACAAGGCAGACTATGAGTAAAGCATAACTATGAGCAATGACTCAGCAAACGCTTGGTTTTTTACTTGGAGTTGAATGTCTGAGCATGGGCTCGCTGACGGCAATATGTAGGCTTAACAAGATCTGAGCACAGGCTGCATGAGGAGCTCAGTGTTGTCTAAGGGTGAACTAAGCTTATAGTGAACATGGTTTGTTTATGGTTCTTTGACCAATTTGGCTGAATTAGCAACCGGTGACACTAATCTATAGGTGCCGCAAGCAGTATCACATCTGAAAAAGTGCAATATAAAACTTTAGATAGCAGTTACAGTGCCTTTAAGAGCTGGCCATTTCTATTTAGTTACTGCTGCCTACCCCCCCGGCTAACTCAGGCAAGCTGAACAAACACAGGTTGAGCTGGGATGTCAAACAGCCTTAGGTTGGTGGGCAGAATTTGTACTTCAAAAATGAAATCATGAAATCACAACAGAAAAATTGAGTTCCTAATCTTAAATGAATAAACCATGCAGTAAGAGATTAAATTACTCTTTAGATTGTCACACTACGAATAGCTGTGAGTATGAATAGTCAAATGCAGCAAACAAAATACATGTATAAAAAAAAATTTGTTTATGATACAGAATCTATTTTCTAGCCTACAGCTTATTGCTTTGTTTTTAAATAACAAAGAAAACATAATATCTAGTTATAGTAATGTCTCCTGAAAAAAAAAAAACCTGCACTGCAAAGGTCTTTTGGTCTGTCAGTTCTTACTCAGGACTCAATGAGATGCTTAAGTAAGACAATACCTGGCATCCTGAAGACCTCACTGATAAGTGTCTCACTGGCGGTGGTACAAGCACCATTTCCCATGCTATGGCTCCAGCTCTGCCAGACAGACTTCAGCAGGAACATCTGAGGATATGTAGCCTGCACTGTGAAGTGGGGTAACTCAAATATACACTCTGTTAAAGGCACAGAGGTGTGCTTTGACCTGAAACAAAGAGAAATAGAACATGTGAGTGTGAGCAAGGAAAAATATTGATTAGTTTAGCCATTCTTCTCTGTGACTGTGACTCTTTAACAGCTCTGAAACTTTTTGAAAGTTTTTTTTTTCTCAGAAGCTAGAATGCATGTGAAAGAGCTGTTACAAATGCATTTACGCACTCCCTTTCTTTATTTCAAATATATTTCTGCACTCTCTTTTAGCACACTGTGTCTAAATGAACAAAGCAGTTGTTAATGTTCAATTATGAATGAAATGGCCTACGAATGGACAGTGCTAGGATTTGTGGTAAATACAACTAAGCATTACCATTAACAGAGTCTTAAAAGTATAGTGAATACACACTAAGACTCTCCCAAACAGTTCAGTACATTTCAACAGTAAATCTTGTCCATAAAAAGTAATAAGTACAAAATACCATATATCTTCTCATTGTCATACACAAACACAAACGTGGCAGAGACAAAAAAAAAAAAAGAGCATTTGAAAGATATCCTGACAAGACCCAAAAAGGAAATCTATCCTTTTTTCTCAGGCACAGCTCTAGAATCCTATCTAAATTACCTTGTCTTTGATGAACAGGTAAATGTGCAAAAAGAGTTTTGACTGTATAAGACAAACTCATTCTCCCCAGATTTAATTTTTTGCTTTTTTGGTGTCCCTCAATATACATTCTAAAAGTCTTTGGAAGTCACATATTTGGTCAATATTATTCTGCAGGTAACAAAAACAGGCAGAGTTATCAATGTAAAGACACATTCTTTCATAGCAACATCTGTGTTTATAAACAGCTCAGTTATATAAAACCTAGTTGTGAAAAAGTGAAAAGCCTATTTTTTATGTCAACTTTTTTCTTACAAATTAAGAAAAGGTTTATAGTATTTTGGCTTAAACTTCAATGGGTAAATAGTCAGATTTAAGCAACAAAACCTCTCTGGAAATGTTTTCTAGTATATGTGAGTTAGGTGCCATATTCTCTCTTCCTTATGTGGTGATAGTTATATATTGTGTATATATTATATTGTGTTCAAGTTATAAATGTTAGGTGACAACCTATATTATGTTAGTTTCAATTCCCTTCCTTTGTAGTATGAACACAAAGCATCTGGCAAATTTATCTGTTAATTAAACAACATGCATGTAAAACCAATGAGTTTTAAAAAAATTTTAAAAAAACAGGAGAGAGTATGTGATCATTTCCATCATTCCGCCCATTTAGTTGTTTACCCATGTTAAGTTTTAACATTTTTGGGTTTGAAGCAAGAAAAAAAATCTGCTTTGGTGCAAGAAAAAAAAAAAAGTAGCTGAACTTCATACAAAAAATATACACCCTCCGGCTGCCCAAATGCATGAGTCAGGTGCCCAGTCTGTCTGTAAGGATGCTTGGCATTTCATATTTTTTGTATAGAGTAAAGCAAGATAGTAAGTGTGCATCTTGTATTCCAATGTGTTTATAGTACAGTCACTTTCATCAACTCTTCCTTTGTTCCTTCCTTCCTTCCTTCCTTCCTATCCCTTCAGACCTCAGACAGTTATGTTGTCAAATTCAGTGACAGCTGCATAGTAAAACCTGCTTAGGGGCAAGCAAGGGGTCAAAAACGGATTGAGCATCAGGAATGACTTTTCACATTAAGGTCAAATGGGAAAAATCTGTCTCTCTTTCACTGTCCTTACAACAATACAGAAACAAATATTACACCCTGCCCAGAGCTGTGCCTCACAGGAAAAATAACATTTGAAAAGTCAGCAACAGAACAAGTTAGTGCTCATGGGAGATGATCCAGGCTATTTTTACATATAAAGAACACACACACACACACCCCCAAAAGAATTAGGCAAAGGGAAAAAAAAAAAACAATCAATAGCTAAGGCATGACTCAGAGGTGAAGTTTTTTGCTGTTGAATTTCGGGTGGAAAGGGGGTGGGGGTGTCTGTGCACGCATGCTTTGCTGATGTGCTCTGTAGCTTCCTGCAGCAGGTCAGTTAAAACCATATGCAGTTCTGACATGTTTAGAGTCAAACTAATGGAGCTAAATCGCCTTCCTACAAAGACCTTCACAGATGCATTATAAATAAGAGAATGTGTGTGCATGAGAAAACCAGTTTCATTACTGTATAAATGTGTGTAGAATAACAGATTTTCCTCACCAATATAAAGGAAGCTGCAGAATCTTTCCATACAGGGCAGTATTGAAGGTGGGAATTATGGTTAAGAGCAGGGGTGTCCCCTCATTATGCAGCAGGGTCAATCCTGCTTGAAACCCAAAAACCTAGAGAGAGAGGTGTGTCAAGGTCAGCGGAACAGCACAGAGGGACTGATGTATACAGATACAGATATACAACCACAGTACATGAATTCATTGCTGTACCACCTGCTTTTAATTTTACAATGAAAAGTGATTCAAAAACAACCATTGTAAGCTTTTTAAAACATCAAGCATCACGAGGTACCCTTGAGTCAAGTACCATCCCCATCACTGCTCCCCATATTATGTTGAAAAATTAACTCAATTCGACAAGGCACAAGGTGACAAAAGTAGAGGAATTTAAATACTTGACATCAACAGTTCACAGTCACGGTGTCACAAGTGTGGAAGAGATGAAGAAGAGAGTGCAGGCAGGTTGGAATGGGTGATGAGTGGCTGGAGTGATTTGTGACAGACGGGGTACCAGTGACAGTAAAAGGACAGGGAAGAGGAAGGTTTACAGGACAGTAGTGAGACCAGCTACGTTGTACGGGCTGGAGACGGTGGCACTGACGAAAAGACAGGAGTCGGAGCTGGAGGTGTCAGAGTTAAAGATGCTGAGATTTTCCTTGGGAGTAAGGAGGATGGACAGGGTTAGAAATTAGTATAGTAGAAGAACAGCTCAGGTTAGACTTTTTGGAGACAAAGTTAGAGAAGCAAGGTTGCGTTGGTTTGGACATGTCAGGAGAAGAGAAGTGGATTATATTGGGAGGAGGATGCTGAAGATGAAGCTGCAAGGAAAGAGGAAAACCAAAGAGGTTTATGGATGTGGTGAGAGGGGACATGCAGGTGGTCAGTTTGAAGGTGGAAGGTGCAGAGGACCGGAAGAAATGGACTGAAATGGATGATCTGCTGTGGCAACCCCTAAACGGGATCAGCAGAAAGATGATGATGTTGAAAAATGAACATAAAAGGAAGTATCAACTTGCTACAGTAAAAAAATGTTTAAAAAAAAAAAAAGGCACTGGAAGTGTAATAAAGGCAAAACCAGTGAGTGTGTGTACCTTCAGGTAGCAATGTGTGTAGCAGTGGTGTAGGAGGTTGTCTGAAGGCTGGCTGAGGCTGCTGACAGTGTGGATAAGCTCTGGACAATACATTGGCACAGAATGTTCCAGATTCACCTGCTCCACTTTCAAACAAAATGCTGGCAGTGGCCTCACAGGTTGAATCTGTGGAGGATTCCCCTGCAGACTAGAACTCTGAAAGAAAGAATACAGAAAGAAGGTAGAAAACATTTGTTAATGCAACCACTGCGAGAAAACAGCATACATATATGTATGTGTGTGTCTGTGTACATGTGTAATACTTTTTGTGCCAAAATGGCAGGTAGTAATATGTGCAACAAATTAAACTCTGCAATGGCTATAGTGACAGAAGCCTTTTGAAGCGTCACACAAGTCATCCGCATTGGGATAAATTCCTCCAAAACTGCCACTTGCTCTTCACCAGGTACCACCCTGTGCTCTTCCACTGCATCTGTTGACAGAAAACACAGATGACAGCAGAAAAAAACAAAGAGCGAAAAAGAGCAATGATGACTTTTCTTTAGTTGGAAAAGTCACAGTTAATAACTCCTCCAGGGAAGCAAACTAGGCTAATGTGCAATATTTGCTAAGAATTTTTTAAAAGCTCATTTTACTTGGATTTTAGATATTACTAAAGTAAATCTCACTTTGCTTAGGTTTCCCGTGTAAGGATCACCTGGCTATAGTTTCCAGTGTAAAGCTAACTTGGCTAAGGTTTTTCAGTGTAAAGCTCACTTGGCTAAGGTTTCCAGTGTAAAGCACACCCAGCTTAGATATCTAAAGCATTCCTCATTTGGGTCTGTAGCATAATCCTCCATTAAGCAATGTAATGCTCACCTGGCTTTGGTTTGCAGTAAGGTTCATACTCGTGGTCCATGGCACAGGCTATTATTTTGAGTATGCGGTGGATGGCACTGCTGTGCAGCTGCAGGTCCAAAGGGCCAATTACTAATCGTTTCACTGATGTTTCCTCAACCAGTGGTACTGGGTCCACTTTACCCATTGCTGGGACATCCTGTTGCCCTACACCCACACACAAACACAGTCAAAATCTCACACATACATACAGACTGAAGTGGTTCAACATTGTACGATAGATTTACTGCTGCTAGTTCATTGCTGCTCCTACAGGTGTCTCCGCAAGCAATAATGTACTGACATTACTGCTTGCAGAGACACCTGTAGGAGCAGCAATGAACTACACAGACTAGTGATGAGCTTTCCAAATGTTCATAGTTTCTCGCAATCTTTGACTCTCATTTTAACAGCTGTCTTGTTATTCCATGCTTTTGTTGCAGTTTACAGTCCACCTGCAGCCCTCTGTAACGAAAGCAGATAAACTGAGTCATGAGCAGTGAGGGCAAGTATGGAAACAGGGAAAGGAAAGGGGGGGGGAGAGAGGATCACAGAATAAGATGTGAGGTGGCTTTCACAGAACGTATCGTTGGAGGGATCAGATTTCTACTTGATTTCTCAAGATTAAACATGTAATGGGCAACGGTACTTCCTCTTCCTATTCCACTGGGCCAGATTAGGGCTAATATCAAACATCTGGTTGCTCGTCCTGCCTAGGAATAGTAGGCAGAGGGAAATTAGTTGGGATTTAGAGAATTAGAGGCCACTTCATTCGCTTCTTGCCTCTTGCCGATGGCATTATTGAGAGGTGAAGTCAGCACAGAGCATGACCCCGTTTTGGGTTTCATTTAGTCAGTGCTGACACCGGTGGAGAGAGGAGAAGAGCTGAGAGCATATCAAGCCCAATGCTGCTTTACACCACATTCCTCCAGGAACATGTCATTTCACTTGGACAGAAAGAGAACAAGAACAACATGTATCCACACCTCAAAAATTTGCCTGGCAGTTGAGACATAATACAATAAATGACGATAAATAACTGAAATTGGCGGCTGCCTATTGAGAACAAAACAACAGAAGGTTCAGGAGGCTAAAAAAGATTGGAGCCTCTAACATTTTACAGAAATAATAGTACCTTCACAGAATGATATTTCTTTGCTTTTCTTAATAAGAACTAAAAACTAAACACTTGAAAAGTGGCAGCTTAAAAAAAAAAGTTGATATGAACACAACCAGGGCACAGTACTTGAGGTTTCCAATGTTCCAATGGGGGCCAAAAAACACAGGGTTAGTGGGGCAGTACCTTTTCCACAAACATCCTCCATCATGTAGAGGTAATCCATGTAAAAGGCCCCAAAACGATGTAGACCTGCTGCTTCAGTATATGTCTCCTACCACACACAAGAACAAAGAGAATCAGCAAGTTGAAAGTTACACAACACAAATATACATAAAAACTAAAAGTTAAAAGGGTTGAGTGAGGCATCATCATAGGTAATGGCTATAAGGGAAAGGCTCCGCAGATGTATAACAGAAAAAACACATGCACTTTTACTTAAGGTAACTAAAAAAATCTTTTTCTTCTTCATTCAGCTGCTCTCATTAAGGGGTCACCACAGCGGATCAACTGTCTCTATTTCTAACGGTCCTCTGCATCTTCCTGCTTCAAACCAACCACCTGCATGTCCTCTCTCACCACGTCCATAAACCTCCTCTTTGGTCTTCCTCTTCTCCTCTTTCCTGTCAGCTCCATGTTCAACATCCTCCTTCCAATATAATCCTCATCTCTCCTCTGGACATGTTCAAACAAATGCAACCTTGCTTCTCTAACCTTATCTCCAAGACGTCTAACCTGCGCTATCACTCTAATATACTCATTTCTAATCCTGTCCATCCTCGTCACACCCAACAAAAATCTCAGCATCTTTAACTCTGACACCTCCAGCTCTGCCTCCTGTCTTTTCGTCAGGGCCACTGTCTCCAACCTGTACAACATAGCTGGCCTCACTACTGTCCTGTAAACCTTCCCTTTTACTCTAGCTGGTACCCGTCTGTCACAAATCACTCCAGCCACTCTTCTCCATCCATTCCAACCTGCCTGCACTCTCTTCTTCACCTCTCTTCCACACTCGCCGTTACACTGAACTGTTGATACCAAGTATTTAAACTCCTCCACCTTTGTTACCTCTACTACCTGCATCCTAACCATTGCACTATCAAATGCTAGAAATCATTCAACACCAAAAGTACACAAAGTAGAATTTCTGTTTACCACTGCAAAGTCTTATGCTCCTGATCAAGAAATTATAAAATAATTTCCAATGCTCATTTGCTATTGGCGAAAAAGTATTATTATTTTCTTCCAGCTGCTCTCATTTAGGGGTTGTCATAGCAGATTTTTTGCAACTTCCTGTTTCACTCTAACCACCTGTATGTCCTCCATCACTACATCTATAAAATTCCTTTTTGGCCTTTCTCTACTTCTCTTGCCTGGCAGCTCCATTCTCAACTTCCTTCTCCCAACTGTACTATTGATCTCAAGTATTTACACTCCTTCACCTTTGCCACCTCTACCTCTACTCCCTGCATCATAAGTAATCCACTGTCCTCCCTTTCATACACACTCATTCTGTCTATTCTGTCTTAGGCCTACTGACTTTCATTCCCCTCCCCTCTAGAGCATACCTCCATAGATAAAAGGTCATTTTTTCCCTCCTTACTATCCAGCCTCTCATACAATTCACCATACACCTTATCTTTAGTTTCTGCCACCTCTTTCTTTGCCCTGCACCTCAACTCCTGTCTATTTTCTTCATCTCTCTGACTATTCTTCTTTGGCAGCCTCTTCTTCTGTATATACTCCTGAACTTATCCATTGCCAGGTTTCTTTATCTTCCATTTTCTGTCCAGATGTCACACCAAGTACCTTTCAAGGTGTCTCCCCTTTCCACTTCTGCTGTAGCTAAAAATTTTATTTATATGGATTTTTTCAGCATCACAGAATTAAAGTTGTTAAAACAATCTTCATTAGGGCATATTCTCATATTCACCAATAACTGCCAATAATTATCAAACCTAAAAAAAAATCAAATATAAAAAAAATATATGAAAAAAAATTGATGCTTAAAGGTAACTTAGGGTACCCTACTAGTCCAGCACCCACAACCCTTGGGACAACTTGAGTCAAGTCCTTAACAGATAGACCAACACTACCACTATTCCAGTTATATACAGATTTGATTCAAAGGACTACTTTTTATTTCAGTAACTCTATTTAATTTAAATAGTTTGGGATCTAAATATTTCAAATGCTTGATAATATAAATATAGTAGGTTTCCTAGATCACAATGTCAGCTGTTGGTGCCCAGAAATGAAACAAAAAAAAGAGCAAAAAAGCCATTAACTATTTTGTTACCAACAGCTAGAACCAGCCCCTTTGGAGGCTGGAGCTTGCTGAACAGTAACAGTAAGTTTTAAAAAGCTAAAAAAGTCTCATTCTCTCTTCCTTCACAGGTACAGGTAATAGTGCTGAGAAAAAGGGGTTAATTCTGCAAACTTTCACATTTTCATAATTAACTAGAATATCTTTTGTGAATGATCCTAGTAATCAAGGGGACTGTGTTGGGCGTGTTCTTTGATACCTTGTGAAGAGTGCCATCAAGAATAAATTCAGCATGGACTCCGTTGTTTTCTGGACTGCGGTAGTCAAAGAGTGAGTTGGTCAGATAGGTCATTCCTTTAGAGCTCAGACTCTCTCCACAGTGTAAAAACACAGCATCCTGAGGCGAATCAAAACATTTATATTCACAAAATACGTGCATAATACAAATAATTAATATTTACATTTACAGCATTTAGCAGATGCTCTTGTCCAGAGCGACTTCCATTTCCTAATTACAGGGACAATTTGGTTGGGTTAAGGGTTATGCTCAGTTTTGCTCAGGAACCCAAATGGTGGAGGTGCAGGAGGCTGGATTCAAACCTGCAACCTCTTGGGCCACAGCCAAGTATCCTACCCCCAAAATTAAATAACACATGTCCAAGACTGATTGTTCTTTCTCAAAACTGGATTAGGTATAATCTTAGAATAAGGTAAAGTGAGAGAACAATACGTGTTGCAATTTTGGAAAAGCTAGGCTTAGGTTGATTAAGTTATAAACACATGCCTTTAACATCCAAAGCTTTATACATCTTCCAGTTTGTTAATTTAGCTAGTTTGAGGACAAACTCACAAATCTTCAGCTTAACATGTACAGCTTGTTCAAGCCCCATGAAACCGCATAATGCCAAGTTCCCCAGGACTGGAATATGAAGTATTGAAACTGCGAAAAAAAATAAATAAATATATATATATATATATATATACACACATTCTTTTTTTTTTTTTTAAAAGGATACAGTCCAGTGGTTTCAGCATTTGCATCAGCCATTGATTCCTCATATTGCTTAATTGAGGCCCATTCATTTTCGCAAGCCATCCTTAATTAAATTTGACATTTGTTCTTAGCAGATATAACATACCTAATCACTCTCCAGACCACAGTTATCTCAGATCATAAACTCATCATAAAAATGTCTCTAATCACTCTCTAACCCACAGTTATCTCAGATCATAAACTCATCATAAAAATGTCACACCTCTTAGATTCAAAGAAAACATGTCTGACTTTTCACACTAGTTAGCTCTCCATCTGATCCAGCAGAATTTGATTAACTAACCAAATATCTATTTATAATCAACTAATTATATCTAATAAATGTAAGCAAAAGTTATGGTCCAACAGTTTCATTTATATTTGCACAAAAAAAAAATCTGAGTTTCACCCTAGTAATAGCATTTAAACAGGCCTAAGCGCAAGTGTAAAGAGTAAAATATCAGTAAATACAAATATAAAATTAATATAAGAAGTGCCAAAGGTTCTGTCTTAGGACTTCTACTATACACAAACATCAGCTGAAATTACAATAAGGATTTTTGTACAAATTTATTAAGGCCTAAATAACCTCAATATTCAGCAAACTGGTACAGCTGTGGTGAGAAATCAATTTTCATCTGAATTGCAAGAGAGCAGAACATGATAAGTATTCTTAAAGGAAGAGCAAGTAACAATTTTTCTAGATTTATAACAGGCCTTCTTCTGATTTGATCTCCCCCTTCTCAAAGGTGGAAGGCATACAATAAAACTCTTTTCTGTTTTAGTAGAAGTCGTTCAATGAAATTCCCCCGATCATCACATCTGCTGAAACCCCTGCTGTCTTCAGAAGCTGACTGAACCTCATTTCTCTGAAAAGCAATTAGGAAAACCTATACCTTCACACCTCTAACTTATTTGAAATGTGGGATAAATTTGGTATATATAGAAAACATTTTATTACTAGCAGCTCTTATTTTAAGACTAGGCCTGCTAGGGTGTACCTACAAATGTATTATACATAGAGATAGAATCTTGTGTTGACTTTTAATTATTTGATTTCATCAAAAGTGATCACTGAAAAGATTTGACAAAGTTACAGAAAGCTGCATGTACTGATGGAAATGTACTCATAGTTAAACAGTATATGTTGAGCAGATGGAAGGAGTGCTTTGAGTGGCTGATGAATGAAGAAAATGAAAGAGAGAAAAGATTGGATGATGTGAAGATAGGGAATCAGGAAGTGCAGTGAATAAGCAAGATGGAAGTAAGGACATGAAGAATGGAAAGGCTGTTCGTCCGGATGACATACTTGTGGCAGCATGGAGGGGTTTGTGGAAGCGGGGAGGTGGTGGTCTAGAGGTAGGATACTTGTCTATGGCTCAAGAGTTCCCAGGTTTGAATCCCACCTCTGGGTCCCTGAGCAAGACCCTTAACCCTGAGTTTCTCCAGGGGGACTGTCCCTGTAATTAGGACATGGAAGTCGCTCTGGATAAGAGTGTCTGCTAAATGCTGTAAATATATTAAATGTAATGTTTAGGAGAGATGGTAGTGGAGTGTCTGACCAGATTGTTTAACACAATCTTGGAAAGTGAGAGGATGCTTGAGGAAGTGAAATGAAGTGAACAGGTATCGATTTTCAAGAATAAGGGTGATGAACAGAGCTGTAGTAACTATAGAGGGATAAAGTTGATCATCTACACCATGAAGCTATGGGAAAAAGTGATGGAAGCTAGGTTAAGAAAAGAGGTGATGATTAGTGAACAGCAATAGGGTTTCATGCTGAGAAAGAGCACAACAGATGCAATGTTTGCTCTGAGGGTGTTGATAGAGAAGTACAGAGAAGGTCAGGAGGAGTTGCATTGTGCCTTTGTGGACTTGGAGAAAGCATATGGCAGGGTGCCTAGACAAGAATGGTTCTGTATGAGGAAGTCAGGTTACAGAAATGTATGTGTGAGTAGTCCAGGATATGGGCAGTGTGACAGTGGTGAGATCTGCAGTAGGAGCGACAGATGCTTTAAAGGTAGAGGCTGGATTACATAAAGGATCAGCGCTGAGCCCATTCTTGTTAGGGGGTTTATGGACGTAGTGAGAGAGGACATGCAGGTGGTTGGTTTGAAGGTGGAAGGTGCAGAGGTCCAGATGAAATGATGAAAATCTAGGTATTCAATAATATTATGTAATTAACCAAACCATTGTTTCAGGTAACATCCCTAAGATCCATAAACACTATTGCTTCTAAATGTGTTATGTTTTTGCCTCTGATGGCTTAGAGCAGGGGTGTCAAACTCCAGTCCTGGAGGGCCGAAGTACAGCACATTTTGGTGATTTCCCTCCTTAAACACAACTGTTTCTCCATCTGGTCTAGTGGCAGGTGTAGTGAGTGTGTTTGAGGAGAGAAATAACCTAAATGTGCTGGACTCCTGCCCTCCAGGAATGGATTTCGACACCCTTGGCTTACAGTGTAGGTTTTAAGTTTCCCTCTTGTCTAATTAGTCAGGACATATTAAGACAGTATTGGGATGAAGGCACCTGTAATCAAATATAATTTAAGACAATTTGATTCAGACATGGCTAGGTGGTTGGCTAGGCAGTGTTTATAATGTTTTAGACACAGGCCTGGTGTATGTCCCTTTTAAAATCTGTTTTGTTGTCTTAGTTAGACAGCAAGGGTAAATGTTCCTGTCTGCATGCTTATTATGTGTACATAGTCACATTATTGTTTAGTCTTCAGTGGTTTGATTCTTTATGCTTTTGCTTTCGTCACATAAACCCACCTTTGTCTTGTTTTTTTGTTTTATGCAAGCTCCACAAATAGGCAAAACCTGACTGCCAGGTTACATAGTGTAAATGGGAACCTTCCATAGGGGCAATTTAACATGTGAGGCGGTAGGGTACTTGGTAGGGTATTTGCCTCTGGAACAAGAGGTCCCAGGTTCGAATCCCACCTCTAGTACTACCACCACTGGGTCCCTGAGCAAAACCCTTAACCCAGAGTTGCTCCAGGGGGACTGTCCCTGTAATTAGGACATGGAAGCTGCTCTGGATGAGAGCGTCTGCTAAATGTAAACGTAACAGAAAAAGCAAAATACTGTGTGCATGTGAGGGTGTGTGTGTGTAAACAGGTTACCTTCTCCTGTCTGCCCATGTTTTCTTCAAAGTCCCAGACTCCCATTATGCTTTTGAGACACAGAGCCCTGCAGCCTACTATTCCAATTTGACAGTTAAAAAACAGCTCTCCCATCATAAGAGCCTGAGGGAATGAGAAAGAGAGAAAGTGTGTGAGAGATTTAGTATATTGTCACAAAGGACAGGCAGTTTTATCATATGGCAAGCAATTTTCTTTCTTGCTCTTCAAAAAAAATCTCTTTCTATTTATGTATATTGTTCTTATATAAAGTAAAACAAAGTAAATCATTCAATGACTCATGGCTGAAAACTATGCAGCGTTACACAGAACAATTAAAAAGATCAGACAGAACATAGCAGAACTGGTTCCTTTACTTCCACAGTGATGCCTTCCTGTTCCACACACAGCATCTCCTGTGACTTCACTTTCTGAGGGCTGTAGTAACTGCTGTCAGAGCTACCTTCAGTGAGCTAGAGAAACACAAGAAGAGAAAAGGTCTGATCAGTAAACATTTAGAAAGAGAAAGTCTGGAATCAGACAGACACAAACATGCCCAATACAATCTCAAGCCACACAACTCTAACAAAAAAGTAGTTCACTTATACAAATCCACTGATCCAACCCAAAAAACACAAAGCTTTATTAATGCAAATCAAACACAGAAGTCTTTCGTTCAATTTAACCTTAAGCTATACAACTCCATGTATCTGATCCTAAAGCACTGAGCTCCATGAATCCTAACCCAAACCTTTTGAATTTTAATGATCTAACAACAACCCCCAACTTCCACTGTGAGCCCTAACCTGATGGCAGAGAACTAACAGATCTAAGCCAAATCCATTGAACTCGGCTGATCTTACCCAAGAGAGAGCTCCATCATGTATTTAAAGGTTCAAACAGCATGAAAGAGTTATAACTATAATCTCTAAAAGCCGACTGTTTAAACACTGATGGTATTATTGATCCTGGTTTTTAGAGGAAAGAGGGCATGAGGTTTAAGCTCAAACATATTAGATTTCTGCTTAATCTGTCAATTCAATATTGATCCTATAATTATTATTTTTTTTAAATATACATTTTTTTATAGGATCAAATTGAATATGCAAAATTAAATATATTACAATATTTTGAAATTTGGCAAGAGCTGGATTTTTACCAGCGTTTTGTAAATATTGCCCAATTTAGTAACAGTAACTATGAAAGAGCTATGACCATAAATTGGTCAACTGGGAAAGATCTGTATGCCCACAAATAATAGGCAACAAAGTAAACTCCTGCTGCATGCAGACTTACGTTTGTTATGAACAGTGAGCTCACTTCACTTTCTCACCTTGAATGTGATTGAGGCCTTGGTGCAGTAGAAACCCACAGACACTATGGGTTCTCTGAGAGGGGGCTGCAAAGGACGAGGCATACCACTGTCCTCTGCATCTGTGTAGAAGCTATCCTCCCCCTCCTTCCCTGAGCTAACAATGGTTGGTACAAAGGACCAGGCCCATGACACCCAGCCCTGATCCTCGTCCTCTGTTTGCATATACTGATCTGGACTGGGATACTGCCCTGAAACAGCAAGGTCTACTCCCTCTCCAACCATACCTGCACACATGAAATGACATTAAAGCATTTAAGCTCTAGCACACAAAAAAGAGAAAAGCAGATCAAGGATATGAGAAAGGCATATTAAGCAGAAAGCAGAAAAAAGCAGAAAGAAGAGGTGAGAAGACTATTTTGATATTTGAAGGTGTGATCCTGTAGCAGATATCCCGTCAGGAAAGCAGCGTTCTATGAGGTCAGTGCTGAGGAATCCCAGCAGCTAAGCCAGTGAACACTGACATTATAATTAAATTTCTCCCTCCAGCCCTTGCAAAACTGGAAAGGGGTTTATACACTTTTTCCTCCTTTCTCTGCAGGCTTTGAGATGTCAGTTAAGAGTGCTAAACTTGGCTAAGCCTCTGGAGTGTTACATTTTGATTTGTGGAACAATACAAATGAATCAATTTAGAAAAACTCAAGTGATCAAACTAGTACAGATGTTAAACTGTTAATCCTGTAGTGACAATGTGACAAAGCTTCAAATAAACCGATGAGTGCTGCTGCTAAGCTGCTTTGATCTGCACCTAGCTTTAGAAATTCCACTGTATTCAGCTCCGAGCTCCTGAAGTTTATCTGCAACAACAAGCATGTGTAGAGAATGTGGTGTGTATGTGTACATGTAGGCTTCACCTGAATGTTTTAAGAAGTCTGATATTGCATACATTACCCATTGTAGTGTGTTATGAAGCAGGCTGTGTATACGTTTTGTGAATGTGCATATGCCTGTGTCTCTATAAATGGATGGGGCTAATTAAAGTGGATGTTATATAAGTGATTCTGTTTTTTGTGTGTGTATCATATACTGGTGCAGATCATAGCATAGGAAAGACCTGTGTCCAGTTACTGTATATAGTTAATTCTCAGATCAGTCACTGCTACAATCAGACCAGGAGGTGAACCTCCATGCAAGAGAGGGTTGTTTATTGTTATGATATGTTTATTCTAGTGGTACTAGGTGGTGTTTCTATTGTCACAGCAGATAAGCTAGATAAAATGCCTATTACTTGTTATTTTGTTGATAATGTGATAACTAGGTTCACTAAACCTCAAAAACCACTAAACTGCCAGACCATAAACAAATGAGTATAGCCCTTAAATCGTTCTGTCTAAAAGATGTGACTGACAGATTGAATAAGGAAATGGAATAATGTGGATATGTGGATGTGTCTGATGCATTTAAAGAACTGGCTCTCAGTGGCACTGGGATCAACCAAATGAATTATGTTGCTATCTATCCCAGGTCCATTCAAACAAACTATAGATAACGATCCACTTTTCAAAGAAGCCAAAGCATTTGTGGAATGCAAATTTTGCTTTCCTCAGATTAGCACTGGAGCTGAGCAGCATCAAAAGCTAACCTCAAAAAATATATTACTAAAATTTCTTTACAATCTCTCATTAAGCCAACCAGTGCTCTAAATTATGTTGGCAGGATATATTTTCATCTGCCTGCCTTAATGAAGAATTGTACACGGTTTGATTAGGTTAAGAGAGGTTTTGAGATGTAATGCTTTTACAGTTGACTAGTATTTGTTAGCATAACTTTAGCTATGTAGCTCCAGTAATATATTAAAGACATTTGGACAGTAGCAAGTCTTGGCTGATCAACTACATCTGTGGAAAAAGTAAAAAAGTGGAAAATTGTCAAATTTTGTCATTTAAAGGAAGCCTTAATAAATCCACTTACTGGGGATGTTGACCACTGCTTCATTGCCAAAAATGTTTTCTTCTTTCTCTCCATCTCTGTTAACACCAATTTCTCCATAATATAGAGCCACCACTAGCTCTAGTACCCGCACAAACATGGGCAGCTGCTGATCAGTTATTGAGAGCTTTAGACTCTCAACCATTGTCTGTATCTGAAAGGCACACACATCAACACACACATATAAAGAATGTACTAGAAATCATCCCCAATAGGAAATACAAAGCAAATAAAGGAGGGAAGAATCTCACTTTGATGACTGTTGGGATTTTTGAATTGATGTTGTGGTAGGTGAAGTGGAGGCGGGTTTTGAAAGAACACTTGTAGAGCAGGGGGTCCTGATAAAACTCAATCTTCCCACTTGCATTCCGCTTATCCAAACAAACTGTGCAGTCTGCAAAATTTATCACCTTCCTCAGGACTAACCCAGGAGCTAAAAAGGGGGGGGGGGGGAAGAGCAATGAGAGAGGGGATAACAGCAGTAAATCAGATTCCTTTTCAGCTGCGTGGGCACCAGAGGCCCTGAGACACTTAGTGCTTAAGTACAACCACTTTTACAAAGATGCATTATGTCAGGCTGCACGTTTCTTTGAAGTACGGGGAGGAAGATTTTAAATGACTACAACAGTTAATATATATCATGTGGGAAGTTGGGGCAGAGGAAGGAACTAGGTCTGCTGCAGCATTTGGAATGGAAGGGCACAGCTACTTTAGGAGAGGAAAAGGAAAATTCACAATACTGATAATTAAAACCGGGTAATCATATAATAATGCAGAAAATACATAATAGCCCTAAAACATATCTCAGAGCAGTGGTTTCAGTCCCAGTGATGCTTGTAATAATAATTAGTTTCTTCTCACTGGGTAATAACAGAAGAGACTGTATAAGATGCTTAACTATAAGCTTGGTTAAGCAGGCAGTGAAAACTCACGGGTGATGTCCATGAAAGCCCTGTCCCAAAGTTCATCAACTGTGTAGCACTCTGCTGATGTTACGTTGACTGAGAGTACAATGTCATCCTCCACATACTTCAGAATCAGATTATTCACCACTATGTTCACGTTATTGACCACACGACGAATCAGACTCTGAACATAGCCTAGAGACAGAGAGAGAGAGAGATGCATAGTGAAATTAATTGTAATAACTGATAAATGGTAATGACACAGTTTAAAGAGTTTTCAAAAATCCTTAACTTCTTCAAAAACAGAAAACTGATTATCCTCTTCCTCTACCTAACAGCTCAGTTGAGTGTCTCAATTGAGAATCTAATACTACTCATCTACTCAGAGCCAAATTTTACAAAAGACATTATCACCCACTTTCATTGTCCAAAAGAATGATCCTAAGCTCTTTTCCAATTCAGCAAGCTTTACTTTAGGCTAGTTATGTTGGCATACAGAGATACCTTGCTTTGTGAAATGCTCTAAATCATATTTCTTTGTTTATACTTAACCTTTGTGGGCTCTGAACACAGACCTTTGTATTCAGGAGTCAGACGTATCAAACTATAATTTCTTTTTTTTTTTTTTATACTATATGTACCTTTATATACCTTTAAGGAATTAAGTATTAGACACTTCATGACCAGAAAATTATAGTGGAAACAGCTTCACTTTCTCGTAATACAATGCACCAAACTGAGTTTTAATGTGGGTGAGTATGAATTTTAGACATGTAACAAAAAATATCCTGCTGCATAATAAGGCTGTTTAGTGTGCGTGTGTTTGTGCACAGTCCTGTAGTCCTGTGGTGTTACCACACTTCGCTAGCTGCTGTGAGTGCTCAGGACCAGAAGCTCCAGAGGAAACATGCATGGTAAGGTCATTTACTCACCAAAACACCACAGAACTCCAAATATTACAGACCAGGGACACTCAGCAGTAAAATATGAAAATATACAGCAATAAATTGTACTGACCACAGAACCAACAGCATTTCTCAGTCCTTTCACACACACTGAACTCACTCACTCCCACTTCACCAAATAAAACAATATTTTTTCTTTGTTGTCCAACAAAAATGTTTTTCTTGCTCAAAGCATCCCAGCATGTTCTCATATATGACCAAGTCATGAATAAGTCCTCTGGCAGGGCATTGCTCCAATAACTCCTTTGCTGCTGGCTGTAGTAATGTGAAAATGGAAGATCCAACTTTTCAAGAAAAGATACTTGATGGAGACAACACAATGTAAATGAGCTAAATTTTCTTACATAATGAGAATAGTAGAAATATAAAAAGCAATTCTGTTCTGGGTTCTATTGTAGATTATACTGTAATTTACATTTTTGTATTCTAGTGTCTTTAGAATGCAGGTGAAGTTGTATGCAGTTTTTTTTTAAGCTATGTATGTGTCTATATAAAAATGTGAGTTTTTTGTAATACTGGCATACTACAGCTGGTGTGTGTCAATGGCAGGCGCTGGCCTCAGTCACCAGGTCTGTGCTCCACACCTGCACTCCCAGTCATAAAAATACTAGCAGCCCCCTGCCTGTGTTGCCTTATTCCCTTCAAGCATTTCTTCCCCAACCTCCATTCTTCCAATCTTTCTTCTCTCACTTTTTCCCTCTGTGAAGTAGCACCACAGCAGCACCTATGCCTTGTTCAGAGGGCAGGGCTACTCAAAGTTGCTATAAAACGACTGGAAAAATTAATAGGATTATGTGCTGCTGGAGCCAAGAACCTTCTTCAGCACAACTGAACAGGAAACCTAATCTCTGCCTTGTTGGTCTTTTCCTGGACAGGAAGCACATTGTAAGCAATTAGTTATGCCAATTATTAGTGCCTAGAAGAAGAAAAGAGGTGGGGTACTCTGACCAAATATATAATAGTTAAACTACACATTTGTACAAGCTTTCTTAAGTTCAACTTATATTTGTACTTTCTAACCAACTGAAACCTAATTCCCACTGTCCATGGTGCACTTTATGGACAAAATAAATCCTAATGTTTTTTCAAAACAAAAAATGTTATTATGAATAAATTAATAATAATTAAACTAATAATTGAGCCAAATTCAAAAATATAAAACAAATATCAAAAGTAACATATATGTTACATTGTACTACACTGATCAGTGAAGAGTCTATAGCATGCAGTAAAACTGGCCAAATTAAAAGGCCAATTGTTATGCAGGGGCAAAGGAACACCTGTAACCATTTTGACAGTTAAGATGCTTAGAAGGTTGGAAAAACTTTTCACCAAAAGCAGCTTGTAAGTGTTCTTTAATTGCTGATGCTACTATGATATGATCAGAAAATACTACTGCAATTGTAAATTATCAAGATGACTATAAATATCAGCATATTTCCCAGCCCTAGAGAGACACAAATTGAAAATGCTGAATGAAACACTGCTGCCTTTTCTAATAATAAACATTGTTTAAAAGCGATTGAAACAGTAAGATTTTCCGACGGACTTTAATTAAAGAAAATTAACAAACATCTATTTTTTAATCCAGCTGGGTTAACAACAACTGCCACCAGTGCTGTTAACCTACAGGGTACTGAGCTACCGTTGGCCAAAGGAAAAGAAGAGGAATACATGTCTGAAGGGAAGAGGAGAGGAGAAGGAAGGTTAAAATTTTGTGTGTGCAAGAGACTAGATGGAAGGGTAGTAAGCCAGGTGTATCGGAGGAGGGTTTAAATTGTTTTACCAAGGTATGGATGGAAGGAAGAATGGGGTGGGTGCTATCCTGTAGAAGAGAATGTGAAGAGTGTTTTGGAGGTGAAGAGGGTGTCAGACAGGGTGATGAGTTTGAAGCTGGAAGTTAAAGGTGTGAAAATGAATGTTGTTAGTGCTTATGCCCCACAAGTTGGTTGCAAGGTGGAGGAGAAAGGAGAATTCTGGAGTAAGTTAGATGAGTGATAGAGAGTGTAAACCGGGGAGAGAGTGGAGATTGGTGCAGACTTCAATGTACACGTTAGTGAAGGGAACAGAGGTGATGAGGATGTGATGGGTAGGTATGGTATCAAGGAGAGGAATGCTGAAGGTCAGATGGTTGTAGATTTTGCGAAAAGGATGGAAATGGCTGTAGTTAATACTTATTTAAAAAAGAGGGAGGAGCATGCACACAGGTGGATATCCTTTGCAAGAGGGTCAATCTAAAGCAGACTGCAGACTGCAAAGTACTGACAGGGAAGAATATAGCTAAACAGCATAGGATGGTGTTCTGGCAGGAATTAACACAGGCAATGGGAGGTATTGAAAAGCTACCGGATTGCTGGGAAACTGCTGCAGAAGTGGTAAGGCAGACAGCTAGATGTCCAGGAGTGTATACAGAAGAAGAAGCAGGCGCAGAAGAAGTGTACCAGTAAGAGAGAGGAAGAAAGTAGACCGGAGTACAAGGAGATGCAGGTGAATTTAAGAGAGGTTGAACAGCAAAGAAAGGAGAAAAGGACCAATACCAATTGGCTAGACAGAGAGACAGAGCTGGAAAAGATGTGCAGCATGTCAGGGCAATTAAGAATAGAAATAGAAACGTATTCACAAGTGAACAGTGTGTATTGAGCAGATGAAAAAAGTCATTTGAGCAGCTGATGAATGAAGAGAATAAGAGAATGAGAGAGAGAGAGAGAGAGAGAGAGAGAGAGAGAGAGAGAGAGAGAGAGAGACTGCAGCAAATAAGCAAGATGGCAAGTAAAGGCAGTGATGAAGAGGATGAAGAATGGGAAGGCTGTTGGTAAACATGGAGGTTTTTAGAATTGCGGCATTTACAGTTGAGGCCAAAATTATTATTAAAAATTATTAGAAAATTATTAGAAAAACCAGCATGTGAACTTGGTCTGACTGCAGAGACGAGAGCATGCAGCTGACCATATTTTCCACCTATGTTGAAGCACATATATTCTTTGCCAGACAGGAGAGCCAAAGGCAGAGCTTCTAGGATTGCCTCCACCACTGCCTTCTCTGCATTAGTGATTTTCTCCACTAATCATTTTATGACGATTATTTATTTCTAGTATCGCTGAACATAAAAATTGTAATCTATATTTCATAATCTAATAATCTGATTAGGCAGCCCTAGCAAGGAATAAACTATAATCTCCTAGACCAAACAGGATCCAAATGCAAATGCATTAACTTCATCAATTTATTTTTGTTTTATTGCCCCCTTATGAAAGTGGAAAAAGTGAAAGTGACAACCCTTGTCATTGCGAGGTCACAGCACAGCAGACAGTGAACCACAACGAAATTGGACCTCTGCACTTAACCCATGCACACTCGAACACTGTGCAGCAGTGGGCAGCTATTGAAAGCTGCCCGGGGAGCAGTGATGGGGACGGCACCTTGCTCAAGGGTACCTCAGGGCAACCTATTGGGAAGGGGTTCGAATCCCTGATCCTCCGATCATACAGCTAACGCCCTTACCACTAGGCCACTGCTGCCCCAATTATCTGAAGCATATCGGTTTAGTTTTAATAAAAAATAGACCTATCAACATACCCTCACCAGCTTCAGAGTCATTGACTCAGCCACCTAAACTAGGCAATTTCTAACAGTCAGAGAAGCCAAACCTTGTCAGTTTTATATTCTAAAGTAATATTAGTTGATAAAAAACATCAAGAAGTTGACTCAACATCCACACTCTGGAGCAATAGGATCAACTAATTACGCAATGAAAAGCGAGCCCCTTGTGCACCTCATGTGTATTGCATCATTATAGGTCTTCTACAAAGTTCATTCTTAGCACTTACACTTAGCACAGAATGGAGGAAAGTTCCTTACTTAAAGCAGTTACTGTCTGTCTACTGTCTGTGGAAATAAAACAGTGAGGGAGAATCTGAAGTAAACTATGGAATTACATGCTAGATATCTGAAGCTTCAACAGTGTCACCAACCATTAAGAAGAGTAATCCAAACTATCAATCTGTAATGTCATTACGTTGTTACTGGTATTTCTTTGCTGTTATCAGGTTTTAATTTCTGTACATCAGATTTTTCATGCTTAGGTACTGCTTTAGGGGTCAGAGTTGATGGAACTGAGAAAAAATGTCCTAGAGAAAAGGGCCAACAAGACCATGGGAGAAAGTGATGTAGGAGCCAACTGGTCTTCACTAACCCTTTTGCCATGCAGTGATGTGTGTATTTAAAGAAGGGAGGGCTAGAAGCTCCACAGCCCTGGAACGCCACTCACCTGGAGGTAGATCAGGATGAGCAGGGCTCTGCTGGATACGACGAGGTTTGAATACACTCTTTTCAGAGGTACTTCGACTGGAAGCACTGCTTTCATTCTCATCCTATAGACACACACATGACATACACATTTTACAGCAGATGTTCAATATGATCAGGAGAAGAGAAGATAGAAAAGGAAAACAAAGAGTGGAGGATGTGGAGAAGGGATATGAGAGGACCAGCAGCCCACTTTAAGATGTACTGCAGGTTTTATTGACCCACATGGGCTGTATAAATAAAGTCTAACTCCAGGATGAAAGCAGATCTGCAGAGTGTGTGTGTATTACATGGTGTTGGAATGTGAGTATATTACAGGAGGAATGTGGAGGAAGGCCGCAGTTCTCCTAAGATGAGCAGTAACATAAACAATAGTAAAGGCCATTCAGGTAATTTAGAGCTGGACTTGGGTAAGCAAGAGAGATTACAGCACTTACTGCAGAGAAGTGAGTTGCAGGTCAACCCTGTAGGAGCAAATAGGGGCAGGAAAAAGGGCATTAAGTGGACCAGAGGCAGTTTGATGGGGTCAATCTATCAGCACCCCTGACCTTTAATTACATCAGCCTTGGAGTCCAGACCCACACATTTAAATATGGCCAATTCTGCATGGTTATAGGGGGTTATTCCTGATGCACAGCCGATTATTGTGGGGATTTCAAAGCCTCAAAACACCTGCTACTCCACTTTTCCAAGTCATTCTTTTGGTTTTTTTGGTTATGCCAGTTTACTTTTACTTTTTCTACTTGTCTCTTCATACAAAAAGTAATACTCTCATCCATGTACAATAGCAAAAAAGCATAACAGATTTGTTAAGAAAAAAAAAGTTAATAAACTTTTAAAGTTCATAAAATTATTCAGCAACCACTGTGAAACTAATTAGCAAAGCTATAAAGAATGAAGAAATAGGTGCTATAGAGGGGCCTTCACAGTGGAGCCACATTAGTCTTTAAAACACTATTCAGTAGTCAAACCCTATAGGTTACCCTGAAATATCCTCAGGCAAGGTAACTTCCCTATCCCCACTCCTCAGGCACTAAATATAGCTGTCTACCTCTCAACCTCTCATTTTGGTTCTAAATGTGCTTTTCCATGTTGTCTTCACTTTGGCAAAATCACTTTCACTATTTATTTTACTTTTACATGTACTTTCTCTATATGATGAATGAACACATACACAACACTACAATCTGCAATTTGTATATAGCAATAAATAATTACAGGTCTATAGTAATTATAGTAAGTAAAACAGGTCTATTTTTAATTGTAGACAATCACAGATAACTAATCAACCTATATTTGAGTTTGAACAATATAAGACTAAAAGTCTCATTTTGTTTGGTAAAACAAATCATATGTTGCTGCAAACAAATGTAATGGTAAAATAGCTAGGAATGCAGCTAAGAACTGAACATCAAATGACTGTCAGCCACCCTGCATGATAATGAGGACCTTTTAGTGTTTTAAGCATGCTGAAGTGTGTCCAAATGCATTATTTTCCACCTGCAATAACTTGCAGCAGCCTACTGTGTCAAGTTTGATGAAGAGGGTCTTTCGTATGGTACATCTCAGTCCTAAAGCAGCTGCGATTCCTAGGCCTTCAAACTGAGTAAGAACAAATAGCCACTGGGACAAAACCATACTGAAAATTTAATCCCTTTTAACCATCCTCCACAAAGCCTTCTCACTGCTGTGCTGTGATTACACAAATAGATGTTAGTGAGTGATGAAGATTACATTTTAAAGATGCTTTGCATAATTTGGGAGACTGGTGAAAATCTATTTTTTCTGGCAAAGTAATGTAAACACAGCCATGCCAATACACAGCACAGCAGTGTGGAAAATATTTATAGTGAACCAGCAGCCACAAACACTTTTAAACCATGCAGCAGTGGGAAGTGGTAAACAAACTGAAGAAATAATAAATAATTCATCAGAGAGAGAGAGAGAGAGAGAGAGAGAGAGAGAGAGAGAGAGAGAGAGAGAGCCCACAGCACATTTAGCAGTGACTGTGTGTGTGTGTATATATACACACACACACACACATATATACACACATATATACATATATATATATATATATATATATATATATATATATATATATATATATATACACAGTACTGTGCAAACGTTTTAGGCAGGTGAAAATGCTGTAAACAAAGAATGCATTCAGAAATGGAAGTGTTAATCTTTTATTTTCATCAATCAACTAAATGCAGTGAATGAACAAAATCAGAGTTCCAATCAATCATAGTCTTCAAAACAGCATCAATTCTGGCACACGTTTTGGAAGGAACGTGCTGCTGGTAGGTTGTTCCAAAACATCTTGGAGAACTAACCACAGATCTTCTCCGTGGATGTAGGCTTCTCCTCGCATCTCTTCCGTCTCCTCATGTAATCCCAGACACTCAATGATGTTGAAATCAGGCTCTGGGGCCTATAAGAATTGGATGCTGGTTTGAAGGCAAAGGGTGGTCACACCAAATACTGATTTGATTTAGATTTCTCTTTGGTTCATTCACTGCATTTTGTTGATTGATGAAAATTAATGATGAACACTTCCATTTCTGAAAGCATTCTTTGTTTACAGCATTTTTTCCACACCTGCCTAAAACATTTGTACAGTACTGTATATTTTTTTCCAGAGTCTTTTACTGGCTGGCACAGACACAAAGGCAGCTGTGATTTTGATTCCTAACGGATGAACAACCTCTATAGCTCTGAAGATGAGGCCTCATTTTCTCTTAACATAACTGATCCAGAAAAGAGACAACAAATACAAGAACCTACTCAAACTAAGTAGTACAAACACACATGCATTATTGCACTATCCACCAGACTTACTCAGCATCTCAAACTGCCAGTACACCTTAGCTCCTAAAACGTCCGACTTAAATGTTCTGAACAAGACACCCACACAATAGTGAGCTATTTCAGCAAAGAGGAATTGAAAGGCCCAACCAGGAGTTGAGTGTGTTTACAGGCTATATAAACTAAACTTCATGCCAAGTCGAAGAACAGATTAGTAGAGTTTCAAATCTATTCAAGACTACTAACAAAAGGGACAACCAAGTGAGCACTTACATTTACATTTACGGCATTTAGCAGACGCTCTTATCCAGAGCGACTTACATGTTCTAATTACAGGGACAGTCCCCCTGGAGCAACTCAGGGTTAAGGGTCTTGCTCAGGGACCCAGTGGTGGTGCTGGAGGTGGGATTCGAACCGGGTTTTGCCTATTTGTGGAGCTTAGCCACTGAACTAATATGGAAAAGAACACAACACTTGCATCTACAGAATACATGACCTGGAAATGTCTGAAAATACCTACCTTCCTAAAGTATGAATGACACAAGAAGTTTCAGAACTCTGAAAAAGTCAGACATGGAATGTTTTTTTTTATTAACATGACAAGCTGAATGCAAGTGTCACAAATGGCACTAAAACAACAAGCTACTGAAAAAGTGTCATACAAATGCTCAGTAGTCTTTGTCAACACCTGCTACTGGTGACCAGCCTGACAAGCAAATCCTGAAACTAAAGTCAATGTGAGCCAGAAATAATAATGTATTTTCCTTCCACACTGAAACGTATTTCAAGGTATTCACTGTCCAATAAGAGAGCATCATTTATGTGCCTGGTGTACCTTTCCCCTTCCCCACTTACACCGGAAGACCATAATGCAGACACAAAGTATGCTCATTTTTTCTCTCCTCACAAAACAAAGACACAATTAGACAGCCACACAGTGATGTCATAAAAGCTCAATTTGTTGTAAATACTGAAAACAAACATCACTGAAACACAGAAATGTCTGCTCCTCGTTAGACAATTGCTGGCATAACCAGTGTTTTTAGGTCCCTCAGGACTAATTTACCCAAAAGCAAAAACACAAACATTTGGCTCTTTAAGTAACAGTTATAAAAAAAAAAGAACACAGTTGATATAAATCCTCACTGAAAGTGAACTGTATGTTTCTTAAAGCAAAATTACATGGAGAAACAACTTGTTATATCTAAACACAATACATAGATGGAGCTTTTCAGCAAGTTCACAACAACTAACAACCTACTGAGGACAAAGGGCAAGGGTGCCATAGAATCTGGAGGTATGTGCCTGTTTAGGATAAGACTGCCAAGGTGTTCATTTTCTTTTGTAAGGATTATGTGGCACAGAGGTTGAACCACACAGTGTTCACAGTGTCAGTATAAATTACAAAACACAGACAAGAATCAGACACATAACTAGCTACACTGAAAAGACGGTTATGGAGGTACCTTTTGGGGGACTTGTGTTTAGCAAAGGTTCCTAAGTTAAAGAAGTTTGGAGGAAGAGCCAGCGTTGCCATTTAACATTCAGCCACTGACTCAATCCAAACCCCCTGACTCTGGATAAGAGCATCTGCTAAATGCTGTAAATGTAAATGAGACTACTGAATACTTTCAGGAAACAAAAGCTATACAAACAAGTTTAGTTTCGACATCCACATAATTTTACCTGCTGGTAACTAATTTTGGAGAAAGCACCACCAAAGGGTTAAGATAAAAAGGGGAAAAAATGGTCAAAGAGAAAATGGCTTTAATTCAACCCCAAACTGTAGAGTCAGATATCCTGTAGCATAGTATATGTAATGAAAACAATTGAAACCAACTCAATTTAGTAACAAAACCAAATCAATTTCACTTCTCTGAATTTGTCTCAAAACCACCCAACCTGAGCTGTCCTTCTAATATACTCTTTCCAAATCCTGCTCATTTGTCACTCCCATCACAGATTATTACAATTATTAACTCTGTCACCTCCAACTTTGCCATTTGTCTTTATGTCAGTGCCACAGTCTGCAATGAATGCAACATAGCTGGTCTCAGTACCATCTTATAAACCTTCCCTTTAACTCTTGCTGCTCCACTCTGCAACCCATGTTACTCTGAACTTTTGACCCAAAATATATTAACTCCTCCACCTTCACCTACTCTACCTCTTGTAACCTGAATACACCCATGTCCTCCCTTTCACTGATGTATTTTTATGTATGTAAAACATGTAAGTAAAAGGTAATATTTAATACTGAAACCTTTGTTTCTTAAAAAGATTGTATTCAACAGATTTCCACCCCTGCAATAATGCACACAGATAAGAGTACAATATATATATATATTTATATATTTTTTATTATTTTTTTTTTTTACACTATTGTCTTTTCTCTCAGTTCAACAGAAAGAGTGTTCTGATCTTCAGGAATTCTGTCAGCACTGACACACCAGACAGCAACCAAAAAGTGACTGGTGGCACGTCCGGTTGGGGTGAGGGAACAAAGAAAAAGCGAGAAATGTGTACTGGAGAGATGGCTGGAGTGAGTGAAATGAAGAGTGCCTGATTTAGATCTGACGCTGTAGTTCTTCAGATGTCTCCATCATCCAACCACAGACCAGCCACACATGCAAGCCTGTGTAGTGAGGCATTCAGCCCGCACTGGCATAGCAGCTAATAACTGCAACATGTAACACTAAAGCACTACTTACTTACACACACACATACACACAATCAGAGTTTGAGAAATCTAATAACCCAACCCAAAACCACAGTAATGTTTCAAAAAACCTTTGATAGTTTCTCATTTTTTATTTTATACATTCTTGAAGAGGGAACTTAGAATGACTCAGCAGGCTTAGATGCCAAGTTTCCACTGCTAGAATCTCCTTTATCAACCCCATCACACAGACTGCAGCAATGCCAGCCCTGGACAACATTCAATATTATACTAGTAGATAATACATGGTGAAAATTATTGTTTTTGTTAAAACAAATTGGCACAGGAAACAAAAGTTTTTGTAGCGTTTTCAACATGGTTATGTAGTTGGAGCTACTGTACAAGCAAAAATGGCTGAAAACATTAATGCTTGAACCTCACATGTAACTCTTCGTCCTAGCGTTGTGAAGCTGGCTTTTATACCAAATACAGAACCTTCTCATATACCAAGCCTTATACATACACATGTAAGTAGGTGTGCATTATGTATTTATGTAGAGATGCATTTATATATACCTCCTGGAATCGCAACCTTATCATTGTGAAGGGTTTATGTGCCCGTGAATCTGGAAATTGTCCTGTCAGGACCATGTAACTCCTGGTAGGGTCACTCAAAACAGAGAGGTCTCAGGTGAGGAGCCAGAAAAACAGCAATTCATAACACCTCTATGCAAACCTCAGACATATTTGTTAACACCTCACCCTGGAACAGGCCTGGAAGGGGAGCTGGCAGACAGGCATAGATGCCCTCTCATGGGCTCACCACCAGTGAGAGGAGAAATAGGGCCAGAGTACAATGTCACAGGAGCACAGGTCCTTGTAAACTGGACCCTCAGTACTGAAACTGACTGGGATGTAGAACATCACCTCTCTGGGGGGGAAGGAGCTGGTGTTGATGGGGGAAGTGCAGCATTAGTTATTGTTAGGTTTACTTCTATTCACAACCTAGGCTGTGGAACCAAATTCCTGGATGGGAACTGGACTCCTTTCTTCTCTGGAGTCAAAGGAGAGGTGCAAGGTGAAAGGTAGAGGCAAGGAACAGGTGTGGGGTTAGCCTGTAATTGTTAGCCTGTTGACTTGTTGGAGTTTGTCCTGGTAAATGAAAGGGCTGCCTCACTACGACTTCGTGTTGCAGGTGGCAAAGCTATGACTGTCACGAACATTGTTGGGCTGTCTTCAATGTGGCATAGATGGCTGGGACAGTACCTTCAGAGTGGCAGACATGAGTGGTGTCACCATTTAAATAAATAAATAAATAAATAAATAAATAAATAAATAGGGGGGGGGGGGGGGGGGGGGGCAGAGGCTGTGGTCCAATTATTGGGTGTTACATTACCAAGCCTGCCTGGAAAGGTTTACACCAAGGTGCTGGATTTAAACTCTGTCTGACTGTCAAACCTCAGATTTAAGAGGAGCAACGAAGGTTCTGCAATGGCTGTGGAACAGCCTTTGACTAGTTCTTCAACCTTGAACAGTTACTGGAAGGGTCACAGGAGTTTGCCTAACCACTTTACATTTGCTTTGTAAATCTGGAGAATGTTGGGGGTGTTGCTGGTGTTTGGGGTACAAGGAGCGATTTTGCAATCCATTCTGTATCCGTTTATGTATTCTTGCCATGAGGCCTAGCACTTTCTCAGTGGGTGTTGGACTCTATCAAGGCTCCCCCTTGTCCCCAATCCTGTTTGAGATCTTCATAGACAGTATTTCAAGACACAGTCAGGGGTGTCTAGTATGGAAGCCTCAGGACTGACCATAAGAATAAGATTGCAAATACAAGCTCCAAAGATGAGTTTCCCTGCAGGGTGGTTGGGCACGCCATTAGAGATAGGGTTAGGAGCTCAGACATCTGAGAGGAACTCGGAGCAGAGCCATTGCTGTTGAAAGGAGTCAATTGGGGTGGTTCAGGCATCTGGTTAGGATGCCTCCTGGACACCTTCCAGCAGAAGTGCTCCAGGCACAACCTAACTGGAAGAAGACCACAGGGCAGACTCGGGCAGACAATCATGTGAAAAAATTATTATTATTATTATTATTATTATTGTTATATTATGAAATCCTGTGTATTTTTGTAAGTTTCTTGGACATATGGATATTTAATCTCAATTTTAACAATACTGGGAGATTCAAGTAATATAACTAAACAATTAAAACCAAAGAAAATACTTTTCAAAATCTTCTGTAAATTGTAATGTAATACAAAAATGCAATTTCTGGTGAGGAATAAATTAGGACACCCCAATATTTATTCCCAATTAAAATGGCTCAAATCACACACAGGTGTAGCACATCAGGTGCACATGATTAGAACAAATTATGAAGGAGGTTTTTCCTATTTAAACCTCAGATATTTAGTGTGGTGTGCTCCTGACTGAGGTCAGAGTGAACACCATGGCAAGATCAAAAGGACTGTCTGAGGCTTTCAGAAAGAATATTGTAGCAGCTTATAAGTCTGGCAAGGGATTAAAAAAGATCTCAGAAAAATTTGCAATCAACCGTTCCATTCTCTGGACTTCCAGAACAACTGCCAACATGCCCAGGTCTGGCCGACCAAGCAAGTTTAACCAGAGAGCTGACCACAAGATGCTAAAATAAGTCTCCAAAAACCCTAAAATGTCAGCACAGGACCTACAGCAGGCTCTTGCTACTGTTGATGTCAAAGTGCATGCCTCTACAATCAGAAAGAGAATGCACAACTTTAACTTGCATGGGAGGTGTGCAAGCTGGAAACCATTGTCTATGTTCTCTCTGGCAAACTTCAGTCTGGTCTTGATGTTTCTCTGAGAGAGAGCAAAGACCAGGATTTCTGGAATAATGTTTTGGACAGATATGACTAAAATTTAATTATATGGACACTAGGACAGAGGATATGTCTAGAGTAAACCAAATACAGCATTCCAGGAACTTTGAAGCATGGAGGTGGAAGTGTCATGGTTTGGAGATGCTTTGCTGCAGCAGGACCTGGCCAGCTCACCATCATAGAATCCAGCATGATTTCTACAATGTATCAGAGGGTGCATGAGGAACATGCGAGACCATCTGTAAAAACTTTAAAGCTGAAGCGGAACTGAACCCTGCAACATGACAATGACCCAAAGCATACCATTAAATCCACCAAGGACTGGCTGTAAACTAAGAAATGGAGAGTCCTGGAGTGGCTGAGACAAAGCCCGGATCTTATTCCCATTGAGATGCTGTAGGGTGACTTGAAACGGGCTACATGCAAGAAACCTCTCAAACATCTCACAACTTAAAGAATTTTGCATTGAGGAGTTACCAAACAATGATGTCAAAAGACAAAAGGTAAATGGCTACAAGAAGCATCTCACTGCGGTTATTTCAGCCAAAGGTAGCTATTAGGGGGTAGGGTTTCCTAACTTTTCCTCAGTTAGAATACACTTTTTTTTTTATCTTTTGTTTAATGAATAAATCTAGGTTCAGTTTTGTTTTTACCTGCAATGAAATCACTTTCTTTTCCAGAGATGAACAAAAACATGTGAACATTTCTTAATGTTCAAACTAACATCCATCATGGACAACACCTCCCACCCCCTACATGAGACTGTACGAGCACTGAGCAGCTCGTTCAGCAGCAGACTCTTACACCCGCAGTGTAAGAAAGAACGCTACCGCAGGTCATTCCTACCTGCAGCAATAAGACTCCACAACTCATCAACATAACATTACATTGCTTGTTAATTATTATATATTATGTTATGTTATATACTATTATGAATGTATATTGTTATTGTATTGTACAGTATTATTATTATTATTATTATTATTATTATTAGACTTATATCTTACTACTTGTTTATTTATATATATTTATAATTTATTTAAAACCTATTTATTATCATGTATTATTACTGTGTACTGTATATTTGGTCACATAATTCTTCTTGTAGATATGTATATGCATCTTGGTAATATAGTATATATGTATATATATTTATATTTATATATTTATATAGATAGATAATTTATTATTATAGCTCCTGTACTTTTCTCCTTTCTCCTGTACTTGTCCCTCTTCCTTATACCTCTATTTTTATATATCTTTTTTCTATTCTTTCTGTACATCTGTCACTTTTATAAGAGCCCTGTAACGTCCAAATTTCCCATTCATGGGATAATAAAAGATTACTCTACTCTACTCTACTAATAAAGAACTGAATATTTAATGGTGTGTCTTAATTTTTTCACATGACTATAGAAATCTTTTTATTTGGGCAGTTAGCATTTATTCACTCTGAAAAAAAATATATTAAAAAATACAAATATATAAAATAAGCATTTTAAAATCTTGTTTAACCTGCCCTCAAGTAATCCCAGTACAATTTGCCTGGATTGGCTGTTCAATGCCAGTATGATAGCATCAAGGAAAAATCAGGAACTAAGCCTGAAACCAGTTCATAAGATACATACACATACATTAATTTTACCCAAAACACTGAAACAACTGAACAATTATCAAAATCTCTTTACAAAGATATTTGTCAGTGGGTGGGGTATAAAAAGAAATTTCCTAAAATTAATGTGTTAATAGCAGGGAAAAAGGCTAAGCATATGGATCTGAGCACAACTGACGTTAACTCATTTGTGATAGCTAGATGTACATAATATTAATGAAAAGGTTAATGCTGATTTTGATAGAAATGTTTCTAAACAGTTTGCTGCTTATGAAGCTATCTAGGAACAGACAGAGAATGAACATAGGAAACCTCTGATCAACAATCGAATGCATGCGTGTTACCCCAGGAAGAGATTCTCTGAGCAAAATCCTGCTGGGAAACTTTGGGCCCTGACAATTAATGTAGATGTTCCTTTGATTTTGTGCCATCTATCCTAATACTATTCATACTAACATAGCTGCACTAAAAACACCAGCCTTTTGCAGGCTCTTTTCATTAATATTTTTTCACATATTTTGCATACACATATTTTGCTTCATATTTTCTGTTGCAAACTCTCAAATATACTCTCACACCTTATATATCAGATATATCACAGATATCAGAATCTGTGAGCACAACATTCCCTCTTACTCTAATGTACAATTTATGGAAATATATTGTGTGCATGTACACATGTATTGGGCCTGAAGAGTGATGGGCAGTAAACGAGACAGAGGTCAGAAGTGGGAGGTGCTATGTGACTATCAAACACAACACAAAGTAAACACATCATTGTACAGAACTGTTAAAGTAACACACCTTTAGAATCCCCAGAAAAAGGGTTTCAGTCTTCAGAATTTTAGTATGCTGGAGCCACTGGAAGAAATTATCCTCCTGTATCGTTGTTTCTTGCACTCACTCAAGTTTTTCTGCAAGCTATTTGGTCTTTGCATGCTGGCAGATTTCCGGCAGAGTAAAGACCCAGATTAACCAGTTTGTACTGATCTGATTACAAATGTCCAGCGGCTGTATGTTCCTCATCCACTCAAACCTGCACACAGGACACGTTTCTTTTTCCATCCTGGATAAAAACACAAACACAGACTCCCACACACTCAAAGCCTAAGAGAAAGGCTGATGAAAGAGTGGGATGCCAGCTTGATTTCTAAATTCTGCGACAGCTACATCAACAAGAGCACGAAAGAGAGTGAAAGATATTCATACATGTATGAATACAGCAAGGTTGATAAAGAAGTTGCAACAGAAGCTGTTGCTGCCATCATCATTGTAAATAGGTTTACAGATTTAAAGCTATAAATATCATGATTTACTCAAGGTAAAATCTCAGTGTTCGCATACACACAACGGCAAGTCTCCAGGACCTCCCAATTTTTTCTCCAGATTTCTAATGAACATCAAAAGCATTGAGGATGTTTTTACAGGAATATACTCAGCTGCTCACTAGAACTGCAAAAACAAACCGGAGCAATTATCTCATTAATCATTTCAACACATACCATCAAGACCATAAGCATGACAAAAAAAAAAAAAAAACTCTGCTAAACTTGGCTTGCAAAACCAATCATGAAAGCCTTAAAACTATAAAGACATTCCACATTATGCATGTAACCGTGCAATATACACTTTCAGCCAATGAGATCCTCACTGAACTTCTTAACTTATGTGAACTTTACTTTCAATACACCAAATGCCCTGTCAGACTCTTGTATCATTAGAGTTACAAAGGCAAATGTCACTTTAGAGTTATTGCCTAGTTGGAGTTGAAGGGGCAGCATAAGAGTTTAAAGGAAAGATTAACAATTGATTGCTGTTCAAGACTTCTGCTATGTTTGGTTTCTGGCATTCCTCCAATTCCTCTGCCACTCAGGAGTCAATATCCCAGTGCATAATTTGTCCAAACATCATTTTCAATTTTCCAAATGTTCTACTGAAATGAGGGCCTTTGTTTAAAAAAAAAAAAAAGTATTTGCAACAAATACTTGTTTGGAGATTTCTTGCTGGTCCAGAGCAGCAGAGCCCACTGACCCCAAGCTATACAGCATATGCTTGCACGAACAAGAACCATATTAAAGTTTCCAACCATTGGAATGTGATTGCTCCAGCAGCAGTGGCTGCACAAGACGAGATTCAGCATTAACACTCACTCCCATGTGTTACAGAGCTCTATTGCTGCAGTCTACATAATCAGCTCTAATTGGTTCCCTTCAGACAGGCTTTCACAGAACCATATGGCATAGTGCTTTTGCAGCTACCATGTTCTCTGCTCTGTCCCACTGCATGGGTGGCACAGGTAACTAACTGCTTTGGCACAAATAAATCCTCTTCAACAGCTCACACACTCCATTTCTCAAAAGCAAAATATTTATGATGGTGTCCAACTAGAGTAAATAAATATTCTGTGAGGGAAGCGGTGTCAACCTGCTGGACTGTTGTAATGAACCGCATAAAAGAAGGAGCTAGTTTAGAAGGTGTTTATGGTGTTCAGCATGGGAAAGTCTGTGCACTGGGCAAATAATGCACAAATTCTATATACTGTAGGCTAATGCAACATACATTGTCTTTCAAACATCTTTACTTTAGACCTAGCCTGTCCATTGCCTCTTGTGCCTCTGTGCCTCTGTCCCTTGTCCTGCTCCTAAAAGGCAATTCTTGGCTTTGCCTGGCAGATTCCTGTCACTTGAACAAAGCAATTCTGATTTCAGAGGGAAACTTAAAGGGAACTCTTAAAGCATTTGATTGCGGTAGCAACAATTCAACAGCCTTTGTTCTTGGGGCTCTGAAATGAGTTTTGCTTTCAGCTGATGCCAGCAGCTGTCTAATCTCCCTCTCAGTACAGCTTTTGAACATGTAGATCAAACTACTAATGCATGACATGACTTTATTCTGCAGCATTGAATAATGAAGATGTGATTGAGGTTTGATGTGTCGTCTGGTTTTAGAATTTATTTGGCGGAAAGGATGAAAACTACTGCAGTAAGTAATGTAACAAAGGTTCAGCATAGTGTGCCTAACCAGGTTAAAAGCAAGAGCATGAAGCCCATTTCACACTCGCAAATACACACAAAATAACAAATTTTGTCTGTGGACATGCTCAAACACAGTGTTGTGGGATGTTGTACATCAGCACTAACTCATGGGAAACTGTTTAAGGTTTCTGTCCAACCTATTACAGAAAAAGACACAGTAACCACTGTACCATCCTGCAAATACTAATAAATAATAAAATACATATACATAATATATAAATACATAATATTATATTAAGAGAGATAGGGTTGGACCTGGGAAGTATTGAGTATATTGTATGTGAAAACATAAATATGAGTGTGTTATATGATGGCCACTGACCTGAACACCATCCTTCAGCTTAAGGATACACTCCATGGTGTTGATGGTGATGACAACTGGTTCTGAGCTCAGCTTTGTCCATGGTACATGGATTCGCAGCTCATGAATATGACCACTCAGGAAGGTGAAAGGAAGCTTCAGCTCCTGCACCAAATACACCAAAAAAAACACATGCAGTCATTCATGCACATACACACAGAAAACAACAGACCATAAGTCATGGCTTTGTACTGTGCATAACAGCAAGATATAAAAGGCTTGAGAGACACTAACTGAGAAAAAAAGAATGCTGTTTCTTATTAAAATAAAGACCTGTTCAAATTAATCATAGTGTGGTGGATATGTGCTGTTTGAAAGAGCACAAGGAGAGTAATTTATGCGACTGGCTGAGAGCTGCTTTGGGAAGGGAACTCTCAAGGAGACGAACGCCACACAGAGTGCTGCAGGTCCCACACTAGGGCCTGCCAAATTCTCCCAATCAAAGCCGCAATGAAGGAAGCACTTGCATGAATTTATTGCTCATCTGTACAAGAACCCAGAGTCTTTCACTCATACTTCTCTTACAAGAATCCCTAATGATCCCTATGAAGATTACACATAGCATCCACTCTGCGGGCTATAAAGATGCTCTCTGAAGTTTCTACAAAATTGTCATGATTTCAGGATTGTATTAGTAGCAGACTTACAAACAAGAGCTTTACTCTCAGTGTGGGAGGATACAAGCTGCTTTCAATAAGCGGCTCCATCTCTGTGTGTGTGTATGAGTGTGTCTCTTGCTCTAAGAGCAGCTTGGGCCACTCTTGGGAAGCAAAACATTCTCAAACATGGCAGAGTGATTGGATCCAGATATTACAAATGCAAAAGCCACTGTACCCCAAATAACAAAGCAAAGCAAATATTCTAGCAAATCCATCTAACTAGGCCTCATGTCAGCTGACAGACAGAGAGCAGAGAAGGAATCTGACTGTGGTTTGAGATGAAAAGCTGCTTCCAATGCAGACAGGAGAGTATGTGATACACACACAGAGCAAAGTGCTTTCTACCCCTCAAACTTAAAACAACACTTCCATTCAATTTCCAACTAGTGTAGAGATAGGCTTTAAAAGTATATAAAAGAATAAATAAAATCAAAGCACATCACAGTTAAAAACATCCAAAGATGTAATGACATGCAGGAGCGTATAAAATATCATGATGCTAATATAGCCCAAATAAACATACAAACAGATTATATAATTTCATTATAACATTGATGATGGTTACTGCCTTCAGTTAATCCAAGCTCTTTGTAATTAACATACAATGTTTATACAATGGGTGCACACTGACAGTGAACCGCTGCTCTTTACAAAAAGAAGCAAAGCAAGTCTTACCTGCTCCAGAACATCCAGCTTGAGATCCAGCTTGCTGAGCACCACATCTCCTCCCCATAGTGAGAGTTGGAGATCAGAGGGCTTCAAATTTTTTATATATCTATTCACATAGCTCATCAACAGTGGAGTAACATAGGACTCCAACATCCTGAAAACTTTTTAGCCCTGTGATTACAGATCAAAAGAAAAAACTCAGCAAAATGACATCCCTACATGATAAGAGTGACTGAAGTGAAGTGACTGAAGTGTATTTCTTGCTCAACATTTCATTTCATTTCATTTCCAGTTCCTGTTAAACCTATAGAGGCAAATAACAATGACACTAAGTATAATAAATACTTATAACAAATAAATACAGGCATAATCTATAAGGTATGTATAAGTCAAACGTAAAATGCAATATATTTATTAGGTAGCTGCTGTTTAAGACCAGTTTGCCAAAGTAAGTGGAAAAAGTTTTATTAATACATCAATTCAAACGTGTTTTGAAACTGCCAAGAGCCAACATGGAGACAACTCAGCAAAACAAAGAAAAATCAAACTTATTTAGGACAGCTGTGGCTGGGCAAACAAATCCACTTTGGAGGTGTTAACATGAACAGTGTTGTGTTGAAATGATTTTTCAACAAGGACAGCACCCTTATGGATTTGTTCACTTCTTTACTTTAGTTTGTTTACTTAATTAAGGCAAAACAAATTAATCAACATCATTATTTCAGTGTAAATTTGATTTACCCTATGATATAATCTTCGTCTTTATAATAGTTGTATGTCAGGGCGAACAGATGTTTAAGTTTCATTAAATTGTCATCTTGGGTTACAAGAGCTTTGGCTAACTAGCTATAGCGTGTGTTTTGGTAGTCGATTTCTTAACATGGCACGCAATAAATACTTCAGTTGAGCCTAATCGCAGTAAACTGCGGGCTTCCTACATCTTTGAACATATCATACATAGAGCTGCTAACCAAAGCAGCTGGATGTACCGGCTAGCAAGCATTAGCTTCCCAAATATTAGCTTCTACTCACATCAGATCACCGTAATAACTAACAGAGCAACACATATCTATATGTAAAGAGGCTCTTATTGTATGTTCTTGGATCAACCAAAGAACCAAACTCAACTTGCTAAATAAGCTCCTGGCGAAGGTTCTCGAATTAACTCTATTGAACTTGGCTAACAATGCTAGCTAAGTAGCAAGATAGCACAGTCAACAGCGATACGTTAACTCACAGGGAAGAAAATGCAGCGCACCAAAATTACGATTCACTGTTAAAACATCTGTTTGTCTTACGTTACCATAGACGAACTAACACTGCTCCGATCTCATTCATTACTTTTGCTTTCAAGTCAAAACACGGACATTCGCAGCTTCCGCATGTAAACTAACATCCGCTAAGCGAATTGACATCACTTCCCATAAGTGGGCGCATAGAAACGCTCTTTAATGTTTAACTAGGAAGCGTACAACAGTAGCTTTCTAACTCAGCACCGTCAGAAGTGGACGGAGAACTATGAAAATCAGCTCAACGTAGTTGCCTTCCCTGCTTGATGTCTGCTTTTATAAGCATCCCGAACCGATATTGTCCCCAGAATAACCTCTATGTTGAAAATGGGAATTCGTTAATGTAACCATAATTGTTTATAGTTTTATTGTATATAGTTTCGTTTAAATAATTTTTTCTATCATCTCATAAACTCGGACAATGAGCATGAACAGTCCGGAAAAAAATCTAGAAAATTTACTCTGGAATCTTGACTTTAAAGAAATTCAAGAACATTTCGGAAACAGAAAAAAATAAAATATATAGCTTAAGACTTTTTTCTTTTGCTGTTACAGTTGGTCTGGTTATATTTTTTGAATTCCCATTTACACAATGTTTTTAGTTTTTTCATAATCAAATACTTAACTTTTCTAAAATAAATCGTAAAAGAAAATAAGAAGTTGGTTGAGTAAAGAAAAGACCAGGGTAGCATAATAACAAGCATTGCATTCCATAAGCAAATCATTATCTTTTTCACACACATACCCCCCCCCCCCCCCTCCACCCCCCATCTATTTCAATTTGTCTATTTTAATAAGACCCCTTTGTTGAAAATCATTTATAGTTTGACTCTATTCAAAAACTTACTGGCTCTAGTTTGAACTATTTTTAGCAAACCTTTTCTTTTCACATACGTTCGTTCAAAATATAGTTTGCAGTGATACGATGAGCACCAAAAAGATTAACAATATGCAGGTAAACTAAATTAGCCTCTAAGTTTCTTAGGCTGACTGGCTATTTATATATTTGTGTCATAGGTACGGATTTTATTTTTATTGTTATTTATGTGTAGGACGTCTATGTAATTATGTTGACTCACCAGTAACCCTGTAACAAGTAACCCATGAAAGGCCAGTCTAAGATGGATTAATATTAAATAATAATACTTTTTGCAATAACTATATTGTCACTTTATTGTTGTTGTTGTTGTTGTTGTTATTATCATAAGGCTCACCATAGAATTATTTTGACTGGGATGAGTTTACGTATCGTGTACATATGTAATAATAATCTAATTATCAGCCCCATAAACTGTTATTGAGGCAGTTATATGCTTACAGGGTTACATAAATATATTTCTTCCGTTGAGTTTATTAATCATCAGCACAGCACAACCTGTCTCACGTTAACACAGTATTTTTCGAAACACTAAGCTCATATGAGACAGCTGTTTGCCTTCTTCATTCTCGGCAACAGGTTTATTGAAAACCAAAGATCAATATCGCAATATTTTCTAGTAAAACTAAGTTGTATTCTTTTTTAGACATATCATTGTATGATTTTTGTGGCCGAATATTTTCAACTTGACAATAAGCTATCTGAGTACCTTACAGTGATGTTTGCGAATGAAACTGTTTTTCCGCGTCATACAAAATGACGATGACACACACGTACATACACAGACGGAATCATGATGCTTTCATCGCTTAATTTACATTTACGGCATTTAGCAGACGCTCTTATCCAGAGCGACTTCCATGTCCTAATTACAGGGACCCTGGAGCAACTCAGGGTTAAGGGTCTTGGTCAGGGACCCAGTGGTGGTAGTGTTAGAGGTGGGATTCGAACCTGGGACCTCTTGAGCCATAGGTCCATAGGCAAGTATCCTACCACTAGACCACCAACACCCCTTAATTGACGTGGTTGTTTTTTTATTTTATTTAGAGGCATTTTTTTCGATTGTTGAAATAAATCTTGTAATCATATTTACAGAAGTATTTTCTTAGGCAGTAATTTTATTGTCAACGATGCATACATTTGAACCCAAAAACTTACTTATCTACTTAAGCGGTAGTTTGTACCTTTTATTCCTGCACAGTATTTTAATATGTTAAACAATTTTATATTTGAAGCAAACACATAAATGATACGGGTCGTTTATTTGAACACAAAGGGGAAACGACCAAACGAGGGTATTTGGGCACTCCCGAATTTGCAAATTGTTGACTCTTTTTGAAACATTTCGTGTATGACATCGACTGAAAAGCAACACTATAAATAATGTAATTAAACCTGACGTTAAAATGAAACAGAGTGAAACAAAAATAGGATACAATAACAACAACAATAATTTAAAAAATGCCAATATGTTGTAGGTTTGTAATTGTAAATAATTTAACTCAAAGCAATAATAAGGATAATAATAATAGCAACAGCACAAATAACAACAACAACAACAATAGTAATAATGATAATAACAACATCAATAATAATAATAATAATTAAGTGTAACATTTTAGTCGTGCATCAAGCCGTCTCAAGACCATATGTCAAACGTGTCAAACGTATTTTCTGATTTAATTTCTTTCATCACGGTCTACTTTTTCAAATTAAGTGTTAAAAGATCTGGATTGTAGCCAGTAGGCAATAAAAATAACATGTACAGAAATACTTACAATAATCATTTTGAAAGGCCGCCACTGTAAATAAGAAATGTTCTAAATATCTTGGATGGTTGAATAAAAAACACATTTGAAAAGCACACGTTTCAGGAGAACCAGCAAGCCTGCATAATGTGCTGCTTGAGGTTTGTAATTAAATGGAAAGCAAAAACCTCTAGTAATTTGTCTGAGTGATCCAGTGTGAGACCAGTGTGAGTCCCAAGAACGAGAATCCCAATTAAAGTTGATTTTTTTTTTATTTCTACAATGCACTTTACAAGCATCCACATTTGAACAAAATTGGCAACACGTCTGAATTCAAAGACAGAGATAATAAAAAAGAAAAAGAATTTAAAAACAAACAAACAAAATGAATCTGCTTATGTACAAAATCCGGAGGGTTTCTTGCTTGTGAGCAGAAATGCGGGCTGCATATTTCTCCCCTGCTTGGTTGCGTTCAGCCTTTTTGTCACATGAGAAGCCTGTGAGAATTGTGAAAACTTGCTGCTGTTGACAACTTTCGTTCGGCATTTGGTTTGTTTTAGCTTTCTAGTCCTGGCTGCTAGTAGTCTCGGTGAGGTGTATGTGTCAAACTATGCCGTCGCAGGTCACAGTTGCGCCGAAACACCTTTCCGCAGCGCTCACAGGAGAAGGGCTTGATGTCTGTATGGGTGAGAAGGTGAGTTTTCAGGTTACTTCTTTGATTAAAGGTTCTTCCGCATGTGGGGCATTTGTGAGGAGACTCCTGTTTAGATTTGAAGCAAGCAAATGATTATTCCCTTTAGGATTAAATCATAGGCGCTTAATTGAAATGTTTTTTTATTACAGGCCTTCTGTTTACTTAACACAGAAACCTAAACCAGCGGAACTCAGACCACAGTTCATTACAGTTCACGTGATCTCTCAAAACAGTGAAATACATTACAGCCATGCGCTACAGGACTTTACTGCATCAGTGTAACATACTCGAGGCAGTTTTCTCTTTTATTTACTATTCTGCTTATGATAAAGTTCAGATAAACAATGCGCATCCACTAATTTAGCCTAATTATCAAATTTCTTCTATAAAACTAAGAAAATAACTGAAAACAACGTCTTATTGTTTTAAAGACCTTTACTAGAACAATGACAATATCTCACCTGCATGTGTAACGTTTTATGAACAGCCAATGTCCGCGATTGACAAAAACCCTTTCCACACTCCTGACATTTGAAAGGTTTCTCCTTGGAGTGGATGTATCTGCAAACAGACCGGGAAAAGTCAGTGACACAAGTTCTACTGGAGAAAGGTAGATATCTAAAATTGAGAGATCAATGATGTCTTATGATGGGAGACAGACAGACAGACAGACAGACAGATAGATAGATAGATAGATAGATAGATAGATAGATAGATAGCTAGATAGATAGATAGATAGATAGGAGAGAGACAGAGGCTGGGCTTGTTAACTTTGTGAATTTATATTACGTGCCACATACCGGTGATCACGCAGGTGGTCCTGTCTCCTGAAAGCCTTATGGCAGATGTCGCAAGTGTAGGGTCTTTCATCTGTATGGGTGCGTTCATGGATGAGTAAATTGTAGGACTTTGTAAAATGTCTTCCACAAAACTTGCAAATAAATTCCTTTTTGGTTTTGGACGGGAGTCTGCCGCGCGGCGGCTTTCTGTCCGGGGACAGTTTGTGCAGCTCTGATATCGCGCCGCCGAGACCGGCCGCCAATTTCGACAGCTCACCAGCCTTTGGTGGGTCCTCTTGTGTAGCCGCAATGGCAAGGTTCGCAAAGTCAAAGCGCGGTCTGTCTTTGTGCAGAGCTGGAATGGCATGATTTATTGCCCCTTGTTTTGGATGAAAGAGCTGTGCAGCAAACGGCAAGACAGGGAGGGAGATTCGAGGATCCACGAGGCCCTGCGCCGCCGCCATCTCTGTGATAGTGGAGCGCAATCCCTGCATGTGAGGGTAACCCAAAGTCCAGTGGTTCATATGCATGGTCTGCACCGCACTCAGGCCGTAGAGTCCTTGCAGCTGGTCTACGGCGGCGGGGAAGGTGTTTACCGCCTGTAAGAAGGAGTAGTTTGCAAGCTGTAGGGTGGGGTGTAACGGGATTGGTGCCGGTAGAGTTTTACTTCCCATTTTGAGCAACAAGCCTCAGAATAAAGTCTCGATCACACAATTTAATGTCCAGTGGTCCTGTTAAAATTCAAACAATGAATCCGAATTAATCTTGCGCTCCAGTACCCAATTCTGCTTTCTCAATTAAGTGTCAATTTATACTGTCATCTTTCTATTCAGACTTAACTGAAAGATGTAAATTGTAAGTAAAGGTTTAGTGTAGAACATCCTCTAACCTCTACACACACAGGCGCGTAGACATATAAAGATACGTTATATTTATCTGTATAATACCAAGAAAGTTATTTATTATTATAGCCTTTATGTCTTATATATTTTTTTAAAAATCTCCCTGTTTGAAATGCACTATTAAAATTGTGAAAAGCATCATTAGAGTCAACAACATAATTAGATCCATCAAACCAGCCTTTAAACCTGTCGACGCACAATTAATGAATTAACAGGTTTTTAAATTTTGCCGAGACCAACAGCTCTCTCTTGCAATGCTGTTTCGTCTTATCTTAATGTTTACAATGTCAGATAACTTCTGAAGAAATAAAAACTCGCAGGGGGAACTCACTGCGGCTCGGGCACAGCTCGGTCTTGGGCCACTGAAAGATGGTGAACAAGGCATTGGCCACCCCAATTTTGTCAGCTAGTATTGCGCAATATAATAGCCTGTTGGCCTCTTTAACGACTTCATATTGAAAGCAATTATCTACTTCACCTCGTCATAATTATCGGATATTCAATCCGATGCGTGACACTTAAACTGTCTGAGTTTTAATGTGCTCAAGCTTAACTGGTTTCAAGGTTTGAATCTAATACACCGTGTAATAATTCTAGTCTAGACTTAATAAAAACAATACCCTATTATATAATTACTCAACATCAGTGTGCTGTAACCAATATCATAAAGATAACAAATGACTTTCATGGGCAATGCTGCTAGACTTCAGATATTTCATCATTAGAAAATGATTTGATGCCGCGCAATTATATTTTATTAGTCTATTGCATTAAAATGTTAAACACCGTTGTCAGCAGTACTGAGGTCTGTGGGCTATTTAATGTCAGTTGCTATGATTGTCGCTATGCTATAAAACCTTGCAGGTGTATGTGCTGAATATCAGACTCTGTGCGTTCAAGTGTAGACTATCTGGCGGAAATTCGTTCAATCACCTAACCCCCTTTGTCCGCTTGGGCTTGTTGGCTCAGAATTTAGTGAAGAGTTTGAAATTTGCCCCTCACACTCAGCGTGAGAATCAAACAGACCCCGCTGAGATACAGGAGATGCATGCTATAGTTCTTACCACGCAGAAGTCGATGCCAAAGGTCGCCCTCAGCGAGTGCCGTTTCTCGGTAATCCACAATGAGCTGAACAGGAAAACCCAGTTCGGAGTAACGCCAGTTCAGATCTCATAGATTTGTCCATGTACACTTAAATGAAGAGCCGAGTGAAAGTTAAAGCGCTGTCTACGTACTGCAATTATGAGATGCAAAATCTCAGCTCTGTCGCGAGTTTGACTGCACTGAATGCCAACAGGTCCAGCACTTTTCAGGGCTGCAGCTTCGGAGCGCTCAGCCCACCCTCGACACGCCCTCCCCCGTCGGCTGTTCCAATAACCTTCTCTGTTTATTTGTGTTTGGATAGCAACTACGATTCCGGAGGACGTCCCACAGCTCAGCATGCATCTGACACCTAACATCTAAACTGTAACATTTTGCACAATATATAACTTTCTGGACACAGTTAAAACAGATCGGGAAAAATGCTTTGTTTTCCAACTATAAACCTGAGTCTTACGATCGAAACAAAGCTCGTGTTCAAGCGTGTAATTAACTGATTCCATGAAATACTGGCACGTGTTGACCGTGTCGCTTCTAATCTGTGCTTTATGATTTGCAATTATCCTTCTGATATCTGCTTTTTGCATATTAAAAAAAAAGCTGTAGCATGAATTTACTATCCATAATAAATAAATGAATGATTTATGAATAATTGCAAGCCATTTATGAATGAAGTTTCACCACCTTTTTTTAGAACCTTCTTTTCTGGTGTCACGTTTAAATAAACATCAGCTCTTAGAGAGTTTTTAAAGTGTGGCACTCACATGTTTTGGGCACAACAAAAGTAGTATGCTTTATTGAGACATAGACTAAGAGAAGCTTTTAGATGGCAGTGCAGTCATTTTAATTGCAGCTCGTTGTTTATGATTTTGTCATGATATTAAAAACAATTGCTTGCTGTTGTTTTGGCAATTACAATAGACTTTCTGACAATTAAATAATATCAATATTAGCTTATTTTACAGATTTTACACAAAACAATGCGATAAGTTCCACTTCATTATGCATTTGCAGTAAATACCTCTTTTATCTGTTTCATTTTTGTGATCTTATCGTCTAAATAACCGATATTTGAAGCACAACTGGATTTATAGATTTTTTGTTGCCGATTCTATGTCTCCAGTAGTGTATAAATGATTTCCCCTTGCATTTATGAATTGTAGAATATAGGGTCCTTAGGTAACACTATAGTATTTATTTATTCTAATCCGTCCAGGCTTGTTATTATTCCATACACGCATAACAGCGACCTATCCCGGGTTCGGCCTAAAACACTTACCGAGTTTGATCTAAACAACTTCAATTTTCAACTTCAATCAATTTTACCAGGTGTTCTGGAAGCAAGACTTAAAGGACAACAATGACATTTAAAAACAGTTCAGACACAGTAAAGTTTTGCTGGGGCTTTCTTATACTCAGTAAATAAATAAATACAGAAGTTGCACTCAATGACTGACTGCCGTCCTTAAATATTTGTAAAATAACATGCACTAATAAAGCATGTGTGTCACGTATATTTAAAAAGTGTTGTTCTTATGGCAATTACATTTTCATATAGTTGCTCATGAGAGATTTATGGAACTCGTTATCTTTTCTCTGGCCTACGCAGAGTCAAGGCTGAGCAGAAACAACTGTTCTCGGCACTGATAGGGGTGTTTTTACGGATCTTTAGCGCCGCCTATAGACCGCAGAGAAATTATTAAAACTCCAGATATTTTCTACCACTGCAGGGAAATTTAACTTTTAGTGAAAGCTGAGAAAAGAAAAGTATAAAGAAAAGATTAGGAATCTGTCGTTATCATCACATACTAAGAATATACATTCTATCATAATGAAGTATAGGTTTATAGGCCTTTTAAGTAGTTTATATTTGGTAGTTTAATACTGAAAAAAACATAGCTACAAACGAACCAAAACAAAAAAATAAGCATTACTAACCTCCATACGTCATGCAAAACTCTTATAATAAGCACATAGATATGTAAATAATATCAGAAAACAAGCTTTAAAATAGATCCATGTATTCTGATGTGAGGAACATGAAGGATTGCACATGAACAACCCAAGTATGAAGGTGGGAACATTATGATCTGAGGTTGAGGTTGCGCTTGGGAGAGGATGACTGTTTCAACAAGAGCAAACCCTAAAGAGACTGGCTAAAAAGAAAGAGGTTGATAGCATGGTGTAATTATATTGGAATTATTCTGAGGACTAATTGCAAATCCAACAGAGTGACATTTATGATGTTAAAAAGAGTTGTAAGTATATAAGTATATTAATTAATAAGTATATTAAATAACAACAAAAATGTGCCTGAATATTTGTTTCCCCTCACTGCAGGAATTTTTTGACAGTGTTTTGTTCTGATCACATCTAAAATGACTATTACATATTTTCTGGATAATGCGTGTAGCACACAAAGTTTTAATGTTTGAGCCTCTTTATTTCACTATCTAGAACATTCCTTGAGCATCTCTAAATAGACTCTAAATATCTTTGTGAATGTTCATGAGGTTTTGCATGTGATGACGTGTAAGGCCTTAGTCATCTGCAATAACTAAATTTTTTTTCACTTAGTAAATTCAAACTGTCATTAAATTTACAGACAATCTCAGACCAACTTATTCTTGTTCAAAGCATTCATACCGAGAATGACACTGCATACTGTTTAGACATACAGACCACTGCAAGACATGGAAGTAATTGCATAAGCTAATTAAAACTTTTTTCTTTGTAAACATGAGATCATTCAAGGATTCAGTCAACAGTGTCAATCAAGGGTTACATTTTGAACTAAATGTATTAAATTACTGCAATAATTATATACAGTGTAAAAATGATATTGTTTTGATCAACAGATGAACAGTATCTGACTCTGTCTGGTGTTGACGTAAACTACTGGTATTTAAAGCATCATTTGTTGTTTCTTATATAAACTTCACATGTCCTCTAACAGAACCCTGTGTCCACAGGCCACACTAATCAACAGTGGCTCATGCTCACTAATCACTTTCTGTGATGCTGCATAACTATCTGTCTGGACATGCTTAGCGCTTGATACAGCTGATTTTAATCACACACACACACACACACACACACACACACACACACACACACACACACACACACACACACACACACACACACACACACACACACACATAGAGCAAGCTATGGGTTAATCAGACAAAAGTAATGGCTGCCCCTAACAACCAGCCAGTGGCAGTCTACTCTCAGTCACTCAGAGACACTGCTTATTCCTCCAGCAGCTGTGTACACACACATACATACATACTTGTGTCTGAACGGTTGATCCTGCTGTCCAGCCATTTTAGTTCTCATTATCTAGGTGCCTTAAAGGACATCAAATGTAGGAAGGTAGTCATTCTATTTTCTCAACCCTCTCAGACCATGAGGTCTGCGATACGCCTTGTCGATCAGTTCACATGTATATTCTCGAAGAGAACAAGGCCGAAGCGTTGAGCTAGATCACATATTTTGTATTACAGATACAAGAAAAAGATCATTGTTCATAGATAAAAGTGCGTTTACCTGTACTGGTGTTCAGCTGGAATGGCACAGAGGAGAGTTTATCCTCTGGCTGCTTCAGACAAAGTTAAGAGCTGTTCTTCCAGGCTCAAAAGACAGCAAGAGAGACAGGCACATGATGAGACAGGATGTCGTCCATGTTGGCGGTGGGTTGATCTGCCCTGCTTTGGTTCTACTCCCCCTCATTCTCTTTTTCATCCTGCTGCAGTCTGGGGGGCTGCTTTCACAAAAACTTTTTTTCATCTCTATATGACATTTCATAAGCACTCACTCTATGACAAAAATTCATTAAGTGCATTGTGATGTAGTAAATATTTGTTGTTGATATTTTGTTATTACATACATTTCTGATGTTATAACAACTTTCACAGCTTTTTCCTCTATTCAAATTAGATTTGAAAACCACAATTAATGAAATTAAATTGTTTTAATAATTTTAATTAAATTATAAAATAAATTATAAAATAAATGATTTACTTTCACAATCCAGTGACAAACTTTCACCTCTAGGTGATATTTCATCTTCTTTTAGCAAATGTCATGTTTTAGTTCTCATGTCAAAGTTGCATGATTTTGAAGTTAAGGTCAGCAGTAGTGCAGGTTAAATGGTCTGTGTGAGGATGTCTTGGATGTCTTATCTGAGGAACACACACCCTAAATTCCATGCTCTATTTCTATAAAATACTGCAATCACTTCTTCAAAACCTTTAATCACATGCTAAAATATCTACTAGTTTATGATACATATTACAAGACCATCTCTATGTTGCAAGTAAAGACTTAAATAAAAGTTAATCTGTAAAATATTTAATAGCAGATATAGCTTTAGAGCATCTCAAATGAAAACATGAAAAGTGGATAAAATGACCCAGAAAGTGGATAAAATGTCCTCTTTACATATAGAAACATTATCAGCTGAAGTATGTTTTCTGCTGTTTTTCTTCTCAGTTGCAGCTTGCAGAGTGGAGCCTTTTTTTATGTGTTTGAGACTGTATAACAGGCCGACATTCTAAGAACTTTCTTCCTGTTGAGTTTTGGAGGTTGATTGCTGTTGTGGGTCTATAACCACTGGAATAAGCATCTCTAAATGCTGCATCTCTAACTGCTAAGGATATAACTTACTTTACAGTAATAGACTGAGATATTCTTTACTGATTTTCTTTTGTTTTCTTAGGATAGAAGGATAGTTGCTCAAACTATGCTCAAATGCCCAGTTTTGCTCAATAGCTATTATTCTTTCTGCACCTGTTTCTTTAGTGTAGCTGTAGTGTGCTTAATAGTCTCTCTCTCTCTCTCTCTCTCATTCAGACTCTCTCTCCAACTAATATATCAATCACCCATTAGTAAAAAAGGCTAGAACTGCTCTTTGACAATGTCTGCAAATAATCAAATGTAGAATCCCCTTACACTGTCTTTTGGGAGGTACAAGAAAGTCCTCATTGTGGAAGCAAAGGTGAGGGAAAATTTGCTAATATTTGCTATTTTAACTATAGTTAGCTAGCTATTAACATGACTTCATATGATTTAGTGTAAATTAATACTACATAATAACTATTAGACATGCACTCAGTAATGTAGTTTATGAAGTATATAACTGGGCTGTTTGGGATGCACCCCGTCTGTTCCCCTGTATAACTTTAGCATAGCCAATGCATTAGTACACTAAAACAACCATGACAAAACAATGTTGCTATGTTACAAGTAAAACACCATCATAAAAATAGACCTTAAATAAAATTGAGCTTATAATTGATTAATTTTTTGCTACAAAGTGTGTACTACTGGTTGCCATTCAATCATTCAGGGAGGGATCTCCCACTATGAGCTTTATTGGGATTCATCAGTTAATACATTCAATTTAGACAAAAACTGGTTAGTCTACTGATCAAACAAACCTGCTTGCTTGGGGTATACAGTAAGGGGTTAGGTCTACCTGTGGGAGAAGGAGAAAGAGTTATTGTGGACATTCCACACCCCGGCTCCATAGTTTAATAATTTTAATTAAATTCTAAAATAAATTCTAAAATAAATTATTTACTTTCACAATCCAGTGACAAACTTTCACTTCCATGTTTTAGTTGTCATGAAAAAGTTGCATGATTTTGAAGTAAAGGTCAGTAATAGTACAGGTTATATGGTGTGTGTGTGAGGATGTCTTGGATGTCTTATCTGAGGAACACAGTAAAAGGGTGAGCTAAGCTTACACGTTACCCCTCAATTCCATGCTCCAATAACAAAACAATTACAGCAGCACCTCTTGACAATATATTTCTCTTTGATTAGCTATAAGTTCTTTTTTATTTTCATGGTTGCTTGGTGTGTGTGTGTGTGTGTGTGTGTGTGTGAGTGCCAGCTGCTGCAGACTATGAGACAGGAAGCAGCTTGGGGTTTACAGTAAGAGAGAGGTCTACCTGTGGGATAACGAGAAAGAGTTATTGTGGACATTCTACACCCCGGCTCCATAGCGTGCATTTTTCATCCTGCCGCTTTATCCAAAGTGGTGATGTATGGACTTTTATGACATGTTTTTATGTAGCCGTGCGTTGTTTAGGAAGTTACATGGCAGCAGTATAAGAGTTCCTAAATCCTCCTCAAGTGTTGCTGTGTTAGGAGTGGGGAGCTCTGTGCAGTATCAGTAATGACTGATATGATAAAGCCCTTTCTCTACATACTGCTTTGATGGGATCAGGTCAAAACTAGGTTCACTTTGATTTGCCATGAGGCATATCCATGGAACGCACAGACCTCCACGCCCGCCTGACCTACATCCAATTTTATTCCATTTTAGATCTGATGTGTTTTGAAAGTGTTTCTTTGATTTTTTTGAGCAGTGTATATAGGTGTACGTTACATGTCCATTCTCAGAACTTGGTCATCTTGTGGCATTTGGGGTATAGAAAATCTAAAACATTTCTTCATATGATTTAGTTACAATGATTTAGTTATATATATATATATATATATATATATATATATATTCCCTTTTGTAAATTTCATTGTGACATTTGAAAGTTCTGATCCACTGTGTATGTTATGGGTCAAAAGCAGAGAAGGGGCAGCGGTGGCATAGTGGTTAAGAAGCAGGCACCTGGGTCACAAGGACATGGGTTGCCCTAAGGTACCCATTGAGCAAGGTACCGTTGGCCTAACTGGTTTCATAACTGAATAATAAAAATTAAATAAATATTTACACTTAGCATACAGTAGTATAAAGTATACTTTGTTTACACACTTCTCTGTTACCGAAGATGGAATTGTAGAACACAAAGTAACACATAAGAGCGCTTAATGGGAATTAAATGACTGTAATAAGGTAGATAAATGAAACTGGAAAAACATAAGTTATGACTTTCTAGCTAAAGACTAAAAATATAGAACTGAGTGGAAGAGTTCCAAACCTGCTTTATCTCTCTCTCCCTCCCTCCCTCTCTAGCTTTTGAACTAAAAATCTCCTGTGCCAGCCCCTCTCAAACCTGCTGGACCCAATGCATCATAAAAAAGTATTTTACTTTTATTGAGTTATTGAAGGGGGCAGCGGTGGCCTAGTGGTTAGAGTGTTGGCCGCGTGATCGGCAGATCGGGGGTTCGAACCCCTTCCCGATGGGTTGCCCTGAGGTACCCTTGAGCAAGGTGCCGTCCCTGTCCCGCTCCTCCCTGCGATAGGCTGGCGACCTGTCCAGGGTGCGTCCCCCGTCCTCGCCCTGTGTGCGCTGGCTTGGACACCAGCACTCCCCCGCGACCCTGTTTGGGACAAGCGGCAGATAATGGATGGATGGATGGATGAGTTATTGAATAAACACACACACCCACTCCCCCACAAGAAAGACAGAGGAGAGCTACTCTTTTTTGAAATATTACATCCTCTGTCATCAGTTATAATTTTCCTTGTTTTGTGAATTTTCCTTGAAAAATTGTGAATATGTGTGAGTGTGGGAGAGAGAGAAATAGAAAAAGAGAAAGAGAAACTTACAGTTCAGTTTGTCATGTTTTTATGTTAATTGGAGGCTTGTTCACAACTTACTACCATGGAAAAATGATTCTTCTTAATTACATCATACACAACATTGTGCTTCTGAAAATGTTACAGGCAACTCACATACATTTTATAAATATGTACTTAGTATTGAGTAGGTGCTTCTGCTTTTAATAGGGTTTTAAGCTGTTTATGACATTTGGGTGTGAGTAAAATCATTGGTCATATGGGAAGGTTGGCCAGCTGTGGAAATTGGCACGTTACAAGATTTGCTGGAGTGACTCTGGGAGGTCCAAATGAGCTGTTTTACATCAACATCAGCTTTAAAGCAGGAGGGAAAAAAGAGTCAAAGCTAGGGAGTTTGCCTGAGCAAGACGGAAAAGTTCTGCTTAAAAAATCTTTCTGCACACTTATGGAGGAGGATGTCTCATAGCAACAGCCTTTCAAGTATCTACCCAGGGACTGACAACCACATAACACCCACTGCTGCTCTACAGCATGTGCTTCTGTATAGTGCATAATAAATCAGGCAAGGTACTGTGTGGTGCAACAGGTAAAGCACAACTCTAATTACAGACAGCTGCATTAGAAACAGAAAACTTCCCTTAATTAGTTAAACTACTATTGCTAATGCATTCACTACATGGTACATTTCTAAAAATGGTCTTCAGGAATGGCCTAGTTGTAAAACTAAAAGCAAATAAGTAAAAGCCTGTTGAAAAACTGTTTCAGTTTTTAAAGCAAGAGCATGTGGGAATAATTTGTTTGAATGGAGCTACTCTGGGATCTAAAGAAACTTTTAGTCATGAAAATGGCTATTGTCACACATGCTTCCCACGTCTATGCCCAATCTGCCCGGGACATAATTCAGTAATAGTAATGTTACTAATCATCTCATAGTTTAAAAACCTGCTTTTTATCATCTGCTTTGTGATTAATTCTCGACAGTCTCAGGGAACATTAACTTTTTATATTCAAAGTTTTGAAAGTCATGGTCAAGTCTTAGTTTGGGTAGGTGTCTGAACTCACATGAGATTCTGAGCCAAGATCCAAAAGAAACCTACAATGTACCTGTGTTTGCAGAATTCAGGTATACTGCATTCAGATGTCTCATGCCATATGAAACAGCACATTAGGACATTCTAGTAATTTATTAAACACCTTTAGAGACTCATGGCTTTCCGGCAATTGGGTCAGTGCATACTTTTCCAGGGGGGTTTGATATGACTTCCTTTGACATATGGCCAGAAAATGAAAATGTGGTTCAAGCGACAGTGCATTAAATTGACATGCTGCAAGAGTTGGTTGTCTCAAAGCTGTGGAATCATATCACTCTCTCTTTTCTAATACAGCAGGGGTTCTCTTGAAGAAATTATATTTTTCTGGCAATATGTTTCCCATCTGATCGTACAAACGGTGTATAAACGGATCCGGTATTGATTTCACATGTGCAGGGGAGAGCCACTCACAAAGGGAGTGGACTGCAGGAGCGCGACCTCATTTGAATGGGATGTGCTGGGCCGGAGCTCAGTATTTGAGGAGTTCGCCGCTCTGCTCCGCTCCACACCACGGGCCTGGGAGCTGTTAAAGCCAACCATAAAAGTTCCACATCCACAATTACTCCGACTTCAGGATTTATAAATCTCTCCTAATGCTGCAGTGGATGTATTACTGCTCTTAACGGTGAAAGTGATTGCTTGCCCCCTTAGTAATGGCACACTTGATGATTATAAATGAACTCATAAATAAGGATGCTGGACTTTTACACATTCTGGCACAGGAGATGTGGTAGTTCTGCCTGACCTGCAGGGGTCAATGCTAAACACATTGCTAGTGCTGAGACATTCACACACTGAGACGGATAAAAATATTGTAACCGACCATCTCTCCCATTGTGTCATGAGACTGAAGGAGAAGGGCCAGGAAATGTGCTGTGACGCAGAGCAGAGGTGCTTTATTCCACAGCCTCTCTGCAGTAGAAAGGCCTCAGAGGTCTGGAAATATTTATAGTTCACAAATTTGATTTGCATATTTTTATGTGTAGTTACAGATTAGGATAGCAGCAAAGCTTACAAAGAAGCCAGTAAGCTATATGCATATGTCTATGTAATACATTCTATGTAAGAATATAAATGCAGAGTATTAAACAGAAACATGTCTTGTACTTCAGTGGACCAGCAGGGGAACACACACCTCATCATTTATTGACCTACCTGCTGCAGACTCCTTAAATGGACTCTTAAGGATTTATAAATGGTTCAAAATGGTCACGAGGGTTTAACCCCCACCCCCCCTCTTCTTGTTTCTAGTAATCTGTCTTTTTCTCATATGAAATGCTATGTAGAGTAATTGGACACCAAAGACCAGGAGCTCTTGCTAAGCTGCTGCCCCAAACCAGTGATGTCATCAACTCATAAAACAATATAGTTCTCAGTTGTGCTGTCCCATTGTTTCTGTTTGACAAAGTAAACATGATGAATTACATTTGGGGACGGGTGCAGGTGTGGGGTAGAGTGAAAAAGAACATTCTTATGAGAAGGTGTGTGAGTCTGTGTGTGTGTGTATGTTGAAAGGGACACAGAGTCTAAGTGGACTTTGGGGATCTGTAACAGTGCAGGTGCTGCAATGCTCAGTCCTGACTCACTGCTGGCACTGCGGATGTTTGTGTGTGTGTGTGTGTGTGTGTGTGTGTGTGTGTATATGTGTGTGTGTGTGTGTGTTTGCCAGTGAAAGAAGAGAGCAAAAAGTATAAATATTCATACCACATATTTAGAGTCCCGTCCAAACAAAAAACATAGCTGTTAGAGATCTACAGGAATGGACACTTCACATGTATGCACTGGGGTGTGAGTGTGTGTTTGTGACCTGGAAAAACTGTTGGACTACGTTACAATGGCTAATTCAGTTTTACTCCCTAACTGAACTGAACTTTTTCTATGGAGTTTTAAATTATGATTGCATGTGTTTAAATGTTTAAGCTTGTATGAACAACAGACATTGTCTGAAGATCAATAACTTCATAGCTGGTGTTGTGTGAGTTTCTATAAGTTCTGTGAGAGTCATAATGAGTAGGTTTAGGATTGGGTGTTCAGGGAAGGTTCTTGAAAGGTTCAGGCTTTAACCTCTTACATTTACTCAGACTACAATATCTGTAGTTAGGAGTTCAGTAGGACTGGCGCTTGTTATAAAGTGCATTCAGCTACTATTCAACATATTCAGAATTAAGTGGTCATTAGGATAGGACCTAAATGTTCAGAAGCTATCAGACCTGGGTGTTCAGTCAGAGCTGAGCAGTTCAATATGTTCAGTGTTGGGTCTTCAGTAGGCTTCACTGGCTGTTCAGTACTTTCACTGAAGGCTGATGGAAAGATCAGGCTGTAACCTGTTCCTTTAGTCAAGACTGAAGAAACTCTGTACATAGTATTCAGGAATTTTTGGACAAACGTGAAGCGGCTTTGCTCCATGACTTTCTAAAACATCAGTTTCAAAAGGCAACTCATGTACCAGAGCCTTTTCCACAGAAGGCTGCTTTCTACTGGAATCAGTCTGTGCTTCTTTGTCCTGGGCTGCATTGTTCCCTGGCTGGGACTTTTACTGGCGGTACATGGGGCCTCACAGCTCTTGGCTACATTAGGATTCTCCTATGCTCATGCTGTTCCTAAATCTTTCTGCCTAAAATTCCTAAAATATTCTGCCATGACACCAGGGGCACAGCACAGTGCAACATGCAGGACACTGTAAAGCACCCACTAGGCCCATAATTCATACCCTACACACTGCAACATAGAGGACATCACTCATGCATTCCCCCTTCATCTTATCTCTTCAGTTCAATACAGCTTTCCTCTACATTCTTTCCCACCCTTGCTTGGATTTTTCCAATGATGCATAATAGTGTCTAGTGTCTAGTGTCTAGGGTCTAGGCTAATGTATAATGTATAATGTAGTGTCTGGTCTAAAATATATGCAGGGCTGAAGATAAAACTAAATTATTTAGATGTACATTATCTATAACAATAAAAGAAATAATAAAACCACCTTCCTTATACTGTGTAGGTCACTCTTGTGCCCCTTAAACAGATCTGACCACTAGGAGCCATGAAGGCGACCTGTGGTGGCCCCGAGTCATTAGAAGCAGATTCAGTCTTGATGTTCACATGCCTATTGTAGGCATCTTTGCAAGTGGTCAGATGCCAGCATGGGCACACTGGCTGGTCTGTGGCTATGCCACCCCACACATCTAGCTTTGATACACTGACAAAATACACACCTTTCTATGATAATCAGTATTAGCACTTTCAGATGGGCTATCCTTCACTCCCCATGTGTAAGCCTTAGGTGCACAACAACCTGTTGCTAGTTCACTAGTTGTCCTTTCTTGGGCCACTCGTTAGGCCATTACCACTGCAAACCAGGAACAGCCTATTAGAAACACATTGACTTCAAGAACCAACTGTTTATTTGCTGCCAAGATATATAAATGCGTTATTCACATCATCTGTATATTGTTTTTATTTCATGTCTGGTTGGTGTACTTTGCAGTGCTAAACCCTGCAGCCGTAATGCATTTTCAAAACACCAGTGAGTGTGTATAGCACTCTTTATGTAGAGAACTGTCTTATGTGTGTGTTATGAGCATAATTTTTGACTTTACAGAGCAGTTTTAGATGTTCGGCCACATCTGTCCTTGGAAAGGATGGTCCATGACTGAAATTTCTGGAATATCTGAATCACAGTAGAGAAATTCTTGCTTTTTTTAAGTTTTATGAGTGTGATGCTGAAAGCCACTAAACCTCACTGCTCCACAATATGACTTAATATGACTTAGTAAAACATGGTCAACTTTGAGCAGAGGATGATTTTGGCACGAAAAGAATGAAATTGATATTCAGAAAGGAGATCAGAAGCTCCTTCAGTAGTATGTTCATCTGTAGTATGTTCTTTAATTTCAGTGAACAATTGAACAACTTTACTCTCAGAAATATGGTTATTAACACCCAGTACTGGGCAAATATACTTTGAAGAAGTGAGAATGGTTGAATAGATTACTTACTACAGAATTCTAAAACATAAAAAGTTACGCATTTAGATTATATTAAGAATACATGGGGATAAAGTTTAGTGGAAATCTTTTTATTTTTTTTATTTTTACTTTAATTGCCTGCTTCAGTCCACTGTTGCTCCCACATTTTCAGAAGCCAAAACACACAAAACATAACTATATTATGAATTCTGCCTTCTCAAAATGTAACCTCGTCTGATTACAGATAATTCATTTCTTTTGTTGAATAGTCAGTCAGTCATTTTCTGCTGCTTGTCCCAAGCGGGGTCTCGGGGGAGTGCTGGAGTCCATCCCAGCTCAAACAGGGCGAAGGACGGGGGACACACCCTGGACAGGTCGCCAGCCCATCGCAGCTTTTGTTGAATACATATTTTGAATGTTTGTGTTCAAAACATATCTCAGTCCAGTCAACATTTACTTTATATTTGAACTTTATAATAATTTAATGGGTTGCCTGAAAGAGGGGCCATACATTCACTTCAAAAACACAGCAAAGCCATAAGTCTAATACACGCACATATCCACATACTTATTGTATGTCATGCACATATACAACCACACAGAGACACAGCTGGCTTCCTGGCCCATCTCCAGGAATGTAATAGTAAGTGAAACCTGTTCAGCACTGTGGTAATTACTCAGCAGTGCTGGTGGTCTGGTGCTCATAGCCATACATGATACATAATTTTATTTTTTCAGAGTCATTTCTGCTAAGCACTTGATGATTTAAAAAGGATCATAAAATGGGAAGCATGGCTTCGGGAACCTGTATTAGCTTTGAGTAAAGGCTTTATGTAGAGAGAATAGACCATTTTGGAAAGGGGTGTTGAATTTTCAGCATGGCCGAAATATGTAAGTAAGCATTTTAACATGTTCAAGTTTAATATAACTGAAATCTTTTAGAGAAAAGACTGGAGAAAGGGATGAAAGTTGATTTTCACAAATTTGTTCCCCTAGGTAAAGCAATGTAGGCATAAAGTGTAGAACCCAATATTATATTGAATGCAGAGGCAGCCATTGCATTTTGGCACAGCTGCAGTACAGCGTGACAGAAATAATAAAAAGTACATTAGTATGATTCCCATTAGTTGTCTGCACCTCTAGCTTTTACCTGGTCTCCATAGCCTCCCAAAGTAAAATATTCACTTGCCACATACCTTGCACAAAGATCTGATTTTTGTACACAAATAAAAATAAAAAAAAACACTACGCCTCCAGAAATTGACAGCCCATCCCACAGATGCTTGATTAGGTTGAAATCTTAGGCATTTTAAGTCAACATCTTAAATGCTTTATGTTACTCAACCTATTCACAAACACTTTTTTCAGTGATGCAAGTAGCCTGCTGAAAAAAAGCAAATGCCATTAAAGAGTACCCTTGCAATGAAGGGGTGTACTTGGTATGTAATAATGTTTAGACGTGTCAATCCATATGACCCAGGACCCAAAGATTCCCAGTCCAACATTACTCTGGCCATTACACTGCCTCTACCAGCTTCCTTATTTACACCAGTTGTCCTTTCTTAGATCATTTGGGTATGTAATAATCACTACATAACGGGATCACCCCAAGAAGATCTGCTCTTCAGTCATTCAGCCATTCCATTTTCAGAAACTCGTCCTGGTCCACTTTTCTCGCTTCAGAAACATTAACTTAAGTATTTCAAGTCAAGTCTAGTGGTTAGGGTGTTAGCTACATGATCAGAGGATTGGGGGTTCAAACCCCTTCCCAATAGGTTGCCCTGAGGTACCCTTGAGCAAGGTGCCATCCCTGTCACTGCTCCCTGGGCGCTTTCAATAGCTGCCGACTGCTGCACGGTGTTTGAGTGTGCATGGGTTAAAAGCAGAGGTCCAATTTCGTTGTGGTTCATTGTCTGCTGTGCTTTGACCTTGCAATGACAAGGGTTGTCACTTTCACTTATAGGGTGAGCATATCACATGAACTAAAACTTGCAAATATATCAACAGCTCATCTGCTTAATCTTTTTTTCATAAAACAAAGCCAGATGTTTGCACCTCAATATTTAGAACATTGATTATCATCTTACAGTTGCATATATCAAAGGATGGGACACAGCCAGCAAGTGAAGTTGTAAGTTAAGCAAGAAAAATGGACACACACAGGAGCAGGGATCTGAGCAACTGAGCTCATTAACTTACTAAGTGGGATGGCTAGACCACTGGGTCAGAGCATCTCCAAAACATTAAGTATTGTGGGTATTCCCAGCATGTTAATTGATTGTTAATTGCCAAAAATAGTCCAAAAAATGACAGCCAGTCATTATTAGGGTCAAGGGGGCCCAAGACTCACTAATGTGCATGGGGAGCAAACGCAAGACGATCTGGTACATTACAGAATGCTAAAAGCTGGTAATGCTCTCATAAAAAGGAGTCAGAACACAGTGCATCAGCTTGTGGAATATAGGGCTAATAGTTTAGTAAGGTTTTGACTTGGCTTTAAAATTCCCTCGTTCCATTGAAATAATAGGGGTGGTGGTGGTCTAGTGGTAGGGTACTTGCCTACGGTCCTCTGGATCAAGAGGTCCTAGGTTCGAATCCCACCTCCAGCACTACCACCACTGGGTCCCTGAGCAAGACCCTTAACCCTGAATTGCTCCAGGGGGGCTGTCCCTGTAATTAGGATGTGGAAGTCTGCTAAATGCTGTAAATGTAAATGTAAATGAAACATCTGTGGGATGTGTTGGACAAAGTAGTCCTATCCATGGAGGCCCAACTTACACAATCTCTTAAAAGATCTGTTGCTAATGTTTTGGCACCAGATACTTCAGCATACCTTCAGAGCTCTTGCAGAGTCCATTCCTTGATGAGTGAGAGCTATTTTGGCAGCAGATGGAGTTTTCAATGTTATGGCTGATCAATATACTTTATATCTGCAGCAGATGTAACGAAGAAAATAAAGTTGGGAAATAAGCACAAATCTTCCAGTGCACCCTTGGAGCATAGCTAAAGTAATGTCACATGTGTTGAATTTGCCATCTGCCATATTTAATTGAAAATTTGCTGCTTGTGAGTGCTTTGGAGGAGAACGCAGGCTAGGTTGGTAGGGGGTTCACAAATGCTGTCCAGAGCTGGCCTGGTCCTGGTGCTAGGGGTGATGCAACAAAGTTTAAATGCCACAACATCTCAATTAAAGGATTCTAGTTTACAATGAGATGACAGTAGTCCCTTTTTGAAAGTACTTGATAATATCTGTAGGCAGATATCTATACACATTGTCGGTCCTTTACAGCAATACAATGATAGTGTAATAGCTACCCTCAGAAGCTGTTTCTAAAAACAGTGTCAGATCACAGAGCTTTTCTATACAGTTATACTACACTAGACAAGCTGTGGGAAATTTGCTTAATTTGTGTCTTTTTTTCTCTCTGCAACAGATGGACTGGTATTTCTGGCATATAATATTATGCCTCACATGATTTGTGGCATTTTCTTGATTACAGCACAAGTTTTATGAGGGTTTTACTAAAAACAAAGCTTTTTGAAAAGGGGTGCCCTGCAAATTCATAAGTAATCAACAGTCCACAATTTTCCCTTTATCTACAAGCCCTTGTACACTAACTGCACTCGAGATACAATTGGCTCAGTGATATTCCCCAAGCCATCAACAGGGGAACTCTACATACAAGCAAGTGGTCATTTATAGCCAAGTAATGTCTGTAAAGGAATAATGCAACAGAATTAACTTAAATTTTAAATGTCAAAAAAGCTTCAAAAACCAGAGCACTGACTTGCAGCAGCTGCAAGCAGTATCTAATAGCTCTCAGGAGCAAAGGTAAAACAGTCAGAAACATCAGATATAGCCCTCTGACCAACACTTCCAGTGACACACAGCAAAGTATCCTGCAACAGATGGACTGGTATTTCTGGCATATAATATTATGCCTCACATGATTTGTGGCATTTTTTTTTATTTAACTTTAATTTAATTTAAAAACTTTTTAAATACTACAGCACTTCTTGTAGTAGAGCAGGACAGCTATCTGTCTAAAATGGTTAAATGTGATTGGTTAAATGAGATTGGTGCAGTGATTAATCCCCAGACGAGTTGCCTGGGTTCTTTCTCTTTAAATTGCTCACCCTGTGTCTGCATGAGTTTTATCCAGGCTTACATGATATTAAAAATCTCAAAATCTCCTATGTTTTCTGTATTAATTAACATTTTACATTTTATCATCATGTTACATTTTAAGTGACCATTGAAACAAATTTTCATGTATTATATATTTTATTGCAACCTGCACAAGATCATTTCTCAGCTTTCATTTTCCTGATTGTGCCATAGTGTATTCTCCTGACTGGCTCTTATAACAAAGCTGCAGTGTGGTTTTGATAAACGCAATTTGCCGCTACTCTCCTTTCCAGCCTGTGTGGTGTGCTCTGCCTGTTGTGAGTTAATTTGCCAAATCAACTGAAAAAAACGAATGATCTAATGAAAAGCAGTAAGTTGGCAGGAGAGCAGCATACCAGCGGTCAGCTCCAGGATGGCTTGCTTTAATGTGGTGATTGCATGGTTAGAGTTTAAATTTTGAGTTTCCATAAAAACCCCCACAAGCCTTTCCGCTGTGTTTTTAGCTTCTATTACTATTTCCTCCCTGAGGTTGCTTATCAGCCTACCTTTCTTCAGGCGTTTACACACGCAAATGCACTCGGATGCACACACACATACACACACACACACACACACACACACACACACACACACATACAGTCACTTAAACTCAAATTGCATCACGACCTGAAACTATGGTAGCTCCTCCACCTTCTCTGCTCTCTGCTGTGTGCTGTGTGGGAGCTTTACTGACCCCCAGAGCAGGGGCAATTGACTGATTCACAAATTACCCTAGACTAGTAGATGAGCAAGCATAAGCACACACAAGACAAGCAAATTAACGGTCAACACATGCACATATTCACCCCTAGTCCCTAACTGATCCTGGCAGTGTGAGTGACTGGTCTTCTCAGTGGTAGTATAGGTTTTTGGCCCTGAGCAAGTTCTCATGTTCTGCAGGAATGTGGCCACATTGTGGTGCAGATCAATTGCACCTTGTGGCCAGCTGTACTGGCTGAGCCTCAAAGCCTGTGCTCTGCCAGTAGGTTGTTTCCTGCTCTGCAACACTTATTTTTAATACACGTATTACATGACTTTCCCCTCTCAAGGCTGCAGCAGGGAGGAAATAGCAGATTGAATGTAAACAAGATTAGCTTCCATAGTACACCACGCATGGCCTATCCAGCTGCTCCTTCCCTTATCATCATAAATCTAGCTCACTCTGTGAGGGAGAAAGAGGTATAAAACTGCTGAGGAGGGGGGTTGGGGGGTGTCACTGAAATGAGATGTCTACTGACATTCTGTCACTGATTGGTTCATTTTGTTTAAAGAATGAACTGATTAGCATTAAGCTACTAGAGGGGCAAGTTCATAGGCCAGTTTACAGCCTTGAGGTGTTCCTGACAGGAACAGATATTTTAATATCACACTCTTTCCAGCACCTGAGAATGTTGTCACATTTCTTTATTCATTTATGCATTAGAGGATTTTGTGGTCATTGTAGAGTTTTGTGGGAGTTCTAAGCTACTGCTAATGGGAAAACAGCACTTTGACTACAGTTATAATGTAGAGTCGGACAAGCATGGAATAAAACACTATTTCATCCAAGCTATTTGATCAGTGCTCCACAGTACAATGGAGTCAATGCCATTTAATATTATGCAATGCAAAATAAAAAATATTTTCTAAAAAGTAACTTTTTGGTTTCTTCTTGTACATGGAAAGTTTGGGTTTTGTGTTTGTCTGTAAATCTTCATGTAACCCTTTTTAGAGAAAGGCATTCTACAGGCTTTCTTCAGAGATCAGAACTCTTGGCGAAATGGGTCTTTTAGATGCATGGGTATGAATGTATGGGTGTTTCTATTGTTCTTGATCTTCTCATTCTTGACTCACCCCCACCCTTTCTTTTCCTTCACAATCCACGTGGGTGTCCTGTCCCAAACTCTAGTAGCTATTCAGGTCATTCTTCTTCAAAAGAAGTCTTCAGGAGCCTAATTGGCATAACATGGATGGAAATGTTGACCTTGCTCTTCCTAAACAAGGTTTCAGTTAACTGGTAATAACGGTAGATCCACTGGCGCAGTAAATGCGGCCCATGCTGCAGTTGATGGTTGGCTTTGATTAATCACTTACAAAGTAAGCAGTGCGCCTGCTAAAATAATTAGAAGGAAAAACATAGAGTAACGTTTTTGAACAGCCAGCTCTGTGCCTGCACCAGACCCTGTTTAGATTACAAGTTTTGTATATTTTCCTGTCAGACTTTGAGATGTTTTTGCACTCTGAGACTTGTGGAAAATATGCCCGCATTTGTTGTTTCATTGTTAAGGAATTAAGTCAAATCCACCCATCAGCTCAGCAAATGCTACAAGGCTGGTGAAGCTTTATTTCATCTGATGGTAAAGGAAATGGAAAGCAGCACAGCTTTGCATTCCCACTACACAGCTGTCACTGAAGGTAGCAACATAAAAGATAAATATCAGTGACACAGTTAATTCAAACCTTTTAAACAAAAATATGACAATAGATATGGAACCATATAGTCAAAAACCTGAAATTGCAGAATATCTCTCTGCATAGAAGCACATACAGCAGCATCGCCCACCATGATTACACACACCATTTAAAATGGGGGTCAAATAATTTAGACCAGTGTTTCCCAACCCTGGTCCTGGAAGCCCATGCTCCCAAAGATTTGATGTGGGTATTAGATTGACAAAAATACCAAAATATCCAGAATGGGGTGCCTTCATAACTGAGGTAATAAACCACTGATGTAGACCAATACAGATTGAGTAATTAGTCTTAATCCTACTATAATGCAAATGCTCTATTCCTGATGCTTACATGTGAGCATCACACACATGCTCAGTTCAAAGAAAACAGAAGGTGCAAGCAACAACAGTATTTCCTTCCTGCTCTTCCTTCTTGTGCTGTGCAATATATCTTATTCTCTCTGCTGTTTGAAGTATTGTGTGAAATACCAGATGAGTAGCAGGCTTTAAACAAAACATGGCTGATTTAAGTGTTGAAAAGGCTTAAGTGTGCCACCGGAAAAGTTGCTTAAACCTACCAGCATTGTGTGGTTCATCAACAGGTTCTTAAAAGAGTAAGTCAGATTTACTCTTCTGCTGTTCTCATGAGGAAAAGCATCTTTATACAACCTTTTAACACAAATTTGTAACTTCAGACCACAACATCCACTTATCATTGTAGCAGGAAAAAAGATTACATGACTTTGTTAGAGAAGAAATGTCTGGGAACTTGAGACTGAGTTCTGGGCAGTTTAATTTTAAGCTTGGAGCCTGGACACCTCCTAGATGAACAGAGACAGGCCATAGTGATAGTAAGGAGATTATGGGGAGGTGGCAGGGTGGGACAACTTTGTCAAAGAATACAAGATAAAGACTGATATTTATAGGATATTGTATAGAAAGAGGGAGGCACTTTAGGAATGCTCCTCCTTCCAAATTGTATATTTTTCATACCTTTCATAAACCACTCTGCTGTTTATGTGTCAGTGCAGTACATGAAGTAATAAGATGACCATTTTCAGGGCAATAAAAACATTCACAAGATTCATTGAATATTTCTGGTATGTTTCCAGGAACTCAAGTTTATAATCCATTTTAAAGTTTGTTAAAGTTTGTTTAAAGAGTCTAGTCAGGGTAGAAACATTTCCAATATCTTGTGGGTGATATCTTGTGGGTGATCTGATGGTCCATAGTTGTTTGCCAAAGAGCATGAAAGGGAAATTTCCTACAGTTGAGTCCCATGTTTTGTGGCCTGCTTTTCTGAGGCACTTTTGGTGTTAATGTCCTGAACTGGTGGAAGCTTTGTGCCAATAATCTTTGCTTTTTGCAGAGACATAATACAGCTAGCCCATATGGACTCCAAAGTGCACTTGTAGATGTTGTAGGTGTTGATCTTCCTCTTTTCATCTTTCCTGGCAGCTCCATCTTTAACATCCTCCTCCCAATATAATCCTTGTCTCTCCTCTGTACAAAACCAAGGCAACCTTGCTTCTCTAACTCCAAAATGTCTAACCTGAGCTGTCCTGGTCACACCCAACAAAAATCTCAGCATCTTTAACTCAGCAACCTTCAGCTCCGCTTCCTGTCTTTTTGTCAGTGCCACCTCTATGTCTCCAACCCATACAACATAGTTGGTCTCACTGCTATCCTGTAAACCTTTCCTTACTCTCGCTGATACCAGTCAGTCAGAAATCACTCCAGCCACTCTTCTCCACTCATTCCAACCTGCCTGCACTCTCTTCTTCACCTCTCTTCCACATTCGCCATTAATCTGAACTGCTGATCCCAAGTATTTAAATTTCTCCTTTGTCACCTCTATTTCCTGCATCCTAACCACTCCACTTTCCTCCCTTTTGTTCACATACATGTATTCTGTCTTTGTCCTACTCACTTTCATTCCTCTCCTGTCTAGAGCATATCTCTTTATCTCTCCAGGTTATCCTCAAGCTGCTCCCTACTCTCGCTACAGATTACAATATCATCAGTAAACTTACTGCAATGCAGTTTTTAAAGTCCTTCAATAAAATGAACACATGTAACTGTTCAAAAATGTTTATTTGCAGAGTGCAATTTTTTAAGAGGGTACCTTTCATACAAGAAACACCAATGAATGTTTGGCTGGTATCTTTGACATGCTTGTGAAACCTTTTCTGAAAGGCCTTGTGGACAAGCTCACAGGCAGGAAAACAGCAACTATAATGGCTTCATGATCTAAACTTTGCTCTAGTGACAGAGTGGAATACACCTCTTGCAGCTTCACTGCATGTTTACACTGGAACAGTAAAGACAAAATATTCTTTGGTGTGGCATGGCAGCAGTTCACACAAACCAGGCAAATCACCGTCAATGTCAATATCACTTTTCAAAGTATAGGAACTCAATGGATAAGTCAGTTTACATAACAGTTTACTTTCAGATAAGGCACTCAAATATATACATACAGCTACTGAAGAAGACACACCAGAAAGGCTAAAATTGACTTGGCAAAAATGAGGGCTGAGCTGCAACAGACAGATTTATCACACTCTGGTAGGATCTGCTGCTCCACAGGTTTCATGTACAGCACTCCATTGATCTTCCATTTAACTATGCTCAGTGGCACTGAAAGCACCATGTAAAAATACACATAGAAGAGGCATAACATTGCCTATTTGGCCTTGATTGGCAAAATGGTTAAAGTGCAGCATTATGTAAAACATTTAACAGCATACAATGGTACATGACACTGCCCCTTAATTAAAGAGAAAGCAGCTCTTTGTTTTGACATCTAATACTAATTAGTGTTATTAGAATTCCTGAACTGTTTGTAATGACATTATAATTCCTGTTTCCTGTAGTCACAGTTATACTTTGCAAAAAATGTTCTGCTAAAATCTGATGTTGGCCATATTTATAATAACTGATTGATGGCTACAAATTTGCCAGCTTAAATGAGTTTCTGATAAGTTGATCAAATCCCCAAAAGATCATCTGAACATATACTTCAGTGGAAAGGAAAAGACTCAGGGCAGTCTGAATTTTTGTACAAAGGCATTCATTGATTTATTCATTTGTTATGTGAACTGCTTATCCTAAGCATGATCACAGGAAATGCTGGAGCCAGTCCTAGTGCTAGTGCTAGTAGACTGAAGGTGGGGAAACTGTGAAGTGGATAGGTCACCATGTTCAGTGAAGGGCAGACACATTAACGTAAGACTTTCTATGTAATGTAAATGGCAAGTCTAATTTCACAAATGTTCTTACTTATGTTTTTGTAATGCAATTTCATTAAAAGTAAACATACACGTCACATTATATCACAATGCACTGTTTTGACCATAACAGTTCAAGACATAGCTGTCCTGCTTTACTGCCTCCTCTTCTAACTGGTAACAACAAAACACTTCTCTTCAGCTTTTACTAGTGGGGAGATAAAATAACATGGAAAAAATAAAAGGGTTAAAATAATTAACTCTGAATTTTCACAGCATGCTTTCCTGAGCTCTGTAAAAACCAGAGGATGCTGTTTGCTCTTTAATTGACTAACATTTGCATTTGATTTTTAACAAGTTGCCTTATAAAAGCGAGTGAGAGGAGACAATACAGAGCCATAAACATGCTGAGGAAACGCACCTTGATTTTATGAAGGGGTATAAACAGTAGTTTACAACATGCTTTACTATCACATTGCATAAGAGTCTCCCTCTGTCAAACAACCCATTTTAGCACCAGGGCCAAAGCATAAAGAACATTCAGAACAGTGAACATGAAAGCCCTTTACAGACCTAATAATTTCCCTGTGCAGTCATTAAGTTTCCCTGTACATGAAGGAACAAGAATTAATTATTTACCCATATTAATTAAAGATACCACATTCTGATACACGAGTCCACACAATAGGCACATATCAAGTGTATGCTTATCACACTCTTCTTTCTCTGCCTGGCCTGTTTATCTGTCAGCTCTCAATATAAAGCTTTACCACTCTTTGTATGTGATTGCTGAAGAATGATAGTATCCATAGGTGTGTCCATGCCAAAGATAACAGTTTACAGTAGTTAATTGGTGATTAAATGCCCAGATGCCCTAGTAAGGTCCAGCTACCAGTGTTATGGCATTTTTTTCTAAATTCAGTGTTAATGTCATGCATGTTTATGTGCTGGTCTTGATCCACCATACATAGCAGTTACGGTCATGATCAAACTTCTGTCTTCAAAGTTTGCCGTTTTGACAGAACTGCACAGTTACAGTGTATCTCAGGTTTTTCATGTGGCTTCGTAATAGCTTCGATGGTGCTAATCTAGGGGCAGTATCATTCAACTTGAAATAAACAGCAAAAGGGATATTGGAAGAGTACTCTTACCCTGCAGTTTGACATACACATCCCCTGTTTTGGATGACCTCAGTGCAGTTCAGCATGTGTATTGAGATAGTAATGTTTTAAACTCTTGCTCCAGGAGCAGTACTATAGCTACTCCAAGCCTACAATGACATGCCAAAGCTTTGATGAATCTCAAGAAATGAGAGCTAGACGGTATCTCATCTTTTTCTTAAATCTAAAAATACAACATCTGCAGCTCAGCTCATAGTATCCTTGCCAAAATTATCTTCAGGCAGATAAGCTGCCAGATCGAAACCTATTTAAATATGTTTGGACTGTTAAATCTCTTTCATGCATCCAAAGTTGTAAATAATAGATAATGCTGTGGTATCCTGAACTTACACATAATGCATGACTCTTTTTACAAAATGCTTTCTTGTTTCACTTTTTTTTTTTTACTTGTCATCCTTGGGCAAATTTAAAGATGTTTAAATGTCATCTGGGCTGAGGAGAAAGATAACCCCTACACTCTTATTTTTCTGTTTTCTCATGCTCTCCCTGTCAAATATTTATAGCAGATGGGAGATAAGATAGCTGTGGATGGGACCTCGCAGTGCCAGCTGCTGCAGACCTTTGCTCGTAATAAAACAAGAGATGCATTCCAAGGAAGGAGGGGCCTTTTATTTGGAGTTTATTATTGGGGCCCCTGAGATACTGACAACGGCCTCAATACACAGTTTGATACTGGGACCAAAGTGACAAACAAATTTCCTGCAGGATCAAACATCAAACATTGCTGTAGGCATGTAGGTATGATGTAAACTGGGAGTAGAGAAGCCTTGGAAAGCTGATCTCTACACAGATGAAGCTCCCAACAACACACCCAACTTCTAATTAGTAGATGCATTTACATTATTTGGTATTATCCATAGCTTACATTGCTCCCATCTAGCACTTCAAACCTAAACACACTAGCCAGTTAGGCTAATGTAGGTGTATAATAATGTGAGTGGGAAAAAGTAAAAAAAAGTAAAAGAATTTTACTGAGCATAAAAGTAAATCATAGAGCGAGGTGAACACAGAGTTAAAAAACCCAGTGTACTCTAAACCTTGATTTATGAAGTGAAGTGAAAATGACTATTTGTCATTATGAAGACACAGCACACTACACAGTGTATCACAACAAAATGCATGTTCTACACTCAGCCCATATAAGAAAGTTTAGCAGCAATATCCACAGCCCAGGGAGCAGTGATGGGGATGGCACCTTGCTCAAGGGTACATCAGGCCAACCTACTGGTCCGAGACTCAAAACCACAACTTTCTGATTATGAGATTTAATTTATGAAAATTATGTGAATTGTTTATGGACATTTAGCTGCTTGTCTTGATATATAACCGCCACAGGTACCCACAGGAGGAGTTTTGCATAGCAAAAAGTAAGAAAGGCATTCAGAATGAATCGTTAAGCTTAAACAGAGAACAAACATAGCAAAGTCTGGTGCCCTCTAATGGCGGCTAAGTCACTGGTAGGGTCTTTATCTTTGAAGAATGCTCTGGAGCTGAGAAGAGAGACTATTGTATGGTGTAAAGTATATTTCTCTTCTCATCTTAATCTCTTCATGCATTAAATTTAAACTTTCTAAATTTCATGTATTGTTGTACTGAAACTTTTATTGTTATTTACCTCCCTGGTGTGTCTGAGCAGCCTTGCAAGCAGGGTGGAGTAGGATATTACTCTGTTGAAGATTGGAGGAATAAACCAAAGCTTATCACTGGTGGCGATGGAGAGTCTCAAGCCGAGTTGATCATTCAGATAAGATAATAGCAGCACTCATATCACAGCTCCCATCAGTCCCTGGGATATGTGGTCAACACTCCAACTGTGGCGTCACAATGGCTAACTATGCCTTGCACATGCACATATGTTCTCTCTTTGGGCAGTCTGTCTGTCTCTGTTGGTAATAAAGGAAATCAGTGCAGCAGACAGCTATGATGAAATAACTGCATTTCACAGGGAGCACAACGGAAGAAGACATGTTGATATAGGTATTTTGACATAAAGCTGGTATCGTAGTGTGTGTTGGGTGGGAGACAAACATAGCGTATCCTCTCTTGTTCCATCAGCAGCTCTCTAATGGTGGGTGTTATCATGTCACCTTGACTGTTTGGGACAAAGGTTAGTTTTATAGGCCAGTTTCTTCTGGCCATTTGCTGGAAGTGGAGGCTGGATTATAAAAGGGTTATGGTGGCTCTTTCAGGGCCAGAAAGCTACCAGCTCCCTCAGTAATAACCCAGTATCAGCCATGATAAGAACAGGGAAGGATAGAGCAAAGGGTACTGCCAGCACAGCTAACTGTCTCTCAGACCAGCTCAGTGTTCTTCAATATATCATACTTTTATTTTAAAAAGAAGAAAATTTGATGTTCCATGATATGAGGCCTTTAAAGTCAGTAAGTTAGAATAAATAACATTATGATGTAGTCTGACTTGTCATACTTATATTTTTTTTCATGCCACATTATATTTTTCTAACAGCTTAATATTTATCACTATTTGTGAATAAGGCTGTAGCCATCTATAGTGAATCTAACTTAGAGGCTAAGTTGCTGCATTGTGCTGGAGTGTGTGTGCTGTGGCGAGACACTAGCTTAATTCATTCTGATTAATTAACTCAGCTCGGTGGTGGCAGTTTTATTTTCAGCTCTATTTGCCCTTTTGGAGGTTCTCATTTACACTATCAGAGAAGGGTTTGGGGAGCATGAGAATCAACCCTCGCCCTCAGAGTTCCAGAGACACAATCTTGCTTTGTAAAAAGGGGCAAAGCAACATGTGAATGCAGAATTGGGCTATGATAAAATTTGATCTTAGTGGGATAGAGCTTGTGGGTTGTGGCTTAGGTTTGTTTATATAACAATCTTTAACTCTGCCTTGCCTTAACACCTAGACCTTAGAACTGCAAACAGGAAAGATTCAAGTGCAAAAGGCAAACTAACAGTTTGAACCCTGTGCTCTGTTTTGAGCTCTTTTAATGCAGCCTAATGCTGCATCACGTTGGAATTTTAAATGCGATTTTGCATTCATTGTGACATTTGTTTCCTGCTATCTCAATGGGGGAACAACAGTTCAAAATATGGTAACCCTATGTTGTTTCAGAGCTTTAGAAATGAAAACAGAGCCTATAATCTCAATTTTCTTCATTACATACACCCTGATAAATGCTTTAGGGACAGAAAAAAAGTTCTTCATACTAGTTAATGAATCACCAGCATGCTCATGTACACACCCTGAAGCAGCAAAATGCCAATGTGTGTGTGTGCATGTTTGTGAGTATGTGTAGCGGCTGGGTTCATTCCTCTCATTCTCTGTGATTAGCCAGTCTGATCCCCCTATCAAAAGTGAGACAGAGACAGTGAGAGTATTGTAATCATTCAGTAACCCAGCAAAACTGTACCAACCCCAATTACTTTCACCATAACACCAACTCACAACTCACTACTGTTTACCATCAATACAACCATGACCAAACCTAACACAAATGTACACTGCTACTCACTTGACCTTATATTCCAACCATAACTGTTTTCAGTAATTTAACCAAACATTAAACCTAACTACTCTCATTACTTTTATGGTAACCTCTTCCTCCTCTGTGTCAGGCAAGATAGTTTATGCCCTCACTTTCTGCTCTTCTCCAGTGTTTATTTCTACTGCTCTTGTTCAGTTCTATTGTGATACTTTTATAGAAGAATGTGCAGCAATAGTGTGAATGTGTGTGTGAGTGCATGAGCAGGGTGGTTTGAGACTTATTGTACGCGGTGAATGTGTGAGGTAAGTGAACTGTCAAAAAATTAAAGCTCTGGTTGCTAAACAAGTTGGAAACATGTAAATCTAGTTAACTAGTTAGTAATTATGGTCCTTTATGTTACTGACTTTTTACCACTGGCTTTCCCACACATTGGCACTGCCATAGTAGCTTGGTCTGTGTTCCTGATTCTCTGGAGGGCTGCAGTGTATTCTAGAGTCTGTGTAATTAGAAGTGAAACCAGAGACTGGTGGCAGGCTGCCACTTATCACCCTGAACTGACTAACATTGCCTCTAATCAGCCAAAGTACTGGTGTTTATGTGTGTTTTGAAAGAGTGGTCTGTGTGTTAGGTAGGACAATCCAGGAAACCATGGGACAGTGTGCTTGGAGCAGTTCATATGACTGTCCCGTTTAAGACATGCTGATGGAGTCATGTGTTGTTCTGCCTTAATTAAATTGAGGCTGAGACATAACACCTGCTTTCCATTCACCCACCTGCTGGTATTTTCTAAGTGGAGATAGAAAGGGATCATCTCTGTCTACAACACATGATCCATTCCTCCATTCTGAGACCATTTATAATGTAAGGCTACAGAAAATTAATTTTTTGTGAGTGTGTGTGTGCATGTCTATGTCTATATTTGATCAGTGTATGAGATCTGACAGAGTGACCTCATCTCCCTCCTGACATCCTTAGAAAGAAAAGCACTGGAATGTGCAGGTCTTTTTTGTCTATGGACAATTTTCTCTCTCTTTCTCACTTAAATTAACAAACCATTTTGTAAGGTATCCCATTGATTTGAGTTATACTCCACCTATAGCTAAACCTTACACTAACCTTAACCTTTTAAAATCAAATTTAAAGGTATCCCTAACCTTCTATGAACCTACGGCTAAACCTTACATAATCTTAACCTAGTAATTTACATCTAAAGACCTAAATGTAATCCTAATATCAGTCTCATTAACTAAATGTTAATTTGTATAGACACTGTCTCTCCAGTTACTTCAGAATTTTTGAATGTTTCCATCTCACTCAGCATGTGAACTTCCCCACACATACACGTGGACATATACTCGACCTGATTTGTTCATCTGGACTTAAAAATGCTTCTGGTATTCTGGTTGGTATTTCTGATCGAATTTGCTTTCGAACTAACCTCCGTGGTTCACCCCTGAACTAAGGTCCATGAAAGCTGTTAAGAGGGGACTTGAACGGCTGTATAAAAAATCAGGTCTCACAGTGCACTCTCAGTTATATGTTGATCACATGCAAAAATATCGATCTGCCCTTAATACTGCTCGCTCTCGTTACCTTTCCTCTGTCTTCAACAGCAGCAGCTGTGAGCCCAAGGCCCTGTTCACTAGTGTGAGTAAACTTCTTCAGGCCCCAGCACCTTCTCTCTCAGGTTCTCACTCATGTGAGTCCTTTCTTCACTTTTTTCAAAACAAAATTGATCTAATATATAAACTGTTCACTGGTACCCCTCCACCATCTTGTAACTCTCTCCTAGAAACTCCGGTACAACCCTTCACCAAGTTCTCTCCTACAAACTCAAACTCTGTTACTGAATTAATTAGGAAAATCAGTTCTTCTACCTCTATCCTGGATCCAGCACCTACTTCTCTTCTTAAATCCTGTTTGTTTGCCATCTCTGCCTCTATCTCCCATCTCATAAATTGTTCAATCTCCTCTGGTGTTGTTCCTCTGGGCCTGAAAAAAACTGCTGTTACACCTGTTTTGAAAAATAACACTTTGGATCCCAGCCATCTGAGCAGCTACAGACCTATTTCTAATCTACCTTTTATTTCAAAGGTCCTTGAAAGGGTTGTAGCTGCTCAGCTGCAGGAGCATCTAACGATTAACAATTTATATGAGCCGTTTCAGTCGGGTTTCCGTCCATTCCACAGCACTGAGACTGCCCTTCTACGTGTCACCAACGACCTTTTACTCAGTGCTGACTCTAGTTCCCTCAGTATCCTCCTTCTCTTAGATCTAAGCTCTGCCTTTGACACTGTTATTCATAATATCCATCTTTCACGCCTTTCAGCCATTGGGCTATCTTTTACCGTTCTTTCTTGGTTCACATCTTATCATCACTGATAGACAGCAATTCATCCACCTCCATAACAACAGATCACCTCCTACTCCAGTTAAACAGGCTGTCCCTCAGGGGATCTGTTCTTGGACCTTTATTGTTCATAATTTATATTCTCCCTCTTGGTCATATTATTAGAAACCATTGCCTCAGTTTAATTGCTATGCCGACGATACCCAAATCTACCTTACCACCTCTATTTCAGCCGCTCCACCCCTTTCCCTCACAGCTTGTATTCATGATGTAAAACTATGGTTCACCTCAAACTTTCTAAAGCTCAACACTGACAAAACAGACCTTTAATTAATTGGCTCCAAAATTTCAGTTTATCCATTGAAAATGCTCTTGTTACACCCTCACCCACTGTCCGGAATTTAGGCATTATATTTGATCCCATGTCATTTGAATCTCACATTAATACAGTTGTGAAAAATGCTTTCTTTCACCTAAGAAACATCTCACGTGTCCGCTCATCACTTTCATTGAAGGATGCAGAAATACTTGTTCATGCTTTTATAACCTTCCCTCTTGATTACTGTAATGCTCTACTCTTTGGTCTCCCAACTTAGCCAGGCTCCAGTACGTGCACAACTCTGCAGCTCGTGTTCTCACATTCTCCAAAAAATCTGAACATATCACCCCCGTTCTCCACAAACTTCACTGGCTGCCTGTATTGTGTCGTATTCAGTACAAGCTGCTTCTGATCACGTTTAAAGCCCTTCATGGATCTGCTCCTTCATACCTCACTGAATTACTCCCTTCATACATTCCCACCCATTCACTGTGCTCCTCTGGTACTGGGTTACTCACGGTTCCTAAATTCAGGTTAGCTTCCATGGGTGGTAGATCATTTAGTGTTGCTGCCCCTAAACTCTGGAATTCTCTCCCTCAAAACATGCACCTAACGTCCTCTCTGTCCCTCTTCAAAACTCAGTTAAAAACATATCTATTCAGTCTGTGCTATTCCACTTCTCCCAGTTCTTGATTTCCTAATTCTGCTGTTTGTTTGTTTTTTCTGTCTTTGTGTTTCTGTGTTAGCTGTTTTAATTTATGTTCTGTTATTTAACTTTAATCTTCTGCTCTGTAAAGTGACCTTGGGTTTGAGAAAGGCACTATATAAATAAAAATTATTATTATTATTATTATTATAAATAATTAACCTAACCTCCATAATGGAATAGTGTTAATTTTAAGCAAAAGTGAAAGTGACTATTCTTGTCATTGCGAGGTCACAGCACAGCACAGTACAAAGTGAACCACAACAAAACTGGACCTCTGCATTTAACCCATGCACACAAACACAGTGCAGCAGGGGGCAGCTATGAAAGCATCCTGGGAGCAGTGATGTGGATGGTACCTTGCTCAAGGGTACCTCAGGGCAACCTACTGGTAAGGGGTTTGAACCCACAATCTTCCGATCCTGTGGCCAACTCCCTAACCACTAGGCCACCATGGCCCAATAATAATTAATAATTTTATAATGATTAATTTAACTATTTAATTATTTATTAATAATTTAATAATAATTAATAATTTTAATTTCCATGTTTCAGGGTTTTTTTTTTCATTTTTTAAATAATTTCTTTAGGAGGACAAAATATTGCAATATATCATGACATTTAGCCCCACAAAGGGCTAAATGTAAGACAACACACACACACACACACACACACACACACAAACACACCCACCTAGATATAGATCAGTCTGTAGATTTTACCTGGAGCAAGAAACTTGAGCTAATCTTGTACATGTAGGAGATAATCATCTAGGCACACTTAAGAGACTAATCCCTGAGGTGTGTGTATGAGTGTGTGTGTGTGTTCATTATGAAAGAGAGAAGGAGGCCATGGTCAGGATTGACAAGGTGAGGTTTTATTCATGAAAACAAACCCCAAGTGTCAACTAAAGTCCCATGTATATTTTCAGACACTCACAAAGACCACATAAACACCAGCATCATTCTAGGCTGTGATATGTGTTTTTATATCTGTGTCCCAACTCTAAACATTCTTCTAAGTATTGTTTCCTGTGGAAATGAAAGATCCGAACATTGTGTTGCTGATTTCCTGAAGTGCCAGGTTCACTTGCAGTGGCGGTATCAAAGTGTGATAGTATCAGGTATAACCCATTTAAAACACCATGGAGAGTTTCTGTAAGTGTGTAAGTGTGTGTGTGTGTGTGTGTGTGTGTGTATAACCCCCTCAAGCTTGTAATGTGTGATAGAATGGAAGTGTAATTGGTCACACTCCTGATCAGTCTAAAAACACACTGATGTCTATGTTGGAAAGCTTTTGTTCTGATCCCTACTTAACCAAAGAAAATACATGAAGACCTTAAATTTTTATATCACTGGCTGAGATTGAATTGTACCTTATAAATAAAACTTTTTATTTTTTTAAATGAAGTCCTCAGGAAATATTCCTGAACTGAATAAATGACCACATGCCTGAGTCTTCTTTTCTACAGTGTTCTAATGCTTGAGTCTCTGCAAGGAAAAAAAGAATAGAAGTGAAAATGGAAAAACATTCAGAACAGAGCCCAGTTGCCTCAGGTTGTTCATACGCAACTGTTAAAAATATTGTTTTGTTGTATAATCTGTTTCTACACCATAGACTTTAATATTCTAAGGCAGGAAGTATAGGTGTGATGTGTGATGTGAATAACTGATAATCCTTAATTGATCCTTGAAGAGCCATTCATTCACTCAGAGATTTAGAGGTAAACAATATGAGGTGTGGTGTTTCAGCCCCATCTACAGCTATCATTATGAAAGTTCGACACATGGGCAGCATGGATCAGGCAGCCGGTACAAATTGAGCACTCTTGATCTGGTAAGTTTTTTCATTTTATGACATTTTAAACAAACAATGCTGATTTCACTAGTTACAAACACTTTTTCCCATTATGGTCATTAAATTAAGATTTAGGGGAGGTTATAGAGGCAAATGAGGAAAAAACAAAATGGCTTGGAAATGAGGGGGGAAAAATTACATTTTGACAACTAACAGAAATTTATACTATGAAAAGTAATTCCAGAAATACTTTTACATTCCTCATCCTTTTCTCAGTAAAGATGAACTCATCAACTCAAGGGCAGAGTTGATTTTTATTAAATGTTTTCTTTACTCCAATAAAGAAAATACATGATTCCTTACTCCATGAAGAAAACATCATTAGTGATCACAAAATAAATGTTGTATTGAAAAATAATATGCCTGTCATTATTATTGGCATGCCCTCATTGTCCCCATTAGCTCTGTTGCATGGTTCACTGCCATTATTGTGCATTTTATCTGACACAAGCACTAGTGGACAGCTATAAACATAGGTGTGAATGCATCAAACTCAAATAGATAACATTACATTTTTGGCAGCCTACCATGCCAAATACATTGTCATTATGTCAAAAATAAGTAAATAATTTCAATCTGGTATTTCCTGTGGAATGATCATAAATCACAAAATAAGGGAATTTTGCACATAAATTCAGAACAAAAATGTATGTAAACAATGTAATTAAATACATGAGAGTTTAAACTCTTGTTGAAGTGGTAGATTTTTTTTTGTTATGTTGGTAGACATATCTATCAATTCTTAATTAAAGTATTAGTTTTTATTAGTTTTAGTTTAAATAAAAAAAAAGAAAAGTTAACCCAGACACAAGGAATGCCCAAACCACCTTGTTTCTTATTGTTGGTCTTAAGCCTCAGTAAAGAGAGAGAGAGAGTAGTGTTTGCTGACTTTCATGGGCTTGATGGTAAAGATGATAAACAGATGATAAACAGATGATGAGGAGATATTGGATAGGTATGGTGTCAAGCAGAGGAATGCAGAAAGTCAGATGGTAGTGGAAATGGCTGTAGTGAATACATATTTTAAGAGGGAGAAACAAGTTGCTCTGGATAAGAGTGTCTACTAAATGCTGTGAATGTAAAATGTAATTTAGTCAGTCACTGTGGGGTAGTGTTAACAGAATGTTGGTCAATATGCAAAATTGGTATGGGAGGTAGAAAAACCTGGATCACGAAACCTGGTGGTTGAACCTGAAAGTTCAGTAGCGTATACAAAGGAAGAGGCTGGCAACGAAGAAGTGGGATAAGTGGTGAAGGCTAAACAAAAGGTATATGATGAATTATATGAGAGGCTAGACAATAAGGAGTGTGAAAAGAACCTTTCCCGATTGGTTAACCAAAGGGACAGAGCTGCAGCATGTTAGGGCTATAACGGATAGCAATGGAAACATTCTCACAAGTGAGTAGAGCATGTGTAGCAGATGGAAGGAATTCTTTGAGGGGCTGATGAATGAAGAGAATGAGAAAGAGAGAAGGTTGAATACTGTAATACTGAAGTAAGGGCAACAATTAAGAGGATGAAGAATGAAAAGTTGGTCCAGATGATATACCTGATGAGACATTGAGGTTTTTAGGAGAGATGGCAGTAGAGTTTCTAAACACAGCCACTAGGGATGTGTAACCAGGTTATATTGTACAGTTATAATTACACAAAATCTGTTAAGTCCCAAACTGTGTTGCTCTACATGATTGTAGGGACCTCCAAGCCTGTAGTGGCGCTTATTGTTTATTGGAGCCACTCCTGCCCCTTCTTCTTTGGTGGTACGGCCCTATGGGTTCGTAATCGCGGATTGGCCCCAGGCTTTTTGCGGGAATTCGCCTGAAGGAGAGGAGCTGGAGTGAGCGCTGTGCTAGTTTGGAGGTGTTTGTGACTGTTGGCTACAGTCAGAATAAAAGGAGAACCAAAAGGAGACTCCCGTGTCGTGTAAAAGAAAAAAAATCACACAACGCAGAAGTTCACAGATGCACAAGCCAGTGTATTTGTTTGTGCCGGTCCCAAGCCCAGATAAATGGGGAGGGTAGAGAGGAATATATCTTTCATTTGGATTTGCCACCATGAAATTAAGAAGAAATTAAATGTTTTTGCAAAAATGTATAGCAACAACTCCAGTTGTGGAGATGAAAGATGCTTTATAAACTTCAGACACTCATTTTGCCCAGAATCTACACTGTTGAGCTGTACTTACATGTCTCCTAAAGGAAGACTATATATAACTTTGAATGATTCAAGATTAAAAGAAAAAAGTCCTGCCTCTTTTGACAGACCTTTCATTTTCCAAGAGACAAACATGATGCCAGCACTGTCCTCATCACTTATTAACGATATCTAGCCAGGACTAGGAGGAAAGTGTGTTTGCAGACAGCCAAAAAGAGGAGAGTAAAAAAAAGAGGATTAAAATTCAACAAGAATTAAGAACAAGTATAAAACATTCATTAAGCTTCTTCAAAATGAAGCAATGCTATACCCAACTAAGACAGGATTATAAATTGCACTGCTGTTACAGAAAAATAACCCCTACAACTCACCTACAACTCACCACTCGCTATTGTATAAAGTTGACCTATTTATACATACAAGGGTAAACACCCAATATGCTATCCCATAAGGGCAGCAGTGGCCTAGTGGTTAGGGTAAAAATGGGCAAAAAGCAGAGGTTGAATATCATTGTGTCTCAATGTGTTCTGTGCTGTGTTTCACAATGACAAGAATAGTCACTTTCATTTTTTACTTTCATTTTCAGTTGGGTCTACCGTTATGTAAATAGTTGTCACGTTTCCAGCTGGATCCTGGCCATGGCCATGGTCCCAGATTACTGATCCTGGAATTCCATCAGACCCATCACAGTACCCAGTCTTCCCACCTATTCCCCACACCTGTCTGTTTAAGGATTGCCAAGCCGACCCAGACTCATCCGTTCTTTGTTTGCTTTCACTGTGTGCCAATGTTGGCCTTGCCAAATAATAAAGAGAATACTGTGGTTATGCTGAGCACTTGCGCCTCTGCTACCTTTATTCACAAGGTCACCAATATTACAACTGTTAAGTACTGATAAAGGACAATTTAAAATTACATTTAAATTAGTGAAAATGAAATGTTTGGCAGGGAAACAAATAAAATAAAAATATTTTAAGTGTTTAAAATAACAAATTACTTAGTGAGAGGATGCATGAGGAACAGAGAAGAAGCTTACCGCTACCAGTTTTCAAGAATGAACAGAAAGGTCTACAGGACGGTAGTGCAACTAGCTATGCTTTACAGGTTGGAGACAGTGGCAATGATGAAAAGACAGGCAGCAGAGCTGGAGGTGTCAGAGTTAAAGATACTTAGATTTTCTTTGGGTGTGATGAGGACAGACAAGATTAGAAATGAGTATATTAAGAGGGACAGCTCAGTTTGGAAGTTTTGGAGACAAAGTTTAAGAAGCAAGGTTGCATTAGTTTGTACATGTTCAGAGGAGAGACGAGGACTATGTAGGGAGAAGGATGCTGAGAAAAAACAACCCCGTAAATGGTTACACCCAACGGAGTTACACCCACTAGGTGGAGACATGGCACCACTGAAATAGTAATTGCAGCGGCGCCACGTGTTGATGGCGTCATCTGTAAAGGTCTGTAAAAATAACTCAAATATTAGATTTAGATGAAGTTACTAATTAGCAATGAGGATTGATAGGTATATGGTTATCTCTTGCCGTTTTACACAGTCACTCCATTGTAAGGTATCATTTTTCTCATGTCTTGCACCTTTGAAATAAAAAAGAAAAGAAAGCCGTTTCACCTGCTATTTACGGCTGGCTGGTCTTATTGAATAAGTAAATCAATAAATACAACACATGAATGTGATACATGTGAAACATTTTGTAAATACAAATTTGCAAAGTTATAAAAACATATATCATATATGCATGCATAACATATCTTATATAGTTAACTAGCCACTAGGGATGCACAAGCCAGTGTCTTTCTTTGTTTTGTGGGTTACGTCAGGAAGCGCATCTGGTGTAAAACGTTTGCCAAATCAATATAAAGAAAACCAAACAGATTTTCATACCGGGTTAACAAGGTTAACAACAGGTTAACAACGACCACCACCAATGCTGTTAGCCTAAAGGGTGCTGGGGGAAATTGGGCTAGTGTTGGCCAAAGGAGCAGAAGAAGAAGGAGGAAGGAAGGAGAGTGGAAGTGATAATCGGATATGGTGAGAGAGGACATGCAGGTGGTCGACTTGAAGGAGGAAAATGCAGAATACAGGGAGAAGTCTGCTGTGGCGACCCCTAAACGGGAACAGCCAAAAGAAGATGATATCTAGTTATGCATTTAGCAGAAAGCTCTTTTAAATATAAATGTTTTTAGCTGTTTTTTTTTTTATTTTTATAATAACTGTAGAGGCCTAGAGAATATCGACTGATAATGTGTTCCAAAGGTTTGGTTAAACTTAAAGGCTAAAGGCTGCTTTCCCATTTTTGTAATGTTTTTGAAGTGAAAGAAAGCGGCTTTTATAACTTTATCAATGTGTGATTTCAAATTTAAGTTTGAGTCAAAAGTCACACCCAGGTTTCTGATTTTGGCCTTGGAATGTAAGGCTAGGTTCTCTAATTCTTTGCTTCATTTCCAATGATGAGAATTTCTGTTTTTTTTTTCTTTTTAGAATTTTAGAAAAGTAGCATTCATCCAGTTACTGGCCAGACGCATTGTGAGTTTATTTAATGGATTTGTGTCACTTGGCTCTATGGGAATGTATAACTATGTGTCATCAACATAGCTGTGATTTATTAATGGAAGCATACAGTGCCTTGGAAAAGTATTTACCCACTCTTGGCTTTTTACCTATTTTGTTACATTCCGACCTGTAATTTAAATGTTTCTTAATCCTATTTTATGTGATGGATCTGCACAAAATAGTCTAAGTTGGTGAAGTGAAATGAGAAAATATATATATAAAAAATAATAATAAAAAAAAAAGAAAATATGTATTCACCCTCCATTTGCCATGAAGCCCCTAAAAAGTCCTGGTGTAACCGATTAACTTCAAAAGTCACATAATTAGTGAAATGAAGTCCACCTGTGTGCAATCTAAGTGTCACATGATCTGTCAATATAAACACACCTTTTCTGAAAGACCCCAGAGGCTGCAACACTACTAAGCAAGAGGCATCACAGCTTGAAGACCAAGGAGCTCCAAACAAGGTGTTGAGAAGTATAACTCAGGGTTGGGTTATGAAAAATCTTTGATGATCCCTTGGAGCGCCATCAAATCCATCATCTTCAAATGGAAAGAACATGGTACCACAAAAAACCTGCCAAGAGAGAGACAACCACCAAAACTCGCAGACCAGGCAAGGAGGACCTTAATCAGAGAGGCAGCACAGAGACTTAAAGATAACCCTGAAGGAGTTGCAGAGTTCCACAGCAGAGACTGGAGTATCTGTCCATAGGACCACAATAAGCTGTACAATTCAAAGCTGGGCTTTATGGAAGAGTGGCCAGAAAAAAGCCATTACCTAACATTAAAAATAAGATGGCACATTTTGAGTTTGCCAAAAGGCATGTGGGCAACTCCCCCAAATGTATGGAGGAAGGTGCTCTGGTGAGATGAGACTAAAGTCGAACTTTTCAGCCATCAAGGAAAATTATTTGTATGGCGTAAACTCAACACAGCCCATCACCCCAAAAACAGTTTTTTCTAGGAATTTAAGAATGGCAGGTTTGAGATTAGTCTAAAGTTACTTAATACTGAGGAATCTAAGTTGTTCTTTTTCAATCTTGGTTTAACCACAGCCATCTTGAGGGCGTCAGGGAAACAACATTGAAAAGGAGAGTATCAAATAAAAATAAAAAAATGCAGGAGGAATAAGATCTAGTATACAGGTTTGTATGTGTCATCGTCACACGGGAAGCAAGGCATGCACACACGCAGCTCCAACTAGGACATGTTTTAATCAGAACACGAAACAAAACAAAGCCGTAACTCGCGGTACAAACAGTCAGGGAGGACGGTGAACGGACAATGCTGGGTCGGACTGGCAGGCTATTAGTAAGTGGTTTTCCAGGTGCTGGTGATCAGTGGTTGTTAACTAAGGGTGAACGTGAAAGCCCGGTCAGTATTCCGGGGACGGGGACCTCTCCCCTGGCCTGGGTACAGCAGTGGGCGTGACATCACCCCCCCCTCCAGGGGCGGCCTCCAGACGCCCGGTCCGGTGCGCTCCAGGATTCCCCCGTCCTGGGGAGCGCTGTAGGGGTCCGCTGCGTCTAGGGGGTCGGCCTCTTGGTTTGGGAGCAGGGCGGTTAGGGTGGTTGCGGTGGTAGTCGAGCCGGAGTTGAGGGTCGAGTATGTCCCTGGCTTTGACCCAGCTGCGTTCCTCCGGCCCGTAGCCCTCCCAGTCCACCAGGTATTGTAACTCCCCTCGAAGTTGTCGGGAGTCCAGGAGCGCGTGGACCTTATGGGCTTGACCCTGCTCGGTGACGATGACGGGAGGGGCTTCAGCCTCTCCCACCGGTGCAGCCAGGGGCCCCGGGACGAAGGGTCTGATGAGGGAAACGTGAAAAACAGGGGTTATGTGCACGTGATCGGGTTGATTCTGGATTCTATTCGGAAGGGACCAATGAATCGGGGGCTGAGTTTTTTACTAGGCATCCACAGATTGAGGTCACGGGTGGAGAGCCACACCCTGTCTCCGACGTGGAAGTTGGGGGCCTCCCGTCGATGCCTGTTGGCGGAATCGACGCACTGCCCGTTCAATGTGTGTGTGGGCTTTCTCCCATACTCGCTCAGCCCCTTGGAACCACGCGTCGATGCTCGGGACATCCGTGGGCGTGGTATCCCAGGGGCAGAGGGGAGGCTGAAAACCCAACACACATTAGAACGGGGTCATCCCCGTGGAGGAATGACGCAAGGAGTTCTGGGCGTACTCTGCCCAATAGAGGAACTCGGCCCAGTCGTGTTGCCGGTGGTGACAGTACGCCCGGAGGAATCTAGTCAAATCTTGTATAGTTCGTTCGGCCTGACCATTGGTTTGGGGTTGGTAACCAGAAGACAACGAGACTGAGGTCCCCAATCGCCGAAAGAAGGCTCGCCAGACTTGAGAGGTGAACTGGGGACCTCTGTCAGATAGAATGTCCTCCGGGAATCCGTAATACCGGAACGCGTACTGGAACAGAGCCTCGGCGACCTGTAGAGCAGACGGGAGAGCAGCAAAGGGGATGAATCTACATCCCTTTGAAAACCTATCCACCACCACCAATACGCACGTGTAACCCCCGGAACGTGGTAGATCCGTGGCCAAATCGATGGCCACGTGAGTCCACGGACGGGTGGGTACTGGCAGAGGTAATAACTTACCGGCTGGCAACTCGCGAGGTGTCTTAGTTTTGGCACAGGTGGAACAGGAGCGGACAAGTGCCCAAACATCGGGCATCAAGGTGGGCCACCAGTACTTTTTCAGCTGTTCCCCTGTGCGGCGAATGCCCGGAGGCAGGAGAGGTGTGGGCCCATTTAATCAATAGGGTTCGGAGGCGCTCCGGCACGAAGGTCCGATCAGGCGGGCACCCTGGCGGGACCGAGGTGCCCTCGGCCTCCTGACGGATGTCCCGCTCGATGTCTCATTGCACTGGAGCTGCCACTACGGTCGGAGCTAATATCGGCTCCGGCTGGGACACCCTCTCTGACGGCTCGAAACGGCGCGAGAGGGCATCAGCCTTGTTGTTCTTTGTTCCTGGATGGTAGGTCAGGGTGAAATCGAAGCGAGTAAAAAAACAGGGCCCATCTTGCCTGGCGGGGGGTGAGCCGTTTTGCCAGCCGGATGTACTCAAGGTTACGGTGGTCGGTGAGGACCGTGAAGGGGTGCTTTGCGCCCTCCAACCAGTGCCGCCACTCCTCCAGTGCGGCCTTTACTGCCAGGAGTTCCCTGTTTCCGATGTCGTAATTGACCTCCGCGGGGGTTAACCTACGGGAGAAGGCACAGGGAAATAGTTTCTAAGGTTGCCCATGGTACTGCGACAGCACCGCCCCCAGACCTACCTCGGATGCATCGACCTCGACCACGAATGGCCTTTCCGGGTCTGGCAGCCGTAGAATGGGCGCCGAAGTGAACTTCAGTTTGAGGTCTAAGAAGGCCGCTCGCGCCTCGGGCGTCCAGCCAAGGCGGGAAGGTTTTCCCTTTAGCAAGGCGGTTAAAGGGACTGTCGTGGCACTAAAGTTTTGGATAAACCGTCTATAAAAATTTGCAAACCCGAGAAAGCTTTGCAGTTGTCTTATGGCGCGGGGCTCCGGCCAGCTAGTAACTGCCGTCACCTTTTGTTGTTCCATCTCGATTCCCCTTGGCCCGATTTGGTACCCTAAGAAGGAAACCTCTGAGAGATGGAATTGGCACTTCTCCGCCTTGACGTACAACCCGTGTTCGAGTAGGCGAGAAAGGACTTTGCGTACCTGGGCGACATGTGAGTCATAATCCTTGGAGTAAATCAGGATGTCATCTATGTAAGCGACTACAAATCGACCCAACATGTCCCTCAGGACGTCGTTGATAAACGACTGGAAGACGGAGGGGGCATTCTTGAGGCCATACGGCATTACTTTGTACATATAATGACCTGTTGCCGTGCTAAAGGCCGTCTTCCACTTGTCGCCCTCCCGAATCCTCACCAGGTTGTACGCGCTGCGGAGATCCAGTTTGGTAAAAATGGTGGCCCCTCGAAGTTGCTCGAGGGCCGACGGTACTAGTGGGAGAGGGTAGCGGAATTTAACGGTGACGGCGTTCAGTCCCCGATAATCAATGCAGGGCTGGAGTCCGCCGTCCTTCTTCTGCACAAAGAAAAACCCCGCGGAGGCCGGCGATGTGGACGGCACGATGAACCCCTGTCGGAGTGCCTCAGCAATATACTCCTCCATCGCTCTCGTCTCGGGCTCGGAGAGGGGATAGATGCGAGTGCGAGGAGGAGTGGCCCCCGGCTGGAGTTCAATCGCGCAATCCCATGGCCAGTGAGGAGGGAGTTGAGTGGACCTCTTTGCACTGAACACCTCACTCATCGAATGGTATTCTACCGGGATAGACAAAGGTAAATGAGCCAGGGGGCTCTCCACTGACGTGGAGAGGCACGGGAGAGAGGTGTTACAGTGCAAAGAGCACTCTGCGGACCAGGACCTTATTTCCCCTGTCCTCCAGTCTAGGACAGGGTTGTGGGGCCTCAGCCACGGGATGCCAAGTACGATCCCATGATCAGAAAGCGGCAACACAAACAGGGATAGTGTTTCAGTGTGAGTTGACAGCTGAATGGTGAGAGGGCCTGTGACCTGAGACACCCCACCTGGGTTCAGCTGCCGCCCATCGATTGCCTTCACGGACACGGTGTGGGATAGGGGATACAGAGGGACGTGAAGTTGAGTTGCTAACGTGGAGGAGATGAAGTTGCTAGCCGACCCAGAATCTATCAACGCTGAAACACAAAGACACATGTCAGCACAGTGTACAGATAATTTAACTGAAAACTGGTTAGATAAATCAGGCAAGGGTCCGAATACTGTGCGTCTCTTGGCAGCCAGGGAGCAGTCCTTTCGCCAATGTCCTGGCTCGCCGCAGTACAAACAGAGTTTAATGTGGATTCGACGTTCCCTCTCTGCCTCAGAGAGGTGAATCCTGCCCAGATCCATGGGCTCTGGGGGACTGAGGTCGCTGCGTGGACTGATGGCTGTGGCCACGGAGGGCGCTGCAGCCCTACAGGGGCGTGGCTCCCACGTGGGTCCGGAGCTTCTGCGTTTATGCTGATCGAGACGAATGGCCAGTGTGAAAAGTTCATCCAGAGTCAAACCCTCGTCTCGGTAGGCGAGCTCCCTCTGGATGTCAGGGTGGAGGCCAGCCCGAAACACCGCCATCAGAGCAGGGTCGCGCCAACCGCTTCCGGTCGCGGTAATGCGGAAGTTGAGGGCATACTCAGCGACGGAGTCAGTTCCCTGCTTCAGACGCAGCAAGCGATCCCCTTTGGACTGCCCGTGAGCGGGGTGATCGAATACTGCCCGAAACGTGGACGAAAAGCGATCGTACGTACTCACGGTTTCGCCACCACTTGCCCAGACAGCCGTTCCCCACTCAGCTGCGCGACCGGTGAGCCTTCCAATCACTGCTTTGATTTTCTCCACCTCCGTCAACCAGGGATATTGTCCAAAGTACATGTTAAACGTGACCAAAAACGCCGCACATGAACCAGGATCGCCCGCGTAGCGTTCCGGAAGAGCAATGTGGCTTACCGGCGGGGCTGGTGGCTGGGCGAACGGCGGAGGAGGAAAAGTTGGGGCGGCTGCCCGGGGTCCTCTGTCCGAGATGGTCAACCACTCCAGCTGTTGTTGGAGGTCTTCCAACCTGGACGTTACTCGCACGAGGATCCCCTCGTGGTCTCTGAGCCGCTGACGAACCTCCAGGTCCGCCGTTTCTCCAGACAAAATCCCGCCCGCTGCGCCTTGCTGCTCATAGGTCCGTTCATCTGTCATGGTCACACACGGGAAGCAAGGCACGCACACACGCAGCTCCAACTAGGACACGTTTTAATCAGAACACGAAACAAAACAAAGCCGTAACTCGCGGTACAAACAGTCAGGGAGGACGGTGAACGGACAATGCTGGGTCGGACTGGCAGGCAATTAGTAAGTGGTTTTCCAGGTGCTGGTGATCAGTGGTTGTTAACTAAGGGTGAACGTGAAAGCCCAGTCAGTATTCCGGGGACGGGGACCTCTCCCCTGGCCTGGGTACAGCGGTGGGCGTGACAGTATGTTAGTTATAGGTTTAATTAACATCTGAGCTTCAGGGTTTAGGTATATTCTGTTTGCTTCTATATTAGTGGTCTTGACTTTAAAAAATAGTGCAAAGGTTTCAGTTTGCTGCAACCTTTAAGAATTTTATAACGCACGGTTACTTTAGTTTTCCTCCACTTTCTTTCAGCCTTCCTGCATTTCCTCTTGACTTGCTGCACATGTTCACTTTTCCACAACACCTTTTTGGGATTAGACTTATTTTCTTTAACTGGTGCAGCTATATCTAGAACTGATCTAATAGAATTAAATCACAGCGGTGGCTGCCCGCTTTCAATAGCTGCCCACTGCTGCACGGTGTTGAGTGTGCATGGGTTAAATGCAGAGGTCCATTTTCGTTGTGGTTCATTGTCTGCTGTGCTTTGACCTCGTAATGATAAGTGTTGTCACTAAGCAGCTAATCCTTTCTTACTGTAGCTTGATGATAATTATATTTTTGTGGAGTAGTTTCAATAAGACAGGCAGCACCATTTGGATCAAGAAGTTTCAGTTAAGAAGACAAAGTCTAGCATGTTCTCACACATATATGGGGCAGTGGTGGCCTAGTGGTTAGGGACTAGGCCCCAGGATCAGAAGGTCATGGGTTTGAATCCCAGACCAATAGGTTACCCTGAGGTCCCCATCACTGCTTCTCCAGGACTTTCAATAGCTGCCAGAAGAGGTAATGGACAAGTAACATTTCTTGTAGATTTTCCTAGAATCCTGATATCATTGTGCACTCAGGATAGAAATGTTAAAATTAGGGTAGGGCAAGGATAAAAACAAACAAAAGCGAAAGGCCAAAACAAAAAACAAAGACACATAGGTAGATAGGTAGGTGTGACATTGAGATACAAAAAAGACAAGAAAAAGATTTTCAGTTTTAGTTCCCCTGGAGCAATTCAGGGTTAAGGGTCTTGCTCAGGAACCCAATGGTGGTAGTGCTAGAGGTGGGATTCAAACCTGCAGCCCCTTGACCTCCATAGGTCTGTAGGCAAATACCCTACTACTAGACCACCACCACCCCTTTAGACCATAATGTTCCAATAATTTTAATCTTTTACAAAAGTGGCTAATCAGTTAAAGTTTAATGAGTTCAATTTTGACATGTTCTGTTATGGCATCATATTATTAAATATTATAAGTAAAACTTTGCCTATTGAAATAAATAAATGAAAAACCTGCTTGCCATATGTCTTGGCAATAGGTAAAGTTGGAAAAAATGGCTTTATGTATATTTTAACTAGATACTTTCTACTAGTACTAGTAATACTAGTATTCTTCCATGTAAAACAATCTGTTGAAATTGAAAGATGAAAAGATGCATGGTGATCACACTTTTCAAATGATAGCTCCCAGACAGTGGGACAGTCTTCCACTAGCACTGAGATCAGTGCAATCATTTTTAACAGTTTAATGCCCAGCTTACCTTTTTAGACACCTTCAAGTAGCTTCTGTTGTAATTTCTTTATTCAACCTTGTATTTTTATTACTGTAACTACTATTATTTTAATTTTTTCTCATTGAAATTTTGTTCTCATTTTATTGTTCAACAGTTTATGATGTCTTCTTGTGAAAAGCACTTTATAAATATACTTTACATTTTACTTGTAAAAAAGTAATTTTAATAATTAATATTTAGTTGTGGATTGCATTATTGGTGGCATTGGTGGGGCAGCGGTGGCCTAGTGGTTAGGGAGTTGGCCCCGCATCGGAAGATTGTGGGTTCGATTCCCACCCATGTGGGTTGCCCTGAGGTACCCTTGAGCAAGGTACCGTCCCCATCACTGCTCCCCGGGCGCTTTCAATAGCTGCCCACTGCTGCACGTGTGTGTATGGGTTAAATGCAGAGGTCCAATTTCGTTGTGGTTCATGTGTGCTGTGCTGTGACCTCGCAATGACAAGGGTTGTCACTTTCACTTTCATTTAGACTAAAACAGCTTATAATTTGACAAGCTGAAGGATAAAGTTAACATTAAATGTGTGCAATATTCTATCAATAAAACATCACACTACTTTCATATTTATGATGCATGATCATAATATTTCCTTTTTCTGAGATCTTATATGTTCAAATATTCAATGGTATGCTTGTGGTGTTGAGTGTTTGCTAAATAAACACAGACATCATTTTAACCCTTTTTTACAAGACTGTTTAAAACAATCCTGGAAAGCAAGAGGATACCTGAGGAGTGAAGAAGTACCGATTAGTACCGATTTTTAAGAATAAGGGTGATACACAGAACTGTAGTAATTATAGAGGAATAAAATTGATTAGCCAAAGTATGAAGTTATGGAAAAAAAAGTAAGAAGAAGCTAGGTTAAGAAAAGAGGTGATGATGATGATTACTTTTCTTAACCCTGCAGTATGGTGTCATGCCAATGACAGAGAAGTACAGTACTGTGCAAAAGTTTTAGGCAGGTGTGAAAAAATGCTGTAAACAAAGAATGCTTTCAGAAATGGAAGTGTTAAATATTTATTCTCATCAGTCAACAAAATGCAGTGAATGAACAAAAGAGAAATCTAAATCAAATCAATATTGTGACCACCCTTTGTCCTCAAAACAGGATCAATTCTTCTAGGTACACTTGCACACAGTTTTTGAAGGAACTCAGCTGGTAGGTTGTTCCAAACATGTTTCAACCTACGTGTGACACTGATGATCATTAGCACCTGTTTGGTAAAATTGGTTGATCATACACCTGACTATAATCCTACAAAATCCCTGACTTTGTGCAAGTGTACCTATAAGAATTGATGCTGGTTTGAAGGCAAAAGGTATTAACAACAAATATTGGTTTGATTTAGATTTTTCTTTTGTTCGCTCACTTTGCATTTTGTAAATTGATAAAAATAAACAATCATTATTTATATTTCTGAAAGCATTCTTTGTTTACAGCATTTTTTCACACCTGCCTAAAACTTTTGCCCTCTGTATGTCAGAGTGGTACAAGATATTTATGAGGGCCATGTTACAATGGTGAGGTCTGCAATGGTGAGTGATGGATGCATTTCAGTTAGATGTGGGATTACATCAAGGATCAGAGCAGAGTCATTTTGTTTGAAATGGTGATAGACAGATTGACTGACAAGATTAGACAGGAGGCCGAATGGAGTGTGATGGATGCAGATGACATTTTAACAAGAAAGTCACAGGATATGAGAAGTATGTTGAGTATGAGTATGTGTGTAGTGAGAGAGGACATGCTGGCAGTTGGTTTGAAGGAGGAATATGCCAAGGGCCAGAAGAAATGGAGATGATCTGCTGTGGTGGCCCCTATGGGGAGCTACCAGAAAGGAGAAGGCTACAAAAGGAGAGACATATCCCTTTTCATTTGTGTTATAGAGGTCCACAGGCATTTATATTTAGGGTTTTGATCCAAGTTTTAATTTAATCTAAAATTAAGGCACTACTTAACTAACTAAATACATATTTTTGTGTACTTAGGTTTTGTGTTTGTCTGAAAGATTGAAAGTCTAAAACTCTGTTTCAGATACTTATGTATTATATGCAAAATATTTTGATCATGAGTATATGTTTGGATTTTTTGGAAAAGGTGAGTTCTGTTGACTTTATCTTTTTGTCTCCTGTTTAGAACATAAGCTGCCTGGCTAATGTTCTAGACAGGAGGAAAAAAAATTATTAAGCATTACAGTAATCGATATAGGAAGTTATAAAAGTGTGAATAAGTGATTCTGGGTCCTTCAAGGAAAGTGATGAGCAGAGATGTGATGTTGTAGAGGTGAAGGAATGCAACATGAGAGTCAAATGATAGTGTGGGTCCAATATAACACCTAAATTTTGGACTGTGGATGAGGGCGTAACAAGAACATTGTCCATGGATAAACTGAAACTTAGAAAACTAGAGATGAGAGCCTTGGAGCCAACTAATAGAAGTTCTGTTTTGTCTGCATTAAGCTTTAGAAAGTTTGAGGTGAGCCAAAGTGTTAAGTCACACTATATAAACACACATACAAGCTGTAAGGGAATGGGATAGGGAGGGTGAAGTGGAGGTGGTGATGTAGAATTGCATACATCTGCATAGCAGTGAAAACCAAGACCATGGTTTCTAATAAAATGACCAAGAGGAAGAGTACAAATTATTAACAGAGGACCAAAAACAGTTTCCTGAGTGACACCTTGTTTATCGGTAACAGGGGGTGATTTATTGTTATGGAAGGAGATGATTTGCTGTCTATTATTGAGATAAGATGTGAACCAAGAAAGTACATTGCCAGGTAGCCCAATGGCTGAAAGACATGAAAGAAAAAAATTATGATTGACCATGTCAAAGGCAGAGCTGAGATCCAAGAAAAGGAGGATACTAAGGGAACCAGAGTCAGAAGAGTGTCTTGTTTTTGCTTTCTTTTTTTCTTTGTTCCATTGCTTTCCCTGATACTATAGCACACAGGCAAATTTGATTAATCTCCTCTCTTTGCTGGTACCATATCATGATGGGGAGGTTTGTGAACCTTGAGAGCTACACCTATAGGGCCTTTGCCCCTGGCATTTTCAACAAGGGTGAACCTCAGCACCTGGATCAGGAATGCTGGACTCTATACACAAAACCCAGCACATCCAAGGTATGGCCCTTATAGTTTCAAAAGAGATGCTTGTTGAAATAAGAACAAATGAGTGACAGGCTGATCAGAGCATGCTTCACCAGGCAGAAAATTGAAGAAAGGAAAGAACTGAAGGCTCCAACAGCAGGCACGCAAAGCCTATAAGGGCAAAGATAAGATTAAACCAGGACAAACAAGAGAGCCTTTGCTGAGAAGCTGGCAGGCTGATCATGCGAACAAGATCATTGAGCACCTCAGTTGCAGTATTAAGGGCGGATCGATATTTTAGCATGTGATCAACATATAATTGAGAGTGCACTGCGAGACCTGATTTTTTTTTATACAGCTGTTCAAATTGCCTCCCAACAGCTTTCATGAACCTCAGTTCAGGGGTGAACTACGGAAAGGAGTGAGAGGAAGGTACAGCCCTGATTTTGACAGGAGCAAACTTATCTAAAATAGCTGAAATGGAGTGGTTGTATAAAGAGAGAATGTCATCAGGACAGGAGAGGTTTAAGAAATTTGAAAGAGGAGAAGCAAGTAAGTCAGAGGTGAACCCTTGAAGGTCAACAGATTTCAAATTCCTATATGAAATCGTAGATTTTTTACATAGATTATCTAAGGTTAGTTAGAAAGCAAATTCGATACAATTGTGATCAGAAATACCAACAGAAGAACAGTTTACAGAAGCATTATTAAATCCAGATGAACAAATCAGGTTGAGTATATGTTCACGTGTATGTGTGAGAAAGTTCCCATGCTAAGTGAGATGGAAACGTTCAAGAAGGACCAAAAATTCTAAAGTAACTGGAGAAACGGTGTCTGTATGAATGTTAAAATCACCAAGCAGGATGATGTTTTCAGACAGGGCACAGGTAAGTGTGAAGTTCACTGAGGTCTGAAAAGAATGGAGGTGTGATATATCAGTCGATATATGGTCGATATATCAGAATTACAAACAGTTTTGTACTGACAGTTTTGAACACAAGATATTAAAAAGATGAGACATCATGGAAGTCCAGAACTTAACTTGGACCGAATCATGAATGATAGCAGCAAGGCCTCCACCTCTGCCCTTTTTACAGGGCTTACATATGTAGCTGTAGCCTGCAGGAGTGAGCTTGTTCAGTTCCAAGAAGTCATTGCTGGGTTGCCATGTTTCAGTCAGTAAAAGCATGTTTGTTTTTTTTTTATCCAATATTAGTTCTCTAAATATGAGAGCTTTGTCTTTTAGTGAGCAAATGTTTAAAATGGCTAAACTTGTGCTTTTAATCACAGTATGGTGTTCAGAGTCAGTGTGGTTTGTGTCCATGTTCAGAGTTCTCAGGTGATTAGAGTTGATTCCACGGTTTGATGCAGAAGAGAGCGGGCGGTGACAATCAGGCTAGGAGGACCAGATTGAAGGGATTGCAGAAGAAGTGTGATGAACAAAGTGGTGAATTCTGGAGGCACAGTGTACATAACGGGGACGACGGGTGATTCCAAGCGCTTTGCAGAGGCCGTATGAGCTCAAGTCCAAGTTGGCAGGACTGTTCCAGTCCCGGAGCTGAGACGGTGTGTATTCAAACCCCATGATGATTAACCAGCCAGACACGGAACATTCGGAGCAAAACGCATGGCTGATCAGATCCATAAACGGCCCGAACACCTCACTGTTCACGTTAGCCAGAACCCCGCCAACCCTCATCAACCAGTAGTGTTTAGACGGAGAGCAAGCCGGGCGTAAAGAACTGGATAAACAGAGAAGGAGAAAGTAGAGACTCACTCACCAACTCTGAGCAGGTGCAGGATAAGCAGGGAGAGGACTCGCAGAACAGGGGTGAGACAGGGACATGGGTCTGGGTCGCTACTCAGAACACGGAGCTTACACACAATGAATGTCAAGATAGTCCACAGAAAAGCTGACGCTGGAACAAGAAGTTAATCAGGTACAAATCCAAGCAGCAGTGCACTGGCAGAGCGGGAAAAGTTGGATACTTTGATGCAGTGTCCAAACGCTGAGCAAAGTCAGCTGGAAATCACCATAGCAAATCACTAACACCAAATGAAAAGTATTGGGATACAGAACTGAGCAAAGAGACTAAACAGACAAAAACAAGACAAAAAACTAAAATTCCGATGGAAAGCAGCAGCCAGATGCGCGCAGCAGTACTCCCACCAGAAAACCAGAAATGCAGAGGTTAAATTGCTCTCATTTATATAGCAACTGTTTAAATAGCAGTTATATATAGTATATATATGGAGTATAGTAGTTGCTATATATAGTATATAGCAACTGTTGTCACAAAGCAGCTTTACAGAATCTGTGTCTGAACCCCAAATGAGTAAGCCGAGTGTGACAATGGCAAGGAAAAACTCCCTAAAACTAGAGGAACAAACCTTGGGAAGAACCAAGATTCAAAAGGGTAACCCATCATCCTCTGGTCGACACTCGAAATAAAGAAAGAAAAGAAAGTACATTTTATAAATGAATAGATTTAGCAACGAGTTCTAGTAAAGAATGGGTTGTCAGTTCTCACTGACATCTTCAACATCTCCCTGAGCACCACTGTTGTTCCTAGGTGCTTCAAGACCACCAGCATCATCCCAGTGCCAAAGAAATCATCTGTCTCCTGCCTGAATGACGATTGTCCCGTCGCACTCACACCTATCATCATGAAGTGCTTCGAGAGGCTGGTCATGAGACACATCAAGACCCAGATCCCTTCCTCACTGGATCGCCTGCAGTTTGCGTATCGTCCCAACCGCTCAACGGACGATGCAATCTCCACCACCCTCCATCTGGCCCTTTCTCACCTGGACAGAAAGGACAATTATGTCAGAATGCTGTTCATCGATTACAGTTCAGCATTCAACACCATCATCCCTCAGCATCTGAGTGAGAAGCTGAGGCTGCTGGGCCTGAACACCTCCCTCTGTAACTGGATCCTGGACTTCCTGACTGGGAGACCCCAGTCAGTCAGGATCAGTAGCAGCACCTCCAACACCATCACGCTGAGCACAGGAGCCCCTCAGGGCTGTGTGCTCAGCCCACTGCTGTTCACACTGATGACTCACGACTGTGCAGCCAAGCACAGCTCGAACCACATCATCACATTTGCTGATGATACAACCGTGGTGGGTCTGATCAGCGGTGGTGATGAGGTGGCGTACAGAGAGGAGATAGAACAGCTGACGGACTGGTGTAGAATCAACAACCTGTTTCTGAACGTCAACAAGACTAAAGAGATGGTTGTTGACTTCAGGAGACCATGTCGGGACCACGCTCCACTGAATATCAACACCTCACCTGTGGAGATGGTTCAGAGCACCAAGTTTCTTGGTGTTCACTTAACAGACAACCTCACATGGAACCTCAACACCAACTCCATCACAAAGAAAGCCCTACTTCCTACAAAGACTGAGGAAAGCCCATCTTCCATCACCCATCCTCACCATCTTTTACAGGGGAACCATCGAGAGCATCCTGAGCAGCTGCATTACTACCTGTTACAGAAACTGCAACGTCTCAGACCGCAAGTCCCTACAACGGGTAGTGAGAACAGCCGAGAAGATCATCAGTGTCTCTCTGCCTCCTGTTCAGGACATTTTCATCAATCGCTGCATCCGCAAAGCAACCAGCATTGTGGATGATCCCGCCCATCCATCCCACACTCTCTTCTCCCTGCTGCCATCCAGGAAAGGTTCCGAAGCATACAGGCCTCCACTTCCAGGATCAATCAGACTTTTGAACTAATAACATATCAATTCAAACACATAACACTTATTACTCATATACATATCTATTAACTATTTATTTTAATCGCACATCCGCACTTTACTGAAAACGCTGCTCTGCTACACTTTGTTACTCTGCTACACTGTCACACTGCCCAACAACCTGCCGATGAAGTTACTGTCTGTGATGAATGTACTGTTGTGATGAATGTACCGTCTGTTGTGCTGTCTGTTGTCTGCACTTGTTGCCTTGTCTTATCTTATGTTGTGTCTTGTGTCTTATGTTGTCTTATGTGTAGTACCAGGGTCCTGGAGGAACGTTATTTCGTTTCACTATGTACTGTGTATCTGGCTGACATGACAATAAAATCCTACTTGACTTAACATGACTTAAAAGAGTCCAATAGAGTCTGTAATTGGAAGTTCAATGAGCTAATAGTGGTGGTTCTGCTTGAGCCAGTGAAGCTTTTCTTAATCTTAGTTTGTGGCAGCAGCTCATACAGATGATCCAGTATGATGAAGTTCTGTGGGGAGAGAACTCTGATGATGGTTGGTTTGTCAATTTGGTGGACTAGCTAGTATGAAGTTCAGGAAACCCTCATGGTAATTTTTGGACTTGCCTGGGAGGCCTTTGCTTTCCAGAAATGCCTAAGCTGCCCACCATACAGGTGGTGGACAGCCGTCCATCTAAAAACGGAGAGAGAGAGAGAGAGAAATTAGTTTTAAACTCACAGTGTGAGACTATGAATTTATGAGTGCAGTACTGTGACTCTGGCAAACTTGTTACTACAGCCTGACTAGAAAGGACAGAGCTGAGGGTTTTACAAACACGAACGCACCCTGAGACACTGTTGTCCCCCATACCACTGTCAACCAACTTGAGTGTTTGTGAGAGTGGTGGGCTGGCAGCACCAACATCCCAGTTTACTGTAATTCTCTTTATCAGTGAACCCCTGAATCTTCAACTAAAAGGAAGATTACTTAAAAGGAGGACAATTAACTAAAAGCCTAAATAAACAAGTAGGATTTTAGCCTGGACTTAAATACTGAGAGTGTGTCTGAGTTTCACTGCAATGCCATTGTTGATGAAACCCTGTCTGAGTGGCTTCCTGTGTACATCAGGGATCATCTCTGCAATGGACTGAAACATGAAGAGCCATCCGCAAGGCTCTGCTTAAGTCCCCTACTTTTCATATAATACATGCTCTCTCTGAAAAAGTGAAAAATGTGAAAGTGACTATCCTTGTCATTGTGAAACACAGCACAACACAACAAAATTCAACCTCTGCGTTTCACCCATACACACACGTGCAGCAGGGGCAGCTATTGAAAGTGCCCAGGGAGCAGTGACGGGGACAGTACCTCAGGGCAACCTACTGGTGAGGGAATCGAACCCACAATCTTCTGATCCAGGGCCAACTCCCTGCCCTGGACAGGATTCAGTTATTCAGAAACATGGAATCAGCTCACAAACCTAGAGGCAGCCATATGGCCTTAAGATGAAAGTCAGATAACTGCAATGAACAATAGTGATACATTTATGTATTAATTTAGCAATAATATCTAAATAATTCGATATCAATATTCGACATCGGAAGATTGTGGGTTCGATTCCCCTTACCAGTGGGTTGCCCTTGAGCAAGGTACCGTCCCTGTCACTGCTCCCCGGGCGCTTTCAATAGCTGCCCACTGCTGCACGGTGTTTGTGTGCATGGGTAAAATGCAGAGGTCCAATTTCATTGTGCTTCACTGTGTGCTGTGACCTCGCAATGACAAGGGTTGTCACTTTCACTTTTTTTCAAGTAATCTGAAACCAAATACCAAGACCACCACTTCTGCTGGCCTATACAGATATAGATAAAAATCAAAAGCTAATACCAAGTTAGCCTACTTTAATCCAGTTCTGCAGATTGACCTCATTTCAGCTATTTCATCTTCCAAATCTTCTACTTGCATCTTTGATTTAGTCCCAAACAGAATATTTAAAGAGGTCATGCAAGTAATGATCACACCTTTATTAGAAGTAGTAAACTCATATCACCTGGGCTATGTGCCAAAAGCATTTAAAATAACAGTAATTAAGCCTTTGCTTAAGAAACCTAATCTTGATCCATTCAAGTTAACTAATGATTGATGCATTTCCAGAGAAAGTTGTGGCCCAACAGTTGTGTTCAAATCTGCATAAGAATAAGATCTTTGAAAAATTTCAGTATGGCCATACCATAGCACAGAAACAGCACTAGTAAAAATGGTAATAGATCTCTTAATGGCATCTGACAAAGGTTCTGTATCCTTACTAGTCCTCTTCGATCTTAGTGCAGCATTTGACACCATAGACCACAATATCTTACTGCACAGACTAGAAAACCTAGCTGGAATAATAGGAACAGCCCTTTCCTAGTTTTGTTCAAACTTGATCAACTGCTATCAATTTGTAAATGTAAATGGTGAAACATCAGTGCGTACAAAAGTCAATTATCGAGTCCCACAAGGCTCTGTATGAATTCCCCTACTTTTCATATTATACATAGCTCTCTCTGGATTAAGTTATTCAGAAACATGGAATCAGCTTCCACTGTTATGGTGATGACACACAATTCTATATTACAGCTAAGCCAGATGACAAACTTAAATGAAAAAAGATTGAGGATTGTAATGAGTGATTAAAGATTGGATGTCACTCAATTTTCTTATGTTAAATTCGAAAAAGACAAAATTATTTTGCTAGGTCCTAAAATTGCTAGAGAAAACTATCAGATTTAATGCTAGACTTTGCTAATTTTACAGTTAATCCTATACCTACTGTCAAAAGCTGGATAATTGACACTGATCTCCAGATACACACATTGGAAACATTACAATAATCTAGTATTGAGCTATTTGTGTAATGCCTTGCTGTCAAGATGTTCCAGTAAAAGTCCTCATAAACTCAAGTTAGACCAGAACATAGTCCTCACTAGATCTTGAAAATTTGTAGTTAGGCTGTAATAGTGAGTTCTGCCAGTGTCATAGTACTGTGATCTATAAATTCATAGTCTCACACTGTAAGTTCAAAACAGAACTAATTTCTCTCTCTCTCTCTGTTTGAGATGGAAGGCTATCCAGCACCTGTACAGTCGGCAGCTTATGCATTTCAGGAAAGGAAAAAATTTGAGGGTGAGGGTTTCATGAACACCATACCAGCTTGTCCACTGAGTTGACGAACATCAGATCCTCAGATTTCTCTCCTCATCTGCACTTTAGATCAGCTAAATCATACTCATCTGTATGAGCTGCTGCCATTAACTAATATTAACAAAAAGGTTCACCCACTCAAACAACCACTATTAGCTCACTGAACTTCCAATTACAGACTGTAATGGGCTCATTTTATTGGGCTACTGAAAATGCGGACATTTCACAATGGATGTTTTAGGAAGATTTCCTATCTTCTGACGTTGAATCTTCTGGCCTGCAACAATCTGTAATGAATACCTTTACAATAATTAACCCTGACTGCAAAGGAGGCAGAAGTGGTACCTGCATCCATCATATGATTCCAGCCTAATGTAACTCATTATTTGAAAATTTGCCCAACATAACATAAAGAACTTTAATGTGTGTATTATATGTTTTACTTAGTATGATCATTTAGGTTTAAACATTCACCCTCAATAGCATTTTTACCCATAATATTACAGACTGCATTATAATAAAGCAATTGAAAAAGGCAACCTTTCTTTATTTGCATGATCTGTTCCTTAAATCCTAAGTAGAAAAATAGGATTCAGTGGCACTATATGTGTCACATACACTCCAATGCAAGGTGTTTTAAGACTTCATGAGCCATGCATGACTACATTCTCTAGTCACTTTGCCATGGCAACAGAGCTTTGCAGTTCTGCAGGTGAATGGTGATGAGCTGGTGATGAGGGGATTTTCTCTGAGAGAGGAAAGGAAGAAATGAGTGGCTTTTTGTAATCCTTCATTAACCCCATCTTGACTGAGCTCACTGACTACTGCTGTACATGCATACATACATGCACATATGCATGTACACAAGGATCAAAACACACAGAAAAAAAAAATTGAAAAATCATGTCTTACCTGAACCAAACATAAGCCAGAACCAGATTGAAGCTGCAAGCCATTTCTTGCTCTCATCCGAATAGAACAAACAGGAAAAAAAAAAAACAAACAAACAAAAAAAACATACTATGTTCATTTGCTCTCACCATTTATCCAGGTGCAATTTGCCATATTATTGCACCTGGTATGCTTGGAATTCTCCTGTCTTTCCTGATGGTTAATTTTGTGTTAGAAGTTTGTGTTAAGTGAAAAGGTGAAAGTGATAGTGATATCCTTGTCATTGTGAAACGCAGCACAGCACAACAAAATTCAACCTCTGCGATTCACCCATACACACACATGCAGCAAGGGGCAGCTATTGAAAGCACAAAGGGAGCAGTGACGGGGACAGTACCTTGCTCAAAGGTACCTCAGGGCAACCTACTGGGGCTCCCTAACCACTAGGCCACCGCTGCCCTAACTGACACTAGGAATGCACAAGCTGGTTTATTCCTTTTTACTGGTCTCATGTTCAGATAAATGGTGAGGATTACGTCATGAAGGAAGCCAGATCAATTTGCAGACAATGAAATGGTTGAGGCCCAAGTTAACAACGACCACCAATAGTATTGTTAGGCCACAGGCTGCGGGTGGAAATTGGGACATTGTTGGCAAAAGGAAAGAGAAGACCAGGAGGAAGGCATGTCTGGAGGCAAAAGGAGAGAAGGAAGGGTAGGAGAGTGGAAGAGTGAGGGTAGGAACTTTGAATATTGGCAGAATGACAGGTAAATGTGGAGAATTAGTGGAAGGGTAGTAAGGCGAGTTGTATTGGAGTTTGCTAAGAGCATTTTGAAGGTGAAAAGATTGTCAGATGTGATGACTATGTAACTAGAAACTGAAGGTGTGATTTAGAAGTGGAGGAAGATACACACAGATTATTTCCTTTGCAGAAGGAGGACAGTCTGAAGAAGATTGGAGACTACAAAGTAGTGACATGGGAGAACATAGCTAAGCAGCAACATAAAGTGGTCTGTAGGATGACCTTTGAGATCAAGAAGAGGATGAAAGTCAAATGGTGAAAGTTGAAGAAGGAAGACTAAGGTGGAATTCAGGCAGGGGCTAGGATTGACATAAGCAAGTAGTGAAGAGTTACCAAATTGCTGGCCAACTACTACAGAAGTGGTATTGATTAAATCTAGAATGGTGCTTGCTGTGACATCTGGGAGGAAGAAAGCAGTATAAGCAAGAAGAAAAAGAGTTTGGCAAAGAAGTTGGATAGTCAGAGAAATGAAGAAAGTAGACTGGAGTACAAGGATATGAGGAGCAGGGCAAAGAAAGAGGTGGTGTAGATTATATATAAGGAGTATAACGAAATGTATGAGACTGGTAGACAGAGGGGCAAACTGAGCAGAGCATATTATATGCTCTTATTATAATTGGAGACTCGATTGTTAGGAATGTTAGCGTTCCTAGCCGTCCTAAACCAGCGGTTTCTGTGAAATGCCTCCCCGGGGCCAGAGTCTCTGACAGAGTCTCTGCCTTCATAAATAATTGGGACCTCTTTTGGGAACGGCCTGGCCTTTATAAAAGGGACGGTCTTCATCCTAACTGGAGAGGATCATATATGCTTTCCCAAAATATGGCAGCAAAATTGCCACAGTGACTCTTTAGAGCACCACCCAGGTCGCAGTCCTGTGATCTTAAATCACACGCTGGCTATTATCCCACTACCAGTACACTCTTGGCAGAAACCCAGGTTCCTTATAACACGGCATCCCCTATGTCACACATTAGCTTAGAACCAGGCTCCTCTCATCATTACCAGAGAATATCTATTCTTAGAACGATAAGGAAGCAGTATAGACGCCAATCTAGGGGCTCCTGCGCTGGTAACCTGCGCACAGTACCCATCATAAAAACAAATAAAACACAGCGTCCGACTAAAATCAAATGTTCACTGCTGAATGTTCGCTCCTTAGGAAACAAGGCAGTGCTTATTAATGAGATGGTACTCGACACAAAGTCAGATATCTGCCTACTGACTGAAACTTGGCTTAGACCCACTGACACCATCCCCTTAGTGGAAGCCTCCCCGGATGGGTTCTCATACCTGCATAAATCACGCTCAGTAGGACGTGGTGGAGGCCTGGCTGCAATTTTTGATGAATCATTTAAGGTTGATTCAAAAACTACTGAGAGCTTCCACACATTCGAAGTGATGCTGCTAAGCATTAGGTCTGATTTAGCGCTCCATATCCTATTAGTTTATAGACCTCCAGGACCATATGCTGCCTTTATCAATGAATTTGGCAATCTGCTCTCTGACTTGGTTGTTAGGTTTACTAGATTCGTGATGCTAGGTGACTTTAACATACATGTTGATACAGAGACGGATGCAGGTGCCAAAAGCTTCCTAACGCTCCTCGATTCTGTTGGTTGCACCCAGCATATATCAAGACCTACCCATGTACAAGGACACACGTTAGATCTAATTATCTCGTATGGACTTGACATTGATACTGTAATGGTCCACTCCTTAAATAAACTTTTTTCCGACCATTCTTTAATCACGTTTGAGATTAATATGTCTCCACCGTACCTCAGTGAAAGGACTAGTACAACACGACACCTAAACAGGGCTAAATGTGTTCAGTTTATGGAGGCCGTAACAGAGATAGATTTCACCTGTAACAAAACTGTTAATGACATCACCGACATGTACAATACAGTAGTTGGGCAGATCCTTGATCAGGTCGCCCCAATTAAGACAAAGGAGGTCAGAACTATCAGGCACTCTCCCTGGTTCAATGATCACACACGGGCTGCTAAGCGGGAGTGCTGTAAGCTAGAACGCAGATGGGAGACAACAGGTCTCCAAGCCTCTCAGGCCCTATGGTCTGCTAAACTAAAACAATATAAGAAAGCTCTATATAGTGCTCGCACTGAGTACTATTCAAAGCTTATTGAAAACAACAAGCATAACCCCCGCTATTTATTTCAGACACTCGCTCAGCTAACAGACAAAACTGATAAAAGGCCAGCATGTAGTATTACTAACGATAGGTTTCTTAAGTTTTTTAATGATAAAATTAACAACATTAGGCTCCAAATGTGCCCTATTAGCCCTCAAATTAATCCACTAGCTGAACAGTGCTCACAATATTTTAGTGATTTTAATCTCATCGATAACTCAGCAGCGGGGCAGCGGTGGCCTAGCGGTTAGGGCGTTAGCCGCATGATCGGAAGATCGGGGGTTCAAACCCCTTCCCAATAGGTTGCCCTGAGCAAGGTACCGTCCCCATCACTGCTCCCCGGGCGCTTTCAATAGCTGCCCACTGCTGCACGGGTTTGAGTGTGCATGGGTTAAATGCAGAGGTCGGGGCAGCGGTGGCCTTGTGGTTAGGGAGTTGGCCCCACATCGGAAGATTGTGGGTTCGATTCCCACCCCAGTGGGTTGCCCTGAGGTACCCTTGAGCAAGGTACCGTCCCCATCATCACTGCTCCCCGGGCGCTTTCAATAGCTGCCCACTGCTGCACGTGTGTGTATGGGTTAAATGCAGAGGTCCAATTTCGTTGTGGTTCATGTGTGCTGTGCCGTGACCTCGCAATGACAAGGGTTGTCACTTTCACTTCACTTTCAACTCTGAGCTAATTTCTGTTATAGCCAAAGCAAACTCCACGACCTGTCGGTTAGATCCCATTCCAACCAAGCTCCTGAAGGAATCCTTAGCAATACTATCAACACCTATACTTGATATCATGAATGCATCCTTGACCTCAGGTGTAGTCCCCAATCAGTTTAAAACAGCAGTGGTTAGACCACAGCTTAAAAAACCTAACTTGGACCCTCGCTCACCAAGTAATTATAGACCTATCTCTAATGTCCCGTTTCTCTCTAAGATTCTAGAAAAACTAGTTGCGAGACAACTGCAGTCATATCTAGACACGCATAACCTCTTAGATAAATTCCAATCAGGTTTCCGGCTTGGCCAAACTGCTCTAACTAGAGTGGTAAATGATATAATGGTCTCGAGTGATGCAGGAAACATTACTGTTCTTGTTCTGTTAGATCTTAGTGCTGCGTTCGACACGGTAGATCACTCCATTTTAGTAAATAGGCTTCACTCCACTGTCGGCATTACCGGAACAGCCCTTAAATGGTTCAACTCCTATCTCACAAACCGTTACTACTTCATCCAAATGGATGATTATGGCACCCCCTCACCTATGTCACTAGTTAACTATGGAGTCCCACAAGGGTTGGTGTTGGGCCCAGTGCTTTTCTCCCTCTACATGCTCCCACTAAGCACTATTATACGGAAGCATAATGTTAGTTACCACTCTTACGCTGATGACACTCAGCTATACTTATCTTTTAAATCATGTGATAAAGCATCAACCGGCACTTTAATTAGCTGCCTCAGTGATATAAGGGATTGGATGAATAACAACTTCCTCTCACTAAACCCCCGAAAAAACTGAGCTGCTCTTGTTTTGTAGTAGTGATGTAGACAGGGCCAACTTCATTTCGCATATCCGGGATGCAGGGTTGAAGTTTTCAGTTAGTACTCTGGCACATAACCTTGGTGTTATTTTCGATTCAAATCTTTCATTTAATCCCCATGTTAATGCAGTTGCGAAGACATGCTTCCTGCACCTTCGGAACATTGCCAAACTACAGTAGATTAGATTACTGCAATGCCTTACTTTCTGGAAGCTCTCAGGGCACATTAAGCACCCTACAGCGCATTCAGAACACAGCCGCTAGGATTGTTAGCAGGAGCAGGAAGTATGACCACATAACTCCCATACTCTCCTCGCTTCACTGGCTTCCTGTTAGATACAGGGCTGACTTCAAGGTCCTCCTCTTAACCTACAAGGCACTTAAAGGTCTTGCCCCAATATACCTAACCGAACTGCTTAATACCTATACACCTAACCGCCCACTTAGATCCCAGAATAAAGATCTCCTAATTGTCCCTCGCATAAATAAATGTATAGGAGCACGAGCTTTCAGTTACAGGGCCCCTAGATTGTGGAACAGCTTGCCTGTTTCTGTACGGGATGCCGATTCAGTCTCGGTCTTTAAATCACGGCTGAAGACTTACTACTTTAGTTTAGCTTACCCGCACCAATCACCATAGTGCACCACTAGTAATGTCGCTGGTGCTGCTGTACATGCCATCGCACTGTTTCATTTCTGTGTCTGTCACTACTGGATCCTGCTCATTACTGACCCCCTCATTCCATTTCTCTCCCCACATGTCCGGGGGGCCCGTTGTGGTCATCACCGGAGTCCAATGCCGAGCTACCATCTGGTCTGTGTGATGCATCTGATGCGCAAGGGACCCTGGCGGCTCATTGGTACCTGGAAGCAACTTGGGACTCCTCACTGATCCTGGAGTTTAAAACCAAACTAACTCTGTACTGTTAGTATACCCAAGGGGGTTGGGTAGCCGGTTGACCTTGGACCCTCAGAGGTTTTTTTTCTCCACATAGTGGAGTTTTTGGTTCCTCTCCTCCGTAGTCGTCCGGCTTAAACATCTTAAACATCTATTACTGTAACCTGTTCCATCATCGACCATCAATGTAAAGTGCCTTGGGGCATCTTTGTTGTAAAAGGCGCTATACAAGAATAAATTGAATTGAATTGAATATTGAGCAGAAGGAAGGAATACTTTGAGGGGCTGATGAATGAAGAGAATGAGAGAGAGAGAGAAGGCTGGATGGTATGAGGATAATAAACCAGAAAGTGTAGTGTATTAGCAAGGTGGAAGCAAGGTCAGCTAAGAAGAGGTTGCAGAATGGAAAGGCTGTTGAGTCAGGGAGGTGTTTAGGAGAGATTGCAGTGATAAGATGCCTAAGAAGTGGGGGAGAAGTGTACTGGTACTGATTTTCATTTACGGCATTTAGCTGACGATCTTATCCAGAGCGACTTCCATGTCCTAATTACAGGGACAGTCCCCCAGGGTTAAGGGTCTTGCTCAGGGACCCAGTGGTGGTAGTGCCAGAGGTGGGATTCAAACCTGGAACCTCTTGAGCTATAGGTCCATAGGCAAGTATCCTACCACTAGACCACCGCCACCCTTTTCATGATTAAGGGTGATGAGCACCTACAGAGGGATAGAATTGATCAGCCACAGCATGAAGTTATGGGCAAGAGTAGTTTAAGCTAGGTTAAGAGGTGAATATTAGTGAGAAGTAGTATGTTTTTTTTTTAAGGGAAAGAAAGAGCACTACAGATGTAATGTTTGCTCTGAGGGTTCAGGCAGTTGGTGTAAAGAATGAAGATGCAGAGTCCCACAAGAAATGGAGAAAGATGATTTGCAATGTTGACCCCTAAGGGGAACACATGAACAAAAATAAGAGGTCAATGTTTGTGTCCCTGGCAATCACTGGAACAGAGTGGCTGAGTCAAATCAAATTCAGTATTGCTGTCTGCATTAGCCATCACTCAGGCTGGGTTAAATCAGTTAGACAGGTTTTGTTGGTCAAAGGACAAGGAAGTATCTTTTTCATTTTGGTCAATTTACCAGACAAGTCTTTGAGGATTGCTTTTTTAGTTTTGTAAAATCACAGAGTAACTTATTTATGACTCATTCAAGCATCTTGGGCCTCACCCAAGATGGCGGCGCGGTAACACGCAGCGGCCGCTCCGGGGTCCAAACTTTGGTGCTAAAGTCTGTAAAAAGTCTTTCATCCGACTACTTTTCACCATAAGACTTGCACATGAGCGTCACATCCATGAATGCTCTTAAACTTAACCGCCAAACACTGCTGGAGCTCAGGAATCAGTCAGGATTCATTCTTCCAGCGACTCTCCGAACAACGCTACGGGAGCTCGGCGTGCTGAGAAGACCAGGCCTTCAGTCCCCGAGATCGCCTGCTGAACCTGGCCGACTGAGAGGACATAGGAAGCGGTGTGAGAGGAAACAGAAACGCGGCAAGCGTGCTGGGGTCCGGGCTCAGCTCAAGGCTAATGCTAGCCGACCGGCTATCCCGTCCGTCCTCTTCGCCAATGTCCGCTCCCTGGATAATAAACTGGACTGTATACGACTCCAGCTGAACACCCAGCGTGAGTATAGAGACTGCTGTGTTTTTGTTTTTACGGAGACATGGCTCAGAGACAGCGTTCCGGACACCGCCATCCAGCTCGCCTGACTCTCCGCGTTTCGTGCGGACAGAAACTCCGCTCTGTCCGGAAAGACTCGCGGAGGGGGGCTGTGTGTTTACGTAAACACACAATGGTGTACAAACGCTGTGCTGGTCTCAGTACACTGCTCAACACTGCTGGAGGTGATAACAGTCAGGTGCAGACCGTTTTATTTGCCCAGGGAGTTCTCTACAGTGTTTATTACGGCGGTCTACATTCCACCCAGCGCTAGTGCTAACAGCGCTAATGCTAACAGCGCGCTGGCTGAACTTTATGGAATTATCAGCGGACTCCAAAACTACCACCCAGACGGATTATTTATTGTTGCCGGAGATTTCAACCATGCAAATCTCAGGTCAGTTCTCCCTAAATTCCATCAACATCTGAACTTTGCGACGAGGGGGGAAAACACGCTGGACTGTGTTTACACAAACCTGGCCGGCGCGTACAGAGCGGAGCCCCGCCCCCACCTCGGACACTCAGACCACATCTCTGTGCTGCTGATCCCAGCGTACAGACCCATCGTCAGGCGCGTGAGACCCACCCTGAAGCAGGTGAAGACCCGTCCCATAGGAGACATCTCTGCTCTTCAGGACTGCTTCGAACGCACAGACTGGGACATGTTTAGGGAGGCTGCAACCTACGGTGACTCCATCAACCTGGAGGAGTACACAGCTTCAGTGACTGGCTACATCAGCAAGTGCATTGAGGATGTTACTGTCTCCAAGTTCATCATAACACGACCCAACCAAAAGCCATGGATGACCGCGGAGCTGCGCAGACTCCTGAGAACCCGGGACAAGGCCTTCAAGTCAGGGGACGAGGCCGCCCTAAGAAAAGCGAGGGCAAACCTGTCTCGGGCCATCAGAGCGGCGAAGCGAGCTCACGCAGAGAGAATCCATGGCCACTTCAAGAACACTGGTGACACACGGCGCATGTGGCAGGGCATCCAGGCCCTCACCAACTACAGGACATCTCCACCTGCCTGTGACGGTGACCCCTCCCTCCCAGATGCGCTGAACCACTTCTACGCACGGTTTGATGCAGCGAACGACACGAGAATGAGGAAGACCATCCCTCCTCCGAACGACCAGATTCTCCGTCTGACCACAGCCGAGGTGAGAAGATCTCTTCTCAGAGTCAACCCACGGAAAGCTGCCGGTCCAGACAATATTCAAGGTCGAGTGCTCAGAGGATGTGCAGAACAGCTGGCAGTTGTTCTCACTGACATCTTCAACACCTCTCTGAGCACCACTGTTGTTCCAAGGTGCTTCAAGACCACCAGCATCATTCCAGTGCCTAAGAAACCATCCATCTCCTGCCTCAACGACTATCGTCCCGTCGCACTCACACCCATCATCATGAAGTGCTTCGAGAAGCTGGTCATGAGGCACATCAAGTCCCAGATCCCCTCCTCACTAGACCCCCTGCAGTTTGCGTATCGTCCCAACCGTTCAACGGACGATGCAATCTCCACCACCCTCCATCTGGCCCTTTCTCATCTTGACAGAAAGGACAGTTACGTCAGAATGCTGTTCATCGACTACAGTTCAGCATTCAACACCATCATCCCTCAGCACCTGAGTGAGAAGCTGAGGCTGCTGGGCCTGAACACCTCCCTCTGTAACTGGATCCTGGACTTCCTGACTGGGAGACCCCAGTCAGTCAGGATCAGTAGCAGCACCTCCAACACCATCACACTGAGCACAGGAGCCCCCCAGGGCTGTGTGCTCAGCCCACTGCTGTTCACACTGATGACCCACGACTGTGCAGCCAAGCACAGCTCGAACCACATCATCAAATTCGCTGATGATACAACCGTGGTGGGTCTGATCAGCGGTGGAGACGAGGCAGCTTACAGAGAGGAGATACAAGAGCTGACGGACTGGTGCAGAACCAACAACCTGTCTCTGAACGTCGACAAGACTAAAGAGATGGTTGTTGACCATTGTTGACCATTGTTGGTTGTTGGAGATCACGTCGGGACCACACTCCACTTATCATCAACACCTCACCTGTGGAGTTGGTCCAGAGCACCAAGTTTCTTGGTGTTCACATCACAGACAACCTCACGTGGTCCCTCAAAACCAGCTCCATCACAAAGAAAGCCCAGCAGCGCCTCTACTTCCTGCGCAGACTGAGGAAAGCCCATCTCCCACCTTCCATCCTCACCATCTTCTACAGAGGAACCATCGAGAGCATCCTGAGCGGCTGCATTACTGCCTGGTACGGGAATTGCAACGTCTTAGACCGCAAGTCCCTACAACGGGTAGTGAGAACAGCTGAGAAGATCATCTGCCCTCTGTACAAGACATTTTCACCGCTCGCTGCATCCGCAAAGCAACCAGCATTGTGGATGATCCCTCCCACCCTTCCCACACTCTCTTCTCCCTCCTGCCATCCGGGAAAAGGTTCCGCAGCATACGGGCCTCCACTTCCAGGATGGGAAATAGTTTCTTCCCCCTGGCCATCAGACTGTTGAACTCTGGAACCACCAATATCATGGACTCTTAAAAACCCACCAATAATACAAAACTCTTAAACCCACCACTTCACCCACCACTTCCTCCACTTTTCATTCTGTATTTATTTATTTATCTCGTGTTGCACTCTGCACTTTAAATACAGTAACACCGCTCCACCACACTGCTACACCATAATGTGCCTGGGCTGCTTTGTTCCACAACACTGCAGCCTTCCACGGATGAATGTACTGTCTGTCGTGCCGTCTGTTGTTGTCTGTCTTGTCTGTCTTGTCCGCACTTGTTGCCCCGTGTTGTGTCTTATGTTGTCTTGTGTCTTGTGTTGTGTCTTGTCTTTTGTGTAGCACCAGGGTCCTGGAGGAACGTTATTTCGTTTCACTGTGTACTGTGTATATGGCTGAAATGACAATAAAATCCTACTTGACTTAGCCTCTTAGCCTAACCAATGAGCCGCGCTCTGCTCTGACTCATCGGGGCTTAAATCGCCAGCCCCAATGATGCACACCTGTGCCTGCTTAGGCTCCGGCGTGCTCAGTCAGAGCAGAGCGCCCTCTAGTGTGCTGTCACCCCACACGTGACAGAACCCCCCAATGGGGCCAAGAACAACAAAACTACATAACAAACAGAAGTCCCTTGTGGGGACACATGGTCAGGTCCACAAAAAAAAAAAAAAAAAAAAAAAAAAAAAAAACCCACCAAAAGGACCTCCGACCAGTCATGTCAGGCAGCTGGTGGTGGTGAGGGGAATCCCAGCAGTTCCGTCCACCTTTTTGCCCGGTGCCTGAACTCGGCTCTAAAGTCCCTGGAGGCTTCGCCTGACTCCGCGGAACGCCTGGACTCGACAGGACCTGAAAGGGAGCTAAACAGAGACGTTACAGGGTTCACAGAGGAAGTCTTTTTCAATGAGTCTAAACTCTGCTTACAACCCCTGTCAGCCGGGTTCCGCACATCGCTTCTCCCCGAATCTCTGGTGCCGAAGTTCTTGTCCGTTTCCCTGAACTGATTCGTGCTGGTGTCTTTTGCCCGTCTCCTTGCCTGAGTCATACTTCCTGGTCGCTTGGGGCCCGGCGACGCAGTGTCCCAGCTTCTGGTTCCACTCTGAGGAGTTCTACTTGGCTCCCTCCATAAGTCACCTTGTTCTGGGTTTGCTGACTTGTGCGGGCGAGCCGACGCTAGGGGGTCTGAAGGCAGCTGCTCCCTCTCTGCATTCGTTACCCGTTTCTCCGCTGGACTGTTCTCCGGATGCTCTGGTTTGGCTTTTGCCCTCTGGGTTCCAGCAGGCACTGGTGTCGGAGAAGTGAGTTGAGATTCAATGAGGGCCAATTTCACTTCCATACATCTGACCTGTTTTTCTAGCTCGGTGAGCTTGCTGGCCTCATAACGGGCCTCTCAGGTCAGCCTGCAGCGCGATGTTGTGGTCCTGCACCCGTCTCAGCTTTGTCCGGCACTGATGCAACTGCCCCTCCATTGTGGCTATTTTAGCCTCCAGTTTCTTCCGAGTGGTTGGAGTCTCAACTCTCCGTGTTATCTGGCCTACGATCTGGTTTCTCTGTTCCTGTGTTCTCCTCAGTCCCTCTCTTTGGAAAACCATCACAGCGTGTATCTCTAATCTAGAGACCTCTCTGTCCTCTCTGAATTGGCTGCTCCTTCCATGACGCTCACCTTTTTCTTGAGCCAAAGTCTCCTCTTTTTCTTTCTTGCTGTCCTTCGAGACCGCGGCGTTCACCTGTGGCATGGAGGCTCTTTCAGTCAGCTGCTGGTAGAGTCCTGTCAGCAACTCCTCCTGTTCTGCAAACCGAACATTTCTGCAGCTGATCTGCTCACCTCCAAGGTGGGACTGGATTGTCCTCGCCTCTCTGCGCCACACGGCCCGATCCCTCACCAGCTCCTCTCTGACTGACTTCTGCAAGCACATTGCAGCATGTTTACACCTCTGACACCTCTGTCCTTGTTGAAGTCCCGGTCTCCACCTTCTGAACCTCCTCTGACGACCACCTGTTGCCCAGCGCGGCCTCTTGAAGAATCCCCGCTGGTGCACTCTCCCAGCAGCCTGAATGATGACAGCAGCTTTGTTCATAGCATTAATATTTTTTCACACTAAAAAACCTCTAAAAGCTGCCTGGATGCGTATCGCTGACATTCTCAACACCTGGAATCTTTCATGTTCACTTTTGCCCCTGATGTAGGACCTATAATATCCTTGAATGAAGATGGCTGACCTCCTTATGGCTTGGTACTTTATTACCTCCCTGTGTCTTCTGAACGCAGCCTGAATCAGGGAAGCGGCCTGATGGTGCAGGATCACCGCCTTTCTGACCCTCTGACCTCTGAAGCAGGCTTGCAGGAACATTGCAGCGGAGCACAATTTCAAAAATTCCTCTCCGTTTTCTGGCTTCACGTGTGGAACGATACCTCAGCTGAGTTGCAACAACAGTCTGTTTGATGTATAAATATCGTGCTCGAGCACAGTGAGCCCTGTAAGCACTCTGTATAACAGTGGCAGCCTGGTGCTTCAGTTTCAGAGTCTGTCTGGTCCTTCTCCCTCGGAATGCAGCTTGTAGAACAACGGCAGCCCCTTTTTTCTCCTTCAAAGACTTCATGTATTGCCTCATACTCTTGCTAGCTCTATAATATCGCTGAACAGTCTTGGCTGCCCATCGTAGCCTCAGGTAGTACTTTCTGTTTACGTGTTTCCTTACCTGCGCCTGAAGGGTTACTGCAGCCTCGTGTTCGATTTTCCTCTGTGCCCGCACTCTCCTCTTCTTCGGTGCAGCAGACTGGCTCGTGGTGCTGGGCTTGGGGGTCGACTCCGTGTTGCCCCTCTCGCTGCTGTGAAGGGACCTCTTGGTCGACCTCCCCGGTTGCCAGAAGTGTTTGTTTCTACTTTGTTGCTGCTACTCACTCTGGTTGTGTTCTCAAGTTCAGGGTGCCTAGCCTGCTTCTCCTGAAGTTCCCCCTTTACTGAAGCTATCTCCTCCTGAAGGGAACGTATTTGAGATTGGTGACTCACCTGCAGCTGGTGTGTCACAGCCTGAAGAGATGTGTTGTCCTCCTCTAATTTTTCACACTTCGTTTGCAAGGCGGCCAGATTCAGACTTCGTGTGCTGAATTCTTGCTTCTTGGTGAGGAGCTCCACCTCCATTTCCTGGAGCTGCTCGACTACCATGTTTTTGTTCTGTCTCTCTGCGCCCAGAACAGACAGCCAGACCTTCTGAGATTCCTGTAGATCGTGTTCTAAATCCTGGATTCTTGCAGTTAATACTCCTGCCTGAAATGGCTCTTCTGAGCCGGGAGAATTCTTTATCCTAACGTCTCTATTAACCGTGCAGAGAGCATTCCTTACCGTAGCTTCCTGGTTTGGCACCGCCTTCGCTGATGGAGTGTTGTGATTGGTGCATGATGCTGTCATCGCGAATGGGACGCTGTGATTGGTGACTGCAGCGGGTTCCACCGATTTCCAGCGTTGTGGTTGGTCAGGAGCAGGGGCCGGAAAAGAGAGAGGCGCGAACGAAGCCTCCTCCTCGAGGCTTCGTCCCTTTTTTATTTGTTTTCGCGGGGTTTTTCCCCTCTGATAACCGGGTTTCATACAGGGCGGGGTCTCCGCGGACGGACCGATGTGATTGGAGCACAGTGCTGTTTCCGCGGAAAGATTATTTTTATTTTATCTACTCAAATATGGACAGCACCAAGATGTATTCATAACACTGTGTATGTAAGTATGTAAATAAATTACACAAGTATTGGTTTTGTAAAGTAGGTTTTGGATCACAAGCATATAATTTCATTTATCTTTGTCTCATCATTTAAAACTTGCTGCAAAAATGCTGTGGTTTATTTCTGTACTTTTGGATCTGATTGCCATTTCCGATGAGGGTTTTGCATCTGATTGATTGGTATCCTACCCTGGGAGGTTGTTCACAATGTCATTGGCTGTTTTAGGGGTATTTGTTCGGTATTATGTCTGACATCACTGATTGTTGTTTCCCTTTTTGGTTTGGTGCCTCAGTATTCCAGTGGTTTCCTTCCCTTTCATGACATTAACGATAATTATGCTGGCTATGCCAAATGTTTGTGAAATGCTTCTAATGTATTTTCCCTTTTTTCTAAGCTTCAGAATGACATGCTCTATCCCTTCTAGTCTTCATGCTGGTGCAAGACACATGTGGCAGAGCATCCAGACCATAACCTACTATTGGACATCTCCACCTGTCTGTGATTGCAAGGCCTTCCTTTCAGATGCACTAAACCACTTCTTTCTTCTGCATGGTATGATGCTCTTAACTATATGCTATGCCAACCATCCCTTTACCCAATGAACAGGTACCTGACTACAACTGATGTGTGAAGGTTTCTGCTTAGGCATCACTCTTGGCTGAGGGCTGAGGGATTTGAAGAACAGCTGGCTGATGTTCCCACAGACATGTTTAATATCATTCTGAACACCACCATCATGCAAAGGTGCTTAAAAAAAAACATCATCCCTGTGCCAAAAAGGTCTTTCTTGTGCTACCTCATAAACAATCATGCCATCACACGTATGCCTTTCATTACAAAGTGTTTCGAGAGGCTCAGTCAGTCAGGATCAGAATAATATCTCTAGCAGCATCCAATTGTGCACCACTAAGAGCTGGGTATTCTGCCCTCTGCTGTTCACATAGATGACCTATGCAACTATGCACAGCTCAAACCACACCATCAAATTTGCTGATGATACAACCATGGAGGGTATTGAGAGGAAGTATAACTTCACAGACTGAAGCAGAACCAACAACCGTCTCTGTTGGCAAAACTAAAAAGGTAATCTTTAATTTCAGAAGGCCTGTTGTGATCACTCTCCAATGAAGAGATTGTCCAGAGAACCAAACTACTTGGTGTTCACATCAGAGAGACCCTTTTGTGGGAACTCAACACTGCAAAGCAATCTGCAATACGCATGACCCCAACCACCCCTCCAACATTCAACAGTCACCATTCTATAGCATTTTTTGAGTCAGACTCAGTACTGTGTCTGCTCTGTTTCAGCTGCATTTTAGTCTTTTCAATCGTTGTGTTGTATTGTATTGAATCTTTTGCACTGCACATAGTAATGTTTGCATTTAGGTAGTTAATGTTCCCTTCCTTGTGGCACAGTTTTTTCTGTGTGTTTGTGTGTGTATAAGGTTGAAGTGACAATAAAAACGAACTTGACCTGTCACCCTCTCATGCTTCAATACTTTTAGAGCCAAATGCTTTAGTCTATAGCAAAAACAAATTAATTAGCATTACTCTTCCAGTGTTTTGGGAGGGGACTTGAAGAGACAGATTTTGCATTTTACACAATTCACAGTTCCGTTCATGAAATGCACATTACTTAAATAAAATTCCAAATGATAGCTTTTAGTTTTCACTCTCATTGCTTGCTTCAGTGATCTGGAGCAAGGTACCGTCCACATCACTGCTCCCCGGGTACTTTAAATAGCTGCCCCCCAGTGCATGTTGTGCATAGGTGAAAAGCAGAGATTGAATCCCATTGTGGTTTGCTGTGCTGTGCTGTGTTTCACTATGACAAAATAGTCACTTTCATTCTGCCTGGAAAGAAAGCTTCATAGATTATAAGAGGGTATTTATGCTAGCACATTCAGCCTACTTTTCCCAACTAATTGAATCCAATAAAAATAATCCTAGACTTCTCTTCAACACAATACCTACACTTAAGAAGAACCATGGAGGAACTGAAAGTCAGATACCTGTAATGTAAAACAGCTGTACATTTAGGGATTTCTTTAACAGTAAGATCAAAATCATCCGACAAGTAATCCAAAACCAAATACCAAACCCGCCATGTGTTCTGCCCGAGACAGATATAGATGTAGATCAAAACCTAATACCAACAGAGAGGTTAGACTAATTGAATCCAGTTCTACAGATTGACCCCATCTCAGCTATTTCATCCTCCAAATCCTTAATCCCTTGCATCCTTAATTCAGTTCCTACCAGAATATTTAAAGAGATCATGCCAGTAACAATCAGACCTTAAAAATTGTAAACTCATCTCTCAACATGGGCTATGTGCCAAAAGCATTCAAAATAGCAGTTATTAAGCCTTTACTTAAGAAACCTAACCTTGATCCATTCAAATTATCTAATTATCTACCAATTTTTAACTTGCCATTTCTATCAAAGATTCTGGAGAAAGCTGTGGCCAGCAATTGTGTTCATAACTGCATAAGAATAATATCTTAATATTTCAAACTGGTGTTTGGCCATAGCACCGTAAAAACACACTGAGCATTGAAAATGATAAACAAAATAATGATAAATAAAATGATAAATCTGACTTAACTTGATAAATGGACCACAGCAGCATAACAGAACAAGCTGGACTGGAACAGGGTCGAAGACTGGGACAAAAACGTGGACTAGACCAGGACAAAAAACCTTGACACAAGCACCACAACATGAAAAGACACATAGACCGGTTAGAGATAGGTAGGGAATGCAATCGAAAGCCAACATGAAACTAGAATAATGAGCAAAACACTACAAATTATGAAACTAAAGACACAAAAAAAACACACACAGGGCAAACACAGCTACGGGCTAAAAGAAGTGTTCATTTAAACTGAACTTATACAATGAACAAAGAGGCCACTTAGAACTAGCAAAGACTAAAACAAGTCTGGGGTACGTACATACAACATGAAAAAGGGTCACTTATGTGTACTAGGGAGGAGATAACAATGAATAGACAACAGGCGAGCAGGGACATGACAAGGCTAGACAAAGACAAATGGACCAGGAAGGCATGACAAGCCCACCTCTGAATGCTGAACAACCTGCTTTCACTACATTTCTTTCCAACCTTTCTAGGCAGACCTTTACAACACTGCAAGGTTCCATTAGAACCTGACCTTGATACAGCTGGTAAACCAGCTGTAGGATTTAGCTGCTTTGCCTGAAATGCTACAAATTTAGAAGTCTCATTCTCTCTCATCTCTAGAGCACAGGTGGAGACAAAGAAGAGACAATTTTATTGTTAATTAAGCCATCTGGCACTTTTCTGATCTGACTAGCCAATTCATGTTGACATTGTTGAGGTCCTCCCCTCAGCTATGTTGCAGAAGTCCAGGACTGTTGGAACATGACTATATGAAATAAAAATTTCTCTTCATTTAAAAAATCTTTTTCAGGTTGTCCTATTTTTGCTTAATTTATTGTACTACAACATTAAAAATTGCTAATAAAGTATCAAAAGGGCACAATCTTACAAAAATAGCCATGAAGTAGATATCCATTACTGATTTTTTATGCTTTGATGTTCATTAATGTGTCATGAATAGGAAAACAGCTGAAATTATCAGGAAGCATGTAAATAGCTAAATCCACTGCAGAGGCAGGCAAGGGAAAAAAGAGAGAAAACACTTACATTTTATAAACACAGTAACTTATAAACAACATGCATTAATTCTCTGACATTTCCTGGAGTAGCACCATTAGCCAAGGTAGATTAATCTCCCATTTCACTCAATAAACACAGCAAGATAAGAAATTGAAAAAAAAAAGAAATAGAAAAAAAATGCCATCCATCCCTCCCTAATGAGAGACAATAGCAGGTAAGGCAATTCCGATGTGCACCTTCACAACCCTTTACTTCTTTAATTGCATATGGTAAGCATATGGTGAGTGGGCACTGATGGCTGGTAACTATGCTAAATGCCAAAATTATTTATGTGTGTGTGTGTGTGTGTGTGTGTGTGTGTGTGTGTGTGTGTCTGTGTCTGTGTGTGTTTGTGGATACTACTTGCCACAGCAGCAGGAGGAGACATATTAGCAAGAAGCTCTGTAGTTAAGCAGTATGAATGGAACCAATGGCTCTCTGCTGTAAACTAATCTGAAACTGTATAATCACTTTTATAATCATCATCTTTCATTTAAACCACTAAACCAATATAATGTTGTCCATGGCTCTCTGTGTTCTCCAAACCCAACCAGTGTTCTACATATTTGACAGTTTTCCTTGCTTTCACATTCACATATACTGCCTCTCAATACATTCACTCCAACTCAAGACAATCTAGTTAATGAATAACTTAATGGAATAAGTTGTATTGGGAACATAAAATAGCCTAAGATGTTCAAAACAAAGGGCTGCCTTAAGAACCAGGAATGGTTCTAAAAAATAATACATTTACAGCATTTAGCTGATGCTGTTATCCAGATTTCCATTTCCTAATTAAAGGGACAGTCCCCCTGGAGCAACTTAGTGTATCAGCAAATCCAAGAAGGGTACCATGCTCAAGGGTGCCTCAGCGAAACACTTAACACTGTGTGCAAAGGTTAAATGCAGTGGATTTTTTTTTTGGTCACTAATCACTTTCACTTCACTTTGACTTGATCACTAGGGGTTTAGGCCCAGATTCTATAAATCTGCTTTGTGACAATGACAGTTGCAAAAAAGCACTATATACATAAAATTGACGTGACTTGAAGCTGCTGTAATCATGTGTAAGGGTGTGGCCAGTCAGTATCTGCTACAGCTTGTCACTCTGATGAGCCAATTGTCCCTGTAGGGGAAGATTTTTCCACTCTAACGCTTAAGTCCATTGGACTCAAGCAGCAAAACTGCAGTCTGTCCCCCTGTGAAACTGTCAACAGGGCCCACACTTCTATTTACAACACAGACTGTAAAACTTATTATAAAAAATAATAAATCTTCCCTGGTGTCTAATTGTCTAAAAAGGGGCAAGATTCCACTCTCAGTCTGATGCATTCCCTCAGCTGAGTACAAAGGCTGAAATGAGGCCCAACTGTAAATAATTGTGAAAGGAGACCTATATGCAGTGATGCAGGGTCTGAATAATGGATGTTTTTCTGAAAATAAACATTGATAGGTAAAGTCAGGTGATATTAAGAAGAGCATAATTAAGAATGGCACAAAATAAATCTGAGGCTCCAAGACTTTGGAAAAGTGAGTGGAAATGTAATGCAAGTAGTGATAGTGATACAAATAGATATTGTCCCAAGAGTAACTTGAGACTAGGGTATTTTGCTTCAAGGCCTGTCAGAAATGCTATCAGGCTCCTGATTGGGGTTTGTATTAGAAGGAGCCAGTCTAAACTAAGAAACAATGGGCAGTGCTTTAGGATGTTATAAAGGCCTCAACATCACCTTTTCTGACACTCTCTTCACCTCCAAAACACTCTTCACATACTCTTACTTCAGGATAACACCTACCGCATTCCTCCTTCCATCCACACTGTGGTAAAACAATTTAAACCCTTTTTGGTAAAAGTTTTACACTGGATGCCCTTCCCCATTTATCCGGGCTTGGGACCGGCACAAAGAAATACACTGGTCTGTGCATCCCTAGTGGCTGGGTTTCTTAAACAATACCTCTCCAAATTTAAAATGCAGTAAAACCTGATCTAAATTCTGTCTGATATACAGAGATAAACTAATTCTCTATCAGCAAGAAAGAAAGCCTTAAAGAAAACAGCCAGAACTATTTGCAGCTGCTGAGGCCATTTAGGCTTAATTCTTTCACTTTCATTTCTCCTTTATACATGCAAAGCACATGGGCAAAGTGAACACGAGAGCAAAGCTGAATTAGCATTTAAAAATTGTTTTTAAAAGATCATGTAAAGGTTACTGTTTTTTGGTACACAGAAACACAAAAATGTTGTAACTGGACCTCAGGGAAAATAATAAAATACAAAAATGGCAGAGGTTACTGGTACCCAAGCCTATATTACTATAATATTAATTATAAATTGAAGTTTTGATGCTGTTCAATGGGAACCCATCCAAACACAAGCTTTATCTTTAACTGTTCTTTAACCTGTGGATTTACACAATTCATGCTGGTGTTTAATAGGGGATAACCTCCTATAAAAGTAAATCTTATCTGTGAGGAATTAAAAAATTACTAAAAAGTTAAAGACAAAATGTCTTTAAAAAGTTTTGTTGTATTTACTTGAGTGATTTAGCAAGTGCATGTGATTTTGTCATCTGCATTTCCATTGTACATCATTTAAATACTGAAACATATACCTGCACATATACTAACAACATATCCAGAGTGTACTAAACTGAATATACTTTGCTCTACCAGTGATCAAGTACAGAGAAACACTGTTACAGATTAAACCAACATGTATAAACAACTCAATGGAAAGTTTAAATTAATCAGAGTGTAAAATTTTTTTTAAACCATGAGGTTTCTGTATGGATCAGATTTCTTTGACAGAGTAAATCTCACAGATGTATAGAATAAAAATCTAATCCTGAATCGAAACTCAATTCATTAATTAAATTGTTTGTGAAAAACACACTGTTTTCAAGACCACAGACACATAAATCACTTTTCGGATCACATATTTCAGACAGGCAAAGCAGCAAAACTGTACTCTGTTAGTCCAGTAAACATCATATGATTGTGTTTTTTTTGTGTTAAATTAGTGCAGAGATTCATTAAGGCTGTGCTCACTTGGAGAACTGCCACTCATGTTGGACAGACTGGCCATCAGAGACTTAACTTTATGTGCATAATAGTTCCTCAGGTTCACTGAAGGCACTTCCTTAATACCCTCATCAAAATCACAGCTCCTCATGGCAATCTCTAGCTGCTTCTGTCTTTTGTAGAACAAAGAGAACTTGTTGAAAATCAGCGTGATGGGCAGCACCACCACCAAAATACCTGCCAAGATGCAGGCTGAAGCAGTGAGCTTTCCAGGTATAGACAATGGCACCACATCTCCATAGCCCACTGTGGTCATGCTAACTGTAGCCCACCACCAACAGGCTGGTATGGTGGTCAGTCCATCATTGTCCTCCTTTTCAATGGTGTAGGCCATCACAGAGAAGAAAGAAACCCCCACTGCTAGGTACAACAGCAGCAGCCCTACCTCCTTGTAGCTATTTTTTAGTGTAGCTCCAAGTGATCTTAGGCCAGTGGAGTGACGTGCTAGCTTAAGGATTCGGAAGATTCGCATTAACCGGAGAACCTGTGCCACACGGCCTAAGTTGGCTAAAGCAGGACTGCTTTCAGCCACCATGTCAATTAGGAGCGTGAGGTAGAAGGGCAGAATGGATACCAAATCAATCACATTCAGAGGGTGCTCGAAAAAGTGGAGAAGGTCTGGTGCCACTAGAAACCTAGCAACAAGCTCAAAGGTGAACCAACCTATCCCAAAATGCTCCACAGTCTCAAAATGGGGGTCCTCCAAAGGTAGGCCTTCACTGTCCATCAGGGCAAATTCACTCATGCTGTTCATGCACATGGCGGCAATGGATCCCAACACCACCAGAATAGAGAATATGCTAATGATACGGCTAGGTATGGAGTAGCCAGGGTTGTCCAACATGAGCCAAATTTTCCTCCTGATGCTTCCCAGTGGTTGCTTGTCAAACTTAGCAGCATCATTGTAGAATTCTAAGATTTCATCAAAGGAAGAAGTAGTGCTCCCCTCGTCACTTTTGTCCTCCCACTCTACCTGGTCCGGCTCCATTTTCCTGCAGTGATAAGTGTTGCTGCAACAGGAGTCAATGAAGAATTCATTGATGCCCCAGTATTCAATTTCTTGGCTGAATGAGAAAACACAAAGCTCAGCCATAACATGTAAGTGGCCTGTATTGTAAAAATTCAATACATAGGGGAAAAGGGCAGGATTTCGGTCAAAGTAGAACTCCTTTTCTGCATCATCATAGTCATCACACAGTTCAAGGATGGATTCTTTTGACTGACATCGAAGCAAACGGGCAAGTCGTGTCTCAGGGAAGCGAGATAGTATGTTAGAGAGAAGTCGTCTTTTGAAGCCTCCGACATTGATGCATATGGCGCTATTCTCAGAAATGGCTCCGTTTAAATCCTCGAGACTTTGTCCAGTCATGTCTTGATGTTCTTTGTGTGATTGTGGCTTCTTGCGGAAGAGAAAAAATAAAAGGGTTCAAAGATTAACTTACTACAAAATCTTTCACCCAAATTCTAGGCTGTATGCAGTATCAAGTAAAAACGAACATTGAAACATACTCCTATTCAAATTGTAAATGCTCAACTCCGCTCTTGCATTCACAAAGTTGTAAGACTTATCAAAGATCTTAGCTTATCAATATATCACTGCAAAGTGTTTTCTACATTAAGCTCCTGATGCAACTGTAGGCTCAGACCACCGTTATAAACGCCATCCAGTTTTGCAAAGCGAATAACACATTATCCTAACATAAACCAGTAATTACTTACTGTATGAAACGCCCGTGGTCCCGGCGGTAGAAATTAGCCTGGTGATTCCATTAAACAGACTCATGTGAGTGGAGACTGGGCTGGACCAAACGTGTCCCAGAATCTTCATTCAAGCTGCCCTTACGCTTCTTTGCCTGTCAGGTATTGTTTGAGACGGAGTGTACCTTTCCCATTTGGTCTCCTTTGTTGCCTTACTGGTTATTTACGATGTTTAGGGAGATAAAAAAACATCGTCTTCAATGACGATCCACTATCTATTCCCTCATTTCTGACGAAGGAAATCCCACATCCCTCGCAGGCGCTCTATTGCTGCGCAGCAAGGCATGCTAATAGGAATAAATATTTTGCCGGGGCTACTGAAAGAGACAGCTCCGCGAGATCACTCACGAAACAGCTGCATAGACGCTCATGCCTGCCGCCTGCTAAAAACAAGTGAACGCAGCTGTCAGTTCTGCACCGCGATATATAGAGCTACGAGCTGGGGAAATATTATTTATGCATCAACAGATGTGCAGTCGTAGCGTTGCCCACTGTGCTTTGTACAGAAATGTTATGTACCCTATTCTTTAACATTAACAAACAGCTCCTCGAGGTTTTGCAACTATATACCGCCATCACTAATAAAAACAATCGCCAATAAACCCCACATGCCTAGGAGCTACAGCTCCTCAAAGCAGGATTATTTGCTGATGGCCAAATATTTCTTGTTGTTTTTTTACATATGTTAATGGAAATTAGAGTGACTGGGAAGTTGCATTATTGGACTACAGTATATAAGTCATTCGTGTTTCATTTTCTAGCTGCATAATATTTTAGATGATAATCTTAACTCTTTTTCTCTTTTCTCATTAGGATTGTATGAAGCCTACAGATCGTGCTTCAGCCCATGGCGATCTACCGTCTTGACATTTAAATCTGCCTTGATTGGTTAAATAGATAGAAACTCAGTCAAATCGTAAAGGAAACAAACTGTAAATAAGATTGGAGATAAAAACGTTCCTCTCTCTTACCAATATTTTGTTAAATCCTATAAATCCTGAATTCTGCTCTGATACTTAATGGTGTCCTCATAATACAGTCAGACCTGTTGGATTTAAAGGTGACACACACCAAACCCTAATCCATCTAATCTGGCAAAGAAAATACACTCAGCCACAAAATCACCCACGCCCTCACACACACCCACTAACTTTCTAATCGCGTTTTTCCACCCTCTTAGTCATTCGCTCGCTCACTCGCTGTTTTGCAGGGACTTTGCAGATCTCATATGTTCATTCAGACAGTGTACGTTTTGTCCGCGTGCTAGCTCTGCTTAACTGTTGTTACACATAATTACACAATTGTAGAAGCTAATACATGATCAATCTCGCTGTTTGATTAATGTTTGATTTGATTAATATACTTAGTTTATGCTTATGCCAGAAAACTAGAGTACATTAAACTTTCTGCACAAAGGGCACCAAGGGGGCACGGCAGAGACACTTGCTGTTTGCAGCCTGTGCTAGTTAACTAAGACTAAGAAACTAAGACATGTAGGGCTAGAGTAGAAGTCTAAAATCATTAGCTAATTTTGCTCTAAAATCTTCATTTTAAAACCTTAATTAAAACATTAATGATATTCCATTGGTTATCCTAAGTTTTGACCAATGTCTTTAATGGTTTTATTCTTGTTTTTCAGCCTCATAATAGCTTCCTTGACTTTCACTGGCACAGCTTTTCTCCTGATGAACAATGGTATCCGCAGTCTCCAAATGGTAGAAACAAGCCTAGGTATCTTATCTTGGCAGTAATGAAGCAATGAAACATACCTGAGTAATCACAAACTTCTATAACAAGTCTATAACAAGTGTTGTAATTTCTACATGGTGAAACTGAAATGTATGCAAATAAAATAAAAGTGTGCAAGCATGTTGCTTTCGATCTCATCACTTTGAGATCACAAATCGAGTAAAATGTTCCTTTATCCCAAGCATTATGGAGGGCAATGTAAAGGCATAATTAGTCAATTCGGTGGACTTTTTACAAATGGAGGGAGCACATTTACAATATTGAAGATCAATAGAAAAATGAGAAAGGTTGTACCAATGGTATGGAAAACCCGAGTATAGAAATTTTGTTGATCCCCAGACCTTTGTAATGATTCACACAAGGTAAGGTAACTTAAAAGTTGAAGTAATCTTAAGAAATGGGTAATAAACGTTGCCAAAACAAGGCAGAAACCCAGCCACTAGGGATGCACAAGTCAGTGTATTTCATTGTGCCGGTCGCAAGCCCGGATAAATGGGGAGGGTTACATCAGGAAGGGCATCCAGTTTAAAACCTTTGCCAAATCAATATGCGTAAGAGACTTCCATATCGGGCCCAGGTTAACAATGCCCGCCACCAGGACTATTAGGGTACTACAGGGTACTGGGGGAAATTTGGCTACTGTTGGCCAAAGAAGAAGAAGAAGAGGAGGACGAAGGCATGTAGGATGACCTTGGAGGTCAGGAAGATGAGGATAATAATGGCAGAGTCAAGGTTAAAATGGTTGAAGTATAGTTCACATCCCTTTACTTTTGTCCCTGTCCTACAGTGTCTCACACCACTGAGTTCCCATGGGAAAGCAAGCAGGTGCACCTATAAACAGTTACATTTTGTCCAGTTACGCTGTCTCACGAGTTCCCAGAAAGCATCCAGCAGTAAAGAGTTACATTTTTAATTGAACAATAGTTCCCACAGACATCCAGTAGCAAACGGTTAAATTTTTAATCAAGCAGCTGCATTTACAATTGAGAACTCGATGGGAAACTGGATGGGAAGAAACCTTGAAATGCTGGTAGTGGATAAGACAGGGAGCCATCAGTGAAAAGACTTTTGTCTATTTTTGGTGAAGTGGTAAAGGTGGGGAAACTGAGGTTTTAATCATGACAGCATTGAATATTATTGGTGGAAAACTATTAATGGGATGGATTTATGTAAATTTTAAATGAGAACAAAGGTGATTGAAATGTATTTTAAGTCCGAAGTTGGGATTAGCATCTGGAGCTGCTCCCACTGGACCATGCCTGCTGAAACTCTTCAGTGCTTAATTTTTTGACTTTGTTTAATTTCTAACTTAGAAAAAGTTTTGACTTAGGCTCACACTTAAATTTTCCACGACATATTAGTTTGGTGTTGTCGGCAGGATTGAAAAGAGGCCGCACAGGCTCCTGGTACACTGCTCCTTGGGCCACTGCTGATCTGGCACAGAACATTAAAGGTAAGCATTATTTCAGATTTCGCTGTCTTTTAGTTTAGGTTCTGTATTATAGACCAGCGGCCCCCTCCGCGATTTGGGCCACCAGGAGATCTGTTCACCTCTCCAATAAAGAACTGTATTTAATGTTTATGTTTATTACAAAAGATAGTAAATGTATATTTCATAAATAAACACATTATGCTTCTCAGTTTGGAACCATGGAACAACAGTGAGAGGGTGAATCCACTCTGAGATAATATTTTGCTGTTTAATTACTGAAGTCAAAGAGATGGGGCTGTGGTCCAACTGTAAATAGTAAAATCTGAGCGTGCACGCCAGTGTTGGCTTGACCCTGTTAGGGCAGTCAGCTTTTAAAGCCTGTAATGTCAGGTCACATGGAACGCTGGTAAAAGCCTGAGAGATCTCGATATTGTGTGTGCCCATGGCTGGTAGCTCTTCGTAAATATGCAGACTCTGAATAAAGTAGGTTGACGAATCTGACTTTCTTCTGAAATTCCTGAGGGAGGCGTTGACGGTGGGTCCGAAAGGCTGCTAGGACAAGGTCGTTTCGAGAACAAGGAGTTGAAAGATCATATTGACCTTTGCTGTTTGTTTGAGGATGAAGCAGGAAAGGTATTCCTACGCAAAGTTGATGTCTGTCTCTGTCTTAAGATAAACTTGTGGCAGTTGCATTGTGAGGTCAGCTGTACATGTCCCTCACAATAGACCGGACAGCAAGGTTTACGTCCAAACTTGTGGTTTGCGTTGTACAGTTTCGTCGAATACTGAGTGATAAATTGTTGTTTCTAAAAGATTGTCCAACTGAAAGGAGTAAGATTTGTATATATATGGAAGATGTAGTAGGACTGACTGAAAAGACGTTTGATGTGTTTGTAGCTAGGATAAACACAGGCAAAATGAAAAGAGAACCAAAGAACAAGAAAGAGAAGTACTGAGAAAGATGGCACAGCTCCAACTGGGAGAACTGACAGGAAAAGCTAAGAAAAAGGGGGAAAAGGCTCAAGCTGCAGTTGTGGAAGATAAGACTTTGCAGGCATCTCAAATGCCAGTGACTCCAAATCCTGCATCACCTGTGAGTCAGCAATTGCATAGAGTACAACAACCATCAAGGTCCACAACTCCCTCAGTTCCAGTCATCAATGTGTACGCACAGCCTTGTGGAAGTGGACCAAGCAAGAAGATATTCAGAGGCATGCAACAGCAACGACAGCCTCAAGGTCCATTTGGAGTGTGTTGGGGGTGTGGACAAGCAGGACACATCTGAAGAAGATGTTCAGTAAATCCATGGAAGGGACCGGAAATATGCAGGGAGGTGCAGCCTGGGGAACTCCTCAAATTATAGGGTAGAGTAGAGTAGAGTAATCTTTTATTATCCCACGAATGGGAAATTTGGGCATTACAGGGCTCTTATAAAAGTGACAGATGTACAGAAAGAATAGAAAAAAGATATATAAAAATAGAAGTATAAGGAAAGAGGAACAAGTACAGGAGAAAGGAGAAAAGTACAGGAGCTATAATAATAAATTATCTATCTATATAAATATAAATATATATACATCCATCCATTATCTGCCGCTTGTCCCAAACGGGGTCGCGGGGGAGTGCTGGTGTCCAACCCAGCGCACACAGGGCGAGGACAGGGGACGCACCCTGGACAGGTCGCCAGCCCATCGCAGGGAGGAGCGGGACGGGGACGGCACCTTGCTCAAGGGTACCTCAGGGCAACCTACTGGGAAGGGGTTCGAACCCCTGATCCTCCAATCATGTGGCCGACGCCCTAACCACTAGGCCACCGCTGCCCCAATATATATACATATATACTATATTACCAAGATGCATATACATATCTACAAGAAGAATTAGGTGACCATATATACAGTACACAAGTAAAACCCAGCCACTAGGGATGCACAAGCCAGTGTATTTCTTCGTGCCGGTCCCAAGCCCGGGTAAATGGGGAGGGTTACGTAAGGAAGGGCATCCGGTGTAAAACTTTGCCAAGTCAATATGCGGACAACGATACAGAATTCCATACCGGATCGGTCGAGGCCCGGGTTAACAACGACCGCCATCAGTGCTGTTAGCCTACAGGGTGCTGGTGGAAATTGGACTACTGTTGGCCAAAGAAGAAGAAGAAGAGGAGGAAGGCATGTCCAGAGGGAGAAGGAGAGAGAGAAGGAGAGAAAGAAGGAGAGGAGAGTGGAAGTGAGGGTAGGGACTTTGAATTTTGGCAGCATGACTGGTAAAGGTAGAGAATTAGCTGATGTGATGGAGAGAAGGAAGGTTGACATTTTGTGTGTGCAAGAGACTAGATGGAAGGGTAGTAAGGCCAGGTGTATTGGAGGGGGGTTTAAACTGTTCTACCATGGTGTGGATAGAAGGAGGAATGGAGTAGGTGTTATCCTGAAGGAAGAGTATGTGGAGAGTGTTTTGGAAGTGAAGAGGGTGTCAGGGAGGGTGATGAGTTTGAAGCTGGAAGTTGAAGGTGTGATAATGAATGTTGTTAGTGCTTATGCTCCACAAGTTGGTTGTAAGATGAAAGAGAAGGAAAAATTCTGGAGTGAGTTAGATGAAGTGATAGAGAGTGTACCCAGGGGAGAGAGAGTGATGATTGGTGCAGATTTTAATGGTCATGTTGGTGAAGGGAACAGAGGTGATGAGGAGGTGATGGGTAGGCATGGTGTCAAGGAGAGGAATGCTGAAGGTCAGATGGTTGTTTGTAGATTTTTGCAAAAGGATGGGGAAATGAAAACATAGTTAATACTTATTTTAAGAGAGGGAGGAGCACAAGGTGGCCATTGTAAAGTGGAGGAAGATGCTCACAGGTGGATTATATTCTTTGCAGGAGGTCAGTTTGAAAAGAGATGAGAGACTGCCAAGGGGACAGGGAGAGTGTAGCTAAACAGCATAGGATGGTGGTCTGTAGGATGACCTTGGAGGTCAAGAAGAAGGAAAGTGAGGGCAGAGTGGGGATCAAGTGGTGAAGCTGAGAGGGAGGACTGTAAGGAGTGGAATTCAGGCAGGAGTTAACACGGGCACTGGGAGGTGTTGAAGAGCTTCCGGATTGCTGGGAAACTACTGCAGAAGTGATGAGGCAGACGGCTAGAAATGTACTTGGTGACATCTGGAAGGAAGAAGAGGATAAGAAACTGGTGGGTGGAACCAAGAGTCCAGAGTGTATTCAAAGAAGAGAGGCAAAGACATGGGACAGTCAGAGAGATGAAAAGTAGACAGGTGTACAAGGAGATGAACCGCAGGGCGAAGAAAGCAGTGGTGAAGGCCAAAGATAAGGTGTTTGGTGAATTGTATGAGAGGTTGGACAGTAAAGAGGGAGAAAAGGACCTTTACCGATTGGCTAGACAGAGAGACAGATCTGGGAAAGATGTGCTACAGGTCAGGGCGATTAAAGATAGAAATGGTAACGTACTCACAGGTGAACAGAGTGTGTTGAGCAGATGGAAGGAATACTTTGAGGAGCTGATGAATGAAGAAAATGAGAGAGAGAGAGAAGACTGGATGATGTGAGAAGAGTTAACCAGGAAGTGCAGCAAATAAACAAGATGGAAGTAAGGGCAGCGATGAAGAGGATGAAGAATGGAAAGGCTGTTGGACCGCATGACATACCAGTGGATGGACAGGATTAGAAATGAGTATATTAGAGGGACAGCTCAGGTTAGACGTCTTGGAGACAAGGTTAGAGAAGCAAGGTTGCGTTGGTTTGGACATGTGCAGAGGAGAGATGAGGATTATATTGGAAGGAGGATGTTGAAGATGGAGCTGCCAGGAAAGAGGAGAAGAGGAAGACCAAAGAGGAGGTTTATGGATGTGGTGAGAGAGGACATGCAGGTGGTCGGTTTGAAGCAGGAAGATGCAAAAGACAGGAAGAAATGGAGACAGTTGATCCGCTGTGGCGACCCCTAAACGGGAGCAGCCGAAAGAAAAAGAAGAAGAAGATATACAGTACACAAGTAATAATACAAGATAATAAATAGGTTTTAAATAAATTATAAATATATATAAATAAACAAGTAGTAAGATATAAGTCTAATAATAATAATAATAATAATAATAATAATAATACTGTACAATACAATAACAAAATACATTAATATACATTAATAATAATATATAATATAACATAATATATAATAATAAACAAGCAATGTAATGTTATGTTGATGAGTTGTGGAGTCTTATTGCTGCAGGTAGGAATGACCTGCGGTAGCGTTCTTTCTTACACTGCGGGTGTAAGAGTCTGCTGCTGAATGAGCTGCTCAGTGCTCCTACGGTCTCGTGTAGGGGGTGGGAGGTGTTGTCCATGATGGATGTTAGTTTGGATAACATCCTCTCCTCCCCTACCTGCTCGATGGACTTGAGCGGACAGTTCAGGACAGAGCTGGCCCTCTTGACCAGTTTGTTTCCCTCTGTCCCTCTCTGTGACTCTTCCACACCAGCAGACCACAGCATAAAAAACAGCAGATGCTACCACAGTGTCATAATATGTCCTCATGAGATTTTTGTTTACTCCAAAGGACCTCAGCCGCCTTAGCAGGTGTAGACAACTCACCCTTTTTGTACAGAGCAGTAATGTTTGTGGACCAGTCCAGTTTGTTGTTGATGTGGACACCCAGGTATTTGTACTCCTCCACTGTCTCAATACACAAACCCTGGATGTCCACCGGTGTAATGGGGGGTGACTTCCTGCGAAAGTCGATCACCAGCTCCTTCGTCTTGCTGGCATTGATGCACAGATGATTTTGATCGCACCATCTGACAAAGTCACTGATGACCCCCCTGTATTCCTGCTCATTCCCCTCCGACACACGACCAACAATAGTGGTGTCGTCGGAGAACTTCTGCAGGTGACAGGTGTCCGTGTTGAATTTGAAGTCCGCTGTGTACAATGTGAAGAGGAAGGGGGTGAGGACAGTTCCTTGTCAGACCACCACCTCAGACACACAGTCCTGGAGTCTCACATAGTGGGGTCTATTGGTGAGGTAGTCAATAATCCATTCAGACATGTGATCCACACCCGCTCCCTCCAACTTCCCCCTCAGAACTGAAGGCTGGATTGTGTTGAAAGCACTGGAAAAGTCAAAGAACATGACTCTCACAGTGCTCTTGGCACTCTCCAGGTGAGTAAGGGCCCGATGTAGCAGGTAGATGACAGCGTCATCCACCCCAGTGTTTGGCTGGTAAGCAAACTGCAGCGGGTCTAGGTCCCTCCTGACCAGTGGAAGAAGGTGATGGAGGATGATCCTCTCCATAGCCTTCATCAGGTTAGAGGTGAGGGCAACAGGTCTGAAATGGTTTGGCTCCTTGGGGTGCGACGTCTTGGGGATTGGTACGAGGCATGAGGTCTTCCACAGAATGGGGACACGCTCCAGGCTGAGGCTGAGGTTAAAGATATAGGTGATAACCTCACAGAGTTGATCTGCACAGCCCCTCAACAGGCTGGAGTTGATGCCATCTGGACCTGTGGCTTTCCTGTGCTTCAACTTCCTCAACTGACACCACACCTGATCAGCTGTGATGGAGAGGCTATTGTGTGGTGAGAGAGTGGGAGCCTCCTGATGAGTGGGACAGCAGGAGGGGGCAGTAGAGTCCTCGGGGGAAAGGGGGGGGGTAGAGAAGGAGAAGATAAAGATAAAAGGGGATACGCAGCTGATATCCCTGGTGGGGGTTGCAGAGAGGTGTGAAGAGGAGGTGCCGTTGGAGTTTGCAAGGAGGTGTAAAGGGGGGCACTGGCATGTATTGGGCTTTGATGGTTGGGTGGGGGGCAGATTCCTGAGTCAAACCTGTTAAAGAACAGATTTAGACTATTAGCCCAGTCCCAGTCTCCAGACTGGGACAGGGAAGGGTCAGCTCTTATTGGTGGGCAAGGGAGCTGATGAGGAACCAATACTGCAGGTTCAGGTGAATGGCAAAACTACACCCATGATGATAGATACTGGAGCTTGTTATACATGCCTAAATTCAAATTATGTCATAATCCTCCCCAAGAAAGTTCATTAAGATCATAGGATTCTCAGGACAAGTGCAGATAATACCAGTGACTGCTCCAGTTCAATTAACAGTACAAGGAAAAACAATCAATTTACCTATTTTAGTCTCAGAGCAAACTCCAGTAAAGGTATTAGAGAGAGCATGACCACATGTGACATTGCTAATAAATGAAGGATATGAGTCAAAGGATTTGGGACCCCCCCTCCTCGAACCGCCACCTTATCGTGGTGGAGGGGTTTGCGTGTCCCAATGATCCTGGGAGCTATGTTGTCGGGGGCTTTATGCCCCTCTTAGGGGCACCCAAGGCAAACAGGTCCTAGGTGAGGGAAGAGACAAAGAGCGGTTCAGACCTTTTATGATGAATGCAACATTTGGACGACGTTTTCCCTCGCCCGGACGTGGGTCACCGGGGCCTCCCCCTGGAGCCAGGCCTGGAGGTGGGGCCCGATGGCGAGCGCCTGGTGGTCGGGCCTTCACCCATGGGGCCCGGCCAGGCACAGCCCGAAGAGGCAACGTGGGTCCCCCTTCCCATGGGCTCACCACCTGTAGGAGGGGCCAAAGAGGTCGGGTGCAGTGTGAGCTGGGCGGTGGCCGAAGACGGGAGCCTTGGTGGTCCGATCCTCGGCTGCAGAAGCTGGCTCTAGCGACGTGGAATGTCACCTCTCTGGTGGGGAAGGAGCCTGAGGTAGTGCGTGAGGTTGAGAAGTTCCGGCTAGATATAGTTGGACTCACCTCGATGCACAGCTTGGACTCTGGAACCAGTCTCCTTGAGAGGGGCTGGACTCTCTTCTACTCTGGAGTTGCCACCGGTGAGATGCGCCAAGCAGGTATGGGCATACTTATTGCCCCCCGGCTCGGGGCCTGTACATTGGGGTTTACACCAGTGGATGAAAGGGTGACCTCCCTCCGCCTTCGGGTTGGGGGACGGGTCCTTAGTGTTGTCTGCACTTATGTGCCAAACAGCAGTCTGGACTACCCTCCCTTTCTGGGGTCTCTGGAGGGGGCGCTTGAGAGCATCCCTGCTGGGGACGCCATCGTTCTGCTGGGGGACTTCAATGCTCACTTGGGCAATGACAGTGAGACCTGGAAGGGCGTGACTGGGATGAATGGCCCCCCCAATCTGAACCAGAGTGGTGTTTTGTTATTGGACTTTTGTGCTCATCACGGATTGTCCATAACGAACACCATGTTCAGGCATAAGGATGTCCACATGTGCACCTGGCACCAGGACACCCTAGGTCACAGTTCGATGATCGACTTTGTAGTCATGTCATGGGACTTGCGGCCACATGTTCTTGGACACTCGGGTGAAGAGAGGGGCTGAGCTGTCAACTGATCATCACCTGGTGGTGAGTTGGCTTCGTTGGTGGGGGAGGATGCCAGTCAGGCCTGGTAGACCCAAACGTATTGTGAGGGTCTGCTGGGAACGTCTGGCAGAGTCCCCTGTCAGGACGAGCTTCAACTCCCACCTCCGGCAAAGTTTTAACCACGTCCTGGGGGAGGTGGGGGACATTGAGTCTGAATGGACTATGTTCCACGCCTCCATTGTCGAGGCGGCTGACCGGAGCTGTGGCCATAAGGTGGTCGGTGCCTGTCGCGGTGGCAACCCGAGAACCCGTTGGTGGACACCGGGGGTGAGGCATGCCATCAAGCTGAAGAAGGAGTCCTACCGGGCCTTTTTGGCCAGTGGGGCTCTGGAGGCAGCTGATAGGTACCGGCAGGCCAAGCGGAATGCGGCTCTGGTGGTTGCTGAGGCAAAAACTCGGGTGTGGGAGGGGTTTGGTGAGGCCATGGAGAAAGACTTCCAGACGGCTTCGAGGAGATTCTGGTCCACCATCCGACGTCTCAGAAGGGGAAGGCAGTGCACGGTCAACACAGTGTATAGTGGGGATGGTGTGCTGCTGACCTCGACTCGGGACGTTGTGGGTCGGTGGGGGGAATACTTCGAAGACCTCCTTAATACCACCAACATGCCTTCTGATGAGGAAGCAGAGCCTGGGGACATAGAGGTGGACTCTTCCATCTCTGGGGCTGAGGTTGCCGAGGTGGTCAAAAAGCTCCTCGGTGGCAGGGCTCCGGGGGTGGATGAGATCCGCCCGGAGTTCCTCAAGGCTCTGGATGTTGTAGGACTGTCATGGCTGACACGCCTCTGCAACATCGCATGGACATCGGGGACGGTGCCTCTGGATTGGCAAACCGGGGTGGTGGTCCCCCTCTTTAAGAAAGGGGACCGGAGGGTGTGTTCCAATTATCGAGGGATCACACTTCTCAGCCTCCCGGGGAAAGTCTATTCAGGGGTCCTGGAAAGGAGGGTCCGTCGGATAGTCGAACCTCAGATCCAGGAGGAGCAATGTGGTTTTCGTCCAGGTCGCGGAACAGTGGACCAGCTCTACACCCTTAGCAGGGTCCTGGAGGGTGCATGGGAGTTTGCCCAACCAGTTTACATGTGCTTTGTGGACTTGGAGAAGGCATTCGACCGTGTCCCTCGGGGGCTCCTGTGGGGGGTACTCCGGGAGTATGGGGTATGGGGTATTGGATTCCCTGTTAAGGGCTGTCTGGTCCCTGTACAATCGGTGTCAGAGCTTGGTCCGCATTGCCGACAGTAAGTCGAGCCTGTTTCTGGTGAGAGTTGGACTCCGCCAGGGCTGCCCTTTGTCACCGATCCTGTTCATAACTTTTATGGACAGGATTTCTAGGCGCAGCCAGGGTGTTGAGGGGGTCCGGTTTGGTGGGCTCAGGATTGGGTCTCTGCTTTTTGCAGATGACGTTGTCCTGTTGGCCTCATCATGCCGTGACCTTCAGCACTCTCTGAATCGGTTCGCAGCCGAGTGTGAAGCGGCTGGGATGAGAATCAGCACCTCTAAATCTGAGGCCATGGTCCTCAGTCGGAAAAGGGTGGAATGCCCTCTCAGGATTGGGAGTGAGACCTTGCCCCAAGTGGAGGAGTTTAAGTATCTTGGGATCTTGTTCACGAGTGAGGGTAAGATGGAGCGGGAGATCGACAGGCGGATCGGGGCAGCTTCTGCAGTGATGCGGGCTCTGCATCGGTCCGTCATGGTGAAGAAGGAGCTGAGCCAGAAGGCAAAGCTCTCAATTTACCAGTCGATCTACGTTCCCACCCTCACCTATGGTCACGAGCTGTGGGTAGTGACCGAAAGAACGAGATTGCGAATACAAGCGGCCGAAATGAGTTTCCTCCGCAGGGTGTCTGGACTCTCCCTTAGAGATAGGGTGAGAAGCTCAGCCATCCGGGAGGGGCTCAAAGTAGAGCCGCTGCTCCTCCGCATCGAGAGGAGTCAGATGAGGTTGCTCGGGCATCTGATTAGGATGCCCCCTGGACGCCTCCCTGGTGAGGTGTTCCGGGCACGTCCCACCGGAAAGAGACCCCGGGGAAGACCCAGGACACGCTGGAGAGACTATGTCTCTCGGCTGGCCTGGGAACGCCTTGGGATCCGCCCGGAGGAGCTGGAAGAAGTGGCCGGAGAGAGGGAAGTCTGGGCATCCCTGCTGGAGCTGCTGCCCCCGCGACCCGACCTCGGATAAGCAGAAGAAAATGGATGGATGGATGGATTGAAGATTATGCAATAAAGACTACACCCTTAAGGTCATTGATAACAGAAGCAGGAACAAAGACTTTAAATGCACCATTAAACCGGACATCTGATGCTTATGTGGCATTTGAAACTCTGAAGTAGGAAATGCAGACAGCACCAGTGTTAGCTACATCAGATTATGATAAACTTTTTATTTGCTTGTTGCTAATCGCTGTGATGGATTTGCATCAGCAGTGTTGATGCAAGAGACATGTAGTGGAAGGAAGAAACAGCCAATAGCTTATTATAGCACTAAACTAGATGGAGTGGCTCAGGGATGGCCACCATGTTATCAGGGTTTAGCAGCAGTACATTATGCCTACGAGAAGGCTTCAGCTCTGATGATGGGGTTTCCAGTAGTTATTTACTCCCATTATAAAGTCATAGAGCTGATTGAGAACAGCAGATTTGTGCTAACACAAGCAAGGAGTTTACAGTATTCATTCTTGCTAACATTTCCAGATGTGATACAGTTATTCCAGCAGAATTGTTGCCCTTCCAGTTTGAAGGAAAGCCACATGATTGCATAGCTAGTTCATAGGCATTCTCTAAGTTAAGACCTGATTTAGAGTCTATTCCGGAAGCAAAGTTGATTTATTTTGATGATGGATCCTGTTTTAGGGATCATTTGGGGAACCATGCAGGATATGCAGTGGTGAGGAAGGTGAATGAAGATTCACTGGAGGCAGTAACAGAAGCTTATAAATTAGCAAAAGGAAAGTGTGTTAATGTTTTTACTGAGACAGTGTATGCTCATGGAGTTACACATTTATTCGGCGGTATGGAAACAGCGAGGATTTAAAAGATTGATGTAACCCCAATAGATTTGATGAGTGCTATGATGCTGCCAAGAAGACTGGCAATAGTTAAATGTCAAGCACACAAAAAAGGAAATGACTATGTGATAAAGGGGAACAACTTAGCTGATGAGGCAGCTAAAAAGGCTTCTAAGTGTGAGGACCCAGTGATGGCACCAATGGTAGCAATCAAGCCCATAACCACACTGGATGACTTGGTAGAGATGCAGAGACAAGCAACAATGTATGAAAAGACTATATGGAGTAACAGCCTAGTGGTTAGGGAGTTGGCCCCGGATTGGAAGATTGTGGGTTCAAGCCCCTTCCCGGTGGGTTGCCCTGAGGTACCCTTGAGCAAGGTGCTGTTCCTGTCGGTTTGCTCCTCCCTGCGATAGGCTGGCGACCTGTCCAGGGTGCGTACCTGTCCTTCACCCTGTGGGATGGACTCCAGCACCCCCCCTGCGACCCTGGTTAGGACAAGTGGCCCAGCTAACAATACTAATCACTAATGCTCATGGGTTGGATCATTGCTCAAGAGGAGAGGTGGTGAGAAAAATAAAGATTTTGGTCTCATATTTACATGCAACAGTTGATGAATTGTTGAACAGATGTGATGTTTGTGCTCAAAACAATGTGCGGAAGGGGATCACTACCCCAGCCTGACACATACCAGTACCTGCGGGACCGTTTCAACATCTTGTGACTATGTGGACATGATTAAAATTTTGCTCTGAGGATGTTAATGAAGGAGTACAGAGAAGGTCAGAAGGATTTGCACTTCTGTACTTGGAGAAAGCATATGACTGGATGCCTAGAGAGGAGCTGTGGTTTTGTATGAGGAAGTAGTAGTATATGAGGGCAGTGTGACAGTGGTCATATCTGCAGTAGGAATGACAGATGCATTTAAGGTAGAGGTTGGATCACATCAAGGATCAGCACTGAGCCCATTCTTGTTTGTAATATTAATAAGCAGGCTGAAGGACAAGGTTAGACAGGAAACTCGTGGAAAATTATGTTTGCTGATGGTATTGTAATCTACAGCGAGCATCTTGAGAAGAACCTGGAGACATGCTCTACAGAGTATGAAATGAAAGTGAAAGTGAGTAGGACAAAGACAGAATACATGAGTGTGAATGAAAGGGAGGAAAGAGGAGTGGTTAGAATGCAGGGAGTAGAGGTGACAAAGGTGGAGCTGGAGGTGTCAGAGGTACAGATGCTGAGATTTTTGTTGGGTGTGACGAGGATGTACAGGATTAGATATAAGTATATTAGAGGGACAGCTCAGGTTGGACGTTTTGGAGACAAAGTTATAGAAGCAAGGTTGCATTGGTTTGGATGTCCAGAGGAGAGACAAGGATTATATTGGGAGATGAATGTTGAAGATGGAGATGCCAGGAAAGAGGAAAAGAGGAAGACCAAAGAGGAGGTTTATGGATGTGGTGAGAGAGGACATGCAGGCGGTCTGTTTGAAGAAGGAAGATGCATAGGATAGGAAGAAATGGAGACAGTTTATCCACTGTGGTGACCCCTAAACAGGAGCAGCCGAAAGAAGAAGAATTACAACAACAAGGCAGATCTTTGAAGACTTAATAATTTAGTATAAAATATTATATACTCTAATTAAAGTCTTTATCTAGTTTTTTAGAGATTCAAGAAAAAGATGAGATACATATTCCAGAAGGAATATGAGAAAGAAGTGAGGTGTGGTTTTGCCCAGATATATCTGCTAAACTGGCTACAATATCCAGTTTAGACAAGATATATATATAATCTGTTATCGTCTGAACTGGACATTGTAGCCAGTCTAGCAAATATTTCTGGATATATCTTCCCTGTTCAGCTCCCTATACATCATTGCAATCATCAACATCATCATCATCGTAGTCATCATTATCACATTTAAAAGATTTTGCAGTTCAAATGATTTATGAAAATTTTGCAGGTGTTGGTTAGAAAAAAAGCATGCACAGGGTCCACACAAATAAATCCCAAACAGCTCCGCCTGAGAATCAAACTCCTTGTAAAGAAGCATACACAAATACTCACACAGGCATACACAAACCCACACACTCACTAACGCTGTGTCAGTATGTTAGTGGTGCGGTGGTAGGCAGAAGAGCAGGCACAGAGAGAATAGCTCTAGTGTCCTGACAACTGATGTTCTTCATCCCAGAGGATCACTGCCCCCCTCCCCAACAGCTTCAGGCCCACCCATATCTGTCCTCGCCTTCAAATCCAACAACAGCACAGACTACTATTGTCCTTTGCTGCACAAAGACAGCCTGTCACACTTTCTCGCTCTGTTGAAGACCTCTGGCTTTACGAGCAACATTGTATGTATTCCAGTGCATAAAAAAAGCTTTGGTATTGTTATTATTTCTAATTAGTTATAACTTTGGGTTTGGGGTTAAGATGGCCAATTGCTAATCTTGGTCTGTTGTTTTTGATGTTTTTTTTTATTGTTTGTATGCTGAGATGTCGATGGGCAAACATGTATCAATAGATCATTTTGTTTGGTGTGCAGTATTTTGTGGTTTGTATAATTTAAATGTATTTGAACAATGCTTCAGTGCAAGCTTAATGTTTCCCAAATTGTAATGTTAACCACAACCGTGCTTCCAAAGAAACTGCATAAATAAGGACTTTTAATTACATTATATTAATTACATTATATTTAAATAGGTGGCTTATTTTAATACTGTCTGAACTTTATGTCTGATATTGCTGATTTTGCTATGGCATAAATACTTTACTTCTAATAACAGTTGGTCTAAAGAAACAAGCTGGATTATTAAGAGTGGGTAAGGGGTCTTTTCAAAGCTGAAAAGATGGAGAGGGAAAGAAGGAGAGAGAGCGAGAGAGAGAGAGAGAGAGAGAGAGAGAGAGAGAGAGAGAGAGAGTACTGGAAATAATGTAGAGGGGAATGGAAAGGACAGGAAGAAGAAAGACTAAAGCTGAATGAGAATTTTGAGCTGATTTTATGATGCTAATTATTGCACGTTTCAAGTTTGGTTAGCTCACAAAAAGGATGGCCTCTTGTTAGCAGTGTAAACCACTAACACTTTACAGACTTGAACAAAAGCTTAGTAATCTTCAGCAGTTGTTATCTTCAATTTAATGCAATGTTCCTTTTGTTTACTGCACACAGTTCATGAGAAAGCAAAGTGTGTAAGTGAGTGTGTGCTGCACTCTAACCGCAACCTTTATTCTCCTCTGATGCCTTGTGGGAGCTACACCTGAAAATCCATCATGGAGGTACATGGGCAACAGCTTCAATCACCTTTGAATGACTTCTTCCAGTCTCAGTGACAATTTTAGTTCTCCAAGAAACATTAAAATGATTTTTCTGTAGAGAGCAATTTATGTAATTTGTGAGTAAGCAGAGCTCTTTTTTTTAACCACTAAAAGAACCTCTACTTTATGTAAAAATTTTAAGGCAAAACTATTTGGCTGGTAAAGAATCTTTATACACTGCTCAAAAAAATTAAAGCAACACTTTTTAATCAGAATATAGTATCAAGGCAGTTAAACTTCTGGGATATTGATCTGCTGAGTTAAGTAGCAGAGGGGGTTGTTAATCAGTGCCAGCTGGTTTGGTGTGAATGAAGTTAACAACAGGTGCAATAAAGGGGCAACAATGAGATGACCCCAAAAACAGGAATGGGCAAGATTATGCAGGCAGTTCCTGGAGGATGAAGGAAATGATACCATTGACTAGCCTCCACGCTCGTCTGACCTAAATCCAATAGAACATCTCTGGGACATCATGTTTAGGTCCATCCGACGCCACCAGGTTGTACTCCAACTATCCAGGAGCTCAGTGATGTGCTGGTCAAGATCTGGGTGGAGATACCAAAGGACACCATCTGTCATCTCATAAGGAGCCCCGACATTGTCAGGAATGTATACAAGCACGTGGGCACCATACAAACTACTGAGTACCATTTTGAGTTGCTGCAATGACATTTCAGCAAAATGGATTAGCCTGCCGGATCAGTTTTTCAGTTTAAATTTCTTGGTGACTTTCGAATTAAGCCCACTGTAGGTTGGTAATTTTCATTTTCATCAAATGATATGGCATCCTTTTGTTCCAAACACATTACCCATTCCATATCAGTATGGATATCCAGCATGATTTTTTTCCAATTGAGATGTGTTTTCAAAGTGTTCTTTGAGCAGTGTATAATGTGAAGGTTCCTTAAGCCTTTAAATGCATCTCCATACTCAAAATATTTCTTTTTTCACAATATTCTTTAATTAACTAAGTGTAACTTACTATAATTACGTTCTATTTTTGTTCAAAGAATTACTAATGGTGCTTTTGTGGTAGATCTAGTGGACAAATCTAGTGGACATTAAAACTAGGATGAAAAGTATGATGCAAAGAGGTTAATTCATTTATAAAATGTGTTGTCGTTAAAAAATAATAGCAAGACGGCAGAGTGACAAACTATGTAAGTTATATTTAAAACACAAGTTTGTGACAAAAGCAGGGAATATCTTCAATCTGTAGAGCAGATGTCACTCTAGGATTGATTAAGTGTGCCTGTCATATCCTGGAAGGGGAGCTCTCATCACAGTACCTTCATTCTACATAAAGATGCCATATAGAGAAGACCGTGTGCAACATCTTTATTGGTTTCCTCCCTTTTCAGGGTGTAACACTTTTTCAAGCCTGAAGAACTGATATATATAAATCCTAATTACCAATTTTGGTGCAGTGTTGCTTCAAGGGTGGTTCTCTGATCTCTTCTGACCTCAACAGAGTTCAGAAAAATACCTCAAACAGATATAATAAAAGGCTGTCAGTTTAGCATAGCTGTTAGAATAGTACTTTGTTCTTTGTTCTTTTAGAGAGGGCACTCCATTTTTATGCAGGAATACTGAAACTACATGGATCATTAACACTAACATTTACACATAAATGTGAACAAAGTGGCTAACAGTCTACTACCTTAAATTTAGATGTAAGCCATGGCTCTAGATTATTCACGTACATAAATTTTTTTTTCACAACTGATGTTGTCACAAACAGCTTTACAGAATCCAGTTCCAAGCCTCAAGTGAGCTAGCCAAGGGAGAAAAACTCCCTAAAACAGCAGGATGAAACCTTGGTAGGAATCTAGACTCAAAAGGGGAAGCCATCCTCTTCTGGTTGGCACCAGATAATAAAGAAGGAAAAGAAAGAGAAAGTACAGGTCTTGGACAGGTGTCAATCTTAAACAGAGAGAAAGAAATGAGTTTTGTTTTGGACTCACAGTGTGCAGAGTATGAATTTTTAAAGTGCAGTACTGTGGCACTGGCAGAACTCACTATTACAGCCTAACTAAAAATGATGGTTTTTACAAACATGAGAGCACACTGGCACATGAGAAGGCACTGGCATCCCCCCACACCATCATCAACAAAATTGAGTGATCGCGTGAGAGTGTTGGCAGCAACAACATCTAAGTTTACTGTAATTCTTTGTATCTGTGAACCCATAGATCTTTTAAATAATAGGAAGATTAATTACCAAAAAGTCAGTGAAGATGGTCAGGGATTTAAGTATCATATGTTTTTGTCTGTTGCATGCTAGTTGTTTTCATAGTTTTTATGGTATTGTTTTGTCTTTGCCCTCATCTTAAGTAATTTTTAATGCTATTTTGTTATGTGGCTTTGTGTATATTGTCTGGGAGTTCAAACCTGGTCTGTGTGTGTTAAATGCTTTGTTCAGACACAGTAATGAGTAAATGTATGTTTTCAGATCTATATCTTGGGGATCATCATTGCAGTATGTGGTAACTTCCTCATCAGTATCTCACTGAATATTCAGGTTTGTGAGATTCTTAAAATAGTTGGTCAATAGTTGGTTAAAACAATAGTCTCTTTTTCTGGATTAAATGCAAGCATTTTCCTGCTATACTGCTACTCTTGTTATAGAAGTACACTCACACTAGGCAGTCTCAGCGGGGCACAAAGCCATACTACACCAGCCGGCTGTGGTGGTGCGGTATCATGCTAATGGGTCTCGGGGAGCTGGGCAACTTTGCTGCATACGGATTTGCTCCAGCTTCCCTCATTGCTCCACTTGGTTGTGTATCTGTCATTGGTAAGTGGCTTTTCATTCTTAACCATCATAGGCAATGCACAAACACAGAACTCATAATGCTTTAAAGAAAAAGAGTATTCTCCTAACCCAGTACATTTACAGCATTTAGCAGACGCTCTTATCCAGAGCGACTTCCATGTCCTAATTACGGGGACAGCCCCCCCGGAGCAACTCAGGGTTAAGGGTCTTGCTCAGGTACCCAGTGGTGGTAGTGCTGGGGGTGGGACTTGAACCTGGGACCTCTTGAGCCATAGGTCCATAGGCAAGCACCCTACCACTAGACCACCACCACCAGTAGTCAATGGCTACATGCAGCAAGGCAGCAACTCAAATATTCCCTGTGGTGCAGTGGGAAGTTTTAGGAGGCTTTCAAAGACATAAACCATTCGTACTGTGTGGCCATTATTCTGACAATGTTTTTTTTTTTTTTTTTAAGTTAGACAAAACAGCATGGATGAGATTTTAATTTCTGTTGTCCATTATGCTTTTTTGCTTTTGTTTCTGTAAGTTTCAAATGATGAAGTACTTCTATTACAGGCGCATATTATGTGGTACTGGTACAAGGTCTCAACTTGAACATGTCTGCTATATCTCTCTCTCAGCTAGTGCTATAATTTCCGTGGTCTTCCTTAAAGAGACTTTACGAGCTTCTGATCTTCTGGGTAAGTTCTATATGTTTTCTTTCTGAATTCCTATTGTAGTTCAAGAAAAGTCTTATATATGAGCAATTAAGTGAAACATTTAACTGTTAAATGTTAGTTTATCTGAAAGTAAGTTGTTCAATAGTTTTAAATCATGCACTGAAATTTTTCTCCTATTTCCACAGGGGGTGCTCTTTCTCTCACAGGCACATATCTGTTGGTGACTTTCGCACCTCACTCTGCCCCCCATGTGACAGCCAACATGGTCGAGCGTTGCCTAGTTAGCTGGCAGTTCCTTGCTTACTTTGTATGTCACATAGTTTAATGTTAAAAATGTTAAGCCTGCAATACCAACAATGAAGGGTGGATAGCTTTTTGCACAGCCATGATGCTGCTAGTGTTATGTTAGCGTGTGTGTGTATGTGTTTGTTTGTTGCATAGGTTGCATTACTCTCGGCACTTATTTTGCACTTTCTATATTTACAGCACTTAGCAGACGCTCTTATCCACAGCGGCATACATCATTGCTTTAGATCCACACCAGTTCTTCATTCTAGTAACATTCTAGTGTTAAAGATCTGAAACTGCTGAATAAATTTCCCAGTCAAATAACAAACTTATAAATCTCATGTCTGATAGGTACTAGTGTCAAAATATAAGTGCTTAGTGAAGAAGAAGAATAAGAGAAGAAAGTGCAGAAAGGTATGAGTGAAAATTTCTAGTGAAAGTGAATGACAACCCTTGTCATTGCGAGGTCACGGTACAGCACACATGAACCACAACGAAATTGGACCTCTGCATTTAACCCATACACGTGCAGCAGTGGGCAGCTATTGAAAGCGCCCAGGGAGCAGTGTTGGGGACGGTACCTTGCTCAAGGGTACCTCAGGGCAACCCACTGGGGTGGGAATTGAACCCACAATCTTCCAATGCAGGGCCAACTCCCTAACCACTAGGCCACCGCTGCCCCGACCTCTGCATTTAACCCATACACACTCAAACACCGTGCAGCAGTGGGCAGCTATTGAAAGCTGCCCGGGGAGCAGTGACGGGGACGGCACCTTGCTCAAGGGTACCTCAGGGCAACCTATTGGGAAGGGGTTCGAACCCCAGATCCTCCGATCATGCGGCTAACGCCCTAACCACTAGGCCACCACTGCCCCGATAGGAAAGATTAGGAATTCCTTGAATAGGTGTGTCTTCAGACTACGATTGAAGGCAGCAAGGGATTCAGCTGTTCTGACCACAAGAGGAAGTTAAGTTCATTCCACCACTGAGGAACCAGGACTAAGAAAATCTCTATGCATGTCTTTCTCGTCTCTGGAGGAGAGGAGATTCAAAGCGAGCAGTGCTTGATGAAAAGAGACACATTGTTTAATAAGTGCAGTCAAATAAGAGTGGGCCTTAAGAGTTGGCCTTGTAAGCAAGTTAAAGATTTAAACCAAAAAAAGCAAGCCAGTGCAGTTCCCATAGGAAAGGCATGGCATGATAGAACTTGGGATGGTTGAAGAAGTCTTACAGCAGCATTTGGATCAACTGAATCCGAATCTTTTTGTCCTAATTGGTAGGCCTACCAGAAGAGAATTACAGTAATCCAGTTTGGACATGACTAGAGACTGGACAAGTAGCTGCATTTTATTTTTTTAGCAGGGCTGAAAACAGTCCACCTACAAAAAAGCAGGACCAGTGTATTTCACATATTGCGTGGCATCACATAAACAGTCATTAGCAAATTAATGGTGAATCAACAAGTAAGATGAGTATACTAAAATGAATGAAATGTTTAAAAAGTCCAGCAGCATTACTGGGTACAAACAATTTAGGACCCACAATCACCCACACCCAATGGACCCACACTAACATGCCACTACCATGCTAGATTGACTAATGTGCTGAGAATTATTAATCACTCAAATAATATCTATTTACTGCTGGTCCTGCAGGAGCTCTGATAAAATTGATAGTAAGCATAGATGTAAGGTAGATGAGAATTATAAACTGGATTTAAAAAAAATGGCACAATGTAAAAAAAGAAAAGAAAAGAAAAGAAGGCAAATTATTATTATTATTGGTATTGCTTTTATTATTAGCTGTAGTAGAAGAAGTAGTAGTAGACATAGTAGCACACTCCAGCGCAGCTGTTTGCATTGTTCTATTGATTTTTCACTGCTACAGATGTTTTCTTGTAATCTATCTCTTTCTGTCACCCCCCGCCCCCAAACCCACCCACAACCCCTCAACCTCTCTTTCTCAGTTTTTTGAAGTGGTTTTGTTTTGTATCCTGCTTTACCTGTATAAATGCAGGGATCTAAAACACATAGTGATTGTGATGCTCTTGGTAGCTCTGCTTGGTAAGGATTTAAAAGTACATAATCCAAAATATATCCTTCATTCACTGCAGCATTATGTATATTACAACTGAGTGTATCTGTGTAGCTTCTGTGACAGTGATTTCAGTGAAAGCTGTGTCTGGGATGCTCACAGAGACAGTTCGCGGGAGCCATCTGCAACTCACCTACCCTATCTTCTACATCATGTTGATTGTCATGATTGCCTCCTGTGCCTTCCAGATTAAGTGAGTCTCTAGAATTTTTTTATTAAAATTTGTATTCTTGGTAAATTTGTGTAAATTTAGGAAAGAGTGAATTAATAACTTGGGACATCTGAACTCTCCCTGCTGGCGACCTGTCCAGGGTGTGTCCCCCGTCCTTCACCCTGTGTGAGCTGGGATGGACTCCAGCACTACCCCGCGACCCTGCTTGGGATGAGCGGCAGAAAATGACTGACTGACTGACATCTGAACTTATCTTGAAACCATTCTATTTTATTAATTTCTACCTCTCCCCCTTTTATTTATTCTTTTTTTTTTTTTTTTTTTACAGATTTCTCAATGAGGCCATGAAGATGTTTGATGCCACAGAAATTGTTCCTATTAATTATGTGTTCTTCACAGCCAGTGCTGTAGTAGCAGGTACTCCAGAATATTTGTCTAAAGCAACAGTTCCCAAACTCCCAAACTGGTTCTGCAATACCCCCCCAGTTTGTAGACCACTGGTGTAAAGCATGTTTTGCCCTCGATTGTTTTACTGCATGCCAAAAAAACTCCAGACAGGATGTGGAGTAGTGTTTTCATAAAAGTCATTGCCTAGTATACTGTTTAACATCCAGGCAGAGATCAACGCTGTAGAATTTTATATTAGTATACTTCTGGAGCTTATATATTAGTCAGTATTCAAGATATAAAAGATGCAGAAAGTTCTAATGTAGAAATGAAAGAGCATCACTCTCTGTCCCTGCCTAATGACTGTACTATTACAACACATACTCTATATTACAACTCATCTCTCTTTTGCTAAAAAGCCAGAATTGCATCACACCTCACTTATATATCAAAATTACATAATGACTAATCACTGCCTATAACATACAGTGTCCCCCAAAAGGATTGAAACAAGCCAATTTATTTGTTTTTGCTGTAAACTGAAGACATTTAGGTTTGAGATCAAATTATGAGATGATCAGATTTTCAACTTTTATTTCCTGATATTTACCTGTTTACCCAGTGTTTCAAGAGAGCAAGGGTCCAGGAACAAATTGACAGATGATCGTTTTTACACAGGTGTGTCCTATTAGATTGATTGTTTACCTATAAAAAGCTCTTGATAGCTACTTTCATATGTGAAGACTGCATTTGTTTGTTAAGAGAAAAAAAAACAACGTAAAGACTTTAAGGATGTTTAGGGGAAAATATGCTGTTTTGAAGCTGAGAAAAACGGAGAACAACCACTAGAAGCAGTTCACAACAATGTGCATATCCACTGCACAATGTCCTGAAAAATAGAAAACCACTGGTGTACTATGCAGCAGAAATCAAACTGGATGGTCAAAGCAACAACTGATGACAAATTATGAGAACTGTTAAGAGAAACCCCAAAATTACAACTAATTTCATCATTTATATTCACAAATCTGGAGTGATGTTATCCAAATCCCCTGTTTGAAGAAGACTTTGAGAAATTTAGAGTCTATATCACCAGATGCACTCATCATCAGTAAGAATCAGAAAATCTAATTGGATTTTCCAAATAAGTTTATAGATGAGCCAAAATGTTTCAGCAACTGAATTGTATGGACTGTTGAAATAAAATAAAATTCTATACCTAATCTTGGGCATCTGTGGATAAAATTAAAAGTTTAAATTAGCACAGTTAATCACCAGAGCTTTACCTAACAGAACATGCATCTTTTGAGAGGGTCACTGAAGAGGGATACGTCTCACAAAACAATGAAACATGCATTGACAAAAGTCTAGAAAACCTTAACCAAAGAAGAAACCAGAAATATGGTAAGTGAGATGGTTGCAGGTTTGATGCAGCTATTGTTAGCAAGGGATATGAAACCAAGTTTTACATTTTATCTACTTTTTTTTTTTTATCAAAAAAAAATTTGTTGTAATATTTTGCCTGACAAACTGAGAGGTCAGATGTAAAAGTGGCTACATATATTTTTTTTATTTAACATAGATGTAAATATCAAGAAGTAATATAAAAGCTAAATAAAAGCTGAACATTTGAATCATTTCAATTATTATTTATTTTGATCTCAAAACCAAATGCCTCCATTTCATGATGAACAAATGGTCCAGTGTTTGTGTACTGGAAGCTGTGCTGTTTACAGTAGCCTGCACTTTCTGGTATTTGAAAGAAAAAAAACAATGATGTCTATCTCTGTCTCAGCCAATAAATAGTCCTCATGGTCAAAGGAAGTCATACATCAGGTTTCTTTTGAGAGTACTAAAGTTTTTAACAAAGAATAAAAATGGTGCAGTGGCCTCAGAATATATTGCACTTTTTTTTGCATCTTTGGTTATACTATGCAATACTTTACAGTATTGTAAAACTGCAACAACACCGCCCCGTGTTGTGTCTTATGTTGTCTTGTGTCTTGTCTTGTGTGTAGCAACAGGGTCCTGGTGGAATGTTATTTCGTTTCACTGTGTACTGTGTATATGGCTGAAATGACAATAAAATCCTACTTGACTAATGATTTCCTTTTCATTTGCAGGGATTTTATTCTATGAGGAGTTTTATGGTTTATCACTGATATACATCATTATGTTTGTGTTTGGGTAAGTGCTGTTTTACAAGTATCAGTTATATGGCACCAATGTCTAAATGCTTTTTTAGGTCAGTGTATAATGATTAAGAGACGTAAACTTTATTAGGTATATCATCCTTGCATTGAGTCATTGCTCATTTTATTAGGACAGATTGTAATTCATTTGTTTCTGTTCACATTTTTTTTAAGCATGTTTAAGCCCTTTATTCAGTTCATCACCCAAAGGTCAACCAGTGAGCATGTATGATTTGGTTGATGACACTAGCCAGTGTGTGGGTTTGTGTCTGCATAGAATATATCACTCAAGATTTTACACACTCTATCTACTTACTTACACAATATTAAGCACATGAAGCCTGTTGGTCTACCTAGCAAATTCAGAACTTTAATCTGAAGCTACACACTTTTTTATAAATGTATTAGTGATCATTTTCTGGAATAAGAATACTGTTGCTTGGATCATTTTGATTGGTGACAAAGGTGCTTAAAATCTCCAGCAACATTTTGTGTGAGATAAATTTATTTTTCACCATGCATAATTCCTGTCCATTCCAGAAATGTAGAGCAATAAAGGGTACTGTTTGCAAATTAGGCATAAAATAAATTAATTAAAAATGTAGATACAATGATTTATACTGGAATAAACAATATGTAGGTTCTGTGCAAATTTGGAAAAATATAGCTTTTGTTGATTGAGATGTTGTTCTCAGGTGTTTGTTAGCCTTTACTGGAGTGTTTCTAATTGCGCGAACTCGACCCAGAATCAAAATGGACAGAGTTTTCTTCTCCATGGGTCAAATTCCAAGTAAGTTTTTTTTCTTTAGCAAAAGAAAGTAAAAAGCAGTTGAACAGTTGTTTAGGTTACATTTACCTAGGTTTAATAATAATGTTCTTTGTATCACAGGTAAGAGAAGTACTGATAAGATGCAGCCAGAGAAGAAGGACAGTAAACATGGAGCTCTGGCTTCCAAACTTGTATGCAACAGTGGTGTACAAGATGACTCTTAGAAAGTTACCTAATGGAATAATGACTATAACTGAATAATAATGACTGAGGAGATCAACTAGCATAGTGCGTGAAACATATTCTGAAAAAAATTTTGTCAATGTAAATGTTTATTCATAGTCGCAGTGACCACTGATTACACAGGATAAGTTCTGGGTTTACAATTCAGAATGTTTTCAGACCCTTTGACATGTTTAGCCATCTTGTTATTATTCATAATCAGGAAGGATTTAAGTCTTCTGTAAGCACTATAAGTTGAAAGATTTTCAGAGTTTTGTTCATTAAGACTCAAATACAAAAAGAGTGGCCTTGCTAAGCACTTTTTGACTGATGTGAATGGCTCCAGAGATAGTATTCATAAAGCATTTCCAGTCATGTGTTGTGTTGTTTTTTTGACCACTTAATAATAGGTCAGGCAGGATACCAGGGTTTGCTTTCAGAACTTTTTCATTAGAGATTCTTAATAGAAAACCAAATCTTAATAGAGGACCTTAAATCCATACTTAAGATAGGGCTATTTATTGCTCATAACTGTATGAACAGTATTTATTAATAGCTAACTTTGCCCTAACAGCTTTGTTTTATTCAGAGATGTAATAAACTACTGTAGTGTAAAAAAATGAAAAAAAGTAATCTCTGTTAAAGAGTTTGAAGAGAATTTTTTCGCCCCTCATTAACGTGACAGAACTCGTCTAGTTCCTGATCCAAGACTTTTACAGAGCTTACAGTGCACCTGACTTGATGGAGAAGTACAGAGAAGGTCAGAAGGAGCTGCAATGTGTCTTTGTGGACTTGGAAAAGGCATATGACAGGGTGCCTAGAGAGGAGTTATGGTTTTGTATGAGGAAGTCAGATGTTACAGAGAAGTATGTGAGAGTAGTTCTGGATATGTATGATGGCAGTGTAACAGTGGTGAGATCTGCAGTGGGAGTGACGGATGCATTTAAAGTAGAGGTTGGATTACATCAAGGATCAGCGCTGTGCCCAATCTTGTTTGCAATAGTAATGGACAGGAGTCTCCATGGGGGATGATGTTTGCTGATGATATTGTGATCTGCAGTGAGAGTAGGGAGCAGCTTGAGAAGAACCTGGAGAGATGGCGATAGAGAGCTCTAGAGAGAAGAGGAATGAAAGTGAGTAGGTCAAAGACAGAATACATGAGTATGAATGAAAGGGAGGAAAGGAGTGGTTAGGATGCAGGGAGTACAGGTAACAAAAGGTGGAGCAATTTAAATACTTTGGCTCAGCAGGTCAGTTTAACAGCAAGTGTGGAAGAGAAAAGGAAGAAGAGTGCAGGCAGGTTGGAACGGGTGGAGAAGAGGGGCTGGAGTGATTTGTGACAGACAGGTACCAACTAGAATAAAAGGTGGCACTGTAGAAAAGACAGGAGGCAGTGCTGGAGGTGTCAGAGTTAAAGATGAGATTTTCATTGGGTTTGACGAGGATGGACAGAATTAGAAATGAGTATATTAGAGGGACAGCTCAGGTTAGACATCTTGGAGACAAGGTTAGATAGGAAGGTTACATTAGTTTGGACTTGTCCAGAGGAGAGATGAGGATTACAGTGGAAGGAGGATATTGAAGATAGACCTGGCAGGAAAGAGGTGGTTTATGGACGTGGTGAAAGAGGACATGCAGGTAGTTGGTTTGAAGCAGGAAGATGCAGAGGACTGTAAGAAATGGAGATGGTTGATCTGATGTGGCGACCCCTGAACGGGAGCAGCCGAAAGTAAAAGACAATGCACCTGACTCTTTAGCCAAACAAGCAAATAACTCTCTACCAAAATTAAAATCTTTAACAGAATTGGGGGGGGGGCACAAAAATATTAAATACACCTGTTAATATTTCAGTACTTTATTATAATGAAGTATTTAATAATTAAGACTTAATAACCAAAATGCATCAAATTTTTTTTATATATACACACTTCAGGCTCACTCACTTCTTAGATTACCAGAAGCTAAAGTAGAATGTAAACATTTGAAAAGCACTCACCCATTTTCAATAATGTCCGTTTTAAATAAGAGAAAGCACTTATACAGGAAGGCACTCTTAATGAAAGAATCCCAGTTTAAGTATAACTTGCTCAGCTGTGATATGAGCTCTAGTCTTTATGATTTACAGTGCAGGAGTGGGTAGTTTAGTAGTTTAAGTCTAAGTCTTTCTGTAGCAGTAATGCAATGCTATCAGATAAACATGCATGCAAGTCTGTGGTTGTTGTAAAACTGCAAAACATTTAATCTTCATCTAAAATGGTAATGCATTAGACTGTAGACTCAAAGTACAGTAACAAAAGTCTTCTGAGGAAATGCTGTGTAAAGTTATTTGAGAAGTGCACATTTGTTCAAATCCAAATATATATTTTAGAAAAAAAAAAATATATTGGGATTTGATGCATGTCAATGGTTAAATAAATGTTATTAGATTTAGAACTCAAGCCTTGAGTATGAAAACACTTTTTGGCAAAAAAAAAACACCCTTGGTTGAAAAACCTTTGCATACAATCACATTTAAATTATTGGCAAAGTAGCACTAAAAATGCTATTTTCACCAAATCATTAAGCCAAACTCAGAAATAAGGAATCAAACTGCTTTTGCTATATTGTTCTTACTATACAAGCTTTTATATTTTTTTAATCAGCATAAATCCAGCAAACATATTAGGAAGTGGCTTGGATACCTTAAAGATATATTCAAACTTTCAGGCCTCTACATGGAGTTGTGCATAACGGTACTGTAAAGAAGAGGGATTGCGCAAAAGCACTATTCCACGCTGATCCTCTGGCTGGCTTTTCAGCATGTGCATAAGCCCTGTAAGGGTCACAAAGCCCAGAGCCTCCCCTCCACCTGTTGCCAGGGAAAAATCTCCCTGCGTCACCCAGCCCAGGGTCACACGTGAGCAGTGGGAAGTTACACTGGGTAATGGCTCTGGCCATAATCCCTGCACTAGTCCCCTAGATGCATTACCACAGTCAACCACAGAACTAGATTCAACAGCAGAAACCGAATCAACAATCTGACATGAAGTACTGGAACCTTGGCGAGGATCTTCAAGTGGTGGTGGTGTAAGGATAGACAGCAGTTCTTCTTTGAGGCTAGAGCCAGAGTTTTGTTCTTTCTTAATAAAAGGGTTAGGGTCCTCCTTCATAGCAGCAGGGGTGCAGTCTTTTTTCTTCCTCAGGGAAAGGCACTGTGAAGATGTTTTGGGCCTCTTGTTTCTCTGTTTCATTAGGTCCTTGAAGTGGTCTGTGCGTCGAGCTTCTTCAGTGACGCTGTACTGGGGGTTTCTACGCAAGTTTTGCAAGTCGTCAGAAGTGGGTACACACAACATGGCATGCAGCATAGGCAGTCCCTTACCCAGCACACAAACTCGTACCCACACCAGATTCTGACTCCACTTTGTCTGTAATGCAACAGCAACTGCAGGGCTCAGTAAGGAGTTTGGGCATCCAAGAGTCACTCTGCGACTGCGTGAAGATGGCTTACACCAGTTTGAAAGTTGCCTTAGTACATTACGGCTCCTGCAAAAAGAGACACACACACACACGTTTATTTAAAAAACACCCAGCATGGATAGGTTATTAAAATTTATTTACAATAAAAGGAGTGCTATGCCTTGGTACATCAAAAACACAAGGTTTTTGTGTGTTTTTTTCTTTTTTGGCAGGTGGGTTAAGATTAACTGGGATCACATTTGATAGGAGCATGCCAACAATGATTATAAAAAAAATAAAAAACCCCCACAACCTTTAACAGCTTTGGTACCTCAACACAATGAAAGCAGACGTTGGCGATATGTTTTCTTCAGAGGATGATAAAACTGTCATTTTAGCTGAAGGGGGCTCTCCATTTTCTCTATCCTGTTTCACTATTTCTTCCCATTCATCTGCCAGTTGCTGCCATGGGCACCGGAAAGGAGCTAAGCAACCATGTTTGATGTAGTTCGTTCGCTTAGAAGGAGGATGCCTAACGGACAAACACCAGAATTATCACAGTCATTAAGAGAGCAATAAAACTGTGCCATCAAGACAATAAAAGGAGTTTCAAACTAATGTGTCTCAGACCTGACAAGCTTGGAAGTTACAGGAACACCCTGATAAAAGAACATTTCTTCCAAAAAGAAACATTACAATTTAGAAACCATAAAATTGGCATCTGTATTAAATTCCCCATTCTCATTGCCCATAGCTAAACTTTGCTGAGGCATGCAATTTGCGAGTGCCTGTTGGGTTCATATACACATTTGTAAATCTGACTCTGAAGGAGTCAGTGCCTCACCAGCCATGGTGACACATTGTGGTGACTCAACACATTACTGCTTTTATGAAAGAAAGACTATACCTCTTAAATATTTCCAGCAATTCAACCGCCTGCTGCTCCTGGAAGCGAGCACCTGCAGGGCAATCTGGGAAATCCTGGGGGAAGTGGGGCATACATTTATTCTGGGAGTGTTTTAAACTCATCTGGAGACCCCCAACACGCACGCCACGATAGACCTGTCACAAAAGAAAATGAACTGCATTATGAAAATCACTCATTATGCTAACAAACTTTTATACTGATGAAAAGCCTGGACTTGCTGTATATGCACTGTCTAGAGCAGGACTTCGATTCTTAAGAACAGAGCGCACACACAAAAAAAAAAAAAAAAAAACCCCACACACACACACCAAACTCTGGTGGGACATTACCAAATGTTTTTACTGGACTGTACTGCTCATAATACAAGTTGTAGGCAAGTAACTGGTGCTTTCCCCATGTTAAGATTTTAAGGGCTCATAAGCCTGTTCTCACCAGAGGAACCCAAAAGGCCATGCCCCAACCCTTGGGAAGAAGCAGATCCCATCCAGAGCCCCAACCTTGGCATTCCACACCCTGCTGTTTCCCTGCCTGGTGAACCAGCAGGATGGGCACTCTGCCCTGCAGAGGGGTTGGCAACCTGGAACCTGGAACCAACAACTGCCTTTTCATCCGGTTCAGAGTCTGAAAGACACATACATAAAAATACGTGTCCATGAAACAGGAGCATGGAGAGAAAAAAAAAAAAAAAAAAAAAAAAAGTACCTAAACAGCCGACTGTTGTAGGCAAGACATAGTACCTGCTCTGAGATCTTGTTGTATGTGACGTTGTCTCGGACAGACTGGTCCCATAAAGCACTCTGAGCACAGGGTGCAGGAATTCCTTTCAGAGTCAAATCTTTCCTTAGCTCCTCATCAACACCTACAAAGCATGTCCACACATGTGCATCTATGACCAGCCAGTATTCCTAATTCATAGCCATACTATTAAAAATCACCAATTCTACTGGAGAGAAGGGGGGGGGGGGGGGGGGTACAGTTGCATGGAGAAGCAGAGGAGTAAGAGCCAGATACACCATGTGCTCCTCAACCAGCTCAGAGTTGCATAACCTATACTGCAACTTTGAACAACAATCAAATAGTGCTATTTTAGACAATGTCAGGGGATTCGAAATATGATTCAATTCATTTTCTTTTGACAAAAGTCTCCTGTCAGTCTGATATAGATCAGTATACAGGAATCTATAATACCACCAGCCAATTATTGTGTATGCCCCCATGTGCCACCAAAACAGCTATGCTCAATCAATAACCTGGACTCAAATCCTTTCCAACACATTGTACAGAAGCTAGATCCTACAGAGATCTGGGGTTTTGACAGTCAAATCAACAACATTATTGAAAATCTTTTAATGATGCAGCAAAGAATATTCTCTTGCTGAAAAGGGCTAAAGCAATGAGGGAATACTATTGGCATGCAGGAATGTTCTCGGTTTACAACAATATTAAGGTAAGTGGTACTTGTCAAACTAGACACGCTTGAAGTCCTGTTGGCTTTAATGTTATTGCTGACAGGTGTGCATGTAATAGAACTCACCATGTGTCCCTTGCAGGTCAGATACAGCTTTCTCCTGTTCCTTTGGTAAAATAAGTCTCGGGTCATCTACTGTCAGCCCCAAGACACAGCCTACCGGTAACGCTGATGTAGAATGCACACCTTACATCCAACAAGCAAATACAGATCTTACATACTGAGCTGGGGGGGGAAGGGGGGACCCACAAAACACTTTATTAACCTCTCCACTTTCTGCAGAGATAGGACTGCTTTAGTAAGTGAGTAATATGTTCTACCAACCACAACTGTGCAAAACACAGTTTAACATAAAAGGGGGAAAAAATTTTTTTTTAAATAATACCTTTAAGAAGGCTAACTGTGCATGATAGTAGGTAACCAAGCCTGAAAACAACACCTTTCAATAGCTGGAAAATGTCTGATTGTTGCTGGTGTAGACGCCACATTTGCTCCTTCTTGCACTGTTCTGGCCACCAGAAAGGGGATGATACATTTGTATCAACCTAAGGCAAATGTCAGTTTGGTAAAATTAGACCATTAAACCCAGCATCAGCTTTGTAGTTTATCCACACAAGCTCCCCCCCCCCTCATTTAACACCAGCAAAATTAATCTCAGAATACAAGAACAGTACTGCAAGACCTCAAGTATAATTTTGTTACACTTAAATTATATCAGCAGAGTAAAACACAGCTCCATGTTGGACTACTATCAGTTCCCAGATCCCATGATGTATTTCACCTCACTGTTGGTGGCTGGCAGAAGCGTCTTGGTTAGCACCAAATGGGAGAGAGGACCAATTAAACGATAGCGCAGTATTTCCAGGGAAAGATCACTGTAAAGAAAAGCCGTAAGTATAATTTATACATGTATTAGAATAACAAAAATCAGTTTTTAAACAATATGCAATCCCGTAAAAATGCTCACTTGATCACAATGGCAGTCTTGGAGGACTTCCAGCTAACAGGACTCAAAGATTGAGTCCCATCACCCAGGATCTTAGTGGCTGGGTCATCATTGCCATCACCATTCCTCTTTCTCTTCCTCTTTAGACAGCGTGGCTCAGAGTACACAGTGGAGTCTGATTCTGCCTTGATATTTGAGGGGATCGTTTCTACAGCTGGACTCACTTCCTCAAAGCACTGGCACACTGTTTGTAACTCTGGTAGAAGATCCTGGTAGAAAGAAAAAAACCAAAAAAACCCAAACACTGCACAATCAAGACCTACTATAAACTTTAGCCATGATATCCGTTCCACATTCAAGCGCATACATTTTTTTTTTTAATCAACACGGAGATACTCACCTGCTTTAGGGAGGGATTGACCCAAAGCCATAGCTGTCTGTTAGTTGATTCAGCAATACGGGGTCTCCAAAGAAAGTGTACAGGGCCCAGGGGCTGGTGCGGGTACTGGTCAGGCCTGTAGAGTAAGGTATTGCCCTCTCGCTTTCCTGACATATACAATGCTGCTGCAAATGTTGGTCCTGTAAAAATACACATTCTGTTAAAAGACAACCAGAATGGTCTGATTTGGGTAAATCTGAATGGTGTGGATTGGTCATTTGTGCTCCCTATTACTGGCACTTTACCACAACTCTTCACTCAATCCAAGTATCCTCTAAACTAATAAGCAGAATAGGAAACCTATACCCATCAAGCTCATTCTGGATTACTATTTGAATAAACTGTGGGCCACACCTGTTTCTTTGTTTGTAAGCCTGGAGAGGGCACTCAGCAGCTGCTCCTCTGGTCCCTGGAGCTCCACACAACAAAAGTATGACAGATCCTGGCAAAAGAAAGTTAGATCAGATAAATACATCATATCATAAGCGCATGAAGTACATGTACACCAAATTGTTTGTTCAAAGTCATCAGCATTAAAACAATTTAAGACAGCCTTCATGGATGCTAAGCTGTGCTAATGGTTCCCCTGCATCTGAGAAGCAGTGATTTTGGAGTCTCTATTACAGACTGACCTGCAGTAGACAGCCAGCACTCATAGCCCTGTAACTTGCTCTGTAGCACTTGTCTGTGGGTCGGTCTCCAAGACAGTAACCCCATTTTTTAAGCATATGGAAACGCTTGGCATGCCAGATGTGCGTTTCTAACCACTTATTCTTCCTCTGTCTTCGGTTGAACTCCAGCAATAGATTGCCATGACGACGGCGGGCTCTACGACTCTTTGTCTTTGATTGCACTTTCTTCTCTTTTTGGCCTGCCTGCTGACTTTTCTCCAACTGAACAAACATAGAAACACATTGTATTGCATTTATATGCAAACAAACACATGCAATAATAGGAATTAAAATGCTCCTGGTTTTATGTAAGTACCCAGACATATCTAACCAACAATAAAAGGTGAATTCAAATTAAAAATTGTGTGTCTATTTCCACTCCCATTAGGTGCAGGGGGAAACTAATTTACTACTACTGATGGACAAGAACCACTCCTATGTCATTGGTTAAAGGTTGTGCCAAAGAGGTTTGCAACAATCCCTATTGTTAAATTAGTTTGGTTTGTCATGTGTACAAAATTTTTTTTTTAATACTGCTCATATTACACTGGTCATTTTAAAATGCCACTATCAGCTGGCAAAAGTCAAACTGGATTGCGATGATATCTGAACATCTTAATGTTCATTCTTAATATTTTTGCACCATCAAGCTACAGACCAAAAGAAAATTATGGTCTTAATGAGCAGGCAATAGGTCATACCATCCTGTGTGCAATCTCCCTCAATCGGCAGGGTAATCTCTTGGTATTATGACTCATGGCTCGCCGCCTCATGTGCTTTGGGAGAGCACTAAACACATGACAACTACCTGTCGTCTTAGAAACAGCATTCAGCATGGCATTCACTTCTGCAGCTCTTGCTTTGGCAAAAAGAGATGCTGAAGCACAAACAAATGAAAGAGTCAGCACAGGTGTGAGTAAGGATAGAGACAGGTAACAAAGCAAACCAGTGAAGAAAAAAAGATCATGAATGTCCTGCAGAAAGAGACACAAATAATTGTATAATTCTTATTAAAAAGTAAAGAACATTAAGATGGCACACCATGATTTTGTGTTCCACACAGGCCTTAACACTCACCAGTGATATACTTGGGAAGGGCTTGGTCAGGTGGGACCCCTCCATCCTGACGGCCCCTCACCCAGCCGCTGTCCTGTAGTGGTCGTCCGTACTGTGGTGGTCCCCTCTTTTGCTGCTGATCATTAGTGCGGCCTGCAAGTGATAAAATCTGTTCGAGCACAGGCTAACAAAACATAAAATCTCCCAACCTCACTAATCTGGACACAACTAATGAATAGCACTTTATATTCAACTTTGTACCAACCTCCTACGCCCCCACCGGTGAGACATTGTTGCCAAGAAGAGTATGTCACGTTAGTTGGTTGATTTTTCATTTTATTGTGACGCATTCTGTCCTTTGCAGCCGACATCTGCACAGAAAACAATAAAATATAATCATAACTACGCAAAATGCAACCCTTAGGCTATCAGAACGTGATGTCGCATGATACACGACAAGATGACACATGGCAATACACTGTAAAGCTATCTAGTATAATTTTCACTGCTTAAAAATGCATTTCTATCTAATAACACGAAGAGCTTACGTTTAACGTTCGTTCGGCCGCGGACTCGAAACTAATTATTCTTGCACCATGCACTCCTTAAATACAACTACCATGTGCGCATTACTCTTCCGCTATCAGCATGACGCCGCTACAGAATCCTACATTGCAGTTCCGGCACCAATGGACGTATGGGTACTGTAGTCCTGTGCCAAGGAATTATGAAGGCGGAGTTACTCTGCTTAAAGAAATCCATGATTTTGAGTACGGGTTTTGTTTTTGTTTTGAACTTATGTTCTAAACCTTGTTTTTAATTTATACTAACAATAAATACAGTCAGCAATGACAAAATGTTTGTCCAGAATGACTTTAAAGGCATCACTAGATGCAAGGAGGGCTTCTAAAAGGAACCAACCAATCATTTCCATGGCCCTATGCATCCCTAAATCTGTAACCGTGAAGTATGTATTCCCATACCAGAATGCCAACACAACCATGGAGAAACTCCTCAAAGTGGTGTTTTTCCAATCTGGCATATCAGAAGAGTCCAAGATGCTTTCTGAGGATGCTTGAGAGAGCAAACCTTCTGAGCCCCATTCTCTCCACTTGTATAAGGGCACGATGCAGCTGGGTCATTCTGGATTAAATTAACAAATGCTAGAGCGTGGACGCTCCCAAATATTTGTTGAGTCAGAATGACCCAGCTGCATTTCTGTCTGGTATGGAAACATAATGTTCCAATTGAAAGGGGACAGAATAACACCAAATACATAAAATACATAGAAAAATAAAACACAGTTTGAGGAAATTAAGTTAATGTCTTTAAATGTTTACATATTAGGTAATCCTACCAAAATGGCATGGCTAAACTGGATAAGGGGAAAATGCATGTAAAATTCCTACAAAAACACATTTGAAACACACATGAAAAATTGGTAAGATTTGGTTTTGAAAATATATAAGTAATTTGTAATAAATCGATGGCTAGCAATACTGAGTCATTGAAATAGAATACTCCCTGCGATAGGCTAGCCTGTCCAGGGTGTGTCCCCGTCCTTCACCCTGTGTGAGCTGGGATGGACTCCAGCACCCCCCCCCCCCCGCGACCCTACTTAGGACAAGCGGCCTGGAAAATGACTGACTGACTGACTGACTGAAATAGAATAAAATAAATAAAGGAAAATCAAAGAAGGAAGCTATATTATAAGGAAATGAAAATAACCTACTTGTTCTAGTAAATATAATTTTAAATTTAGCCAGGAATGACAAAAGTTGACATAAGTACACAATAATATACAAATAGCAACTACAGTACAAAAAATATGATACAACATATAAAAATAATCCAGCCAGTGCAACTGGAATTGTGCAAAATGGAAATTGAGCAAAAAATACTGCATTATTAAAGTGACGTGACATAATATTTAAGATGACATAACCTTAAGCAGAGAAGGCACATCAGGATAAGAAGTGTCTCATGCTAGCCCACAAAGTCATTTGCCAGACCCCTGTACTCCTCCTGTCCACTCCTGATACACCCCACACTCTGATCCAAGATGGCGGTGTGGTATCATGCAGCGATCCAAACTTTGGTGCTAAAGTCTGTAAAAAAAGTCTTTCATCCGACTACTTTTCATCAGTAGACTTGCACACGAGCATCACAACTGTGAATGCTCTTAAATATAACCGCCAAACACTGCTGGAGCTCAGGAATCAGCCATGATACAGTCTTCCAGCGACTATCCGAACAACGCTACGGGAGCTTGGCGTGCTGAGAAGACCAGGCCTTCAGTCCAAAGATCGCCTGTTGTACCTGGCCGACTGAGAAGACATCGAAAGCAGTGCGAGAGGAAACAGAAACACGGCAAGCGTGCTGAGGTCCGGGCTCAGCTAAAGGCTAACGCTAGCCGACCGGCTATCCCGTCCGTCCTCCTCGCCAATGTCAGCTCCCTGGATAATAAATTGGACTGTATACGACTCCAGCTGAACACCAAGCGTGAGTACAGAGACTGCTGTGTTTTTATGGAGACATGGCTCAGCGAAAGCGTTCCGGACACCGCCATTCAGCTAGCTGGACTCTCCACGTTTCACTCGGACAGAAACACCACTCTGTCCAGCAAGACTCGCAGAGGGGGGCTGTTTGTTCAACACACAATGGTGTACAAACACTTTGCTGGTCTCTACACACTGCTCAACACTGCTGGAGGTCCTTACAGTCAGGTGCAGACCAGGTGCCCAGGGAGTTCTCTACAGTTTTTATCACAGCAGTCTACATTCCACCCAGCGCTAGCACTAACAGCGCTAATGCTAACAGTGCACTGGCTGAACTTTATGGAGCGATCAGCGAGCTCCAAAACATCCACCCGGACGGACTGTTTATTGTCGCTGGAGATTTCAATCATGCAAATCTCAAGTTACTTCTCCCTAAATTCCATCAACATGTGGACTTTGCAACGAGGGGGGAAAACATGCTGGAATGTGTTTACACAAACATGGCTGGCGTGTACAGAGCGGCGCCCCACCCCCACCTCGGACACTCAGACCACATCTCTGTTCTGCTGACCCCAGCGTACAGACCCATCGTCAGGCGTGTGAAGCCTACCCTGAAGCAGGTGAAGAACTGGCCCACAGGAGCCATCTCTGCTCTTCAGGACTGCTTTGAGCACACTGACTGGGACATGTTTAGGGAGGCTGCAATCTACGGTGACTCCATCAACTTGGAGGAGTACACAGCTTCAGTGACTGGCTACATCAGCAAGTGCATTGAGGATGTTACTGTCTCCAAGTTCATCATCACCCGACCAAACCAGAAGCCATGGATGACTGCGGAGGTGCGTAGACTCCTGAGAACCCGGGACAAAGTTAGGGGACGAGGCTGCCCTAAGAAAAGCGAGTGTGAACCTGTCTCGGGCCATCAGAGCAGCCAAGCAAACTTATGCACAGAGAATCCATGGCCACTTCAAAAACACCAGTGACACACGATGCATGTGGCAGGGCATTCAGGCCCTCACCAACTACAGGACATCTCCACCTGCCTTTGATGGTTACTTCTCCCTCCCAGATGCACTGAACCGCTTCTGTGCACGGTTTGATGTGGCGAACAACACAGAAATTAGGAAGCCCATCCCTCCTCCAAACGACCAGGTTCTCTGTCTGACCACGGCCGAGGTGAGAAGATCTCTACTGAGAGTCAACCCATGGAAAGCTGCTGGCCCAGACAACATTCAAGGTCGTGTGCTCAGAGGATGTGCAGAACAGCTGGCAGATGTTCTCACCGATATCTTCAACATCTTTCTGAGCACTACTGTTGTTCCAAGGTGCTTCAAGACCACCAGCATCTTCATGTTAGCCCGATATTATCTAGACTTCACTGGCTTCACGGTGCCAAAGAAATCGTCTGTCTCCTGCCTCAATGACTATCATCCCGTTTCACTCACACCTATCATCATGAAGTGCTTCGAGAGGCTGGTCATGAGGCACATCAAAATTCAAATCCCCTCCTCACTGGATCCCCTGCAGTTTGCGTATCGTCCCAACCGCTCAACGGACGATGCAATCTCCACCACCCTCCATTTGGCCCTTTCTCATCTGGACAGAAAGGACAGTTATGTCAGAATGCTGTTCATCGATTACAGTTCAGCATTCAACACCATCATCCCTCAGCATCTGAGTGAGAAGCTGAGGCTGCTGGGCCTGAACACCTCCCTCTGTAACTGGATCCTGGACTTCCTTACTGGGAGACCCCAGTCAGTCAGGATCAGTAGCAGCACCTCCAAAAGCATCGCGCTGAGCACAGGGGACCCTCAGGGCTGTGTGCTCAGCCCACTGCTGTTCACACAGATGACCCACGACTGTGTAGCCAAGAACAACTCAAACCACATCATCAAATTTGCTGATGATACAACTGTGGTGGGTCTGATCAGCGGTGGTGACGAGGCGGTGTACAGAAAGGAGATAGAACAGCTGACAGACTGGTGCAGAATCAACAACCTGTCTCTGAACGTCGACAAGACTAAAGAGATGGTTGTTGACTTCAGGAGACCACATCGGGACCATGCTCCACTGAATATCAACACTTCACCTGTGGAGATGGTCCAGAGCACCAAGTTTCTTGGTGTTCACTTAACAGAAAACCTCACGTGGTCCCTCGATACCAATTCCATCACAAAGAAAGCCCAGCAGCGTCTCTACTTCCTGCGCAGACTAAGGAAAGCCCATCTTCCACCATCCATCCTCACTATCTTCTACAGGGGGAACCAACAAGAGCATCCTGAGCAGCTGCATCACTGCCTGGTACGGGAACTGCAACGTCTTAGACCGCAAGTCCCTACAACGGGTAGTGAGAACAGCTTAGAAGATCATCGGGGTCTCTCTGCCCTCTGTACAGGACATCTTCACCACTTGCTGCATCCGCAAAGCAACCAGCATTGTGGATGATCCTTCTCACTCATCCCACACTCTCTTCTCCCTCCTGCCATCCGGGAAAAGGTTCCGCAGCATATGGGCCTCCACTTCCAGGATGAGAAGCAGTTTCTTCCCCCTGGCTATCAGACTCTTGAACTGAATCACTTTACCATTGCAACACTTGCTACTTATTGCAATACTTAATACTTACTACTTATTACTAGTATTTATTTTTTGCACTCCGCACTTTAACCAAAACACTGCTGCTCCATCATATAGCCAGTAACATGGGCTGCTTTGTTCTGCAACACTGCAAAAACAAAGCAGCGTTGGATGAATGCACTGCATGTTCTGTCTATTGTTCTGTCTGTTGTTGTTGCACTGTCCGTCTGTCTTATCTTGTTTCTTATGTCGTGTCTTATGTATCTTATGTCATCTTATGTGTAGCACCGGGGTTCTGGAGGAATGATATTTAGTTTCACTATGTACTGTGTATATGGTTGAAATGACAATAAAATCCTACTTGACTTGACTCAAAGAATTTCTGCATTCCTCCTCCTGTCACGTCAACTTTATTTATATAGTGCTATTTACAACTGTTGTTTTCACAAAGCAGCTTTACAGAATACAGGTCCAAGCCCCAGTTTGGTAAGCCAAGGGTGACAGAGGCAAGGAAAAACTCCCCCAAACATGAGGAAGAAACCTTGGGGGAAACCAAGACCCATTGGTCGACCCTTTGGTTGACATCGGAAATAAAAGGAGAGAAAGAGAGAGAAAAACGCTGTATAGTGATAATTTCCAGTAAGCATGAGTTACAGAAAAGGAATAGAGTCCATTGGTGACTGTAAATGGAGGTTCATGAGCTCACGGTGGAAGCTCTGTTTGAGTGGGGTAAGCTTTAATCTTTGTGGCAGTAGACTGCAGAAGAGCCAGTCTGATGTAGCTGATCTGAAGTTCTGGTCAGGAGAAAAATAAGATGATAGTAGCTTCACCAACTCTGTGTAGAAGCTGGCATGGAACTCTGGAGACCCTCATGGAGATCGATGGACTTGCCCTCAGGAAACACCCAAACTGTTCACCACACAGTGAGGTGGACATCCATCCATCTCAAACAAAGAGAAAGGAATTAGATCTGTTTTGAACTCATTGTACAGACCGTAAAGAAGGCAGTAATTGTGACTCCCATTATAACCTGACTAAAAAGGACTGATTGTGACTAAAAAGGACAGATCTGACTAAAAGGGACAGATTCACCCTGTGACACTGTGACACATCACCCTCAAACCCGAATTTACTCACCTGTCCAGGCCAGGTTTTTCCCTGAGTTTTAGTTGTGATTTTGTTTTGGATCTCTGAGCAAACAATGGATAATGAAATCCACCAGCCTGTTGGGCCTTGGTTTGTTACTGAGTTTTAGTTTTGATTTTTTTTTTTTTTTTTTTTTTGGATCCCCAGGCAAACAATGTATAATGAAATCCACTGGCCTCTCTGGGCCTTGGTTTGTCCCTGAGTTTTTTGAGCGTCAATTTATGAGTGTGAGAGTGGTGGGCCCGGCAGCACCAGCACCAGTTTACTATAATTCTCTGTATCTGTGAACCCCCAGATCTGCACCTCTTAACTAACAGGAGAAATAATTACTAAAAGCCTGACTACACAAGTATGTCTTTAGTCTGGACTTAAATACTGAGAGTGAGTCCCAGACAGCAGCTGGAAGACTGCTCCAAAGATTGGGGGCTTTGAATGAAAAAGCTCTTCCCCCTGTTGTTGTTTTAAAAATGTGAACTGTTAGAAAATCAGCTCCTTGTGATCTAAGTGAGCGTGAAGGTTCATAACTTGAGATAAGCTCGGAGAGATACTCGGGAGCAAGGCCATTTAGGGCTTTGAAAGTTAGCAGTAAAATGTTATAGTTAATGTGGAATTTCACAGGAAGCCAGTGAAGTCTAGATAATATCTGGCTAACATGATACATTTTTCTGGATCTGGATTTTCTGGATACGGTGCTGGTGGTCTAGTGGTTGGATACTTGACTTAGGACCTATGGCTCAAGAGGTCCCAGGTTCAAATCCCACCTCTGAAACTACCACCACTGGGTCCCTGAGCAAGACCCTTAACCCTGAATTGCTCCAGGGGGACTGTCCCTGTAATTAGAACATGGAAGTTGCTCTGGATAAGAGTGTCTGCTAAATGCCACAAGTGTAAAATAAATAAAATGGATCTAGTGAGGACTGTAGCTGCTGCATTCTGGACTAACTGGAGTTTATAAAGGCTTTTACTGGAACATCCTGACAGCAAGGCATTACAATTATCAAGTCTTGAGGTGATAAATGCATGTATTAGTATTTCTGCATCATGTAGTGTGAGTACGCTTCTAAGTTTAGCAATGTTTCTGAGGTGGAGGAAAGCTATTTTAGTGATGTTTTGTCAATCCCACCGTCGTATCCAGGCCAGGGGCAAGACCCTGATCCCCAGAATACTGAGCCAGAGCTTCACACACACCCTCACACTCCTCCCCCTTGATCACCTGCACCTGGGTAGCCATGTATGTAAAGCCTGCCAGCCCGACCCAGCATTGTCTGTTCACCGTTGTATCTGTCTTTCTGTGTTTGAGATCACTGCATGTCTATTGTCTGATTAAATGCATCCTGAAGTGAGCTACGCATTTGCGCCTTAATCCCTGCTACGAAGATGACATGTTTCCAACGTGTGTATCTAGAGATAGATCCAAGTCAATTGTGACACCCAGGCTTTTGACAGAGTGCTTAAGATTAACTGTAAGATTAGGAAAATCTAGCATTAAACCTGAAAGTTTGTCTCTAGCAATTTTGTGACCTAGCAAATGAACTTCTGTCTTTTCAGAATTTAACGTAAGAAAATTGAATGACATTCACTCTTTTATATATCTCCTATACAATCCTCTATCTTTTTTAATTTGAGTTTATCTTCAGGTTTTGCTGAGATATAGAATTGTGTATCATCAGCATAACAGTGAAAGCTGATTCTATGTCTCTGCATAACTGAACCCAGAAGGAGCATGTATAATATGAAGAGTAAGGGGCCTACTCGATCCTGGTCAGACTTTACAAACTTGGCTGAAGTTGGGAGGCAAGCTACAGTGCCAGGAAGCAGCCACTCCTGATACAGCCCACAATAGCAGTGTTGTCAGAGAGTTTCTGCATGTGGTATGTCCCTGAGTTGTAAATGAAGTTTGATGTGTACAGAGTGAATAGGAAAGGAGAATGACCATTCTTCTGAGGAACACCTATGTTACTGATTACAGTCAGTAATGTGATGTGCAGTTCCCCAATCTGAAAACTGGGGTCTACCATCAAGGTATTCTTTAATCCAGTTCACCAGGTGTGAGTCCGCTCCAAACCTGTAATGCTTGTCCTTCTGTAGGATGAACTGGAGAGTGTTAAAGACACTGGAGAAGGATATCAATGGAGAAGGATCTCACTTTCTTTGGTACTGGGATTAGAGATGAGGTCTTCCACAGTGTGGGGACCCTCCCCAGGCTCAAATTGAATATGTGCTGAAGGGGTTCTGCCAGTTCAGCAGAACAGGCCCTTAGGAGTCTTGGACAAACCCTATATAGAACAACTGTTACAATATATGAGCCAACTGTCTTATTGTGTCACAGCTCTCTTCTAACCTCGGTCGTGATGGTGTGAGAAACAGGGGGTGGGAAAATAGGGGGGGCTGTCGGCACCTTCTGATATGTTATGCTGGAGGGCAGGGATGGATACATGCTCTGGGCTGGTTATAGAACTCATTCGCGCTGTACCTGTACCTGCCCCTTTGTGTATTGCCTCTTCATGCTATCCCACATCTTCCTAATTTTGCTGCAGCTTGTACTCAAACTTCTTCCTATATTACTCCTTAGCCTACCTTAGGCTGACCTTAAGATCTTTCTCTACCCTCTTCAGCTCTGCCTGGTCCTTGTTTTGAAAGCTCCCTTCTTTTTGTTAAGAAGGCCCTTAGCATCACTGGTAATCTAAGAACAATTCATTGTCACTGGTGATTTTAACCATGCAAACCTCAAGGCAGTTATTCATGAAATCCATCAGTGTGTGGACTTTGTGATGAGAGGGGTGAACATGCTGGACTGTGTTTACCGGGCGGAGCCCAGCCCACCATGGATACTCAGCCACATCTCTGCTCTGCTGATCCCAGTGTACAGACCCATCAGGCGTCTCTTTGAGCACCACTGTTGTTTCAAGGTGCTTCAAGACCACCATCATCATCCCCGTGCCAAAGAAGTCATCTGTTGTCACCAGTGATCAGTGATCATCAACCCGTCACACTCACACCTGTCATCATGAAATGCTTTGAGAGGCTGGTCATGAGGCACGTGACTTCCACCCTAACTAGACCTTCTTGCAGTTTGCGTATCATTCGCATGGATGCCATTTCATCCACATATACTCCATCAAGTGTACACCAAATTTGGAATCGCAACTGGTACAAAGCATTTCTCCCTAACGAATTTACTGGAGTTTGCTCTGAGACTGAAATAGATAAATTTATTTTTTTTCCTTGTACTGTTAATTGAACTGGAGCAGTCACTGGTATTAGCTGCCCTTGTCCCAAGAATCCTACGGTCTTAACAAACTTTCCTGACCTGGGGAGGTTAGTGGCATAATTTAAATTTAGGCATGCGTAACAAGCTCCAGTATCTACCATAATGTTTTTTTTATCATCATAGTTTTGCCATTCACCTGAACCTGCAGCATTAGTTCTTTATCTCTCCTTTAGCTCTCCTGCTCGCCAATAAGAGCTGACCCTTCCCTGTAGGACCCTCTGGGCCTCCCTAGCATCCATTTTGTCCACCCCAGTAGTTCCCTTGGCCAGAATTTTGATTTGCTCCAGACCAGACAGAGTTCTGATTCCATGGTTGTCTTAAATTTTGGTTTTGTTGCGACTGTTCTTGATACATAATTTGAGGAGTTCGCCAGTCTTCACCTCCCTGCACTCCAGGTCCCTTCCATGGATTTACTGAACATCTTCCTTGGGTGTGTCCTGCTTGTCCACAACCCCAACACACTGCAGATGGAACTTGAGGCTGTCGCTGCTGTTGTCTGCCTCTGGATTTCTGTTTGCTTGGTCCACTTCCAGCAAGCTGTGCATAAAAATTAATGACTGGAACTGAGGGAGTTGTGGACTATGATGGTTGTTGGACTCCATTCAATTGTTGACTCACAGGTGATGCAGGATTTGGTGTCACTGGCATTTGAGATGTTCGCAGTCTTTTCTTCCATCACTGCAGCTTTAGTCTTTTCCCCCTTTTTCTTAACTTTTCATCAGTTGTGCCAGTTGGAGCTGTGCCACCTTTCTCAGCATTTCTCTTTCTTGTTCTTTGGTTCCCTTTTTATTTAGCCTGTGTTTATCCACAGCATGTGTCCCATGACCCACAAACTCATCAAACGTCTTTTCAGTCAGTCCCACTACATCTTCCAGTTTGCTTTTGACTTTTTCTGGAAGGCCATCCAGGACCAGTGTCCACTGCTTTCATGAGGTTGTCTTGGTCTGGGTCACTTCCAGCCTCTGCTCTCCATATCTTTTTCATACGATGAACATAAGCAGAGGGATTTTCAGTCTCTCCTATTCTCCTTTCAGAGTCTTCAGATCTAATTTTCTTGGATAAACTTCCCTCATTGCATACCAAAATCAGTTTTGGTATGCATTAAATTCCACACCATCACTGGTTGTATCCAGAGTGTGATGCTCCATGCCTGCTTTTGTCATGATGTTTTGTCGTGATGCTCCATGCCTGCTTTTGTCATGATGTCTTCTATTGCCTTTTGTCCTATTATTCTGGCCAATTAGGCTTTTACATCTCCTATGGCTAGGAGACTCCCAGGTGTCTTTTCTTCAAAGTCTAGTATCCACTTCTGGGCCCTTTCATGCAGATCGGGCAAACCATTGACCAACCCCTCCAGATCCTGGGTCTGCCATGGTATGTAATGAGCATGTTTTCCCTTATTCGGTATTGGTGCCTGTACCATCCCATATTTTCTTCCAGATCTTAATCTCATACTTGGTTCTACCTGAGTTTCAGTGTCCTCTTCCCTTTCTGATATTTCACCTTCATCACTTCTACTCTGTCTCCTTGAACTTTTTCTCTCCATTGCAACACGCACAATTACATCCAAATTAGTAATTGATTTGCTTATTCTTTGGATAGAATCATCAAAAATTTGTGTCATCCAGCTTTTGGACCTCCCCCTTGGTGCACTCCATCCTACTCCCCTCGCTTTTCTATTTCTCTTACTCCTTCTGTCCTCTCAACTTCTTCCTTATCACCTCTCACTGACTGTGCCTGTGACTCCCTTTCTCTCATTGCTTCCTCTTCGCTCTCATATACTGCACTTCTCTACTCCCGCTGTAATTTATTGAGATCTGGAAAAATTGTCTCACTTCTCTGCTGCCTATTCTCTCTCGCTTTTCCTGTGTAATAGGACTCCTTCCTTTTGTGGAGGGTCTGTGGGATTATGGGTGTTCTCTCAGCATCCTCTGAGATTTTCTTCTCATCTTCCAAGGCTGCTACATCATCTGGATCCTTCTTGTCATCTGTAACAATCACTTGTCCAGAAATATCAAACTTCCCTTTAATGACAGCATACTGTCTAACATAAGGAGGAGGAGTATCATACATTTTCAACATCTTCTCTGTTTCTTCTTTTCTATCTTTAATCTTCTGTTGTCCTTTTTTGACTTTTTAGAAATTCTCCTTCTCCTTTCTTTCTTAAACAATTTTAGAATTTCTAATTCATCCTGTCGATTTACTTGTTTGCTTGTTGTTTACTGGATTTGTCCTTTGGTTTGTGGTTCTGGAAGAGAATCTCCAGGGCTTCACAAAGTGCTACATCTCAGGATTTTATCTTTTATCAAAGGGTTCTTTTTACACATCTTCTCTATACTTTCTCTGTGCTTGATCTATTAATTACTTAATAATTTATTAGTAATGCTTTTACCTTGCAATTGATTCTTTTATGATCAGCACCTCTGCACCAAAATTTTCTGGGCACTCAGTCAACCTTTAACAGAGGAAGTTCTGGGTTTTGGGCCAATTTTCTTGTTCACTGCTTCACAAACCCTCACCCTTCTAATGTATTTATAACAATGTTCCTCTTGCTTTTGCTCTAATTCTGCTTAATTGTTAAAGAAAAACATATACAAAAATTACTTTTATAAGGCCTTTAGTTATAATTTACACATCACCCTCATGCACACACACACAGATACACTCCTTTACACACTCTCCTTAACTCCTCTCACACTGACAATCACTCAAGACTCTACACATACTCACCAGAACTGCTGCAGTTACACATACTTATACAGAGTAGCCTCTTGTCAAAATGATCACTCTCTCTCTCCTTACAATACTACATTCATACATCGTACTTCTTTCAGTTCTTTATGGATAAACTTTTAGTAAAACAATTAATCACTCAGTACTACATTAAACTGTAAACCATGAGTTTGGACGTAAACCTTGCTGTCCGATCTATTGTGAGGGAAATGTACAGCTGACCTCACAATGCAACTGCCACAAGAGTTTATCTTAAGACAGAGACTTAAACTATTTCTTTTTATTGCACATATTAACTTCGCATAGGAATACCATTCCTGTTTCATCCTCAAACAAACAGCAAAGATCAAAATGATCTTTCAACTCCTTGTTCTTGAAACGACTGCCATATATACTAAGGCTGAGGAAAGCCCATTTCCCACCTTCCATTCTCACCATCTTTTACAGAGGAACCATCGAGAGCATGCTGAGCAGCTGCATTACTGCCTGGTACGGGAACTGCAACGTCTTAGACCGCAAGTCCCTACAACGGATAGTGAGAACAGCTGAGAAGTCTGTGGTGTCTCTCTACCCTTCTCTCTAGAAGATGTCTGTACAAGACATCTTCACCACTCGCTGCATCCACAAAGCAACCAGCATTGTGGATGGTCACACACACCCATCCCACACTCTCTTCTCCCTCCTGCCATCCGGGAAAAGGTTCCGCAGCATACGGGCCTCCACTACCAGGATGGGAAATAGCTTCGTCCCCCTGGCCATCAGACTTTTAAACTGACAATATCCTCACACTTATTACTCATCCGTTTAGAGTAGAGTAGAGAGTGATCTTTTATCTATTAACTATTTATTTTTATTGCACATCAGCACTTTATTCATAACGCTGCTCTGTTACACTTTGTTACTCCGTTACACATGTCACAATGCCCAGCCCTCTGATGGATGAATGTACTGTCTGTTGTGCTGTCTCTTGTCTGCACTTGTTGTCTTGTCTTATGTTGTAACCTGTAACTTGTGTCTTATGTTGTCCTATGTCTTATGTTGTGTCTTATGTTGTGTCTGATGTTAAGTGTAGCACCAGGTTCCTGGAGGAACATTATTTCGTTTCACTATGTACTGTGTATATGGTTAAAATGACAATTAAATCCTACTTGACTTAACTTGACTAGAGGCCTATCGGATCCACTGTCAAAGCCCCCTCAGGAATTTCAGAATAAAGTCAGATTTGTCAACCCACACTTTACTTAAGAGTCTGCGTATTCACCAAGAGCTATCAGCCACGGGCCCGCATAATACCTGTCCAAGATCTCTCAGGCTTTTACCAGTGCTCCACGTGACCTGTAATACATAACAGGGTTTAAAAGCTGACTGCCCTAAAAGGGTCAAGTCAACACTGGTGTGCATGCTCAGATTCTGGATTTCACCCTCTTACTCTGTCTCTCCAATCTTCCTATTTGAGGAGTACAAAGTATTTACTTATGAAATACACATTTACTTCTTTATAAACCTAAACATAAAATATGGTTCTTTGTTGGAGAGGTGCACAGATCTCCTAGTGGAACAAATCCCCCCTCAGTTGTCCTGTAGCACAGAACCTAAACTAAAAGGCATCAAAATCTGAAAATCTGAAATCTTAGCAGTGGCCTAAGGAGCAACGCCGAACCAGGAGCCCATGCGGCCTCTTTTCAATCCTGCCGACAACACCAACTTAATATGTAGTGGAAAATTGACGTGTGAGCCTAAGTCAGAAACAAATGCTTGCTTTCTTGTGGGAGCTCTTGTGGTGTGAGACACTTTAGGACAGGGACAAAAGTGAAGTTCCTCGCCACCTGCCAAAAGATCGCAAAGTGTTCTTGATGCTCTGAGACAGGCGGGATTCTCGGAAGCAAGGTACCTAAGCTATCAGGTTACCAGACCACGAAGACTCAGATGCATATTTTTCTTGGGTTGGCTAGGTGCAACCAGTACTTTGTCCTCCTTGGTAGCCACCTCTCAGATCTCACCTGGAGAAGATCAAAGCGAATGAGTAAGGTAAGCTTCTGGACCCTAAAGGCTTCCTTCATGTTGGGACAGGCGCTGCAGACCCTGAACAAGCTGTTTATGGTGCAAACGGAAGCATCAGTTTTAGGCTTTGGGGTGTTCTGGCCCAAGAGTTTGAAGGCGGAAGCATGTTATTTAGCTTTTTACAAATAGTTTTATTCTTTTTGGCTCAGAAATAACTCCCAGGGGGAAAAAACAACTCATTATTAAGCCTTTTCTGCAAAATTAACATTAGCTTGTTGCTAACATAACACTCTTAAAGTTACCACAGCTGCATGCTTTCCTTACATGCATGGCATATAAAAATGGCATCTTAGTTTCTCATCTGGTTTCATTCTTACCAACCACATTTAGCTATCCACCTTACTTTTACTGATTCTTAACATTCTTAATCAGATTCAACAGATGTACAAGTCTTTGGAACCAAGCTTGCAATTTGGCACTTAGATCCTTATTCATCTCCTTGCGATGGGCTGGCGACCTGTCCAGGGTGTGTCCCCATCCTTCGCCCTGTGTGAGCTGGGATGTACTCCAGCACCCCCCCCCCACGACCCTGCTTGGGACAAGCGGCCCAGATAATGACTGACTGACTGACTGATCCTTATTCATAGATAATTTTTCTTGCTTGTAACTCAAAAATTGCCCCCCAACCATTGTTAAGAAAATCGTAACTATTTATCATTGATGATGAACTGTTGACCTTTTCGGAATCCTTTTTTATTTACGACTTCTGCAAACAGCTTGTTACGGCAGTTGACCTTTGTGCCTGAACCTTGCCAGACACAGAATTCCTCTTTTCTGTTTACCATTTTGTAACAAGGAATGTGGGCTAATTGCCGTTGTAAAATCAGAAAAGTGAATAGGCAGAAGGGGAAGCACTTCGGAGGAGGTAGCTGGTGTTGGCTGGTGCCTGGCTCCCCTTGCAAGAAAAAACTGCAGATCCTGTGTCTGGTGTTTTCCTTCGTTCTACTGTCTCTGCATACAGGAATTTTCTGACATAACTTGGTCCTTCAAGCCGGATTGCTACATATCCATGTCCCTGCGGAGCACTTGGAGGACGCTGAAGTCTGTGCACAGCCCACGAGTCTGGGACCGTAGATGAAAGCCCGCCATAGTGAAGGCCCAAAATGTGTATAAGAACCTCTGTTTTAATGTACTCGGGGCTTCCTCTTGTATTCTCGGTAGAGTGCGAGAGGAATCCTCACTGCAGTGATTATTAAACTCTTTGGTAGACTAAAGGTGCCTCTGACTTGTTCCTTGGGTATATATTTTTTCCACAACAGTTGGCGAGCCAGCCAGGAGTCCGCGAGCGGTCGGCCCAGGACAGACACCCACGGCCAAGGACTGATCATCTCGGGGTTCAAAACATACCCGACCCCTAACCTCCAATTGCAGAGAAGAGGGGCTTGGCGTGGAGTCGCTGGGGCCTCCGCCGATGGACTCTACGAGCTAGAATAGTGGAACGGTCAGTGAGCACCTTCTTCTTTCCCTTGATTTCTGTGGTTGCCTTTTGGCCTTATCTCTGGTTGATTTAACAAGTATCTTAATCTAAGAATTTGGGGTGATTCAGACTTTTGAGATTGAGACTCCGGCTGTGGGGTACCATAGGGGCAGTACGCAGTGGACCTAAGGTGGGACCTTAGGTGGCCTGAGGGGGAACCTTAGGCGGGGACCTAAACCTAAAACAGGGAGTGAAGTGAAATTGGGGAACGGTCCAACTCTTTCAAGGTAAGGTTGAGAGTGATAAAAGTTTACCTTCCCTGTCGGTGACGATCAACAGTAGATGTTGTAGCGCTACACCTGTCTGGGACAGAAACGGGACTGCGTTTGACTATGGGGACCTCACAATCAAAAGATCTGGGAAAAAGGGTAAATGAGAATTGCGAAAGAATGCTTGTTATGAGACAGAGATATGGGGAGGAAGCAACTGATTTAAGGATATTGAGCAGATGGGTTGTGAAATATGGATTTCCAGGAGAGGGGACCTTTAATACTAAAATTTTGAAAGAACTATAGGAGAAACTAAAAGCCGAATGGCAAGAAAATTGGAAGGGGAAAAAAAAAAAAAAAAAAAAAAAAAACTGCAAAGGCAGGAACTGGAAGAAAAAGTGTTAAAAGCCTGGTTGACAGAAGCAGAGAACAGGGATAGGAAGAAAATACGCAGGCCTGTGGCGTATGCCGCACCCGTACAAAATAATATGTTATCTGCTGGTATTAACCCTTTTCTTTCTTCTGAGCATTCTAACCCACCAGTTGGCCAGTTCCCGTTCCTGACTGAGACAGACCTGGATCCCCCTCCTCCTAGACGACACCTTAGCGCTTCTCCTACGGGACGACCATGGACAAGATCTCAGCCATCGCAGCAGGCAGAGGCGATCCAGGTGCCAGGACAGCAAGAGGAATTTCCTCCTCCTCCTCCACCTCCACCACCTTTACCACCACCCCCTACACCCGCGGGGAACACTTTCACCATGCCGATGATCGAGGTGGCAGGGCAGGTCGGGTCGATGCTGGTGTATAGACCGTGGTCCTATGAGGAAATGAAGGCGGTCCTACTAGGCCAAGGGAAGCCTATGGACATAGGCGGCGATCAGTACATCGAGCAACTGATGACTTTCTGCAGAGAGTTCAGGCCAACCATCACTGAACTACGCCGCCTTCTGATCCTACATCTGGGACCAGCAGGGTGGATGAAAGTGGAAGACGGGTTTCCAAAGGAATATATGAATGAAAGGAGCGTACAGCCCAGGTGGGATCACAAAGAGAACAGTTGTTATCTCCATGCACTAGATCTTCTGTGCAAGGCGCTATTGGATGCATTCCCGCAGACTGCAAACACTTCAAAATTGGAGAGCTGCAAGCAGGGACCGGATGAGACAGTGACTGACTTTTATGCAAGATTGTATCAGGTGTTTGAAACTTGCAGCGGCCTGCAGAAACCTGGGACCCTGGGTGATGTACCAGGGCCATGGGAATGTTATCTGAGGAGCACCCCTATTGAATGGACTACGCGCCGAGGTAAGGCAGGAAGTAGAACGATCCTGCATCGGATGGAAAACGGAGCGTGTGGCTAACATTGTCAAACATGCAGAACATGCTGAAGAGCTGCTGGGGAAAAGGACCAAGGGGAAAACCCGAAAACAACAACAACAGTTACAGGAGGCTTCCCTGACCATGCTGAAGGTAACAGCTGAGGGCCGAGGCGACAGTAGGAATAAAGGCCGTGCACGTGGTAGAGGCCGCGGACGCAGCAGAAGTGGACAAAGAGGTGATAACAACGGATGTTTCATTTGCGGGGCCATGGATCACTGGGCAAGGGAATGTCCAAACAAGTTGAACCAAGGACAAGGTCAAACTCACCATGAGTCAGGGAACAACTATGGTGGGGAACGCGGTGGCAACAGTTCACACCAGACAAGCAGAGATTGACGGGAGGAGGTGGGGGAAGGAGATGTCTCGGAGGGAATGGTGATCAGGTCGTATGATTTAAATTCTCATTCTCCCACACACATCCAAACATGCACGAGCTACACACACGACGGAATACACTTTGTATCAAGGCACTGGGTTTGAGAAAATGCCAAAATTAACATTGACAATAGAGGGGCAAAAAGTAAAATTTCTGGTTGATTCTGGGGCCGCATATTCCGTGTTGAAAAAAATCTGTCCTATCTCCTTCACCTGCCTTGAGTGGACGCACCGTTACGTCCACGGGAGCGGGGGGAATGTCTGTAATTGAGCCGTTTTCTGTACCTCTCAAATGTGAAATTGGTCAGTGGGTTTTTAACCATCAGTTTTTGGTTTCATCCATATGCCCGATAAATTTGTTGGGCCGTGATTTGATGTGTTTTTTTGGGTTTGCAACTAAGTTGCTCTGAAAGGGGGATGGTAATTGACGAACCTAAAGTGGGTTGTTTTCAGGCAGTGCTTTGTTTTATCACAAGTGGCAGCTCACGGATGCAGACATTGCCTGCACTCTTATCTTTGCGGCTAGGGATAGGGTGAGACCTGGGGGCAGTGACTTTATGTGTTCGGATGGATTGTATTGCAATGCTCGTACTACTGCTGATTGTGATTGGGCTTTAATGGAACAATGGGAGAATGCACTTACAACAGATACGCTGCAGTTAGATAAACTGTTTTGGAATGAACATACTGTGGGGGTGTCAGTGCAGTTGACAGAACAGCAGATGTATTCTTTTTCTGATTCTGATTCATTTCCTCATGTCCCACTTGCAAAAGGTGTGTCAGAAAGTTGGGGGGATGTGGGGTTATTTGTTAAGACATGTGTACAGGCAGATGATTGGGTGCTTATCTGTGATGGTATTGAATATAGTAATAAAGCTAAAGCCTTCACCGGGCCTTGGGAGATGATTATCTCTTGGGAGCGGGTTACAGAGATTTCTGAATCATTGTATGCAATGGCTAGCTTGAATGTTGACCCGGATTCGTTAAATCTTCCTGATCACTTATGGGCGAAAGATGAGAATGATGTTGGCTTGATAAAGAATTGTCCTCCAGTTGTCATAACTCCAAGGTCTACATACAGGCCATTTGAGGGAAGCAGACATTCCATGTCCAAATTCTCCCATTCGTACACCATTGTTTCCCGTAAAAAAAGGGTCAGGGACAAAGGCCAGCCCACAGAATGGAGATTTGTACACCCTGACTGTCAATTTTGGGTTGCTTTTAATTTCACAAAGGTGCACTGCGCGATTCATTAGCTTCCTGAGCTTTGTCCCCGGGGACCACCGTTTTGCAGTATGTTGATGATTTTCTGATTGCAGCACCCAGCCAAGCACAGTGTAGAAAAGACATTTGGCTGAGAATGGCCAGAAGGTCAGTCTGTCTAAGGTTCAGTTTGTTAAACAGCAAGTGACATTTTTGGGCCATATTATCTCACCAAAAAGTAAATCACTCTCAAATAAGCGCGCCGAGGCATTCGTGATATAACCGGACATGTGACTAAGAAGCAGTTAGCATCTTTTCTGGGAATGTGTTCCTACTGCAGAGGTTTCATTCCTAACTATTCAGAGATGGAGGCACCGCTGCGGGCGATGACCTCTCAGAAATTGTCTAATAACTGTCAACTCACGTGAAATGACACAACTTGAGGCCTTTAACAATTTGAAACAAGCCCTATTGTCTCCTCCAACACTGGGAATCCCAGATCCACCGAACCATTTGTGCAAACAGTCTCTGAGAAGGAGGGATACATGATTTTAGATTTGTTACAAAAACATGGAGATAAGCTTAGGCCGGTGGCCCATTTCTCTTTAGAGCTGGATCCAGTGGCAGTATAGTAAAAATCCCTCTACTTTTGTCCCTTTGCTTTTGCCCCGTCTTACAGTGTTCCACACCATCGAATTCCAATGAGCAAGTAGTAAAAGAGCTACATTTTTAACTGATCAATAGTGGCTCCTGAAAAAGGTTACACGTTGTCTGGTGTCTTATGCAGTCTCATGAGTTCCCAGAAATCATCCAGCAGCAAACAGATATGTTTCTAAACTGAACAATAGTGCTCATAGACGGCCAGGAGCGAACAGTTGCATTTCTAATCGAGCTGCTGCACTCACAATTGGGAACCTGGATGGGAAGGAACCTTGAAATGTTGGTGGTGGATAAGACAGGGAGCTATCAGTAAAAGGACCTTTGTCTAATGTTGGTGAGGTGGCAAAGGTGGGGGAACTGAGGTTTTAATCATGACAGCATTGAATATTATTGGTGGAAAACTATTAATGGGATGGATTTATGTAAATTTGAACGTGATTGAAATGTATTTAAAGTCCGAAGTTGGGATGAGCTTTTTTGGAGCTGCTCCCATTGGACCACGCCTGCTGATAATCTTCAGTAAATTGGTTGTGCTGCATCTCTCTGACTTCGCTTGATTTTTAAAAAATTTGATTTCTGACTTGGAAAAAGTTTCGGACTTGGGATTACACTTAAATTTTCCACGACAGCAGCAAGTCTGCCTGTTTGTTTGAAAAACATAGCTGCAGCAGAGAAGACCATAGAGGCCTCCAGAGATCGAGTTGGTTATGCTGATTTAACTCTTTTTGTACCACATGCAGTCTCTCTTCTCTTACAGGACCACAGCGCAGCCCACCTGTTAGCTGCAAGATGTTTAATGTATGCCAAGTGTCACCATTAAACATTGCACTAATCTTAACCCTTCCACTTTTCTTCCATTACCAGAAGACAGTGAACTTCATTACTATGTGGCAGCAGTGGAGCAGATTTACAGGAAGTTCCCATCTCTAACTCTAATCTTGTGTTTTTGCAGATGGCTCTGCCTCGAGAGATAACAAAGGACTAAACTGTGTGGGCCTTGCAGTTTGCTCCGAAAGCGGCACACTCCACAGCGGCACCCTTCCTCGTTCTGTCTGCTCAAGGAGCAGAATTTGTATCTTTGACTGAAGTATAAATTGACGCACAGTAAAGACTATGCATCAAAGGGGGGGTGATGGATATGAAATTTTGTGGTTTACTAAAAGATTCTCAGCTGTGGGAAGGAAAAATAATAATAATAATATTGCCAGTCATGCTCAATTTGCCTAGAGAGTAACTCAGGCGAGCCAGAATGAATTTGAGCCCATTTGCAATTTTGTTTGGTAAACCTATGAACCTTGGCATGGGACCGCCCAGAGGTAAAGCAGCAGGAGCAAGTTTAACAACACTGTGATGATGAAATGTTGCAATACTGTTGTTCTTTGTTTGCTATTCTCCACTCTGTCCATTAGTAGGTTAAAGAATTGTTGCCGAGGACAGCAGAGGGTCCTCTACATGACCTGAGACCTAGTGACCCGATCCTGGTAAAGGAGTTCAGATGGAAGCACTGGAAGTCCTGGTGCTGGACGGGAACGTTTCAAGTGTTGCTGACAACACCAATCACGAGTCTCGGTGAAGTGGGACAAGGGCATAACGGGTATATCCTGCCCTCCGAGCACAGACTCGTGAAGAAAGACAAAGGCTCACCCAAACACTCACCAGAATCCTGGCCTGTTTGAAATATTTTGATGGTAACTGTTATCATCTTACTAAAGATGGTGGCAGGAAGTGCACCAGTGGCAAACAAGGGAAGGACCAAATCACTGCGATAATGCAAAGGTAAATAATGCAAAGGATACTGGTCCCAGTGAAGAGTGCAGCACTTGTACGGTACACTGGACAACTTTAAGTATGATTACTGTGTTAGAGATAGTCAGGAACAAAGATCAGCTTCCACCTGCTGTTAATCTGACTCTTGTGTGCTCTTTGGAAAAATAATGTTGTTGGGTTTAACTGTAGCCCTCTACCGTGGAGGGCCTGGCTGAAACATGACTCTTATCTGCCTGAGCGAATGGGGGAACAGAATTAGGTTGGTCAGACTGTAAAAGTGTAATGTCAATTGGTTTAAAGACAATACGGGGGTAGATGATCTAACCCAGTCCAGCTGTTCAGTTTATGATAGTTCGGGACAGGAACGTCAGTTTAAATGACCTTTTACAACACTATGGGCAAATGATGTAGTAATGTGGGCGTGTGGCCTGAGAGCCTGTATATAATCACCAGAGTCAAAATGGTGAGGTTGTTGTTACCCTGCAATTGTATTTCCAGGGCAGTTTAACCATGATCCATTTCAAGGCAAGCTAGTACATTCACTGTTCCGGGGGGGTGCTACAACCGCAGCACTCAATAAGATAACTGGACTTGCATATCGCTTGTATATCACTACACTGGTGAATGAATGAACTAAGTAATGATCAAATGGAAAATGTGAGACAAGGCGTCATAGAAAATTACAGATCTAACAGACCACATGGGAAATGTTATTGTTATTCCATAAAGATGGATTACAGCTGGTACAGTTCAATCTACACTTCGATGGGACCATTTTGGCATCTGCTACGATGATGGTGACCATTGCTGTTGTTTTCTTGTATCTTTTTGTGTGCACCTTGTTTGTTGCAGTGTTGCATGATGATGGTCCAATGGCTCATCATATCCTGACAAGCACAGTTTCGAATGTTACACACGGAAGAAAAATGTACGCAAAGACAGGTGAAGATGGGATGCCATTTCCAGATCTAACCCAAGACCAGACTGGGTTCAAGACCAAATTTGGTCTTGACACACAAGTGATGAAGTCGACAAAGAAGAATTTTGAATCTCTTTTTATGTTTAACATTGCTCCTTGCATTTCTGTGATTCAGTTATGATTTGATTTGATGGGATTATGATTTTGATCTAAAATGATTTAATTGATTGGATTTGGTTTTGTTTATAGTCAATCATGATCGAGCTGAAACAGATTCTGTGTACTAATTGTCAATGAAGAGAAAAAATTATTAATGATTAATTAATAATCCTGATGATGTTACAAGCAATGAAGATGATGAGGAGTTTTGACATTTTTATGCTTTGATTTGCATAGTTTTTGATTTTGATTTGATTCAATGTGTGTGATCGAGATGTTGACATAACATGATTTAGTGCTTTTGATTTGATCTTAAAAATGAGTAATAATGATTAATGTTTAAATGTCGAATGAAGAAAACAATCAATAATTGAATAAGTTACTGAAGTGTGGATTGGTAATGAATAAAGAAATCTAGTTTTGCCATGTTTTGCCTCGCTACAACACCCACCACAGTGGACTCATAAGTGACCTCACAGTCACGGGATCTAGGAAAAGAGATTAAGGGGAATTCGCAAAGACTGACTGTTATGGGTAATATGGAGAAGTGACTGACCTGACGATATTAGGTAGATGGTTTGTAAAACATGGGTTTCCAGAAGATGATTCTTTCAGTACTAAGGTTTTGAAAGATTTACAGAAGAAATTAAGGGAGGAGTGCCAGGAAGGTAGAAATGGCATAAGTAAGTAAGTAAATAAATAATGAAATTATATTAATAATAAAATTCACATTATGTAATTATATAATAATAAAAGAAAGAATGGTAAAATTAAAGCAACAGAGGCATGTGCACTGAGACTCAAGGTTAAAGACATCATGCCGAAGTAAGTGCTGCAGCTGCACCTCCCGCCCTGGAGAGACAAATGGGATCCTCCCTGAAACCACCCCCTTACGTGCAAACAAACTTATATCTAAATTTAGATGCTTTTAAAATGCCTGATGGCCCGGCTACAAATACTAGGGGCCATAAGGGCAAGGTGGGGGAATGGAGTAAAACAATGGGAGGACTTCTTAGCCCAGGCAGTTTAGTGAGGGCAATAAACCCGAATACTGCAGATGAATGCCCCATGGTGGAAGTAGCTAATCCAGCCTGGGATCCTAATCATGCAGAGACGGGAGATAGAACCATGTTAGTATATAGAAGCTGAATCCATGATGACGTCAAAAAAAAGGCTACTGAATCTGTGACGTCTTCAAAAAAGAATCCTAATCAGTGTTGCTCAGATGTGACGAACCTGATCAATTCGTACCATCTGAATGGCCCTGAAATTCAACAAGTATTCATGGCAATTTTTACAATGGAATGGTTCAGAGTTAGAGGGGACTGGGACCCAATGGACGGTGGGAATCTTCCCGGGCCCCTAGCGCATAATAGCCCACAGCTACTACAGCGAGTAGAGCGACTCCTAAATAGAATCAGAGAAGTATATAGAAAGAGAGCTAATTATGCAATCATTAATCAAACAAAGCAAAAAGAAGGTGAGACAGTCGTAGAATTCAGAGGAAGATTTCAACAAGTCTTTGTAGGAAACAGTGGACTACAAGAAGTTAACGATAACAATGGTGAATTTAGACAACTAAAAAACGCATTACTGGAGGAATTTAGACCTCCTGTTAGCATGTGGATAAGAAAACATTGTGTTCAGCTTCCCACATGTACATTAGATGAGTTCATGAATTATGCCATACATGCAGAGAAAATTACAGAAATAAAAAAAAAACAATCAAGGATAGATGTTTTCTGGCAAGGTGACTGTGAAATGTTTTATCAAGGGAATCAAGGAAGTTGTAGAAACAGAGGAAAAGGAAGGTTTAGATGAGGTTTTAGAGGATGAGGTGGTTGAGGCCGAGAATGGTCCAAAGTTGAGAGATGAAGCATTTTATAACTGTGGAGAAATGGGACATTGGGCAAAGAATTGTCCTAATCAGAAAATAGAATGACTAGATGGAAAACAGGAAGTAGAACAGAGGGAAGAAGATGGGCCAGATGTTTTACTAGGTTTAGAGGATATATGTTATGCAGGATATAACAGACCAGACATTACCTCAATAGTTGAAAATAAACCTGACACATTTTTGTGTGACAGTGGGGCCTGTAGGACAGCAATGAGAGAAGATATAGACTGGTTGTCAGTATTAGAAGACATCATAAAAATTCGATCTGCTAATGGGCGTATTGAAACCAAATTCTTAACTAAACCACTTGCAATAACTGACCCTGCTATGGGATCAACCGTCCATGCTCCTGTAGTACTGGCCAGTTGTTGTCCATATAATTTACTGGTCGAGATGTAATGGTTAAATTGGATATATGTATCATTCCTGACAGTAAAGGAGGAAATAGTGACATTCTTTCAGTAAAAGCTGAAGGTGAGGTCTACTGTCTGTGGACTTAAGACTTACCAACTCAAGAGCAAAGCAATATTCCAGGACAATTGCTAGAGAAAGCTAGAAAACATGTGAATAAGGACTCAGATATGATGAAAGGAGGAGTTACATATGACGTTGAGATTCAAAAGTAATCCAGGATCCGACCCAGCATATGTCACGTGTGGGGTGTTTTTGGGGCACACTAGAGGGCGCTCTGCTCTGACTGAGCACACCGGAGCCTAAGCAGGCACAGGTGTGCATCATTGGGGCTGACTATTTAAGCCCCGATGAGTCAGAGCAGAGCGTGGCTCATTGGTTAGGCTAAGCCTAAATGTAAAGGGTGGTTCTGGTTTAGTTTTGGGTTTTTGGATATCTTGGTTTAGGCTGCAGTTCTCCTGTTCGCAGGTTCTGCTTTGAACTGCAGCCCTTGTGTCTTTGTATTTGTGAACTGTGGACAATAAAGCAGTGCTCCGAACTCCTGGCTCCACTCTGGCATCCTTCCGGTACCCCGCCACCGTTACAGAAATGAGCCGCCAAAACCGGGACGCCAGGAGCCGTGAGGCGTGTCTGGAGGAGCTAGAGCGAGCACTGGGAGCCCAGATTGAGGACCTCCGAGCAGCGCTGCCATCGTGGCAGCTGAGGCGTTGCGAGCGGAGCGGTGAAGGGCAGAGAGTCACTGCCACTGAGATCTCGCGACGCCTGGACCTGCTGGATCGCTCCCTCGCTGGAGTTCAGCAAACGGCTGAAGGAGTGCTGTTGAGCGGAGAGGGCGGCTCGGGCCCTGGTAGAGGTAATGTTATCGGGGCGACCCCTCGTGGAAGGGGCTTCGTTTGCGCCCCTTTCTTTACCCCTTTCTAAACCGACCCCCGCTCTCTTTCCGACTCCCGCTCTCCACCAACCGCAACACTGGATACCCGCCTCCTTCACCGATCACAGCGATCCATCCGCGGAGACAGCGCTGTGCTCCAATCATAGCGGTCCGTCCGCGGAGACCCCGCCCTATGTGAAAAACGGTCAGAAGAAGACGAAAATCCCGCGAGAACAGGGGCAATTCCTCGAGGAAGAGGCTTCGTTCGCGCCCAATCCCTTTCCGGCTCCTGCTCTCCACCAACCACAACGCTGGGTGTCGGAGGAATCCGCCTCCTTCACCAATCACAGCGGTCCTTCCGCGGAGACAGCGCTGTGCACCAATCACAGCGGTCCGTCCGCGGAGACCCCGCCCCGTATGAAACACGGTCATCAGAGGGGTAAAATCCCGCGAAAACAAAGAAAAAAGGGACGATGCCTCGAGGAAGAGGCTTCGTTCGCGCCTCTTTCTTTTCCGGCTCCTGCTCCTCACCAACCACAACGCTGGAAATCGGTGGAACCCGCTGCATTCACCAATCACTGCAGTAAAAGGGGAACTTCAGGAGAAGCAGGCTAGGCACCCTGAACGTGAGAACACAACCAGAGTGAGTAGCAGCAACAAAGTAGAAAAAAACACTTCTGGCATCCGGCAACCGGGGAGGTCGACCAAGAGGGCCCTTCGCAGCAGTGAGAGGGGCAACACGGAGTCGACCCCCAAGCCCGGCACCACGAACCAGTCTGCTGCACCGAAGAAGAGGAAAGTTCGGGCACAGAGGAAAATCGAACATGAGGCTGCAGTAACCCTTCAGGCGCAGGTAAGGAAACACATAAACAGAAAGTACTACCTGAGGCTACGATGGGCAGCCAAGACTGTTCAGCGATATTATAGAGCTAACAAGAGTATGAGGCAAGAAATGAAGTCTTTGAAGGAGAAAAAAAGGGCTGCCGTTGTTCTATAAGCTGCATTCCGAGGGATGAAGACCAGACTCTGAAACTGAAGCACCAGGCTGCAACCACGATACAAAGTGCTTACAGGGCTCACTGTGCTCGAGCACGATACTTATACATCAGACTGTTGTTGCAACTCAGCTGAGGTATCGTTCCACACGTGAAGCCAGAAAACAGAGAGGAATTTTTGAAATTGCTCTCCGTGGCAATGTTCCTGCAAGCCTGCTTCAAAGGTCAGAGGGTCAGAAAGGCGGTGATCCTGCACCATCAGGCAGCTTCCCTGATTCAGGCTGCGTTCAGAAGACACAGGGATGGAGTAAAGTACCAGGCCATAAGGAGGTCAGCCATCTTCATTCAAAGATATTATAGGTCCTACATCAGGGGCAAAAGTGAACATGAAAGATTCCAGGTGTTGAGAAAGTCAGCGATACGCATCCAGGCAGCTTTTGGAGGTTATTTAGTGCGAAAAAATGTTAATGCTATGAACAAAGCTGCTGTCATTATTCAGGCTGCTGGGAGAGTGCACCAGCGGGGATCTGTCTTCAAGAGGCCGCGCTGGGCAACAGGTGGTCGTCAGAGGAGGTTCAGAAGGTGGAGACCGGGACTTCAACAAGGACAGAGGTGTCAGATGTGTAAACATGCTGCTATGTGCTTGCAGAAGTCAGAGGAGCTGGTGAGGGATCAGGCCGTGTGGCGCAGAGAGGCGAGGACAATCCAGTCCCACCTCGGAGGTGAGCAGATCAGCTGCAGAAATGTTCGGTTTGCAGAACAGGAGGAGTTGCTGACAGGACTCTACCAGCAGCTGACCGAAAGAGCCTCCATGCCACAGGGGAACGTCTCGAAGGACGGGGAGACGGAGAAAGAGGAGACTTTGGCTCAAGACAAAGGTGAGTGTCATGGAAGGAGCAGCCAATTCAGAGAGGTCTCTAGATTAGAGATACACACTGTGATGGTTTTCCAAAGAGAGGGACTGAGGAGAACACAGGAACAGAGAAACCAGATCGTAGGCCAGATAACAAGGAGAGTTGAGACTCCAACCACTCGGGAGAAACTGGAGGCTAAAATAGCCACAATGGAGGAGCAGTTGCATCAGAGCAGGGCAGAGCTGAGACGGGTGCAGGACCACAACATCGCTCTGCAGGCTGACCTGAGAGAGGCCCGTTATGAGGCCAGCAAGCTCACCGAGCTAGAAAAACAGGTCAGAGGTATGGAAGTGAAATTGGCCCTCATCGAATCTCAACTCACTTCTCCGACACCAGTGCCTGCTGGAACCCAGAGGGCAAAAGCCAAAACAGAGCATCCGGAGAACAGTCCAGCGGAGAAACGGGTAACGAATGCAGAGAGGGAGCAGCTGCCTTCAGACCCCCTAGCGTGGACTCGCCTCCACAATTCAGCAAACCCAGAACAAGGTGACTTATGGAGGGAGCCAAGTAGAACTCCTCATAGTGGAACCAGAAGCTGGGACACTTCGTCGCTGGGCCCCAAGCGACCAGGAAGTATGACCAAGACAAGGAAAAGGGCAAAAGACACCAGCAAGAATTTGTTCAGGGAAACGGACAGGACCTTCGGCACCGTAGATTCGGGGAGGAGAGACATGCGGAACACGGCTAACGGGTTGTAAGCAGAGTTTAGACTCATTGAAAGACTTCCTCTGTGAACCCTGTAACGCTTCTGTTTAGCTCCCTTTCAGGTTCAGTTGAGTCCAGGCGTTCCGCGGAGTCAGGCGAAGCCTCCGGGGATTTCATAGCCGAGTTCAGGCACCGGGCAAAAAGGTGGACGGAACTGCTGGGATTCCCCTCACCACCACCAGCTGCCTGACATGACTGGTCAGAGGTCCTTTTGGTTTTTTTTTTTGGGGGCCTGACCGTGTGTCCCCACAAGGGACTTCTGTTTGTTATGTAGTTTTGTTGTTCTTGGCCTCCCCCCCGGGACTTGGCCAAGTTTTGGTGCTTCGGGAGCCGCACCTTGGGGGGGGGGGGGGTTCTGTCACGTGTGGGGTGTTTTTGGGGCACACTAGAGGGCGCTCTGCTCTGACTGAGCACACCGGAGCCTAAGCAGGCACAGGTGTGCATCATTGGGGCTGACTATTTAAGCCCCGAGGAGTCAGAGCAGAGCGCGGCTAAGCCTAAATGTAAAGGGTGGTTCTGGTTTAGTTTTGGGTTTTTGGATATCTTGGTTATCTTGGTTTAGCCCGCAGTTCTCCTGTTCGCAGGTTCTGCTTTGAACTGCAGCCCTTGTGTCTTTGTATTTGTGAACTGTGGACAATAAAACAGTGCTCCGAACTCCTGGCTCCACTCTGGCGTCCTTCCGGTACCCCACCACCGTTACAGCATATGACAAACTAGTACACAAACTGGGACCACAAAAAGTATACGTATACAAGTTTACCACAAAGGTATTGCGAGCCCTACTATATTTTCCGCTGCTATAAAAAGTTGTTTAGCTAAATTTACTCCTCCGTGTTCCAGTCAAATATTAGTTTATGTAGATGATATTCTATTCGCATCAAAATCAGTATCAATATGTAAAAAGGATACTTTAGCTCTGCTCAGATATCTAACTGATACGGGTAATAAGGATAAGCTACAATATTGCAAAACTAGTGTTAAATATTTAGGACATACACTCACGCCTGACGGTAGAAAGGTAAATACAGAGAGAAAAACTGCAATATTATCAGCACCTAAGCCTAAAACAAAAAACAAATGATGTCTTTTTTAGGTTTGTGCAATTATTGTAGAGCAGGGGTACCACATTTCACTGAGGTAGTTAGCCCCTTGCAAAAAGTGATCTATGATACACCCCTTAACATGGCCTCCCCTCTGCAATGGACAGAGCAAGCCATAAAGGCATTTATATGAGCAATGAGAACAAGCCAATATTACCTAAATCTATGTATAAGTGGGTGGCAATATTGAGTCATGGGCAATGCCATGTCTCAACAGGAGGGATGGCAGGCCTGGTAAATAAACAATATACAACATATGGATTTAATATTTACTCAAAAAAATGTTTTGTATGGCTTGCCCTGTGTGTTTGAAACATAATCCACAGAGCAACATCAGGCCAAAGAGAGGAGCATTCCCCCCAGCACCTTACCCTTTCCATACAATACATATGGATTTCATTGAACTCCGCAATAGTCAGGGTTACAAATATTGTTTAGTGCTGGTGGATGCGTTCTCTAAATGGGCAGAATTATTTCCCATAAAAACTCCAGATGCCCTAACAGTGGCCAAAGCCATATGCAAAAGAATAATATCCACTTTTGGGGTACCACTGTACAGCGACAATGGCAGCCATTTTGTCAACACAATAGTGAGTAAAATGGCATCGAATTTAGGAATAGACTTAAAAACACACTGTAGTTACCGCCCCCAAAGTGCAGGGTTAGTGGAAAGAAATGATACAGTAAAATCTAAACTAAGGAAATGCATGGAATAAACTGGCAGTTCTTTAACACCGTTTGAAGTATTGTATGGTAGACCATACAGGCTACTGCATTTAGATAGCAATATTAATCACCCTGACGATGATCTGAATCTTGTTGATTATATGAGGAAAATGTTGGGACCCCAGTGCACATAGGGGACTGGGTGTTCACTAAAGTAATTAAGAGAAAAAACTGGTCCAGCCCCTGGTGGGAAGGTCCATACCAAGTACTGCTGACCACCCCAACTGCTGTAAAAATTGCTAAGCGACCCATGTGGATACATTTATCACACTGTAAAAAATCAACCTTAGAAAGTGAGGTAGGAGCCACAAAGGGGGGTTGTGGTGTAGAAGCAGCTCGTCTCAAAGTCAGTGAAGAAACCAGCCACCCCTTACTGCTTTAGGGTATCCTACCACACTTGAAACAATGTTGGAAAAAATTATAGTCCTTATAGTTACGTTCATGGTACTGTTTCAGGTTTTGCTGTTATATTTTTATAGTCCACAGGAAAATTATGACGAGAAACAGAGACATGAGAGGTGGCTGAACAATGCCAATGAACCCCACGGACCAGGAAATGTAACCCATACTTATCACACAAATGTTTGGTATCGCTATGCTGAGTTGGTAGCAAGGAGTAGAAATGTATCAGGATGTTATGTTTGTTCTTTTATGCCAGTATAAAAGATATATGTCATTTGCTCATCCTAGTTTGACTGCTCTCCCATTGCCCTCATCTGAGTCTGAGTGCGTAATTAAGCTGGAAATTAGACCTGGATTAGAACCTGGAAATTAGAGTGGTGTTTGAGCCCCAGTAAGAGTTACGGACCACACCTTTATCATATCTAAAGGTAACACATCACACACAGGGGGGGGAAAAGCAATAAAAGACTCTGGAACGCGGGGCAGCAGTGGCCTAGTGGTTAGGGCGTTGATCGGAGGATCGGGGGTTCGAACCCCTTCCCAATAGGTTGCCCTGAGGTACCCTTGAGCAAGGTGCCATCCCCGTCTTGCTCCTCCCTGCGATGGGCTGGTGACCTGTCCAGGGTGTGACCCCCATCCTTCACCCTGTGTGCACTGGGTTGGACTCCAGCACTCCCCCGCGACCCCGTTTGGGACAAGCGGCAGAAAATGGATGGATGGATGGATATTCCTGACAGCACTAGTGAAGGACACGAGATAACTGAGGCCATAGACTAGATGAAGAAAATCCAACATGCTATGTCCCAAGACAATGTTTACCAACCATGGGACCCCTTCTCCTGGTTCCTATCGGGAGGATGGAAAATGACACTTTTGAAATTAATGCTACCCGTGGTTATTGTGCTTCTATTATTTTGTCTTTTCACAGGAGGTGTCATCCCTTGCTTGAGAGCAATGCTGTCCAGAATGATAGGGCAGTCAATGCAAGATGTGATGCTGAATGAAGAATATTACACCCTCCTGTCAGACAACAAAGAAACTTTCAACTAAGTGTAAATTGTTAAAGGTGTTATGAAAATGAAGGAACTGCAGAAAACTGAAAAGAGATGCAGTACTGGAATTTGTCAATGGAATTTATCAATGATAAACAGGAGGGAAATGTTAAGAAAATCGTAAATATTTATCATTGATGATGAACTGTTGACCTTTTCAGAATTCTTCTTTATTTACGACTTCTGCAAAAAGCTTGTTATGACAGTTGACCTTTGTGCCTGAACCTTACCAGACACAGAATTCCTCTTTTCTGTTTACCATTTTGTAACAAGGAATGTGGGCTAATTGCCGTTTTAAAATCAGAAAAATGAATAAAAGGCTTGCAGAGGGGGAAGCACTTCGGAGGAGGTAGCTGGTGTTGGCTGGTGCCTGGCTCCACTTGCAAGAAAAAACTGCAGATCCTGTGTCTGGTGTTTTCCTTCGTTCTACTGTCTCTGCGTACAGGAATTTTCTGACAACCATACAACAACAAATGTTGTGACATGGTTATCAATAATAAACACTTCACCTGTAAGTGGTTTTATAATTGTAGCTAATAAGAGTATACACATGCTATACACGTGCCATAACTTTGAAGATTAGTCTGACTAAAACCCATCAATGTCCAGCTGGTTTTGGGTGGATACAATGATTTTCTAATGAAGGATATGTTTTTTTCCTCTTAGTAGGAGTATTTTAATAAAAGGATAGTTTTTTGGTTAGCCCCAATCAAATCTATTAAGATCTGTTAACCTGCTAGCTGTAGCAGGCCAGCAGCTATAAATGTTTGATTCAACTAATTCATATTCACGGGTTCCACTATTTAACTATTTACTATTGTTTTGATTAATAGTTGAGATGTAATCATTTAAGGGGCATTCTAGATACATGTTGCTGTAAACAGGCACATCTGAATGACTTGATGGCAAATTTATTTTCAATGTCTTAAAGTGTAACATGTATGCCTATGGTGTTTTCATGTTTTTTTGCCTACTTTGTATCACTGCAAGGGGAAACATACCATGTGACCATGTATCACTATAAATCTCTCAGTATAATTGTCACAAGATTGTCAGTACAATCAATCCACTCTACGAAGCATGAGCAATGTGTAAAAGTCTTGTTGCATTCCCCACTTATGACTCATACACTGTTATTAGGCAAGTGAGGATTAGGATTAATTTTTTATATGGAACAAATTCAGTGCTATCAGTCAGTTGAAAATGTGAATAACCCTGAAGGCTGAATGTTTTATAAAGGAAATGTGAGTTTGAACATTCTCGGGGGGAATACGTTTGTGTGCACAATTATTAAGCAAATATTAGTGTGCAGAATTAATAAGCTAAATGAAAAATGTAGACCAATATAGCCACCCTTCTTTTCAATAACAGTCATAAGCCTTCCTTTCATGGAGTCTGTCAATTTCTTGATCTGTTAACAAATAACTTTTTGTGTAATAGCAACCACTGCCTCCTAGACTTTGTTCAGAGAGGTGTACTGTTTTCCTTCCCTGTTAACCCCCTGTTTAATAAGGGCCCACAAGTTCTCAATAGCATTTAAGTCAGGTGAGGAAGAGGGCCATGCCATTATTCTTTCATCTTTAAGGCCTTTATTGACTAGCCATACAATGGAGTACTTTGATGTATGAGAAGGAGCTTTGTCTTGCCCTTTAGTGAACCAGCCACAGGCCCATACATCTGGTCCGTCCAGAGTCGTTCATCTCATTAGTCCATAAAACCTTTGAAAAATCTGTCTTGAAAGATATGTCTTTGCCCAGTCTTAACATTTCAACTTGTGTCTTGTTCAATGATGGTTGCATTTCAGCTTCCCTTACATTGGCCATGTCTTTGAGCACTGAACACCTTGTACTTCTGGGCACTCCAGGTCGGTTGAAGTTCTGGAATATGACAGCACTGGAGGATAATGGGTTACTGGTAATTTCACATCTGATTCTTCAGGTTCTGATTGTTCATGGCTGATGGTTCTTTGATCACGCCCCAATATCTTTCTACTACTATCAATTTCAAGAGAGCTACGTTTCTACAAAAAAAACTTTTTTTAACCATTTTTGATTTTTCAGAGTCAGTGATATCTATAATAATATAGAAATTTTGGCCCATTTTGCCTGAGGAAAAGAAGTTGGCAAGCAATTTTGTACACCTTATACAGTATAGGTTATACACATATAGGCTGCACACTCTTTCATTACATAAACACACTTACATTCAAATAGCATTCAAGTTTACAAACCTTGGAGTTATGAATAAAAATCATGATATGGTTTATACATACTCACTTACCTAATTATTGTGCACACAGTGTATTTTAAAATTGTTTACTTATTGTAAACAATGTATTAACTTCTCACAGTAGTTTTTGTTGGCAGTTCTTTGTGTGCAGAGAACTTTTAATGAGAGCTTTTAATGAGCAGTGTGTGTACATACACTGATGAAGAGATCCATTTTATATTTCAATAGATCTAGGCAGCTTGTGTGTTAGTGTGTACATAACAGCTCACTCATAATCCTGCATTTTTGCTATTTATTTCAACAAAACTACTGTTTAAACATTTTTACAGACAAAAAACAAATCCTTTAATTAATTAGTAACAGTAACTTTATTTGTTCTTTACAGTAGGAAATGTGAAAGTATAATGTAGTGGATTAAAGTACAAAAAAATAGTTTTAGAGTTCATCAGAAGTCATTTCCTCAATAAATTCATTAATGTAGTTCTCACAGAGTAAGGGGTTAATCAAACAGAAGAAACCCAGACACTGAGCTCAACACTGTGTGAGGGAGAGTAAAGGTAAAGAAATTCACTTTTCCACAAATGGTGTGACTTAAAGGATGCATATGTTAATACAAACCGCTGTATTGCTTCACTGATTGAGTGGACTCACAATGCAGGTGTCTGTTAGGTGTCTATTAGGGACCATGATGATTTGGTGATATTTATGCATATCTAATAAACTTTGTCTTTCAGCAAAATTCAGTTATGCTGACAGATTCAACTGAAGTCTTTCAAACAACTGAGTCTATTATAGGTTTTACACCCTTTTCAGTCTTCCTTTACATAGATGCATTGGTGCCCTAAGAGTTCAGACTCACAGATGATGAAGACAAAACAGCAGAGGGAAAAAAAAACAGGCAAGAAATAATATCTCAATGACCACATTTACACACTGCTATCCATCTCAGCATGTTTTTGTTACAGTGCATTTTTCATTTACATTTGTTAGTTTTCTGGGATTCCACAGCATTTCTCCTCACTTCTTATTCAAAATAAGAAGTGTTGCTTTATGTTATACATGCTCACAATATACTCATTTGATGTAACAGTGAAGGAGAACATCTTCTTATTATATTGCATACTGCCACAGGTAGGCATGTGTAATGCCAAGATTGTGGGTATGTTATTATTGTGCCACTATAAACTTGTGAGTTGGAAAAAAGTATTTGGGTTTGTATAAACATGTATGTGTTTATGTATACAACAGGGGTTTTTAGCTCTAATCTTTGCCACCTGTTGCACAGTTTCAGGTATTCTTTGTCCCTAACATTCCTGATTCAGTTCATGAATGACATCCAAAGTACTTTATGAGCTATATCAGGTGTTGGGACAGGAAATAGATGAAACTCTGCAGGGTAGTGGGTTGAAAAGCACTGATGTAGACTCATGCTGTCCTCTTGGCCTTTATGGGATGTCTCGATCTAGTGGCCTTTCACTCTCAGCAACGTCAAAGTCGAGTTCTCCATCATTTTCGGCGGTAGCTGAAATACACACACACATGCGCCAATGTTTATGTTCTCTCTTAAAGAAAGAAAGGTTGAAGTTGTCGTTCAGCGTTAAGAGAGCAGATGGTCAAAAAAGTCTGCCAATTTTCCTGCTCTAGCACACCAACTAACATGGAAACAAACTGGTAAGTTGAATTAGGTGTGTTTGAGCAGAAAAACAACCTATCTGTGCAGGAATGTGTATCTCCAGGATTCCCAACCTGCTGCAGATAAAATGCTTTGTAAGTAAAGTGAGGTGTGACTGCAGAGAATGTGAGAAGTGTTTTATTGTTATTTTGCATTTTTACCAGGCATGTCAGCTTCAGCCAGAGTCACTATTTTGGCCACATCATTCTGAGCCTTTGAGACTGCACCCTCCCATACAGGACCTACAAAACACACACACACAAAGAAATATATATTTTTTTACATACCTAATTCATGCTCCAGGCACTACATATGTCCCGCTCTAAAGGGTGCAGTAATAGGAGGAATGCATAGCCATTCCATTGGCTTTTTCAACAGTACAGACATGAATACAAGAAAAGAACAACATATATATGTGCATACAAAAGAAAGAGAAAAAAAAACTAATGCATAAAAGGGGTGCATGAAAACTATCCTATAGATATGACACCATTGCTATTAGACCTGTTAACCACAGGGGGCTCAAACACTGCCGTGAACTCTTATATAATAATGTAGAGTAAAGCATATCTGCAATCTTATTCAAGATAAGTAGGTAAGATAATGAATGGATAATAAATAATTATGAAGCTGATTTGTACTGGATTAAGTTTCTTTATACTTAGTCAAATGTGAAGTGAAGTGAAAGTGACAACTTGTCATTGTGAGCACACCGGGATTTGAGACCCATGACCTTCCGATCCTGAGGCCTAATCCCAAACCTGTAGGCCAGTGCTGTCCCTGTGTAATGGCTTGTTGTATTCATACTGCCTAATAAAATAATAAAGCAGAATAAGATAATGTTTGTACTGGCTCTCCATGATGTGAGTATAAGCACGTACAAAGCTGTATGCAAGAACTCTTAAAAGGAGTGACACGTTGGATAGCAGCATGCAGTACTATGGCTCCTTGTCCCTACTACTACATTACAGGGTCTGTTCAAGATTTAACAATACCCACTGTGTTCAAGAGCAGGGATGGACAAGTTGTCTGTGGGTGTGAAACACAGTGCAAACCCCTAGACACCTACTGAAATTGTTCTTGGTGTTTTTCACGTGAACAAACATCATTTACAATAATATACTGTGGCTATTGAAAAGGTTTATTTCCAGATTTCTTTTATTACATCAGTTCAAATTATCATCTTAAACTTGAAGAACTTGAAAAATGAAGCATTAATTTAGCCAGGTATTGAATAAGTATAACTAGGTTTCATTAGGGGATGTTTCTGGAAATATAACATTGACATACATAATATCACTACTTTATTATAAATTTAATATGTATGTATTGTAATAATCATGGTTTATTGAGCAAAAACATGCTTATAGTTCTGATAATGTTTGAAGTATTTTATGCACTTATTTCTCACAAAAGAGTTACATGTTATATATATATATATATTATATATATTACACCATGTATCTAATCTGCAGGTTCCTACACCTGTTCAATGTATATTCATGCAAATATTCATGTATATTCATTGTTATAACTGGTTATAATTGATCAATCATTTTCAAATCAGACTCACCAATAAAAAATCTTCTGTGTCAATTTATAAACAATACTTTTATCAGCTGGAATTTTAAAAAAGACATTACAGAACCATATTTTAACAGAAGACTTTCAGTCCAACTACAACAAACTGTGCCTCTACATGCTCTTGACCAATTAGAAGGAATCCAGACACACATGTAATGTGTACAAACTGACCCAGAAATCCATTCATTATATAAATTATATATATATATTTAATGTAGGCTGACACAACCACAACTAGCCAGATACTGGCTGGTAGTGTGCAGAGTTCATGAGTCCATCCTAGCTACAAATATTTAAACACAACATATCAAAATAATCAATGCAAATGTGTAATTTTTACATACAATTTTTGTGGTAGTATACAGTTTGGGATGCTATCATACTATTAGCATCTACCATTAACAAAAATGTGTGATAACACATTACACTGTAACACATTTGAGTAATATATTTTTCATTGTTTATATTTTACACTGATAGCAAAATATTTCTTATGTTTGAAACATCCTAGTTAGTACTAAGCAAAAGCAAGCTAAGACATCCACACACTAAAAGACAGGCTCAATTTCAGAAAAGAAGCATTCTGCTGAATAAAGTTAAATTAATTTAAATTCATCTGATGCAATGCATTTGTGTCTGGTATTTGTATTTGAATGGGGAAAAGAAACTTGTTCTAGCTTGCAATGAGGCAGGGCTTTGTTTAGAGATCTCTGATGCTCCTTTACATTTCCTACTATGTTGATGCTCTCCAGGCCTTTTTATTACATTGTAATTAAACTAGTTTTAATGTTTATTTTAGTTATTGATTATTATATAACTTAATTTTTAAGTAACATGCAGGCAATCATAAGGAACTGCTCAGAAATGATCTGCAATGCACATAAAAACTTTGGTTTGCCAAAGACAGGTGTGGCTGCAGTTTTTTGTTTCATGTGAACAGAACACTCCTAATTCCACACGGCTAATCAGTTTAATTAGATGCACTTTAATTATGTTGGAATTTAAAATGTGCTACCTGGACTGGCCCTTTCAACAAATGTTTAGAAACTCCAGCTAGACGTTAGAAAGAATTCTCCCAAAATTCAAATTCCTTTGCACACACATTATACAAATTGCAGTATCATTATCAGTTTAATGTGATTTTTCTCAGATGGGATGGATCCTTTCATTAAAAAAAAAAAAAAAGTACATACACATTGGCATTAGACATGCAGCAAGACTGCCAGTGCACATTAAGTGAGATTAATGATAAATGTTAATGTTTAATCAAGAAAAATATATATTATCTTACCCTCAGGGTCCTTTGAGGCCTGCATGGCAAACTGCTCAGAAGGCTTTGCTTCTGTGCTAGTTACTGCAACTGATGTATGCTCTTGTGTAGCTTGCAAAACTGCTTCAACTGCTGCTGCAGCTGCCAGCTGCACCACTTGATGAAGCTCTGGACCACTGGTTGCTTGAGCATTATGTTCCGGGTGCTGCTGCACTGCTCTTGTTGCAGGCTCCTCTACTGCACTAAGATCTCCTTTAGGTGACAAAGCCATTTCATTTGAGCTGGGCTCAGATACCATAGTTGATTCTAGAGGCAAGGTGAGTTCCCGAGCTAGGGCAAGTTCTGCAGCTGGGGCAGGTCCTGCAATTGGAATTTGCTCTGAAAATGGCTTGGCCTCTGCAACTGGTTCAGGTTCTGGAGTTATTTCTGCAAATTGTGTGGGTTTTGGAGCTGGAGCAGGTTCTAAAACTGGTGTTGGCTCTGAAAATGGCCTGGCTTTGAAAAGTAGTTCAGATTCTGGAGATGGTTCTGCAAATTGTGTGGGTTCTGGAGCTGGAGCAGGTTCTAAAACTGGTGTTGGCTCTGGAAATGGCTTGGCTTCTACAACTGGTTCAGGTTCTGGAGCTGGGCCTGATTCCGCAGGAGCAGGTTCAGTAGCTGGTGTGGTTTCTGGAACTGGAGCAGGTTGAGGAGCTAGAGAGAGTTGTACATCAGGAGTGGGCTCTGGAGATATTAGGGCAATAGTAGGTTCTGTAGTGGTTTGATCTCGAACTGGTAACACTTCTGGCACTTGTGCAGCTCCTGGTGCTTTAGAGGCTGCTTCCAGTGGGACTGCAGAAGCTACAGGTACATCAGAAGGATGTACCTCAACTAGGCAAGCAGAATTTGCTCCAACACTCTCAACCTGTGCAGTAGCCTCTACAGGACTTTCCTCTTCTATAGCAGTACTAACAAAAGCAGCGTCATCTGCTATAACCACCTCTGCTTCTACCTCCTCAGGTGCTCTACTCTGAATCAGGTCACTCTCTGGTGTTAGCTTGGACTCAACAGCTACTTCCAGTTCAGCAATCTGCAAAGCCTCACAAGCAGCAGGAATCCCACTGTTCTCTTGCCCAGGGCCCAGTTCCTCCAACAGGGCACACTGAACTGGCAACTGCATCTGGTCTGCAATTGTTTCAGCATCTTCTGCCACCATGCCATTACTGGCAACTAGAGTCACACCAAAAATCACATATTGATAATGAAAAAAACCATACTGTTTTGACAGAAAACAAATTTTCATTATCATTATAAACTGAATTTGAGAATAACTCAGTTGCGACTGAAGCATTGAAAAATCTCCACAGAACTTACTCATGTAAGTGTATTTCCTAAAAATAAAATGATTTGTTAATCATATTCTTGTAAAGACAAATAAGAACTGGGTTATATCAGTGGTTAACATTAAACAGCCACTGGCGAAATGGAAGTTTATCAGGCTGGAGATCAGTAACCATGAAAAAGTGAAAAAGCACATTAAAAAATCGAATGGAAATCTATTTTTTATTGTAAAGTTAAATAGGATTCCCCATTTAAAATGTGATTTGTTAACTGAAACTCTTCTTGATTGTATTGTTTCTTAATACAAACTGAACTGAAAAGTTCAATGATGACAGAAAATGATAAATGGAATCAGGAAAAATATAACATGTTACTGGAATATGAAAACTGAAAAAAAACTGTCCATTTAGCAATTTTCAGTGAGCAGTTTAAAAACAAATGCATTACAGATGAAACCTCTGTCCTTTTGGAAGGTAAATATACCAAAGTCTGTTTTGATTGTCATTGCATCATGAACACTGAAGCTGATATTAAAGGCTGCTGTTGGTGTCCTCTTCTGAAACTGATACTGGGTTTAGCCTGAAGCTCTCGCTTCCTGCTGCTGCTGGAGAAAGGATTCTACAGACAGCGAGCAACCACTGGAATGGAATGTGGTGATTCAGCACAAAATATGAAAATAGGATAAAAGAAGAAAAACATTCTCTCATATTAAGTTTCATTTCATCCTATCACGTCTACAAAACAAGAACTTGTCTTTGTACAGGGAACATGTTAATAGCATGGTGTGAATGTTTCAGGTAAGAAAGAGAAAACCAAAAACTATTGACTGTAAACAAAGACTGACAGTAAACAATGTATGCAGAGTCTAGAAAAAGTGCAGAGTTGTGTATTGATAAAACTACAGCAAAATTGTGTAAAAGCAGAATTTTTCCACCACTTTTATTTTGAGAAAGTAACCTACATTTTTTTCTGAGATTAAGGTTAGGATGATGTGTACCACATGGCTCAAGCAATATAAAGAAATGTATATTCTAAACTGTTCATGTGGATCATATACAACAAATAAACCCTACTTTTGCCTTTAGTGAAAGTTTGAAGCTCCTCAATATCCTCAAATGGACCTGCAATTTCCTGCTGGTGTAAACTGGTGCAGAAAAACACTCTGCAGGAGCCAAGACTAAAGCTGGCCAAAGATGACAGACCCTCCTGTCTAAACAGTCTGCAGACAGTTAGAGACAGCAAAAGGGGAGAACTGTTGAGCTGCTACAGACAATGTGCCACTGTTTTGTCCATGTCACAACATCCACTGCATTTATGACCTAAGCATGTCTGAAGTGTGATGGCGCACAATATTCCTAACTGTTCTGTTCCATCTCAAAAACAATGGCACTCTGATGTGCAACAGCACTCCAGTACTATTCCTTTTGTTTCATTACAAACAGATATACTGGTCTTCCTACAGAACATATAAATTTCTCAGAAGAAGGCTTTGTAAATTGTAAAACATGTTCCTTTTTAAGTTATCTCCCAAAACAAATTATCACTTGCCTAATAAAATGGTCTAATTTAATGAAAGATTCTAAAGAAATTTGTATTTTGATTCCCCTGCTGCAGTGCTTCACATCTATTCAGAATTTACTGGGGTGGTGGTCTAGTGGTAGGGTACTTGCCTATGGACCTATGGCTCAATAGGTCCCAGGTTTGAATCCCACCTCTGGCACTACCACCACTGGGTCCCTGAGCAAGACCCTTAACCCTGAATTGCTCCAGGGGGGACTGTCCCTGTAATTAAGACATGAAAGTCGCTCTGGATAAGAGTGTCTGCTAAATGCTGTAAATGTAAATACTGGCCATCAGTCCACCATACAAAGGGGTAAGATATCATCTTGTGCATTGAAATTAACACTGGTTGTGTCTGGACTGAGATATACTGGCCAATGCAAACAGCTCACAGTTTTTTATTATTATAATGTGGAGATCATTAGACTAGGTTTGATTGTCAAACAGATTTCTTTAAAATCCTTTTAGTCCTTTTCCTTTTCAGCACTATAACATTTTTAAATCCACAGATTTTTTTATGAAAAAAAAAACTTATTCAGTTCAAATGGTGGAAGCTGAGGATTGCAAGGCAGAATTCAGGCAGGAGTTAAGATGGGAACTGGGAGGTAATGAAGAGTTAAAAGATTGCTGGACAACTACTGCAAAACTAGTGAGGAAAACAGCTAGAAAGGTACTAGGTGTGACATCTGGACAGGAAAGAAGGAGGATACGGAAACCCGATGGTGAAACCCAGGAGTCCAAGAGAGAAGAGGCAGGTGAAGAAGAACTGCCAGAGAGATTAAGAAATTAGACAGGAGTACAAGGAGATGAAGCGCAGGGTGAAGAAAGCAGTGGTGAAGGCTAAAGATAAGGTGTAAAATGAATTTTATGAGAGACTGGACAGTAAAGAGGGAGAAAAGGACAAATACAGATTGGAAAGACAGAAAGATAGAGCTGTGAAAGATGTGCAGCAGGTTAGGGTGATAAAGCATAGAAATGAAAATGTACAAACAAGTGATCAGAGTGAATTGAGCAGATGGCAAGAATACTTTGAGGGGCTGATGAATGAAGAGAACAAAAGAGAGAGAAGATTAGATAAAGTGAAAATACTGAACCAAGAAGTGCAACGGATTGGCATGTGGAATTAAAAGCATGAAGTAGATGAAGAATGGAAAGGCTGTTGGTCCAGATGGCATACCTGTGGAAGCATGGAAGAGGATGCCTGAGGAGTGGAGACAAAGTGTACTGCACCAATTTTCAAGAATAAGGGTGATGCACAAAGTAGACAGAGTGGTACAGGAGATGTATGAGGGCAGTGTGACAGTGGTGAGTGCTGCATTAGTAGTGATGGATGCATTTAAAGTAGAGGTTGGATTGCATAAAGGATCAGTGCAAGTATGAGCCTATTCATGTTTGCAATGGAACAGACAGGAGTCCCCACGGACTATGATGTTTGTTGATGATATTGTGATCCTTAGAGAGCAGTAGGAAGCTGCTTGAGGAGACTTTGGAGAGATGGAAGTTTGCTCTAGAGAGGAGTGGAATGAAAGTGAGTAGGACAAAAACAGAATACATGATTGTGAACAAAAGGGAGGAAAATGGAATGGTTAGGATGCATGGAGTAGAGGTGACAAAGGTGGAAGAATTTAAATACTTGAGACCAGCTATGCTATATGTGTTGGAGTCTGTGGCACTGATCAAAAGACAGCAGGCAGAGCTGGAAGTGGAAGAGCTAATGTTTTCATTGGGTGTGATGAGGATGGACAGCATTAAAAATTAGTATATTAGAGGGGCATATCAGGTTAGATGTTCTGGAGACAAAGGTAGCAAACCAAGCGCTGGTTTGGACATGTGCAGAGGAGAAATGAGGATTATATTGGGAGGAGGATGTTGAAGATGGAGCTGCCTGGCAAGAGGAAAAGAGGACAACCAAAGGTTTATGTTGTGAAAGAGGACATGCAGCTGGTGGTTTGAATGAGGAAGAAGAGGACCGTAAGAAATGGAACCAGATGATCCACTGTGACGACCCCTAAAAGGAAGTAGCCAAAAGAAGAAGACCATTTTGATCCAAGGGTTCATGTTGATATACTATTGTGTTCCACAACAGAAGAGATACCTGCATACCTATGGGCATTTAAAGTTCACCCTCTGATTTTGGAGGAATAAATGAGTTATTATATATGAGATTATTTTATCCAGAAATTTTCTGAAGTAGTGATGCAAAGCTCATTTGAAGACAGACCAGTTAATCAAGAACTGAGAGATTTCTGTCTGAGGCAGCTACTGAACTGTATTTAATTATACACATTCTCTACTTCAAAACCAGTGAACATCAAAATGTACATGACTCATGTTAATCAACTCCTACACAGCACTGCTTTTCTCTATTTTATGTCTATTTTATAATATCATAGATCAAGTGAAAAAGTGATCCATTTAAACTAACAAAAATACTTAAGTATAAGTTGTCCTGCAATTATATAACAAATAAAACCAATACATTTTTTAATCAGAACTGAAAATTCTCCAAATTCACTTTCCCCAATTTTTCCTGGAATATTCCAGCTGTATGTTTTTTCTAAACAACGCCGGGGTAGTTTTTCTACTCTTGGGTTAAGCCAGTTGAGTAATACATTTGCATTTATGGCATTTAGCAGACGCTCTTATCCAGAGTGACTTCCATGTCCTAATTACAGGGACAGTCCCCCTGGAGCAACTCAGGGTTAAGGGTCTTGCTCAGGGACCCAGTGGTGGTAGTGCCAGAGGTGGGATTTTAACCTGGGACCTCTTGATCCATAGGTCTGTAGGCAAGTACCCTACCCACTAGACCACCACCACCCTAATATTGTTGGTTTACTTTCCTGAAGATTACGCATAATTTTTTGCAAAAAAATTAAAATCCTGTTTATCACTACTATTGCTTATTTCGGCAGGCAGTGATGGCCTGGTGGTTAGGGCATTGGCCCCATGATCGTAGGATCGGGGGTTCGAACCCCTTCCCTGAGATAACCTTGAGCAAGGTGCCGTCCCTGTCATGCTCCTCCTTGCGATGGGCTGGCGACCTGTCCAGGGTGTGTCCCCTGTCCTTCGCCTGTGAGCTGGGATGGACTCCAGCACTCCCCCGTGATCCCGCTTGGGACAAGCAGCAGAAAATGACTGACTGACTGACTGCTTATTTCCAGTGTTTCAAATATGTTTTATTTGACTGTATGGATTTAATCATAGTGAGTGAGGAAGTCATTCAAAGTTCAAACAGCAGGCAATGAAGGAGAGAAATGGGTACTGATGTCACAATGTTTTCTGCAGAAAATTAAGCTGCAATGAATAATAATAATAATAAAAAAGTTTGCATCAGTTGTATTTAATACATTTTGAGTATAACAAACCCACATTATCAAAATGTCATCAAACTATTAAAATTCAAGGCTTCAATTTAAGACTTTTCTTAGATACAAAGACCACCAGTATAATGAAGATTCATTCACCACCAAATTTATTGATCAACAAAAGCAGTTTTAACTTCTTCCACTGTTTACTAGATGTATGTAAAATCCTACAAAGCTACATATAAAAAGCTGGAACAAAATATTTTTTGTTTTGTCTGGCCAACTTCATTTAATTTGTTAATATACATCCATCCCTGCATTTTAGACCTGCAACACATTGAAAAAAGAGTTGGGGAACAGCAAGGGCTGGTAATGAGGTAAAACAAAACAAGTAATGTTAAAAGAGGTTTGTCAACAATTGCATCAGAAAATTACTAAAATGTTTTAAATCAATGTTTCTCAAGGAAATATAAATGTGATTGGCATATTTTACTTCTACAGAACATAGTTAATTAAACCATTCAAGGGGTTTGGAAGAACTTCAGTTAATAATGGGCAACGGCACAAACCTAAGTCCAATGCTTCACATGGTACTGGATTAAGAAGCATATTTCAACAATATCTGATATTACCCCACAGGCAAGGGGTTGCTTTAGCAAAAGCATTACAATGGCAATGGCAATGGCAAGCATTACAATAGATAGTTATAGTCACAAAAAATAAAAATAATGTTAAAAAAACATTGACTTCTCTGGAATGCATCTGAGTTGGTTCGTTACACCGTGAAAATGTGTACTGTGGTTTTTGTTTGTGTGTTTGATTGATTAAACAAAAGGGTGTGTTGAAATGTTAATGCATTTTTCAACAAGATCATTCAAGCCACATTCTGTATACATCAGTAAAGGAAGGGGGATTGAAGAAAAGGGTTTGGATAATGGACTGGCCGGTCTGCAGTAGAGAATGTGCAGAAAATTTTTAAACAAGAAAATACAAGAAGACAATCCTGTACTGTTGTACACATTAAGACTTGATATCTTCATCTTTACAGCCCCAACTGTTTTTGAAATGTGCTTCCTGAAATGCAGGTCTGGATATACATTAACAAATTAAATCAGATTAAACAGACAAAAGACTGAATATACTGGGGGTCATACGGTCTGCAAAGAAATAAAAGTAAACTTAAGAATCACTGTTTCCCCCCATACTGTCCCCTTTCCCAAAATCTATCTGACCGACTTATTTCAACTGAGATACTGTACATTTACTGTACCAAAACTTTCCTCAATAGTCTGGGGGAAGAATAGTCCATTATCTGTACCAATTATATATAATGAAACTAAATAAAAAAATAATAATCTAGAATATGCTGTTATTACATAAAAACAGCAAAAACAACCATGCATCCCTGGTAAAGTTAGTCCAGCATAGTGTTAAAATAGAAGCAAGGGTTGAGTCGTTTAAACAACCCAACTTGCATGTTGTCTATATGAATTTCGTCAATGAATATTTTTAATAAAATGAAGAAAAGCTAATACACGTTATTTTATACCTTAGGTTCAAGATTCTTAAAACATCTGCTCATCAGTTATTCATATGCACTCAAATTTACATTAACACATTTATTTTATATAAATATCAAACATTTATCGGGCTGTTTTTCTTTGCATTTGCTTTTGGTAAGGTGTAATTTAAAGCTGAGGACTCTATACATTAACCCCCTTACTATGTTTACAATGTTCGTTTTTGTTCAAAGCCCAAACATTATGGTGGATCTATGGTAAAGTCTACTGAATTAAAACGCCAACTCAGCATATCTCAGATTAAAATTTGTACGTGTTCAAAGCGAGGTTGTTTGAAGACACAAGAAAAACAAACGAAAAGGTCTTACCAAAACCTGTGTCTCTGTTGGCCTCCTCAGGTTTAGTGCCTGGTCTGTTTTCCTGAGCAACGGTCTGAGTGCTAGACGATGAACAGCCCATGTTTTAGCCGAGGCTGAGTATATAGAAAATAAGGATTTGTGACCTCTTAGGTATGAGAAAACAAACTATTTTTAGATGTCTATGAGACACTGCATCGCATTATCTTTCTTTTCCTCTCTGTCTGAACATGACCAGCCCTCCCCTTTACACTACTGTATTGCGGTACGTTGTGAGAAGCACGACCAGCAGAACAGCAGAGTTGGCAGGCAAATGCCCCAATCTCGGTTATGATTTTGTTGGGATGAGACGTGAAAAAACGTTGAGAGCATGCGTAGAGAACTTCACCTTGCGATTCTACCGAAAGCAGAGCGTCAGCGTATATAAGAGCTAGATAGTATATAGTGAATGCAGTGACAGTGTGGCAGTGTTTAAGTTTCAAACCAAGTTTAAACTTTGTTGAAGTAAAAAAAAAGAAACATTTTAATTACTGCACCAAATCTACTGTAGGTCTATAAATGACAGCATAAACAATACGGCGACTTGCAAGAGTGATCTTCACTGATAATGATAATATAATGATATATAATATAATGATAAGTTACACTAGTCATTTTTTCTGCATTTCACTCATTTCATTATTTGTACCACAAGGTTTTGAAATCTATGCGTTTGCGATTATTGCAATGTCGCCATCTGCTGTATGGACATTTAAACCATGTCGGTTTATGCATTTTTTAAGTAATTAAAGATAGCTGCTGTTTAAACATATGAAATTACATTAAATGGGTAATATTACAGTGTACATAATAATGTCCATCAGGACAGTTTCTTTGTCCACAGAACATGCCTAAAAAGTCTGGAAATAACTAACGCCACATTATGCAGACTAGTTTTTTTTTTCTTAAACTTCATTCTCACTAGGTTGAAATAAAAAGAGAAAAGAAGCCAATCCAGTGTCAGTTCCCTCCTTGATGATGCAATCTAATACTTTACACACACATGATGAAGTAAAAGAGATGTTTCAAAGGGTAACAGTATGTAAGAGTGCTGTCAGGAGCATTACTTTTCAGATAAGTTGATGGTTCTTATAGATGGAAACCAAGATCCTGAGACTGGCCACACAAGAGCTGTTCTTTTGATCCTGCAGTGTCAAATAGCCATTTTAAAAATATAGAACAATTATCAGGATACATAGAGCCATTGGGCTAATTATGCAGTGAATACAAGAAAACAACAAAAAGAAGATGGCACCAGATGGCGTGGGATGAAATGAGGACATGGGTATACAAGCTAAACAATCACACAATCAAAATAGTGTAAGTGCAGACAAAATGGAAGAAAAACAATCATAAAAAATATGGCAGGAGTACAGGGAAAAATCTGTCATCTGTCTCCATTTCTTCTGGTCCTATGAATCTCCTTCTTTCACGTCGACTGCCTGCATGTCCTCACATCAAACTGCTCCCTCACCACAAATATTACAGTGTCATTTACAAACCATTATAGTCCAGGGGAACTCTTGTCTAATCTCGTCTATTAACCTGCCCATTACTACAATGTATCTCCTTCTGTACACTTCTCCATCAACACCATCAGAGCATGGAACATAAGGTTAGTGAACCAGGAAGTGCAACTTATTAGCATGGTATAGGTAAGGGCAGCTATGAAGAAGATAAAGAATGGAAAGACTGTTAGTTCAGATGACATAACTGTGTTTAGGAGAGATGGCAGTGGAGTTTCTAACAGTCCTGGAAAGCAAGCGGATGCCTAAGGAATGAACAGGAAGTGTACTGCCACCAATTTTCATGAAAAAGGGTGATGTGCAAGGCTGTAGTAACTATAGAGTTAACTATAGAGTTGATGAGTTGAAGTTGAAGCTATGGGAAAGAGAAAGTATAGAGAAGGTCAGAGGAGTTGCATTGTGCCTTTGTGGATAAACGGGGCAGCCGAATAAAGAATAAAAATAAAGATTATCTGATGTTTGTTTTAACATTTAATATACTTTATTTGTTCTAATTTATTTTTTCATTTTGAGAAAACACTTGTATTTCCGTCTTAATAAGTGGAAAGTAGAATCTCTAGACTAGACCATGAAGAATTATTTATAAATTCCCATTTCGAAATTACCACTTGAGGGCGTTTCTGAGCAATTTCCAAGATGGCGAAACTAGAGCACGTGACGGCACCATTAGCTAATTTTTCCTCCTTCTTTCTTCCATTCCTATGCGTCCTCAGTCCATGAGATGGCGGTAAGGTACTTTATAGGTAGCTATAAAACCTATAAAGAAGGAGAGATGTTAAGATAAAGTGCATGGTACGAGTTACCGCTTGAGTGCAATGCTGCATATAGATTATCTCAGACGGAAAGCGTTGGGTCTCACCAAAGTAAACCATTAGTCCTTGTTTTCTAAACCAACCAAGGCTACAGGAAGAAATGGGTGCGACACGTGGCTGCTTCTCTGAAACGCTGTTTTAAAAAAATATATATTATTTTGAGTTTCCTTAGTTTGTTAACGTGGTTTTGAGATTTAAAGTTGTTGTTCTAAATATTTCTAATTGCACATTACAAGACCACATGGCAAGAGACTCGTCCCACTTGTCTACTTTCCTCGTCTAATGCAACAGACGAACACTGATGGCAACATTTTAAAGTCTAAATTCTCCACTGTAGCAGGGCATTATAAAGCCATAAACAGTGCAGGGCGAATGCTGAAGATGATGTGAAAGGGCAAGGTTTAACCTTATCCTGCTGTACATTTTGTATATCTAATCTAGTGTTGTTTAATGGAGGCTTTCGTTTTTGTCATGTTTTAAGACTTTTTTTTTTTTTTTTTTTTTTTTTTCCCCCCAGGAAGTCTGAAGCAATAGTCCAGGTTAGTTGACGGCCATGCACCAGTACTGCGAGGATAGATTTGGACACAGCCTATAAAAACTAAGGAGTTTGCTACCTGGCTATCATTGACCCTGGTGAGTCTGGAACACTGATGGTGTAGTTCAGATGCTTACACCGTTTCTAGCATGTTGGAATTATACATTGAATTACGAAGGCGAATTATTCTCACCTGTTGGACCTCTTCGTGGTTTACGCAGGGCTGGAATTTCGCCAGAATGACGAACTAGCAAGAGACTGGGGATGAGGCTACTGTGCCTTATCTGTGCTTTACCTGCAATGCTAGTGACATTAGTGCTAGATATTAAGCCTAGCATTTCACTGTGCTCATTTTCTATGTCCATTTCTGCATCAGTGCTAAGTTTGCAGTAGGGACGTAAAGTATTTGGTCAGTTCATTGCCATTGTAATGTCGGTTTCTGCAAAACTGATATTGCAAAATGTTAGTCCAGGTGAGAATTCAGCCACAGTGCCAGGTCAGGGTTATTGAGTGTTTTGCTGAAATAAAGTTTTTATGTATTGAAACAAAAGATTCATTTGGCCAATCTTAAATGTTAAAATAAATGGAATTGGCACAATGTTAAAGGGGTCCGTATTTAACTCATTTTGTTTAATTTGTTGTCTTTCACTTGAACAGTGTTTTTCTGAGTGTTTTCTGAGTTACTACAATGCAGTGATATGATGGCAATGATAGAATTTTGATAATGTACTTTGCAGCCCTAGTTTGTGGTTCAGATAGGGTGTGGTGTTGGATTTGAGACCAGTTTTTTTTTATTTATTTATTTACCTACCTACCTTCCTACCCACCCCTCCCCCCTCCAGATCAGAAGCATGCCTGACTCAGACAGGAGAACAATAAGGAGGGGGCTGCCACAGCACATACACCCTATGCTTTTGAATGTCAACATGCAAGTACTCAGACACATGCTGTGTCTACAAAGCTTGTGAATTTGCAGATCTACTTGCCTTATTTTGTGGTTTATGTCTGAGAAATTGAGCCACTAAGAGCAAGAGATTGAGTCACCTCAAGAAACAAAAATAGGGATCAGATACTGAAAAGCACACTTACTTTATGCAGGGGATGTCAGCATGTTATAATTACTACTTTGTAACTCCTACATGCAAATAATGTAACTTCTGCAAATGTTAATAGATTTTTTTAAATAGATGGCAATCTAGAATTTCATCAGCATTTTCCTCCTGGTTGCCTTCCAAAATTAGCAATGTTAACATCTCAGCAGTAAACTGTAAATTTCTTCAGGATACTTGTTGTGGCCGGCTTTAAATAGTGCTTATACATTATACATGACTGCTGAAGTATGTAAATTGGCATATACTGCTGGACCAAAATAGGTCCCCGCCTAGATTTAACAGAGCAAGTTGGTAAGAGCCTCCCATTGGATAATTATTACATAGATGATTGTTTCAGCTGGCAACAGGTTATTTAACTAAATGCCGTAAATGTAAAATCAGGTTGTTGTGTATGTATGGACTCATGTGTAGCTTCGGGTGAAGAGTTGTGAAATGTAAAATAGTCATAATACTCAATGTGCAGTACATTAATTCTAACTGCAGTATAGACAAGTTAAATGTTTAAGCTACACGTGTTAAAGGTTAAATGCACAAAGAAAATTTTACGTTTGAACTACTTAAGAAAATCAGATGGTAACGCCAACTGCATTTCAAAGTTTCCTTTAAATCTGTTACAAATACAAATTAGAAATATGTATGGCAAAAGAAATGGTAACACATTGCAATAGAATTGATTGAAAATGTGACTTCAGACTTTCTGATTTTGCCATAGAGGCCCATTTGGACACATTATCTTGTGAGGGCCCATCTGTGAGGAGGACAGCAATTTGGGAGACACCCACATTGACACCCAGCTCTGGCTGAAGCTCTGTGGACAAGGTGCTGTAGGGCAGGCAGTGCTGGAACCCTATCACATGTAGATCTCCCGCACTGTGGTACTGACCAATAGTGAATTTTCTTCGAACAGAGGTTGAGAACTGCAGGAGAATCTTACTGACTCTAACACACAGCGGGGCAGCAGTGGCCTGGTGGTTAGGGAGTTGGCCCTGGATGGGAAGATTGTGGGTTCGAGTCTCTCACCAGTAGATTGCCCTGAGGTAGGTAACCAAGGTGAGCAAGGTACTGTCCCTATCACTGCTCCCGGAGCGCTTTCAATAGCTGCCCCCTGCTGCATGTGTGTGTATGGGTGAAACGCAGAGGTTGAATTTTATTGTGTTGTGCTGCGTTTCACAATAAGGGTTGTCACTTTCACTGTATGTTACTGAATCAATCTACACTACTGTACAAAGTTTTTAAGCCAACTGAACATAGAAATATAATCACGTGCTAGTGATGAAACCTACTTATTTATAGAAATAAGTCAAAAACGTAACTTTATACTAACAGTGGAAATGCCTTTTATCTGACCATGGGAACAATGGTTAAAATCAATTGTATTGTGTTTCAGCCAGTTAAAATGATAATACCCTTGTTTTAAAGCTAACATTCTGCACCTCAGCGACATTTCTCATATGCTAAAGGACAGTTTTAACAATTTTTTCATTGTTCAAGAAACAGTACTATGAAACAAATGACAAATAAATAATTAAGTCTTACTGTCCTGATAATATTGTCCTTATTCCTCCTCACAACCGTATATGCCCACCCACACACTCATCTTTCTCCCTGATTAGATTAACAGCCCCTTGATTAGCAATGACATCATAGCCCATCACAGAGTTATGTAATAAACTTAACTGAGGGCACAGTGCATTTCTCTTGATTCAGGCTCATTGCTTATGGGATATTTAGAAAAACAACCCTACTAAATTTGGCTTAATTTCTGTGTGTCACATTTGTAATCTCAACTAAACAGCCCTTTGTACACCTGTACAGCTGTTGGGTTAAGTCAAGTAGGTTTTTATTGTCATTTCAACCATATACACAGTACCCTAGTGCTACACATAAGGCAACATCAGACACGACAAGACAAGGCAAGTGCAGACAACAATAGACAGGACATTCATCCGTCAGAGAGCCTCAGTGTAATGAAACAAAGCAGCAGAGGTTGTTGGACAGTATAACGGAGCAGCAGTGTTGAGACTAAAGTGCAGAGTGCAAAAATTAATAAGTAAGTGGCAATGTGCATAACGACAAAAATTCTAGCAGTAGCAGAGAGCAGGTTATTGTGAAGACATTAACAGTTAAAAGTCTGATGGCCAGGGGGAAGAAACTGTTTCCTATCTTGGTAGCAGAGGCCCATATGCTGCAGAACTTTTTCCCGGATGACAGGAGAGAGAAGAGAGTGGGATGGGTGTGAGGAATCATCCACAATGCTGGTTGCTTTGCAGATGCAGTGACTGGTGAAAATGTCCTGTACAGAAGGCAGAGAGACACCAATGATGATCTCAGCAGTTCTCACTCTTGTGTTGTAGAGCCTTGTGGTCTGAGACGTTGCAGTTCCCGTACCAGGCAGTTGAGGATGCTCTCGATGGTTCCTTTGTAGAAGGTGGTGGGAGATGGGCTCTCCTCAGTCTGCATAGGAAGTAGAGACGCTGCTGGGCTTTCATTGTAATGGAGTTGGTGTTGAGGGTCCACGTGAGGTTGTTGGATATGTGAACACCAAGAAACTGGTCAACAACCATCTCTTTAGTCTTGTCGACGTTCAGAGACAGGTCACTGGTTCTGCACCAGCCTCGTCACCATCACTGATCAGACCCACCATGGTTGTATCATCAGCCAGTTTGATGATGTGGTTTGAGCTGTGGTTGGCTGCACAGTCATGGGTCATCAATGTGAACAGCAGTGGGCTGAGCACACAGCCCTGAGGGGCCCCTGTGCTCAGCGTGACAATGTTGGAGGTACCTTTACTGATCCTGACTGACTGGGGTCTCCCAGCTTTCCGTGGGTTGACTCTCAGTAGAGATCTTCTCACCTCAGCCATGGTCAGACAGAGAACCTGGTCATTAGGAGGAGGGATGGTTTTTCTCAACGCTGTATTGTTCGCCGCATCAAACTATGCGTAGAAGTGGTTCAGTGCATCTGGGAGGGAGGGACTCACCGTCACAGGCAGGTGGAGATGTCTTGTAGTTGGTGAGGGCCTGAATTCTCTGTGCATGAGCTTGCTTGGCTGCTCTGATGGCCTGAGACAGGTTTACCCTCACTGGTCTTAGGACGGCCTCGTCCCCCAACTTGAAGGCCTTGTCCCGGGTTCTCAGGAGTCTGCGCACTTCCGTAGTCATCCATGGCTTTTGGTTGGGTTGTGTGACGATGGACTTGGAGAGAGTAACATCCTCAATGCACTTGCTGATGTAGTCAGTCACTGAAGCTGTGTACTCCTCCAGGTTGATGGAGTCACCATAGGTTGCAGCCTCCCTAAACATGTCCCAGTCAGTATGTTCAAAGCAGTCCTGAAGAGCAGAGATGGCTCCTGTGGGCCAGGTCTTTACCTGCTTCAGGATGGGCTTGACATCAGCAGAACAGAGATGTGGTCTGAGTATCCGAGGTGGGGGTGGGGCTCCCCTCTGTAAGCGCCGGCCATGTTTGTCCATCATGTTTTCCCCCCACATTGCAAAATCCACATATTGATGGAATTTATCATTATTCAAGACTCAAGACTCCGAGTCTTGAAACGCGGAGAGTCCGGCTATCTGAATGACAAATTACAAAAACACATGTATCAGTAACACACTGGTCATTTCTTGTGACTTACTCTGTTATGTTTTGCCGTCTGGTCTCAGGGTGAAACCTTTTATACAGCTAAACATGAAGGACTCCTTAATTTAAATGCATTGGTGTTCACAGTCATGGTCTTCCAATGCACACAGGTCCTTCCCTGCAGACAGAGCCAATACCTCTTTTTCTTCAAAGATTGAGATACTTAAGTAATTTTATCTATGGATAAACAGTAATTGCTATAAAATATAAAACAATATTTTACTGTGTTAACCATGCCACTGAAACTCCCCACACTTCCTCTATCAGTTATTAACAGACAGTAAGTACTCTAACCCCAGTGGGTGGTTTGCTAACGCTTTCCATCCAATGACATACATTACACACACACACACAACCTGTTCAGCACCCTCTAAAGACATCTTGGCGAAAGTGAGTGATTGTTTCTTCCTGAACCTGTACATTTGGATTGACTGCCAATGACAGTCAATTGTCTTGCAATGGTGTACTCCTCATGTATTGTATGAGAAAATTCTTTATATTCTTTTTTAATAATCTGTAACACGAGTCAGCCTTTGATAATAGTACAGATTATATATATATATGCGATACAGATTATAGAATGCTAGAGATTTCCATATCAGATTTGTCAAGGCTTGGGTTAACAACAACCCTTAAAAGGTGTTATTCTGAAAAAAGAATATGTCAGAAGTGTTTTTCCTGTGGAGGAGAGTCACTCCAAAAGAGACTGGAGACTGCCAAGTAGTGGCAGGGCCTAACTAAGCAATATAGGATGGTGGTCTGTAGGATGACTTTGGAGATCAAAAAGAGGAAGATATATATAATAATAATAAACAAGCAATGTAATGTTATGATGAGTTGTGGAGTCTTATTGCAGCAGGTAGGAATGACCTGCGGTAGCGTTCTTTCTTACACTGCGGGTGTAAGAGTCTGCTGCTGAACGAGCTGCTCAGTGCTCGTACAGTCTCGTGTAGGGGGTGGCAGGTGTTGTCCATGATGGATGTTAGTTGGGACAACATCCTCTCCTCCCCTACCTCCTTTATGGACTTGAGCGGGCAGTCCAGGACAGAGCTGGCCCTCTTGACCAGTTTGTTTAGTTTCCCTCTGTCCCTCACTGCGACTCTTCCACACCAGCAGACCATAGCATAAAAAACAGCCGACGCTACCACAGTGTCATAGAATGTCCTCATGAGATGTTTGTTTACCCCAAAGGACCTCAGCTGCCTTAGCAGGTGTAGACGGTTAATATGAATAATAAAGTTATGTTCCTGACTCCTGGCTCCGCACTGACGTCCAACCCACACCCCGCCACCGTTACAAAAATGAGCCACCATAACCTGGCGATCCTCAGAGCAGAGCTGCTGCTCGCCTCTTCTCTAGAGCCCAACGAGCAACTGGAGGAGTGCAGCCGGATTGAGCAAGCGCTGATGGCCATAATGGCAGCGGTTAGTCAGTCCCTTGACCAACTGGAGGAAGAGCCTTTGGGCGTTCCCCCTCCAACACCGCTCCTAGCTCCTCACCGGCTTCAATGTGGGAAGACGGCAGAAAATGCCCCCTGCGTCATTCAACACGGGTTAAATGCAGAGGTCCAATTTCGTTGTGTGCTGTGACCTCGCAATGACAAGAATAGTCACTTTCACGTCACTTTCCTCAAGGACCACTAGTCTGTCAGTACCACTAATCTGTCTGCTGTCTGCCAGGAAGAACGCAGAGACGAAGCAGCTCCAGGTTAGTATTGCAGATGGAATAATCAGTGGCCTGAGATTTCAAGTCCAAAGACTTGAACAAACACTCCAGGAATCAGATAATGAGTGTTCTCATTCCGCATTCCGGAGGAAGAAAGACAGGCCAAAATTGTTCGTGCTGAGCAGCTCCAGGAAATGGAGGCTGAACTCACCGCCAAGGATCACGAAATTGATGCACAGAACCAGGATCTTGATGTTTTGAATGGATGCTACACTGGCCAATTGTCAAGTCTCAGAGAAGCTTCAGGAGACAGAATTAGAGGCTGAAGTGAGCAGAATGTTGAACTGAGGCATGTTTTGCATGAACTGGAAGTAAAGTGTAAGAAATTGGAAAATGAAAATGTTTCCCTCCAAGCCATGAATCACCAGCTGCAGGAGAGCAACCAGTCTGAGGTACGTTCCCTTCAGGATGAACTGGCTAAAGTTAATAGGGAACTTGAGGAAAAGCAGGCTGGGTACCTAGAATGCGAAGAGGACTGTAAGGACCTAGGTGAACAGATCCTTTGGTTAACTGACAGCTTGGCCGTATAGTAAAAATCCCTTTATTTTTGTCCTTGTCCCTTTATTTTTGTCCTTGTCTCACGGTGCCTTACACTGGCAGCGGTGGCCTAGTGGTTAGGGCGTTAGCAACATGATCGGAGGATTGGGGGTTCGAACCCCTTCCCAGTAGGTTGCCCTGAGGCACCCTTGAGCAAGGTGCCGTCCCCATCACTGCTCCCCGGGCGCTTTCAATAGCAGCCCACTGCTGCACGTGTGTATGGGTGAAATGCAGAGAACAAATTTCCCATTCGTGGGATTATAAATAAAGGATTATTATTATTATTATTATTATTACTACTGAGTTCACAAAGTTTGTTGGCCTAAATCTGACCCCAGAAGATAGCAAGTAGTTGCACTTGCAAATAATTAAATTTTTAATTGCTTGCATTATCTCATGAGTTCCCAGAAAACATCCAGCAGAAAAGAGATACATTTTTAATTGAACAATAGTGCTCATAGATGGCCGGTAGCGAACAGTTACAGTTCTAATCAGGCAGCTGCACTCATAATTGGGAAGCTGGATGGGAGGAAAACCTTGAAATACCGGTGGTAGATAAGACAGGGAGGCATCAGTGAAAAGACCTCTGTCTATTGTTGGTATTGTTGGTCTACTGGGGCAAAGGTGGGGGGAACTAAGGTTTTAGTCATAACAGCATTGAATATTTTTGGTGGAAAACTATTAATGGGATGGATCTATGTAAATTTTAAAGGTGAATGAAATGTATTTAAAGTCCAGTGTTGGGATGAGCATTTGGAGCTGCTCCCACTGGACCACGCCTGCTGAAACTCTTCAGTAAATTGGTTGTGCCGCATCTCTTTGACTTTATTTGATTTCTGACTTAGAAAAAGTTTCAGACTTAGGCTCACACTTCAATTGTCCACGACAGGTGGTGCCAGGAGAACCTAAGGGCTGAATCAGAAAAACTCACAGGCCAATATGAAGCACAGTGCACTTCTCACGGATGTTCACCAAAGAGATGAACAGATCAGCTGCATGAACATTCAGATCACTCAACAGAAGGCGTTACTGATGAGGCTCACCCAACAGCTGAAGAGAGAGAGGCCTCTGCGTTGCAGGTGATCACCTCAGCCACAAATGAAAGACTGAAACACGAGGAAAGGGTCACCAATCTGCTTTCTCAACTTGAGGAGACCAATGGACTCTTGTCTCATTGTCAAAGGGAAATCAAAACCATGGAAACAGAAAGAAAGGTTCTGGCCCAAGACAATGGGAGCTTCAAGGAGAGGTCAGTAAACTCATGCAAGAGAGAGATGTCCTGAGGAAAAAGCTGCAAGATGCAACTGTTGTCCAGAAGGAATGGCTGAAGAAAACAGATGAACAGGAGAACCAAGCTGCATGCAATGCAACAAAGGGAGTAGAGATTCCAACCTGGCAGGAAAAGCTGGAGACTAAAGTGGCCACTATGGAAGAACAGCTGAATAGGACCAGGGCAGACCTGAAGCAGGTGCAGGACAACAGCACCGCTCTGCAGGCTGAACTGGAAAAAGCCCAGAGAGAGACCAATAAGCACACAGAGCTGCAAGAGCATGTCAGAGGTACTGAAGCTGAATTGAAGATCTGGTTCTCAGAAGTGAAGATCTCAAAATCTCAACTCGCTCAGCAGACACCAGTGCATGCTGGGACCCTGGTGGATAACTCCAAAGAGGGGCAGCTGAGGAACAGTCTAACGGAAAAGGAGAGGCAGGTAAAGATTCCAGAGGCTGAGCAGCCATGTGCATACTCTGAGAAGGGTGCTCAGAGCCCAACAGAACAACAACAAAACTCTTTCCACAAGGAAATCAGAGACACCCTAACTTCTGTTTTCCCTCCCACTTCAGCAGACTCAGAACAGGGTAACTGGCTGAGGAGTCAATGCAGAACTTTTCTCAGTGGAACCAAGAGCGGGGCTCCCAGTCTTAATTATGTGCATGCCTTAGCGGCCTTGCTGGTTCTTGGCCTGGATTATGTATCCGAGATGGTAAGCAGTGATAATGTTCTTGATTACCAGTCATGGAGATCAGAGCTTCTGAGACTGCTCAGGGTCAGAAGCATTCTGAGGAAAGAGAATGCATGACACACAGAAACTGCAGTCACTGGCAACAAGGGCCTTGCAAAAAACTCAAACAAGAACTACTTGGACCATGAGCGCATCGTTGAAGGAACTTCAACCTTTAACTGCTCAGTAAGCTTTAATCCTTGCAGTGATGAAGGTCTGAACATTTCCTACAGTCATATCTGTGATAAAGAGAAGGACTGCAAGCAGGGTGCAGAGGAAGATGTTTGTGAAAGCCAGTGCAACGAGGAACGTCGTCAGTGTGCCCAAGGTGAGAAGTGTTTAACTAGAAAGTGGTGTGTTATAAAATTCCTTATATTCAGGTATGCTCTGATGTAACAAACTGCTTTTGTCTGTCTGAGGAATGCTACCAGCCCTGTGGCGATAGCAGACGCCGGGGCCCTCCTATGAGTATGGTCGGTGATGGTGAAGGAGACTGCTGTGATAGCACAGAGGAGAGTGGCTGTGCTCCGAAAGGGAAGTCTCAAGGCACCAATGACCAGCACATGTCAGTGAAGTTCTGCTCTGAAGAACTAGAATAGGGCCTATGGACTGCCAAAATCACTGCAGCAGAGCATCCAGCACCGGGAACAAGCACAGACAGAAACCAAGTCAAGTCAAGTGTGCTTCATTGGGGCTGGCAATTTAAGCCCCAATGAGTCGGAACAGAGCGCGGCTCATTTACAAGGCGAATGTATCTTGTTTTGGTCAGTACTGCAGTCCTTGTATCTTGTTTTGGTTAATATGAATAATAAAGTTATATTCCTGACTCCTGGCTCCGCACTGACATCCAACCCCCGCCATCGTTGCACAAGCAGGCTGATTATCCCAACTGCTAATTTGTTAGAGACATATACAACATTTTAGTGTACAAGTTTTTATTTATCAACATTTATTAGTTCACCATCCGGTCTAGAAGAGCTGGATTGTCTTACTAGAGAACATGTTTTGTTCCACGTTAGACAATGTAGCACCGTTAACACTGAAAGAATTAAACCCATAAAGCTTGCTCCATGGTACACTAACCAAACACGAGCTCTAATGCAAAAGATGCAGAAACTAGAATGTAAATGACGACTGACAAAATTAGAATCACTCCACTCTGCCTGGACTGAGAGTTTCTTACAATATAAGAAGGCACTTACATGCGCACGCTCTGCCTAACTATCCACATTAATTGAGTCCAAAATAATCCTGGATCCAAATCCTAATCCTATTCAACACAATATCTACACTCACGAAGAACCATGCAGGAGCTGAAAGTCAGAAACCTGCAATGTACAATAGTGATAATTTTATGGATTTCTTTAACAATAAGATTTAAATAATTTGGCAAGAAATCCAAAACCAAATAACAAATACACCATGCATGCCGTCTGTCTAATGAAGCTAAAACAGGTTTAATATGTTGTCTTTTTTCACATATGTTAAAATTCTGGTTGCAGCATAGTCTGTAGCAATGTTCGGTTGGATTTAGGTCAGGCAAGCGTGGAGGCCAGTCAATGGTATCAATTCCTTCATCCTCCAGGAACTGCCTGCATACTCTTACAACATGAGGCCGGGCATTATCGTGCACCAGGAGGAACCCAATACCCACTGCTCCAACAAAGGGTCTAACAATGGGTCTAAGGATTTCATCCCTGATACCTGATGGCAGTCAGGGTGCCATTGTTTATCCTGTAGAGGACTGTGCGTCGCTCCATGGATATGCCTTCCCAGACCAACACTGACCCACCACCAAACTGATCATCGTAAACAATGTTGCAGGCAGCAAAATATTCACCGTGGCTTCTCCAGACCATTTCACGTCTATCACGTGAGCTCAGAGTGAACCTGCTCTCATCTGTGAAAAGCACAGGGTGCCAGACCTGCCAATTCTGGTGTTCTCTGCCAAATGCCAGTTGAGCTCCATGGTGCCGGGCAGTGAACACAGGGTCCACTAGAGAACGTCGGGCCCTCAGGCCACCCTCATGAAGTCTGTGGTTTCTAATGGTTTGGATCTCCCACTTGAGGTCACTTTGTAGGGCTCTGACAGTACTCTGGTTCCACAAAGGAGCACATACTGGTCCAGCTGATGGGTTAAGGACATCCAACTGCTGTTAAGAAAATCGTAAATATTTTATCATTGATGATGAACTGTTGACCTTTTCGGTATCCTTCTTTATTTACGACTTCTGCAAAAAGCTTGTTACGACAGTTGAAGTTTGTGCCTGAACCTTGACAGACACAGAATTCCTCTTTTCTGTTTACAATTTTGTAACAAGGAATGTGGGCTAATTACCGCTGTAAAATCAGGAAAGCAAATAAAAGGCTTGCAGAGGGGGAAGCACTTCGGAGGAGGTAACTGGTGTTGGCTGGTGCCTGGCTCCCCTTGCAAGTAAAAACTGCAGATCCTGTGTCTTATGTTTTCCTTCGTTCTACTGTCTCTGTGTACAGGATTTTTCTGACAGAACTTGGTCCTTCGAGCAGGATCGCTACATATTCGTGTCCCTGCGGAGCACTTGGAGGACGCTGAAGTCTCTGCACAGCCCACGAGTCTGGGAGCGTGGAAGAAAGCCCGCCATAGTGAATTCTATGTTGGCCAGTTAGTCTCGAGTTGTTCCGCTGGACCGGATTGACGCGATCCGAATATTTTGGTTGAGACGGTGAGAGCGTGGGAAAACAGGTAAGACAAGGATTTTTTGGAATAGCGCTGAAAGGTTCAGGGAACCTTAGAAAGACGTCTAGAGAGTCTGGGACTCTCACAGTCTAAAGGGTAGATCAGAAGGATTGCCCTAGAGGTCTAATTGTACTAGTACTAGTCAATTGAGATGCTCCTGAGAAGTAACTAAGGTAGTTACTATAGACTGTGGTTTATGTGTTTGTTTGTTTGTCTGTCTGTGTGAATGGGAGAGACCCAGTACTGAAACAGGACAACCCGAAACCTAACGGTGCTAACATAAAGTTGTCCCTTAGGACTGGACTGGTGATCCTCTCCATTGAGGATTTAGGTGGTGGTTAACAGAATCAAAAACGTTTCTCATCTCTTGGGATTAGAACCCCCAGTGGAGGACCGGACTGGACAATAGGTCTAGCCAAGAAGCTTGTTCTCCAGAGAGTGATTAACGGCCCAAAGAGGATAAGTGCCTTGTTGTCAAATGAAGTAAATGTTTGAGGCAGCCTTGTGAATGTTATTAGGACATTCTAGAGGAGTTCAAGTTTGCAAACATTGTGGCTACAGAGCAACAGGTGTAAAGAAAGAAAAATAAAAAAAAAAATAGAAAAGAGAAAAAAAGAAAGAGAAAAATTTTTATTTAACCTAGATTCTCCTGCCTGTGAGGTCTGTCATAAGGAGGGAACGCAAAGACCTAAGTCGGGGACTTAGGCACACCTACGCAAGGGACTTAGGTGGACCTTGGGGGTAACCCCGGGTGGGGACCAGTACCTAGAGGACAGTTCAAGAGAACTGAGGTAGATTGGGTCCAACTCTTTCAAGGAAAGGTTGAGAGTAATAAAAGTTTACCTTCCCTGTCGGTGACGATCGACTGCAATAGGGTAGCGCGCTACTCCTGTCTGGGACAGGAAGGGAAATGCGTTGAAATATGGAGACCTCACAGTCATCTAGGAAAAGAGATTGTAACGGTGGCGGGGTACCAGAAGGACGCCAGAGTGGAGCCAGGAGTTCGGAGCACTGTTTTATTGTACACAGGTTACACAAGCAAGACACAAGGGCTGCAGTTCGAAGCAGAACCTGCGAACAGGAGAACTGCAGCCTAAACCAAGATATCCAAAAACCCAAAACTAAACCAGAACCACCCTTTACATTTAGGCTTAGCCTAACCAATGAGCCGCGCTCTGCTCTGACTCATCGGGGCTTAAATAGTCAGCCCCAATGATGCACACCTGTGCCTGCTTAGGCTCCGGTGTGCTCAGTCAGAGCAGAGCGCCCTCTAGTGTGCCCCAATAACACCCCACACGTGACAGAACCCCCCCCCCCCAAGCTGCGGCTCCCAAAGTGCCAAAACTTGGCCGAGCCCCGGGGGGGGAGGCCAAGAACAACAAAACTACATAACAAACAGAAGTCCCTTGTGGGGACACACAGTCAGGTCCACAACAAAAAACACCAAAAGGACCTCCAACCAGTCATGTCAGGCAGCTGGTGGTGGTGAGGGGAATCCCAGCATTTCCGTCCACCTTTTTGACCGGTGCCTGAACTCAGCTCTGAAGTCCCTGGAGGCTTCGCCTGACTCTGCGGAACGCCTGGACTCGACTGAACCTGAAAGGGAGCTAAACAGAGACGTTACAGGGTTCACAGAGGAAGTCTTTTTCAACGAGTCTAAACTCTGCTTACAACCCCTGTCAGCCGTGTTCCGCACATCTCTCCTCCCCGAATCTATGGTGCCAAAGTTCTTGTCCATTTCCCTGAACTGATTCTTGCTGGTGTCCTTTGCCTTTTTCTTTCTCTTGGTCATACTTCCTGGTCGCTTGGGGCCCGGCGACGCAGAGTCCCAGCTTCTGGTTCCACTATGAGGAGTTCTACTTGGCTCCCTCCATAAGTCACCTTGTTCTGGGTTTGCTGAATTGTGGGGGCGAGCCGACGCTAGGGGGTCTGAAGGCAGCTGCTCCCTCTCTGCATTCGTTACCTGTTTCTCCGCTGGACTGTTCTCCAGATGCTCTGTTTTGGCTTTTGCCCTCTGGGTTCCAGCAGGCACTGGTGTCGGAGAAGTGAGTTGAGATTCGATGAGTGCCAATTTCACTTCCATACCTCTGACCTGTTTTTCTAGCGCGGTGAGCTTGCTGGGCTCATAACGGGCCTCTCTCAGGTCAGCCTGCAGAGCGATGTTGTGGTCCTGCACCCGTCTCAGCTCTGCCCTGCTCTGATGCAACTGCTCCTCCATTGTGGCTATTTTAGCCTCCAGTTTCTCCTGAGCAGTTGGAGTCTCAACTCTCCTTGTTATCTGGCATACGATCTGGTTTCTCTGTTCATGGGTTCTCCTCAGTCCCTCTCTTTGGAAAACCATCACAGCTTGTATCTCTAATCTGGAGACCTTTCTGCCTTCTCTGAATTTGCTGCTCCTTCCATGATGCTCACCTTTGTCTTGAGCCAAAGTCTCCTCTTTTTCCATCTCCCCGTCCTTCGAGACCGCGGCATTCACCTGTGGCATGGAGGCTCTTTCGGTCAGCTGCTGGTAGAGTCCTGTCAGCAACTTCTCCTGTTCTGCAAACCGAACATTTCTGCAGCTGATCTGCTCACCTCCGAGGTGGGACTGGATTGTCCTCGCCTCTCTGCGCCACACGGCCCGATCCCTCACCGGCTCCTCTCTGAATGACTTCTGCAAGCACATCGCAGCATGTTTACACATCTGACACCTCTGTCCATGTTGAAGTCCCGGTCTCCACCTTCCGAACCTCCTCTGAAGACCATCTGTTGCCCAGCGCGGCCTCTTGAAGACAGATCCCCGCTGGTGCACTCTCCCAGCAGCCTGAATAATGACAGCAGCTTTGTTCATAGCATTAACATTTTTTCGCACTAAATAACCTCTAAAAGCTGCATGGATGCGTATCGCTGACCTTCTCAACACCTGGAATCTTTCATGTTCACTTTTGCCCCTGATGTAGGACCTATAATATCTTTGAATGAAGATGGCTGACCTCCTTATGACCTGGTACTTTACTACCTCCCTGTGTCTTCTGAACGCAGCCTGAATCAGGGAAGCTGCCTGATGGTGCAGGATCACCGCCTTTCTGACCCTTTGACCTCTGACAAGGCTTGCAGGAACATTGCAGCGGAGCGCAATTTAAAAAATTCCTCTCTCTGTTTTCTGGCTTCACGTGTGGAACGATACCTCAGCTGAGTTGCAACAACAGTCTGTTTGATGTATAAGTATCGTGCTCGAGCACAGTGAGCCCTGTAAGCACTTTGTATCACAGTGGCAGCCTGGTGCTTCAGTTTCAGAGTCTGTCTGGTCTTCATCCCTTGGAATGCAGCTTGTAGAACAACAGCAGCCCTTTTTTTCTCCTTCAAAGACTTCATTTCTTGCCTCATATTCTTGTTAGCTCTATAATATCGCTGAACAGTCTTGGCTGCCCATCGTAGCCTCAGGTAGTACTTTCTGTTTATGTGTTTCCTTACCTGCGCCTGAAGGGTTACTGCAGCCTCATGTTCGATTCTCCTCTGTGCCCAAACTTTCCTCTTCTTCGGTGCAGCAGACTGGTTCGTGGTGCTGGGCTTGGGGGTCGACTCCGTGTTGCCCCTCTCTCTGCTGCGAAGGGCCTTCTTGGTCGACCTCCCCGCTGGCCGGATGCCGGAAGTGTTTTTTTTCACTATGTTGCTGCTACTCACTCTGGTTGTGTTCTCACGTTCAGGGTGCCTAGAATGCTTCTCCTGAAGTTCCCCCTTTACTGAAGCTAGCTCCTCCTGAAGGGAACGTATTTGAGATTGGTGACTCACCTGCAGCTGGTGTGTCACAGCCTGAAGAGAGGCGTTGTCCTCCTCTAATTTTTCACACTTCGTTTGCAAGGCGGCCAGATTCAGACTTCGTGTACTGATTTCTTGCTTCTTGGTGAGGAGCTCCGCCTACATTTCCTGGAGCTGCTCGACTAACATGTTTTTGTTCTGTCTCTCTGCGCCCAGAACAGACAGCCAGACCTTCTGAGATTCCTGTAGATCGTGTTCTAAATCCTGGATTCTTGCAGTTAATTCTCCTGCCTGAAATGGCTCCTCTGAGCCGGGAGAATTCTTTACCATAACGTCTTTGTTAACTGTGCAGAGAGGATTCTTTACCGTAGCTTCCTTGTTTGGCACCGCCTTCGCTGATGGAGCGCTGTGATTGGAGCTGGGTGCTGTCTTCACGAATGGGGCGCTGTGATTGGTGCAGAGTGCTGTCTTCGCAAATGGGGCGCTGTGATTGGTGCAGAGTGCTGTCTTCGCGAATGTGATTGGTGAATGCAGCGGGTTCCACCGATTTCCAGCATTGTGGTTGGTGGGGAGCAGGAGCCAGAAAAGAAAGAGGCGCGAACGAAGCCTCTTCCTCGAGGCATCGTCCGTTTTTTCTTTGTTTTCGAGCGTTTTTTCCCCTCTGATGACCGTGTTTCATACAGGGTGGGGTCTCTGCGGACGGATCGCTGTGATTGGTGCATCAGATGCATCGCACAGACCAGATGGTAGTTCGACATTGGACTCAGGTGATGACCACAGCGGGACCCCCCAGACATGTGGGGAGAGAAATGGAATGGGGATGGTCAGTAATGAGCAGGATCCAGTAGTGACAGACACAGAAATGAAACAATACAGTGCTATGGCATGTACAGCAGCACCAGCAACATTAGTAGTGGTGCACTATGGTGATTGGTGCGGGTAAGCTAAACTAAAAAAGTAAGTCTTCAGCCGTGATTTAAAGACTGAGACTGATTCGGCATCCCGTACATAAGCAGGCAAGCTATTTCACAATCTAGGGGCCCTATAACTGAAAGCTCGTGCTCCTATACATTTATTTATGCGAGGGACAATTAGGAGATCTTTATACTGGGATCTAAGTGGGTGATTAGGTGTATAGGTATTAAGCAGTTCGGTTAGGTATATTGGGGCAAGACCTTTAAGTGCCTTGTAGGTTAAGAGGAGGACCTTGAAGTCAGCCCTGTACCTAACAGGAAGCCAGTGAAGCGAGGAGAGTATGGGAGTTATGTGGTCGTACTTCCTGCTCCTGCTAACAATCCTAGCGGCTGTGTTCTGAATGCGCTGTAGGGTGCTTAATGTGCCCTGAGAGCTTCCAGAAAGTAGGGCATTACAGTAATCTAATCTACTGTATACAAATGCATGTACTACTTTCGACGTGTCTTCCATTGACAGAAAACGCCGTAGTTTGGCAATGTTCCGAAGTTGCAGGAAGCATGTCTTCGCAACTGCATTAACATGGGGATTAAATGAAAGATTTGAATCAAAAATAACACCAAGGTTACGTGCCAGAGTACTAACTGAAAACTTCAACCCTGCATCCCGGATATGCGAAATGAAGTTGGCCCTGTCTACATCACTACTGCAAAACAAGAGCAGCTCAGTTTTTTCGGGGTTTAGTGAGAGGAAGTTGTTATTCATCCAATCCCTAATATCATTGAGGCAACTAATTAAAGTGCCGGTTGATGCTTTATCACATGATTTAACAGAGAAGTATAACTGAGTGTCATCAGCGTAGGAGTGGTAACTAACATTATGCTTCCGTATAATAGTGCTTAGTGGGAGCATGTAGAGGGAGAAGAGCACTGGGCCTAACACCGACCCTTGTGGGACTCCATAGTTAACTAGTGACATAGGTGAGGGGGTGCCATAATCATCCATTTGGATGAAGTAATAACGGTTTGTGAGATAGGATTTGAACCATTTAAGGGCGGTTCCGCTAATGCCGACAGTGGAGTGAAGCCTATTTACTAAAATGGAGTGATCCACTGTGTCAAACGCAGCACTAAGATCTAACAGAACAAGAACAGTAATGTTTCCTGCATCACTCGAGACCATTATATCATTTACCACTCTAGTTAGAGCAGTTTCTGTGCTATGGCCAAGCCGGAAACCTGATTGGAATTTATCTAAGAGGTTATGCGTGCCTAGATATGACTGCAGTTGTCTCGCAACTAGTTTTTCTAGAATCTTAGAGAGAAACGGGACATTAGAGATAGGTCTATAATTACTTGGTGAGCGAGGGTCCAAGTTAGGTTTTTTAAGCTGTGGTCTAACCACTGCTGTTTTAAACTGATTGGGGACTACACCTGAGGTCAAGGATGCATTCATGATATCAAGTATAGGTGTTGATAGTATTGCTAAGGATTCCTTCAGGAGCTTGGTTGGAATGGGATCTAACCGACAGGTCGTGGAGTTTGCTTTGGCTATAACAGAAATTAGCTCAGAGTTATTGTTGAGATTAAAATCACTAAAATATTGTGAGCACTGTTCAGCTAGTGGATTAATTTGAGGGCTAATAGGGCACATTTGGAGCCTAATGTTAATTTTATCATTAAAAAACTTAAGAAACCTATCGTTAGTAATACTACATGCTGGCCTTTTATCAGTTTTGTCTGTTAGCTGAGCGAGTGTCTGAAATAAATAGCGGGGGTTATGCTTGTTGTTTTCAATAAGCTTTGAATAGTACTCAGTGCGAGCACTATATAGAGCTTTCTTATATTGTTTTAGTTTAGCAGACCATAGGGCCTGAGAGGCTTGGAGACCTGTTGTCTTCCATTTGCGTTCTAGCTTACGGCACTCCCACTTAGCAGCCTGTGTGTGATCATTGAACCAGGGAGAGTGCCTGATAGTTCTGACCTTCTTTGTCTTAATTCAGGCTACCTGATCAAGGATCTGCCCAACTATTGTATTGTACATGTCGGTGATGTCATTAACAGTTTTGTTACAGGTGAAGTCTATCTCTGTTACGGCCTCCATAAACTGGATACATTTAGCCCTGTTTAGGTGTCGTGTTGTACTAGTCCTTTCACTAAGGTACAGTGGAGACATAGTAATCTCAAACGTGATTAAAGAATGGTCAGAACAAAATTTATTTAAGGAATGGACCAGTACAGTATCAATGTCAAGTCCATACGAGATAATTAGATCTAGCGTGTGTCCTTGTACATGAGTAGGTTCTGATACATGCTGGGTACAACCGACAGAGTCGAGGAGCGATAGGAAGCTTTTGGCACCTGCATCCGTCTCTGTGTCAATATGTATGTAAATATGTAAACCTAACAACCAAATCAGAGAGCAGATTGCCAAATTAATTAATAAAGGCAGCATACGGTCCTGGAATTCTATAAATTAGTAGAATATGGACTGCTAAATCAGACCTATTGCTTAGCAGCATCACTTCAAATGTATGGAAGCTCTCAGTGGTTTTTGAATCAACCTTAAATTATTCATCAAAAATTGCAGCCAGGCCACCACCACGTCCTACTGAGTGTGATTTTTTTATTTCCTATAAAAACTTCAGACGCCCTAACATTGGCCAAAGCCATATGCTTTGAAGACAGCAAAGACCTGCCAGAAGGGAGTTGCAGTAGTCAAGTTTTGAGATGACCAGGGACTGGACCAGCAGTTGGTTTGCCTGGGTGGTGAGGAAAGGACGGATTCTTCTAATGTTGAAAAGAAGGTGTCGGCAGGACCTAGAGAGATTAAGAACATGGGAGGAGAAGGAGAGCTCATTGTCGAAAGTGACACTGAGGTTCCTAGCAGATCGAGATGGGACGAGAAGTGATCCGCCAAAGAAGATGTGAAGGTCCTGACGCAGAGTTTGATGGCCTTCGAGGTAGAGAAGCTCAGTCTTGTTAGGGTTGAGCTTGAGGTGGTGAGCTGTCATCCATGCAGAGATGTCAGCCAGACAGTTAGAGATTCGGGTAGAGACCTGTTGATCGTAGGAGGGAAAAGAGAGGATAAGTTGGGTGTCATCTACATAAGAATGATAGGAGAAGCCATGAGAGAGTATGACTTTCCCCAGAGAGCCGGTATATAGAGAAAATAGAAGGGGACCAAGGACAGATCCTTGGGGAACACCAGTTCTCAAATTTCATGGAGTGGACCGATGGCCCTGCCATGACACTTGGTACTGTCGACCCTGTAGGTATGAGAAGAACCACTGCCAGGCAGTGCCAGCAATCCCCAGGTTAGAGAGAGTGGTCAGGAGGAGCTGGTGGTTCACTGTGTCAAAGGCCGCCGAGAGATCAAGTAGAATCAAGACTGAGGACAGGTTGTTAGATCTTGCAGCATGGAGATCGTGAGTGACAGCCAGAAGAGCCGTTTCATTTGAGTGCGATGTTTTAAATCCAGACTGGTAGGGATCCTGGAGACCGTACTGAGCCAAGAAGACGTTGAGATGGTTATATACTGCTCGCACCAAGACTTTGGAGAGAAAGGGGAGAAGGGAAACCGGTCCGTAGTTGTTCAAATCCGTACAATCCAGAGTTGGTTTCTTCAGGATTGGAGTGACGATGGCTGACATGAAGGCAGATAGAACATGGCCGGTCTCTAGAGATCCATTTATTATTTGAGAGATGTATGGAAGAAGATCTGAAGCCTCTAGGAGTAGGGATAATGGAATTGGATCAAGGGGCGAGGTGGTGGGGTTGCTGGACCTCAAGAGTAGCAGTACCTCCTCCAAGGAGAGCGGCGAGAGGGCAAGGAGTTGGTGGTCGCAGGGTGCTTGTGGCTGGACAGGAGAGTTGACAGTTGAGTGGAAGGATCTTCTGATTGCCTCGGTTTTCTCATCAAAAAATGAGGCAAAGTCATCTGGGGAGAGAATTGAGACTACAGGAGGACGATTTTAGAAGAGATGAGAAAGTGGCAAAAAGTTAACGAGGATTAGTTGAGGATTCTTCAAACTTGGTTTTGAAGAACGTTGACTTGGCAGAGGCTAGATCTGTAGCAAATTTGGAGAGGAGAGAATGATATGAAACAAGATCCTCAGAACACCGTGATTTCCTCCACTTCCTTTCGGCAGATCGTAATTTTCTACGATTGTTGCGCAGAACTTCAGTCAGCCACAGGCCGGTGGGGAGACACATCTTGTTCTATTAATTAAAGGACAGAGCTGGTCAGTTGAATGGCTGAGGGAGGAGAGGAGTTCATTAGTATTGAGCTTGACAGCAGAAGGAGTTGGGGTAGTTGTAGCAGGAGGAGATAGGTGGGAGAGAGCTGTGGAGGAAAAAAAGGACAGTGACAGAGTGCTGAGATTCCTACGGGCTTGTTCTGGAGTCTCTAGTTGACAGGGCGACATGCCGGCAAGAAATCTGAAAGATTTGAAAGAGATGGTGATCAGATACATGTAGAAGTGTAGACAGAATATTGCCCATAGAGAGCGATCTGGTGAAAATTAGATCAAGAGTGTTGCCAGCTTTGTGGGTAGGAGGAGATTTGTTGAGGGACAGGTCAAAAGATGAAAGTAGCTGCGTAAGCCCGCTGGTATGGATCTTATCTCCTGGTAGGTTGAAGTCTCCAAGAAGGATCATTGGAGAGTTATCATCCGGGAACGAACTTAGGAGCACATCTAGCTCATCGACGAGGTTGCCAAGTAAGCCTGGGGGACGGTAGAGGACAATGATGTGAAGCTTAATAGGATATGTTATAGTAACAGCATGGAATTTGAAAGAGGAAACGTTGAGGTGATATCGACTGAGAGGCATAAAATGCCATTTACGTGATAGGAGCAAACCTGTACCTCCCCCCCTGCACACAGGGCATGGGGTGTGGGAGAAGGTGAAGGCAGAGGACAGCGCTGCAGGTGTGGCGGTGTTCTCAGGTGTGATCCATGTTTCTGTGAGAGCAATGAAGTCGAACAAGTGGAGAGATGCTAGTCCAGAGATTGAGTCTGCTTTCTGTATTGAAGATTGACAGTTCCATAGTCCCCCGCAAACCTGGGTGAGAGACTGTGGGGATAGATCAATCTGAGAGAGATTATTGAGGTTTCTCCCTCTATGGTTATAAGCGTGCTGGTATGGTCGACAGGATATAAGGACAGGTATATGTAGGCACATAGTGGCAGATAGTAAAGGGAGAGAGAAAATAGAGAATATATATACTAGAAATAGGATGTGAACAGAACCTTGAAAAATTACTACATCCCCTACAGACTGTTCCCTCTTTAAGTGCTGAGTGGGAACAAGGCCACCAATTCACACCTAATTACTTCCTGGTTTCAGCGTACAGAGTGAAACCAGTCAAACAAAGACTACCAAAAACACGCCAGTAACAAGCACACCAAGTAAGAACCCAAGTAGCAGTAAGATAAACAACAGACAAATCAAGTTAACTTACCAAGTATGAAGAGTCAAGTGGAATTAGGAAGCACAACTAAAGTTCCTGGGACTGTTCCCTCTTTAAGTACTGAGTGGGAACAAGGCCACTCCTACCAATTCGCACCTAATTACTTCCTCGTTTCAGCATACAGAGTGAAAGCAGTCAAACAAAGACTACCAAAAACACGCCAGTAACAAGCACACCAAGTAAGAACCCAAGTAGCAGTAAGATAAACAAATCAAGCTAACTTACCAAGTATGAAAAATCAAGTGGAATTAGGAAGCACAACTACACTAATTGGCTATGTGCCCAGCAAGCCTGTGAACCATCACCCAGCGGCTGGGGTGCGGTCCGTGTCTCAAGGGCACGAAGGTCGCTGGTGGGAGTCCAACCCCACGATTCGGTATGGGGGTCCGATGTACCTGATGAGCTTAAGCATTGGACTACCGGGAGTAAGGTGGCATTGGCTTTGTTCCCCTTGGTGTGAGTAGCAAAGAACATGTTAAGAATTGAAACCATAGATTATCGATTGAGTCCATTTTTAAACGCTAGTATAAAAGCATGGGAAACAAACAATGAGGAGCAGTCAAGCATGAGGATGATGGTGCTACAAAATTGAATGGTACTTGACTTACTAACCGCTGAGAAAGGATGGGTTTGTGTAATGTTAAATGATACTTGTTGTACGTATATTCCTGACAGCACTAGTGAAGGACACGAGATAACTGAGGCCATAGACCAGATGAAGAAAATCCAACATGCTATGTCCCAAGACAATGTTTACCGAGCCATGGGAGCCAACATTGGACTCCTGGTTCCTATCCGGAGGATGGAAAATGACGCTTTTGAAATTAATGCTACCCGTGGTTATTGTGCTTCTATTATTTTGTCTTTTCACAGGATGTGTCATCCCTTGCTTGAGAGCAATGCTGTCCAGAATGATAGGGAAGTCAATGCGAGATGTGATGTTGAGTGAAGAATATTACACCCTCCTGTCAGACAAGAAAGAAACTTTCAACTAAGTGTAAAGGTGTTAAAGGTGTTATGAAAATGAAGGAACTGCAGAAAACTGAAAAGAGATGCAGTGCTGGAATGAGAGAATTTGACATTTATCAATGATAAACAGGAGGGAAATGTTAAGAAAATCGTAAATGTAAATATGTATATATATACACAGTACTGTGCAAAAGTTTTAGGCAGGTGTGAAAAAATGCTGTAAACAAAGAATGCTTTAAAAAATGGAAGTGTTAATCATTTATTTTCATCAATCAATGTCACGGTTCACACCAAGCCTCAGTCATGGCCATGGTCCCGGTCACCGGAATTCTGACCGCGTTTTCCAGAACACTCAGTCATCACCAGCCAATCCCTCACACCTGGCTGGTGTTTAAGGAGTTCCAGACCGACCCAGACTCACTTGTTCAATGTTGTGGCTCACCTCCTTTCTTCCCTCAACATGACAATCAACAAAATGCAGTAAATGGGTGGATGCCGCCACTACGTGGCAAGCTCCTCCAGCAGCGGAGGCAGATCTCGCGCAGCCAATGAAGCTGGGGATACGCGCTTGACCGTTGCGGAGAAGGAACGCCGCTCTTAGAAAAAGCTCTGCTTTTACTGCGGGACACCCGGGCACTGGAAAGCGGACTGTCCTCACCTGACGAAGAGAAGAACTGTAACTGTCTCCCATCTCCCTGTCTCTGCTAACCAATTTATTATTAAAGCGCATTTACAAAGCGGTAATGTGTCTGTTACTCTTCTAGCTTTGATAGACTCTGGGTCAGCTGGAAACTTCATTTCATCCTCATTGGTGGCCAGGTTCCTCGCCCCTCAACTCCCACTGTCCCACCCTGTGTCAGTGCGGGCAGTGGATGGACAGCAGGTAAACGCCAACGGTCTAACCCGAGTCACAGTTCCACTCACCCTCACTCTAAAGCCTTCCCACAAAGAGACCATCCCCTTTTTTGTTTTATCGCATTCGTGTCACCAGTTAGCGCATCCCCTAGTTGAGATCTCACAATCCAGTAGTGGATTGGAGAAGAGGGGCGATAAAGTCCTGGTCCCCTGAATTCTCACTATCCCACGCCGACGGTTTCCCTCCACTCCACCTCGGTGGAGATTCCCCTTGCTAATCTGCCTCCCTCCATCCCAGCAGAGTATGCTGACCTAAGCGAGGTGTTCAGCGCCAGGAGGGCCAGGAGGCTTCCCCCACACAGGCCTTGGGACTGTGCCATTGAACTCCTGCCTGGCACGACCCCACCTCGTTCTTGTATCATTTCCCTTTTGGGGTCCAAGATGAGAGCGATGGAGGAGTTGGTGGCGGAAGCGTTTCAGCAGGGATTCATCATACCCTCCGCTGGGTTCTTCTTCGTGAAGAAGAAGGATGGAGGGCTCCGGCCATGCATTGACTACCGGGGACTAAACACTATCACTGTTAAGTATTGATATATGCTACCTCTTGTCCCTGCCACCCTCGAGCAGATGCAAGGAGCGACGATCTTCACCAAACTGTACCTCCGCTGTGCCTACAACCTGGTGAGGATCCGAGAGGGAGATGAAGGGAAGACGGCGTTCAGCACAACGTCAGGTCATTATATGTATCAGGTAATGCCTTTTGGCCTGGCGAATGCTCCTTCCGTCTTCCAGTCATTCGTCAATGACGTCCTGAGATACATGTTAGGACGCTATGTGGTTGTCTATCTTGACGATATTCTCATATAGTCCTATGAGACACATGTCTCTCAGGTGCGATTGGTGCTCACTCGGCTCCTCTCCCACGGTTTGTATGTTAAAGTGGAGAAATGCGATTTGCACCGCTCTGAGATCTCCTTCCTGGGATACCGTATGGGTCCAAAGGGGGTAGAGATGGAACAGCGGAAGGTAGAGGCAGTGACGCAGTGGCCGGAGACCCGCACAGTGAAACAGTTACAAAGTTTTCTGGGTTTTGCTAACTTCTATAGTCGTTTCAGTAGGTACTCTAGCACCATAGCAGCCCCTTTGACGTCCCTATTGTGAGGTAAACCCTCTACCCTGACCTGGACACCTGAGGCACGGAGGGCCTTTTTAGAGCTGAAACACAGGTTCACGTATGCACCCCTCCTTCGACTGCCAGACCCAGAGATTCTGTTTGTGGTGGAGGTGGACTCAGAGGAGGGTTTGGGGACTGTGCTGTGCCAGCACCATGGCAACCCAGAGAAGTTGTTTCCCTGTGCCTTCTTTTCACGCAGATTGAGCCCCATGGATGTCAACGATGACATAGGAAACCGCAAACTCCTGGCGATCAAGGCAGCACTGGAGGAGTGGCGCCATTGGCTAGAGGGCGCTAAGCACCCCTCCACGGTCCTCACCGACTACCGCAACCTGGAATATATCCGGCATGCAAAGCAGCTGAACCCTAGACAGGCGAGACTATTTTTTACGCGTTTTGACATCTACCGCCCGGGCTCCAAGAACCAAAATGCAGATGCTTTCTTGCATATGTACATGCCCGAGGAGACGAACCTGAGCCTGAGCCCATTCTGGCAATGACCGTAGTGGCCGTTCCGGTACAGTGGTATGTTGAGAGGGACATTGCCCGGGAGGATAGACGGTCTCCCCCAACCAGCTGCCCTCCCAACCGGATCTTCGTGCCAGAGCGGCTACGGCAGCCTGCCTCTGGGCATCCAGGCATTCTCTGCACCTCCGAAAAGGAGAAACGGAGATTTCAGATTCATCGGGACCTTCATGATTGAAACCTAGATCAACCCTGTCACTTACCATCTCTGAATACCCTCCCACATCCATGTAATCCCCTCTTTCCATGTCTCTCTTCTTAGACCTATTGAGACGGGACAATTGGCATCCACAGCTGGGTTGACAGACCCCCCTCCAGTCATAGAAACGGACAACCGAGTCAGTGCGCTCCTGGACTCCCATCGGCACCAAGGCAAGCTGCAATACCTGGTTGACTGGGAGGGGTTGGCCCTGAAGAGCGGAGCTGGGTGCAAGCCAGGGACATCCTGGATCCCTAACTCCAGCGGGATTTCCATCGAAATTATCCTGATTGCCCCGCTCCGAGACCCAGGGGCAGACCACGTCGTCACTCCCAGCCAGACTCATGTCCGGAGTCCACTCCTGAGGGGGGATACTGTCATGGTTCACACCAAGCCTCGGTCATGGCCACAGTCCCAGTCACCGGAATTCTGAACGCATTTTCCAGAACACCCAGTCATCACCAGCCAATCCCTCACACCTGGCTGGTTAAGTATTTAAGGAGTTCCAGACCAACCCAGACTCGCATGTTCAATGTTGTGGCTCACCTTTGTTTTGTATCCCTATGGGTTTTGGTTATCTAATAAATCTCAGAGATCGCCACCGTGCACTTGCACCTCCTTTCTTCCCTCAACATGACAATCAACAAAATGCAGTAAATGAACAAAAGAGAAATCTAAATCAAATCAATATTTGGTGTGACCACCCTTTGCCTTCAAAACAGCATCAATTCTTCTAGGTACATCTGCACACAGTTTTTGAAGGAACTCGGCTGGTAGGTTGTTCCAAACATCTTGGAGAACTAACCACAGATCTTCTGTGAATGTAGGCTTCCTCACTTCCTTCTGTCTCTTCATGTAATCCCAGACACACTCGATGATGTTGAGATCAGGGCTCTGTGGGGGCCATAAGAATTGATGATATATATATATGAGAGAGAGAGAGAGAGACAGAGATTTAGAAAGTGAGGACAGTAACAACGAAGCATTTTAAGGGTAATGCTTAAAGAATAAAAGGAGGCACAAAAAGTGAATTAGGCACTAGGTGCAAAGAACTAAACTAAAATGAGAAATTTGGGAATGGGAATTTTAGTGCAGTAAATGTACAGTAAATGCACAGTAAATGTAAATGAAAATTTATTTAGTTAGTTATCAGACATCCATTGATATTTATTTGAAGTATCCTACAACATACAAAGAGACAAGATAATATTCATTCCTTATTTTAAAACTGATCTTTAATCCTTTAAACACTGGACATAGTAAGCAGTTGTGTTTAGCAGTGCCATTGTGAAAGCACACATAATGAGTTTTCAGGTTGGAAAAGGGAAACCCTGAATTGAATAAGTAGGCTTTGGTAAACATGAGGAGAGCAGTTGTTGATCCACATTGAACAAAAGTAAAGTATGAGCAGGGATGTAGGTAAATACCAATTCCACTTACCTGGTTTGAAAGGTCCCTGCGATGGGCTGTTAGGTTAGGGTGTTGGCCCTGTGATCAGAGGATCAGGGGTTCGAACCCCTTCCCAATAGGCTCCTCTGAGGTACCCTTGAGCAAGGTGCCGTCCCCGTCCCGCTCCTCCCTGCGATGGGCTGGCGACCTGTCCAGGGTGCGTCCCCCGTCCTCGCCCTGTGTGCGCTGGGTTGGACTCCGGCACTCCCCCGCGACCCCGTTTGGGACAAGCGGCAGATAATGGATGGATGGATGGATGGTTTGAAAGGTAATCCAAGAGTTCTTGAGAAAACTGCTTACAACCCAGCTGTTCCAAACTTCAGGTAAAGTTAGACTGAAAGTGGTAAACAATGTTCAGCTCACCCAGATATATTGTTCAGCTTTTTCCCACCCACTGAAGCCTTTCATAACCAGCTCTACTTTTGGCAACAATTAGAAGGGTTACATCAGCACAAAAATCTAAATGAGTGGGAGGCCCTCTTATTGTGAACAGATAATTATTATTAACAGATCTTAACCTCTTAATTGGCAATTCAATCAATCAATCAATCAACTGACCAACTAATCAATAACATCAAAGGATTTATGAGACATTAATTATGTAATATCAGCCATAACATTAAAAATAACTGTATCACAATTGGAACTACAGTAACTCTTCTAGAGGATCAGCAAGAAAGGCTCACTTCCTGCATGCTTCAAACCTTGGAAACTCCTAACCCTGGTTAGTTCACCATTTGTTCAAGTTCTAAACATAATTTTTTTACACACACCTACTTCAATCCACTGACACTTTATCAAAACTTTAAGCATTTCCTTGTATTTGCATTGTACTGTAATGTATTAGTGTTGTACTTGTATTGCACTGAGTAGTGGTTCCCTTTTCTGCTCTTGGAGTAACACTGGCCTGTACGTTTTACTACCTACTAAATCACATTGACATGAAATTAAACATGTCATGAAATGGATTGTCACAGTCTGTCGTGCATGTAATTAAAGGTTGGCACGACAGATGGTGCTCTGTTCTGACTGAGCACACCTGGGCTCATGAAGACACAGGTGTGCTTCATTGGGGCTGCTATTTAATCCCCAGTGAGTCAGAATAGAGCGCGGTTAATTCACAATGCGAAGCCTTAAAGTTAAAGGTGGCATTTTAGTTCTCAGTATTTTGATTTATGTTGAATAAAGTTATGTTCTGGACTACTGGCTCTGCACTGACATCCTTCCCGCACCCCGCCACCATTACAGAAATGAACCGCCATAACCTGGACGTCGCGAGCCATGAGGGTGAACAGGAGCACATGTTGTGGGCAGCAGTGAACAGTGTCGAGGAGATGCTGCAGCTAATAAAGACCTGGGAGATGAGGGCGACGGCAGGCTTTGCTTCTCCGGACCTCCGCGAGCATTTGGAGGGTGAGGAGTGAGTGCGACAGACACCAGCGGCCACGGCCAAGGAGCCCACAGCATGGGAGGCAGGGCTTCGGTAACGGCTGGCGTCATTCAATGCGAAAAGACGGCAGAGAATGCCTCCCACATCATTCAAAGCGGGACATTGGTAGTGAATGCCCTTGCGTCATTCCACGCGGGAAGATGGCGGAAAGTGCTCCCTGTGCCATTCAACACGGGAAGACGGCAAAGGTGCAGGTGCCTGCAACAGGGAAAGCGGGACATTGGCAAAGAAGGCCGCCTGTGACACGGAGAGCAGGAGGTTGGCAGAAAATGCCCCCTGTGCCATTCAATGAGGGATGTCGACCAAAAGGCCCGTCGCAGCATGGAAAGCGGCATCAAGGAGTCGACCCCCAAACCCAGTGTCACTAACCCATCTGCCAGGCAGAGAGCAGAGCAGGAGCAGCTCCAGGTATGTGGGAATGATGGAATAATCAGTGAACTGATGTATAAAGTTCAAAGATTGGAACAAACGCTTCAGCAATCTGAGAATGTGTGGCTGTCTGTTTTGGGTGAAGAAAGACAGGCCAAAAATGTTCTTGTTGAGCAGCTCCAAGAAAAGGAGGCTGATGTCACTGTCAAGGATCACAAAATGTGTGCACGGAACCAGGATCTTGATGTTTTGAATGTAAAGTTAAAGGATGCTACACAGGCCAATTGTCAAGCCTCAGAGAAGCTTCAGGAGACAGAATTAGAGGCTGAAGTGAGCAGAAACCATGTTCAAGAGATTTTAACCAGCACTCAAGCCAAGGAAAATGAGAATATTGAACTGAGACACGTTTTGTGTGAACTGGAGGCGAAGTGTAAGAGATTGGAAAAAGAGAACGCCTTCTTCCACACCATGAATCACCAGCTATGGGAAAGCAACCAGTCTGAGGTACATTCTCTTCAAGAAGAATTAGCTTAAGTTAGTAGGGAACTGGAGGAAAAACAGGCCGGGTACCTAGAATATGAAAAAGACTGTAAAGACCAGAGAGAACAGATTATGTGGTTAACTGAAAGCTTGAACAGTACCCAGGTGAAACTAAGGAATGGATCAGAAAAGCTCCGACAGGCCAATGTGAACCACAATGCACTTCTCATGGACATTCGTCAATGAGATGAACAGATCAGCTGCATGAACATTCAGATCACTCAACAGGAGAAGTTGCTGACAAAGATCACCCAGCAGTTGACAGAGAACGAAGCCTCTGTGTTGCAGGTGAATGCCTCAGCCACAAACGAAAGGGTGAAACACAAGGAAAAGATCACCTATCTGTTTTCTCAAATTGCAGAGACCAAAAGACTCTTGTCTTTTTGTCAGAGGGAGCTTGAAACCATGGAAATTGAACAAAAACTCTGGCTCAAGACAAAGGTGAGCTTCAAGAAGAGGTCCCTAAACTCATGCAAGAGAGAGAGATCTTCAGGGAGAAGCTGCAAGCTGTGATTGTTGTCCAAAGAGAGAGGCTGGAGCAGTTGAGGAACAATCTGATGGAGGAGGAGAAGCAGGAGTGGCGGTGGCCTTCCACCACTGTTCTAATTCTATCACAGCAGGCTCCGATGCCAAGTGGGAGAGGCTGCCCTTATGACGAGCGGGTGCAAACATCAGGTAAAGTTAGACTGAAAGTGGTAAACAATGAGAAGTTCAGCTCACCCAGATATATTGTTCAGCTTTTTCCCACCCACATAACCAGCTCTGCTTTTGGCAACAATTAGAAGGGTTACATCAGCACAAAGAGATCTTCACGGAGAAGCTGCAAGCTGTGATTGTTGTCCAAAGAGAGAGGCTGGAGCAGCTGAGGAACAGTCTGATGGAGGAGGAGAAGCAGGAGTGGCGGTGGCCTTCCACCGCTGTTCTTATTCTATGACAGCAGCCTCCGATGCCAAGTGGGAGAGGCTGCCCTTATGACGAGGGGGTGCAAACTTCAGATAAAGTGATGAGGGGGTGCAATCATGGACTAGAGCTTTGGGATACCCCTCACCCCCACCAGCAGCCCTGAACGTGACTGTGGCTAGTCAGAGGTCCCTTTGGGTTTGAGTTTTTGTGCTTTGTGGACCCAGCCATGTGCCACATTAAGGAGGCTGTTTATGTTGAAGTTTTTGAAGGGTTTTGTTTGCCAACATAGCCTCCCCCCGAGCCAAGCCTCCGGGGGGAGGCTATGTTTTTAAGGGTAGTGTAATTTATTTGTCAAAAATTTAATCAAACGTCTGAAGACCTTCACTTTTTATATTAAATGGTATCAACAGGAACATCAGTACAATCTATTGGACAATAAACAGCTTTTCATTATAAAAATTATCCTGAGTGAACATATCTCAGCAGAAAGAAGATAATGCTAACTGTTTTTAAAAAACACAACACAAATACAGAACAATATAATAATATCTACACATAATAAATCCTATCTAAACTGCATGAAGTGTAAAACACAAAACTATCACACACAATACAATAACGAATAAAAATATCTAGTTATCCTAGGTCTTGAACTGAGAGATAACTATGAACAAACTTTAAGATAAATAGGCAAATAATTTATAAATAAATAAAACCATAAGTATACATACATTAATACATTCATCAAACACAAGTGTTGTGAGCATGGAAAGGTCAGCTAAATAATCAAAAGTTATTCAGAAGCTTTTTAACATTTTAACTGGAATTCATCCTTCCACACATCACAGTATATTGCAGCAGTCACAGCATTTTAATTCCAAAATTCCAAACTTTCTTTGGATTAAGTTTATGCTGGAGGAGTGGACCTAAAACAATTCACTCAGGCCATCATGAACGGAACTTGGACTTGCTTGGCTGGGAGTGCCACTGAATCATCATATGGCGGCAAAAGCACCTGACAATCAAAATAAAATCCATTAATGAAAACTGAAAGCAAAAAATTCAAATTAACAACAATATATTTGTTAAACAAGTAATACTTAAACATCAAAAATCAAACTGCTCTTTTTGCAGTACAAACGTGGTGCTACAGGGGAGGAGTTTGGGGGGAACTTTTAGGTCTTTTCAGTGATTCAGGCAGACTTCAACTATAAACATTTTATTAATTGAGAACTGGGGGAAGAGACATAAATTTTTTTTTTAAATAGTTTAAATAGTAAAACAAGGAAGGTCTTTTTTTTTATTTACTCTTCATGGTTTACTTGAAGGCCACGTTGATACTTTTGACACCTACTACTACAAGTATTTCATTGCTGTCTTGCGTAATAAAAGCTTAAAATACGGATTATATACACAGGATGATAATACACTGATCACATAAAAGTGAAAATGATCGAGGCATGGATAGATTCAAATATGTGTGTTAGCTGTGCAGTCTTAAACATAGGGCTACCAAAAAACAAGCTTTGGGGAGATACTGTAGATTTGGATGTCCAATCTGATCAACAAAGGGCAGGTGTGGCTGCAAGGCTTCATTCCATATCAGCTGGAACTCCACAGATTGCTCTTGTTTAATTTGTATTGCTTTTGTACAGGAGATGTTCGAGTTAATGGAATCTACTTATAAATAAATAAAGCTGTATTTTCTAGCCTGTTTGGGAACTTTTATTTATTAAAGCATGTAAGAGTCTATAATCTGAATGCGTGCTGTGCCTGGTAGCAAGATCTATAATTAACTTGCTAAATTACACTGAAAATTCTGAGACGCACAGGATGTTAAAAGTGACAAAGGAACAGTGGAGGCACAGACACATGTGCTAATGCTCAGACAAGACAGTACACTAGAAATACAAAGAAGAAGAAAAAAAGATCTGAGCCCTTTTAGCTGAACTACAAAGCAAAAAAGCACAAAAACACAGGGCACAGCTTAATAACGAATCATTTTTCTTGGTTTTAGATGGTTTAAAAGAATATTGCTATTATTTTTACTGTTCAGTACAGTGTGGGTGATATAAATAATGGTAGTAAGAGTCTAGAGGCTGTATGCCTGATTGAAGTTGTAGGACAGGGAGAGAACGGGCCAGGAAGCTCTCTTAGAGAACACTGATGGCTTTAGCAGTGTCGAGCTATAGCCTTGGCTTCTTTCCTCCTGCTTAAAGGTCGCGCATAAAACATATGACAACTCCCACACCTGTAACAGAAACCTCTCCCCTATATTTACTTCGTTCTCCCATTTCCTCATTCCATTTAAGTGACTATTACTTATACCCTCATCATCTCTATCACTCACATACATACATACACATACAAAACAGAGTAAGAGTAATAACAAACAATGAAACTTGAGTGTAGGAGTTAAAGGAGGGCAAAAAACTCCTCATCCTTCCCTGTGGGAGAAGAATTTGCTGACTGACTCCTCCTCCATTAAAGGGTCAGTTTACACTTCACAGTTTGTTTAACCATATCTGTCAAACTCAAAAACAAACAATTCAGTTTTCTAGAGGAGGTTTTAAACAGAGCATGGTTAACAGAATACTTAAAGTGAATATGTTAGTGCAACTGTAATAGAGTTGAAATGTTTTAACTGTTTATGTGCGCTGCTTTTGAGTCATTTGTCATGAACTTTTCAAAACTTACAGAATTTGACCTACCAGGTTAACCTGTTAAATTCTGTAAGTTGTGAAAAAAAAAGATAAAAGTTTTTTTCTCCAGAGGTGACCATATTAAATCTGAAAACCACTTACTGTGGTGTCATTCGTATTGGTAACATACACCAGGACCTCTGCAACACTCCTGCCACTTACATACCTGTAGCAGCTCCACACACACACCATCAAATATGCCTAAAATGAGACAATGCAGAAGTATTGAAATTTGAGCAAGAAACGTCAGACATTATGAAAGTGAAAGTGACAACCCTTGTCATTGTGAGGTCACAGCACAGCAAGCGTGAACCACAATGAAATTGGACCTCTGCTTTTAACCCATGCACACAAACACCGTGCAGCAGTGGGCAGCTATTGAAAGCGCCCGGGGAGCAGTGACGGGGATGGTACCTTTCTCAGGGGTACCTCAGGGCAACCTACTTGTGAGGGAATCGAACCCCCAATCTTCCAATGCAGGGCCAACTCCCTAACCACTAGGCCACTAATAAAAGTAAAAAAACAAAGCTGATGTTTGAAAAAGATGTTTCTGTGGTGTCAATAGCAAAATATCAACTGATTAAGTCCAAACTACGTGATTTGCATGTGTAATATTTTAAAATTCTATTTTGCATGTGTAATACTTAAAAATTATAGCTTTTAGTTAGTTATAAAATGCACAGCTGTAGAAGATTATTCACTTAGATATATATGTGTTAGCATGTTTAGAAAGTACCTTGAAGGCTAAGATGCAGGTAATAAAGAGTAGGACAATGAGGACCAGGCACATATTGCTCATGGACATGATCTCCTCTCTGTAGGGGAAGTTTCCTGGCTGTAATATAGAGCAGACATTATATCATGGCAAGATATTTCTTCCACAATAGCTTTTTACAGTTTTAAATAAACATGTACACACAAACAAAGTTATGTTTGGCTATCACAATATGTAATTTTAGGACTCTGATTAGGCCAATGTTCTGATATAGTCAGAAAAAGTTGTATATGGTGTATATGGTAGGTCAAAGGTAAAGTTGTCCCCTTCAATCATATAACCAGACCATATCAAAGCCCTCCTCAGCTTACTGACCATCTGCTGTAGGTAGTCCTGGATGGTGTTGGGGTAGACCACTACACTTACTGGCACCAGTGCATTCAGAGCAAAGTCAAAGATTTGATATGAGAAAAATGGAATAATCCAAGCGGCATGTAACTGAAGGAGAGACAATATTCGAAACACAATGCGTGATTAAAATCAACATATCAACACATAATACAGCATCAGATCATAATATCACTGATACAATACATTGCTGTATTCAAATACCATAAAAGGAGATTTACAAATAAGAATCATGCACAGGTCTTCACCATGAATAAAGTAAAAACATATAAACACTGCAATTAATGTTGTTCACTTCACCTGTCAGTGATTGTAAGTGGCTAATTGGTGTATTAAAAATGTGATCTATTTTGATTGGATTGTGATCTATTGATACTCTATATTATATTAGCCTTTTTTACAAAAATCATTGAGTTGACATTTAAGTGAAAGTGACAACCCTTGTCATTGCGAGGTCATGGCACTGCACACATGAACCACAACGAAATTGGACCTCTGCATTTAACCCATGCACACTCAAACCCGTGCAGCAGTGGGCAGCTATTGAAAGCGCCCGGGGAGCAGTGACGGGGACGGTACCTTGCTCAAGGGTACCTCAGGGCAACCTGTTGGGAAGGGGTTTGAACCCCCGATCCTCCAATCATGAAGCTAACACCCTAACCGCTAGGCCACCGCTGCCCCACACGCGAAGTGTTGTTTCTTTATCTCTCTCTTCATGCACAACCACTGATTTACAGTCAAGGCCAAAACATTCCTTATAACTTCAGTAAGAATGGGCATCTGCAATAGGCAAAAAAATGTAAATGTGTTTGATTTGTGACATTGCAAAAAAACTGCATAGATTGGGAAGTGAATCATGTGTTTTTTATTTTACTAAATTATATATAATTTTTAATGCACTTATCATGATATCATACTATTCAAATGATCTCAAGAGACAGTAATCTATACCTTATAGGCTCCATAGGTTGCCATGCCACAGATCACTATCATAAGTAGAGAGATTGCTGACGCAATGCACATATCTAGACAACAAAAAAAAAATATCTTCAGCATCAGAGTTAAACAGGAAAATGAAATAGGAATTTAATGGATTTGCCATAATTGTAGACACTTCTGTGGCTGAGTGGTTCAAAGTCATTAAGAGTTTGTTTGATGTGAAATTATATGCTGTGGTGAAATGAGGGGTTCCTAGACTTACAGCTTATGTGACCTTTTAATTGAAATTTTCCATTTTTCAAGTAAATAGCACCATTTACATTTACGGCATTTAGCAGACGCTCTTATCCAGAGCGACTTCCATGTCCTAATTACAGGGACAATCCCCCTGAAGCAACTCAGGGTTAAGGGTCTTGCTCAGGGACCCATTGGTGGTGGTGCCAGAGGTGGGATTCGAACCTGGGACCTCTTGAGCCATTGGTCTATAGGCAAGTATCCTACCACTAGACCATGGGAATAGCTGTACCCAGTCTTACTGTACGGACTCTGTTTAACATCTTAAACCCCTAAAATTTTACCTCCTCAAAGTACACGTAAGCGGTGGCAATAGCCTAGTGGTAGGGTACTTAACTACGGACCTATGGCTCAAGAGGTCCCATGTTTGAATCCCACCTCCAGCACTACCACCACTGGGCCCTTAGCAAAACCCTTAACCCCAAGGGGGACTGTAATTAGGACATGGAAGTCGCTCTGGATAAGAGCGTCTACTAAATGCTGCAAATGTGAATGTAGTAATAATAATAATAAGCTGCCACCAATGAGGCACAGATGTCAGTGATATATCTCGATCGTCCAGAATACCTAGTTTGATGTTTTCCCACACAAAACACGTTTTTACGCACTGAAAATCAGGCTGATTTCTCACTCACTTATTATGTTCTAAAAAGAATTCTGACTTGACCATTGTTTCTGTTGTTTTCATGTATTTAACCCTATCGTACTTAAAAAATAATAGTGATATTATTAGTGCTTTACTTCCAAGCTCAGTCATAAATATAACACAATTTCTGAAAGATGTATTAAAATTTACAGAATTAACCAGAAATCACTAGGCGTTGAAAGGCCTATACAGTTAATTCTGAAGGCTTTTGGGAAGTCCTGCCTTGGTGAGTCCACTCTTGCTGCCATTTAGAGAATAGCAGCTGTCTGTGTTGCCCATCTTGCATTTTCACAGCTTTTGCTGTATATTCACAGACCCTTTTTTTTTTTTTTTTTTTTTACAGTTTTCATTATTAATATATGTGACTGTGTTTCTGTGTCTTTTTGTAGCCAAAGGCGTGTGCACCAAAGTGAATCATGGCTGCCATTGTGTGTGTTAGTGTGGAAAAGACCTATAATTGCCCGGGCTTTGAGCTAAAAGATGGAAAAACATGTCACAGTGTGCCACTCCACATTTCTTTCTCTCATTTTTCTTCCAACTTTGAATCATGAAGCAAGAAATAGCTTGAAGCAGAAATACATGTGTATGAATGTATATTTTGATGGAATTTCCAATAGCACCCCTTAATTATGATATTCTCAGCATTTACTCTAACATTTACTCCATTAATATGGCTGCTTCAATGAGTCAAGAATGAAAGTTATTCCAGTATTCAGTGTGCAAAACAAATTAGTAAAACACTGGGTTTTTTTCATTGGTTAGCATAATGGAGCTTATGTTAAATTCTGCAGAAGAGCAAAGTACAGCTGAGGCAATAAGTGCAGCCACTCACACACACACACACACACACACAAAAACTATTGTCAGCTGTAAAGAGTAGGTTTTACTGTAACTAAAGGGATGGTGGGTCTGGCAATAAGTTGCAAGATGATATTCAAGAAATAAAGGCTTAGTTTATAGTGATACTACTGTCTTACTGGCATCATCTATGACATCAAGGTCATTGGCCAGCTCAGCACTCGTTACGTGATTCTGGTCTGGGTCACTGAGCGCTATGAGTAGGATGAGCAGGACCACAGCATTGATAAGCTAGAGAAAAAATCAGAAAATAGTAAAATCAGTTCTTTTTTGTCATAAAACAGATCACACATAAATACAAAAGTTGAAACAATAAGCTCCTATTTGCAAAGAGTGAAAGCCTGTAGCCACAACAATCCTTTGCAGATGAGACTGAAAGAGCATGTTAAGCTTTAGAGCAACAGCTGTCTCTACCTCTATGACACTGTACCATCCTTACTAATAGCATTAATACACTGGAATTAGTAAGTAGGTTTATTAAAAAGTATAACAGTATTTTCAGCTGATTACTGATTTTATTTAATATATTGCACATTTCTAAACATTTGGACCCTTCTGTGTATAGCCTCATCGGTAGTACTCAATTTTTGTATAGTATTGTTTTTGTAGTGTATTTTATTAGTAACAGATATCTATCTACAGATCAATCAATCAATTAATCAGTTAATCAACCAATCAATTATAGTTAATCAATCATGGGCCTCTAAGTAGGAAATAATAAATTGTACTAATAATATGATGTTTCACTTGTTAGTAAACATGATTTCTAAATATGCTTTGACTAATAGATATATATTAGATATATATTAGTCATAAAGCCTGTAATTCACTAATAAACCACATTTAGGGTCTACCAGGACTTTTACTTTTACATATATTTAGACATTTTGTGCAAGCTATACACATCCAATTGCAGAAACAAAACAATCGACTAACAATTATTTTTTTCATCTGCAAATGTTAAAATAATATACAAATAAAATAAAATAAATAATAGCCAAAGAGGTATTAACAACAACCTCTAGTAACTTTGTATCAACAGTAACTCTGCCTGAAGCAGGTAATATGGGCTCTGATGAATGAAATGTACAATGGGGCCCTAATTTCCGTAGTACCAGCCTGATCCAGTTACAGAAGGATTGTGACTAAAAAAAGCTTGACCTGAGAGCATTCATTGAATAATGGATGAAGAGCAGAGTCTCATTTTCCTTCTGCTGTTATAAATATTTCCGACTAAAGAACAGAGGAAACTCATGTTTATACAAGTCTTTACGCTAATATTAACTCCTAACTCAAACTTTAAATAAAGTCCAAGTCAACTTTACCCTCCATACCCAAAACAATGAATTATTATTATTATTATTATTATTATTATTAATAATAATAATAATAATAATAGTAGTAGTAGTAACAGTAATAATAAAAAAGCACAAAAATAATAATATGCTTATATTTGTGTTATGTGAAATTTGTATAAAAGGAATATGTCTATGTTTGGATTAAAATTGTGCATAATAAAAACAACAAAAACTCAAACAAAATACAAGAAGAATTAGATAGACAGACAGATGACAGACAGACTGACAGACAGATAGATAGATAGATAGATAGATAGATAGATAGATGTTTTTAGGTTTCGTAAGTTAAAATACGAACACTTAAGTACACATGATACAAACGTAATAATAATAATTATTATTATTATTATTATTATTACTATTGTTATTAGAAACTTTCCCATAAAGGTCACACCTTTAAATATCCCAAATGTATAATAATGTCTGGAAAACACTTCAACTTGTCATTGTTAACTTGTCATTGTAACGATAAAACAATCTGGTGAAGATTTAAAATATTGGCCATCCATTCATACTAGTACAGAAACCTTACCATGTACCAGATTCCGAGTATGATGGTCCCGGTTCGGACATGACAGCAGAGGCAGCAGCGCGTCGAGTGGAGCCGTTCCAATGGGGAAATCATTTTTCAGCTGTCTCAATAGAGCTTAAAACTAAGCTGTCGTCTGAGGAAATGGTCCTTTCAGGAATTACACGACCATGAAGATGCTATATGGAAAAAAATTTATTATTACCAAAAGCGAGCGAAGGAAGTACAGTGTGATTGACGTCCTCTGTACCATGTGACCACAGGGAGCTTTCCTCAGGATTAGCGGAAGAACCGCGAGTGACGTAACGCATCTGTTCGAGAAAGTCACTTCAGTCGCTTCTGTTGCTGAAAGTGTAATTGGTGCCTCGAGACAGAGTGCGATATAATTTAGGGCTATATTTAAAAACCTACGTCATTTTTTGTAAACATTGCTTTTTTTTATTCTATTCTATTTTATTCGGTGTTGTGAGTAGAGACGTAAAGAAGCGACTACATTAACTGAATAATTTCCATTATCCAGGTTTTCATAGGGTAAAATGCATTTAAAATTTAATATCTGGGTTCGTACCAACTCCAATACTTACCACGAGCAAAAGTAATAGCATAAGTAATTATCTGATATTAGCTGAAAATTCAAATTTCAATAAACACGCTGTTGCGTACTCCCTCCTGTGGCCATTTTAAAACAACTTAATAAATCACATTTTCTCAGAGTACAGAGTTCCACGCTGGCATTTGTGGTTTATTTAAACCCGTGCGGAACCTGAAGAAGTTTCTAGTGTTTAGTGGTAAATTGGGTAAAGGTTAGCGTGTAGATATCGCTTGGGCTGGTTTAGTGTGCGCTTACTGCGCATGTTCCGACTTCAATGCTTGGGGAAACGTTTGTGTTTTTACGCAAATGCGAGAAGCTTCTCTGATCTCCAAGTAATTTTCCCCACAACTTCCGTCTTATGCATGTCGTGTAGATCATAGAATCTGTACAAATCCTATGTTGCAAAAACAGGACCCTGGGTCGATTTCCCACAGGAAGCCAGTGTAGAATACTTTTGCCAAGGTTACGGAGTTTTTCTCAGAATTTTAACATGTTTTGATTGTAAGCGATGCGGAGGAGAATAGAGGAACTTAGGTAAGTGCATGGCATTACAACGTTTTTCACAATGATTCCTGACGTTAAACCGGTGCTTACAAATATAAATGTACCAGAAAGAAAGTTCGATATGGTTTCAGTCACCGCCTAATCTAGCTGGTTCTTTTGACCAAGCATAATGTGTTTCGAAGCGCATATGGAATAAAAACGTTTCTTTTATTTGCGGTCTGTAACAACAGGGATTAATCATCGCGAGATAACAAAGGACATGTTACCCGATTTACTTCATCTAACTTCGATAAATGTCGATGGAGCTAGTTTCTGGGTTTGTGTCAGCAGACTGCTTAGGCGTGGACAGAAATCAAACCCCCGACATTCCTCTGTTCAGCACAGCGTGTCTGTAGCAGCAACCTGTTTTGGATTAGGTGATAAACTGTGTCAAAGTAATTCCGTAGTAGTAGTTCAGTGTTCCAAGAATATCATCATGCCTCGCAAATTCATCAAAGTAGACTCCTGACTAGTCTTTTTTTAAATTGGCCAAGTCAATGGTTGAAAGTGTTTTAACCTGCTTGTAACTGTGCTGGCTATGCACTACATGAGGTGGGAACTTCACAATCTGTATTTCAGGCTCCTTTGAGGATAGGAGAAGAGCGACTGACCACTTGTCTCCATGGACATGACCCAAGACATTGTGGAGTTTGGACAAAGTGGACCTGCTATCCCAAACTTAAGAATCATCCCCCTTTTAATTGAATTGCTGTTGAAAGTGAGGGATTTTGTTTGGTGGCACTAGAGCTGACTGAAGTGGAGTAGCAAAGCACAATGTCAAGTTCGGCCTGGATGTGGTGGGGTGTCTGTATGGCGCTGGTGGACTCTTGCCTTGCTCACAGCCAGTTCAGCTGTGAGCCAGTGCGGGTGCAGTGGTGCCATGGTATGCCCTACAACATGACGTTCTTCCCCAATATGCTGGGGCACTACGACCAGGACATTGCCATACACCATATGCAGGTAGGATCCTCTTTAGGCTACCCTTACTTAGCTAACTGAAATACAACAACATAGACTTCAGAATAACACCAATTAAATGTTAGACATTTACATTAGGTATTAGGTTGCCTAAAAGATTGAAAAAGCCATAAAAAATCAAGTATTATTTTTTGCAGAGCAATGCCTACTTTAGAATAAATGGATCTGATTTGTAACTGACTTCTAACACATTGCTTTTAAGTGTCTTCCTTATATAAATGATTTGTAATCATGATAATATATTATTGGAAACTGACTCATTCTTAAAGAAAATATCATTTATAGCTTAACTGATATATAAATAGTTTAGTATTGTCAGCTTCTAGTTTCTCAGTTTTCTGTGTAGGGCTTATAAACAGTTTTTGTTTTAGAAAGGTGTGGTGTTTCTGCCTTGCAAAGGAATTCTCCTGCCTCTGTCAGATTGAGTTTCACACTGATTATGTGAGTGAGAAGTGCTGAGAGACCCAAAAAAGTTCTTTTTGTTACTGTATCAAAAGATGGGAGTCAAATAACAAGACAGGCCAAGACTAGCTTAGGCCATAAGAAAAAACGCATTGGTGGCATTATTTTTAGGATTTGATTCAGTAGAGAAAGGAAATGGAAAAGAAAATATGCTGAGCTGCTCAGTGTGTGAATGTTTTTTTTTTTTTTTGTTTTTTTTTTGGGCACTTTCATAATGCCATTTTGTTAAAAACAAGAAGTCTTACATTTAAAAAATATTCATATGTTAGTATTATAACAAATGTTACAGACTGTAAAGCAACAATAACTTTAAAGGAGAAATAATAAACTTTCATAAGTTTTCTTGGGTGATACCTGTTTATCTGTCTAGTTCAGGCTCACAGAAGAGCTACTGTAGCACAGATTGCTGAAAAAATTAATGCTGGCTAACATATAAAGGAGAAGGAACACACAGTGCATCACAGTTTGCTGTGTAGCTGCAGACCCTTGTCCACTGCCATAAATGTGGACACTCTGAATCAGAACTGAACCTTGGAGCAGTCTAAAAAGTGGCCTGGTCTGATGAGTCTTGTCTCTTTTACATCAAGTGGACAACCAGTTGGGTTGTTTACGTGCTTTGCTTATCTATGGAAGACATGGCACCAGGGTGCTCTTAGGGTGGGTAGATGCGTCGACAGAGGCATGTTATTTAAATGTAGTACTTGCCTAAAATGAGTTGCAAATCAAGTGCACCCCTTTATAACAACAGTATGATGGACTGATGGCAATCTTTCAGCAAGAATTTGCATCATAACATACTGAAAAAGTGTTGAAGAATGGAACCTGAGACAGATTTCAGGGTTCCCCCATTTACACAACTGTGAGATGTGTTGGGACAAACTTCTCATGGATACCCCATCCCACAACTCAAAGGGCTTTAAGAATCTGCTGCAAATGTCTTGGTACAAGATACCATAGTACACCTCCAGAGGTCCAGTTAAGTTAATTCCTCTAAAGGTCAAAGTTGTTTAGTTGACAAACTTGGCGCCAAACAACATTTGGCAGCTGGTTTTAATGTTATGGCCAATTGGTGTATGTGTGTGCCATAGTCATTTGCACTGTACACAATATTTGTTTTAATAGACAAATAGAAATGGGGTGTGGCTTGAGGGTGAGTAAGTAGATGGTTTTTTTTTTTTCCTTTGCAGTATTTAATTGCTTCCAGTGCTAGATTTTAGAGCAAGCATGCTTATTGGCCTGCTGATAGTGGTTAGAATTACTTAATAATTCCTGAAAATCATTATGACAGTTTTTGATACTCGTTGTTAATTTGAACCATACTTTAATAGTCAGAAGCAGTTCAGATGACATGAGCATAATAGGATGATCAGGTTCAAATGTGTTCTTTGAATAAACCACTATGTAATAAGACTTGCTTTTTCCTTGAACACTTATTTTACAGCACTGTTAAGTTATGTACTGGACTCACATAAGGACTCGCATGCAGTAATCAGACAAGTTGAAGTATTATGATTGAAACCAAGAGTAAGGACCACATCTAGCTGCTTTGTTCTCTGTGGGTCACTTAACCGTTTTTCTGTAGAAAACAGGAAGTTCACTCCACCTTTTTCCTGCCCAGGATGTGCTTCTCAGTGTCACCACAATGAAACTGCCATTGATTTGTTGCATTCATCTAATGTTCCCTTGCTTTAACTTTAGGTTAAATGCCTTTGTAGCTCACATTCTCTTTTAAACTTCAGTAAACAGTTTGAGTTTTCCAGACTCAATTTAATGGAAATTGGAAGATGCAATGCCAATTTAGAATATAGATTAGTAATTGATGCTAGCCTCTATGTATTTTAACTTTTCAGGTACACAAGGCAAGTTTTCATAAAGTATAGTACAACTAAATTTATTATTGACTGCAAAGTACCTGGACTTAAGGATAAAGGAAAACAAATGTAGTAAGCTTGTAATTGGTTTGGTTTTATAGTGTATAAAGTAGACAAAGAGTTTCTGGAATTAGTAATATTATATACATTTATGAAATGGTGACTTTTTAGCCAACAGCCCAGAAGGAAATGGGCAGTCAGCTTCTAATTTGTCCTGTGCAGTTACTAGCTGATAATAGCATTGAGAGTTCTTTTTTTTGAACTAACAACATGACCTTCTGGCCTAAAAATCAAATTCAGATAACAGACCATTCTAAAGAATAAAAAAAAAAAAATTAATTAATGAAACCATTTGCTCACATTACTTCATAGACTGAAATTGCATTGCACTGTGTGCACAATTATGTGAATATTTTCAGGGGAATACATGTGTGTGCACAATTAACAGGCACCTAGTGGTGTGTGTAATTATGCAGCTAGATTAAAAAAATATAATTTCCCATCTCATATTTTTCATCTGTTAAAGTGATAATAAACAAACTCCAAAAAAAATTATATATATATAGCCACCCTTCTTTTCAATAACCTTTCATTCATGAGTCTGTCAGTTTCTTGATCTGTTGATGATTAACATTTTGTGCATCTGTTTTCCTTTTCTGTAATTCCCCCTTTTAAGAAGGGCCCAACAAGTTCTCAACAGGGTTTAGGTCATTATTCTTTCATCTTTAAGACCTTTGCTGGCTAACCATGCAGTGGAGTACTTTGATGCATGTGATGGAGCATTGTTGTGCATAAAAATCATGGTCTTCTTGAAAGATGCAGACTTTTTCCTGTTTCACTGCTTGAAGAAAATTCTAACGGTGGCGGGGTGTGGGAAGGACGTCTGCACTGAGCCAGGAGTCAGGAACATAGCTTTATTATTCATACTAACCAAACCAAAGTACACAGACTGCAGTCAAGACCAAAACAAGATATCAAAACCACCATTAACTGTAGGCTTCGCCTAGTGAATGAGCTGCGCTCTGTTCTGACTCATCGGGGTTTAAATAGCCAGCCCCAATAAAGCACACCTGTGCCTTCATGAGCTCAGGAGTGCTCAGTCAGAAAAGCGCCCTCTACTATGCCCAAAATGAAACTCACCCGTGACAGACTGTGACAAGAAAATGTGTTCTAAAAACTGTCAATAGGTTTGGGAGTTGATTTTGAGTCCATTGTCAACCCAGAAAGGTCCAACTAGCTCATGTTTAATAATAACATTACTGATCCAGCCACATGCCCATCCATTTGTTCCGTCATTTGTTCCATCACTCTCATCTCATCAGTCCTGAAAACTTTTGATAAATCTGTCTTGAGAGATTTTTTTTGGCCCAGTCTTGATGTTTCAGTTTGTGTGTCTTGTTTAGTTGTGCTCAGGTTACAGCCTTCCTTACCTTAGCCGGGCACTCCATGTAGGTTGCAGTTCTGGAATATAGTAGCACTGGAGGATAATGAGTAATGCATAAAAAAATATGGTCAAAATACTAACTTTTCTATTAATTGTGCACACAGTGTAGAATGCAATATCAGACCCTAAAATGTAAAAAATATATTTTCAGTGGTAATAGATGGATAAAAAGCTCCTCGTTCTTCTGTGTGCTCTGTGTGTCTTCAGCACTTCATGCCACTGGCTAATCTGCACTGCTCTCCAGATGTGCACCTGTTCCTGTGCCAAGCTTTTGTTCCAGAGTGTGTGGAGCAGACACGAGTGCTGCAGCCCTGCAGGTCACAATGTGAGCATGTGCTCTCTGATTGCGCTGGACCCATGAAAACTTTTGGTATTACTTGGCCTTTAGAACTTCAGTGTGACAGGTGATCAAACAAACACACACTGAGATCCATGTATGCATACTTTAGAACATGCTTTGGAAGCAGTTCACTTCAGTTTACTCCTGAATGGAATATTTATCTAAGTTTCACTACTTTAAGTTAAGTTTAACTTGTTTTTATTTGTTGTAATAGGTTGGAGCCATGCCAGTCCATTACACATGAACAAGCAGACACAACCACACCTAAAAGTTCTCCATCAGTCAGTCGGGATCTGGGCTTCTGGTGTCCTCTACAGCTGAAGACACTCCCTGGTCAGGGGTCCTCATTTCTGGGTGCTCTGGACTGTGCTCCCCCATGTGACAACATGTATTTTAAACCACATGAGATTGAATTTGCAAAGACCTTCATTGGCATCTGTTCCATTGTCTGCTTGTGTGCCACACTTTTCACCTTCCTCACCTTTCTCATTGATGTCGAACGGTTCCGATACCCAGAAAGACCAATTATCTTTTATGCAGTCTGCTACAGCTTTATATCTCTCATCTACTTCATAGGGTTTCTGTTGGGTAATCAGGCGGCTTGTAACAAGCCCAGCTTCCCGGGTACTGTGTCCACAGTGGTTCAGGGAAGCCAGAGTAAGGGCTGCACACTGCTTTTCATGATGCTCTACTTTTTCTCCACTGCTGGCATGGTCTGGTGGGTCATCCTAACAATTACATGGTTCCTGGCAGCAGGGCCCAAGTGGAGCTGTGAGGCAATTGAAAAAAAGGCTGTGTGGTACCATGCAGCTGCATGGGGACTACCTGGGACCCTTACTGTCATGCTGCTGGCTCTCAACAAGGTGGAGGGTGATGGAATCAGTGGTGTGTGCTTTGTAGGGATGTATGACTTGGTAGCCCTCCGATGGTTTGTACTGGCTCCCCAGGCTCTCGGTGTACTTGCTGGGCTCTCGCTCCTCTTGGCTGGGATTGTTTCACTAAATCATGTGCGACAAGTGATCCAGCATGATGAGCGCAACCAAGAGAAGCTGAAGAAGTTCATGATCCGCATTGGTGTGTTCAGTGGCCTTTACCTGCTGCCCCTGCTAACGCTGCTAGCTTGCTATCTGTACGAGCAGGACCAGCGCAGCAGCTGGGAAACTACATGGATCAATGAACGGTGCCAGGAGTACAGTATTCCCTGCTCTTATAGAGTGAGTCCTTATTTCTAACGCTTATCATGAGATTGTCCTCTCCCCATCTCCCTGATATTTATAGTATCAATAACAAATGCATTTTCTTCTGAATGTTCATTGCTATGGGAAAGTATTTGCCCTCTTTCATGATATGCTGTATATGTATTTTTCTTTATTCATAACACCAAATGTTTTCTATCTACAAAAAAGTAGTATTGTAAAGAACACAACTAGAACAGTTTACATATAATTTGATTCATGGACAAAAAGTAACACCCATGTGGAGAAATGTATGCCCCTTAGTCACATGACAATCCAATTAACCAAATTAAATTGACAAAAGGTTAAATTTCAGATAGATTTCAGCCAACAATTATGACTGCCATTATCTACAAATTGAGAAACCATGGAATGGTGATAAATCTGCAGAGGGATCTGCATAGAAAAATTGCTTGTAGATCATCATTATCATCAAAGAAGCCCTGAACATCAAAGAAGCCACGTGTCTCCCACAGCTCAGTTATTGTCAGTGTGTTCATGATTCCACCCTTATGAAGACACTGGGCAAAAATTGTATTAATAGAACAGTAGCTTAGCAGTGATTTTTGCAAGAGGAACATAATGGCTAGACTAAACATTTTGGGGGCTAATCTGTTTTTGTTGGCAAATGTTAAAGGTCAATAATTTAACTTTCTGAAATTGTTTTATTACAACTAGCATAAAGCTAAAAGATTTAATCATTAACAACATAATGCCTGAAGTTGAATGTGGTGGTTATCTGATGATGTGAGGATGTTTTGCTGCTTGTACACTGCCTTCAAAGAAAAAAAAGTCACCACCTGCATTTAATAAAGCAAATCATTAGGAGCCTCCTATTGGATAATTACTGCATGGATCATTGTTTCAGCTGGCAGCAATTGCTGGCCAGGCAGTGTATTTACTCAGAATAAAACAGACACAATTAGAAAGAGGGCAAATACTTTCACAGCACTGTTTGCATGAAGGATTCCCTTACCAATGTTTTTCTTTTGGTTTTTCTTTCAGAGATCGGACCCTTCTCGGCCAAACCTGTCACTGTTCCTGATAAAATACTTGATGACTTTGGTCATGGGAATCTCAGCAGTTTTCTGGGTTAGCAGCAAGAAGACTTGCTCAGAGTGGGCTTACTTCTTCAACAGGACGCACAAAAAAGAGTGAGCACATCTTGCCTCTCTCGCAGCACCTCGCAGTCATAACTGCCCTAAACCCAGTTTTAGAAAAGTGTAATGCTGTCATGTTAAACATTTATCTTAAATTTCTTTAGGAAATATAACTGGTCAGAGCAAATCGATTCAAACAGTATAAGTCTATGATGGTTAAGTCCTAAACAGCTATCTAGTTGTGTATTCCAAATGTGTTTTAAACTTCAGCAAGATTACCAGGTCAGAAGTAATAATCTTTCATGACAGCCTCAATTTGAGTGAAATTATCCAGAAGTAGATCAAAGTGGAGAAAAGAGGCTCAATGGTAGACATCTTTCTTCTGTTTTGCTCTGGGAAACATTTCATCCCTTATTTTACCCAGTTGATGCATTACTTTCCAATCTTGGAGTCTAGTCCCTAACCACTATGCCACTGCCCCTTAGCCTGGCATTTTAAATTGGCTTTTCAGCATGATCTGTTGAACAGCACAAAACTGGCATATGATGTTTAAACATGTGTTTTGTCAAAAACGTGTATGATGGGAAATTTGTTAGTGACATTATCATATTATTTATTGAGTTTCCATGGAACTAGAGAACAACAGTAGATTCCCTGACTCTGGATATGCATGTAGTTTGTTTTACATCAGTGGAGATCTTTAAATAGTTCATAGCAATGCTGTTTCCATCCATCCCACAGCCCAATCAGCGAGAGCCGACGTGTTCTTCAGGAGTCCTGTGAGTTCTTCCTAAGGCACAACAGCCGTGTACAGCACAAGAAAAAACACTACAAACCTAGCTCCCATAAACTGAAGGTTATCTCCAAATCAATGGGCACTAGCACTGGTTGCCCAGCAAACACTAAACATGATGATTCAGCTCTTCCTGTCAACAGTAGCAACCACTATATGCCCACTCATGGGTCAGGGTCCGACCCCCGGGGGTCATCTGAAACATCTGTACGGGAGCAGGTTGGCTCTGTAAGGCGGTCCAGTCGAGGTAGTAAGGAGCAAGGTGGAGGACTACATATGGACAAACATAGCAAAACTGGAAGTTCTAGTAGAGTGAGTAGCAGAACGGAGAGCCTTCGCAAAGATGGCAGGTGAGCTCAACTGCTTATACAAATATAACACTCAGTTCAAATGTGCATTGCTCAGGTAAAAAATTATTTTGCTGGACACAGGTTAATGCTATGGTAGGTTAATTCACGCTAGGGTTCTCTTTACATTTTTTAAACTCCTAAGCTAGGCTTAATTTGTATCCCAAAATGCTCTGTGTATAGTATGAAACTAAGCAGCAGAGGTACAGTACTGTGCAAAGGTTTTAGGCAGGTGTGGAAAAAATGCTGTAAACAAAGAATGCTTTCAAAAATGGAAGTGTTAATCATTTATTTTCATCAATCAACAAAATGCAGTGAATTAATAAAATCAGAAATCTAAATCAAATCAATATTTGGTGTGACCACCCTTTGCCTTCAAAACATCAATTGATCAAAGCATCAATTCTTCTATGTACACTTGCACACAGTTTTTGAAGGAACTCGGCTGGTAGGTTGTTCCAAACATCTTGGAGAACTAACCACAGATCTTGTGTGGATGTAAGCTTCCTCACATCCTTCTGTCTCTTCATGTAATCCCAGACACACTCGATGATTTTGAGATCAGGGCTCTGTGGGGGCCATAAGAATTGATGCTGGTTTGAAGGCAAAAGGTAGTAACATCAAATATTGATTTGATATAGATTTTCCTTTTGTTCGCTCACTTTGCATTTTGTAAATTGAAAAAAATAAACAACCATTATTTCTGAAAGCATTCTTTGTTTACAGCATTTTTTCCACACCTGCCTAAAACTTGTACAGTACTGTATGTATTATGACTTTTGTGTTTTCAACCCCTTGCTGTGGTCTTAAGCATCTTTGTGCTCTTTCTGAAGGGTGATGGCCAAAAATCAAGTGCCAGAGGAGGTTCAGCTGCCTGTGAGTCAGTCTCCTTTCCAGAATCCATTCCAAAGCTCAGACTCCAGACCTTTGGCTGCAGAACAGATGTAAGCCATGAACAGACTGAACGCCAGTGCGTGAGAAATTCACATAGCTATAACCATGGTACCTTCCCATTTGCTCTAGCCTTTATAGTGAATGCTCAAGGTCATATGTTTATCTGCAGAAAGATTCTACAGAAATACATCAAGACTCACTCTCATTTTCAAAACTGCTTTAGGGTTGTTCGGTGGTGCTGGAGCCTATCCCAGCCCTCACTGGGCAAATGGCAGGGAAACACCCTGGATAGGTTGCCAGTCCATCGCAGGGCAGCCATACAGACACACGCTCACTCCTATGGGCAATTTACTGTGCCACTGTGTCACCCTCATTAAACTAATTTGGAAAATGTAGGGTCAGTTATATTAATACTACATTACATGATAAGTTAAACCTCTATTAGAGCATTCTGACCTTTATTTGTATACAAACATTTCCAAGTAATATGACGTGAATGCCACTTCTACATGGGACCAACCTAAATATGACACAGTTCTGCTAAATGGTATTAACATAAAATGTGGGATGTGCATTTTAACAGTCAAAATATGCGAAGGCCATAGAAAGTTTAACAGAAACTTCATGCACTGTAAATTTAATATTTAAAGATATTTTCAATAACATTTAAGTCTGTGGGATTTACAGGCGATTTTAAAGCTTTACCTTTTGATTTCTTCTGTTTTTGTGAACACTAAATGCACAGCTTGAGACACAAGGTATTAAGTCACTTTATTTATTATGCTCTGATTTAGGTTAAGGCCTAATGAGTTAAATGAGACGTTCTGAGAAACAATACTAATCTGTTGATTGAAAGAGTTTTTCATTCAAGACATGCATTTTGACCAGGGTCCCTTCACCAGAATGAAACCTCTGCATTGTTGAGATCAGCTTGTGGATTACTGAACTCTGGCAGTCCCTGTAATAATCCTTTGTGACTTTGTTTTAAGAGAGGTTTTATTTCTGGAGTGCCAAGGTAGTCCTTTTAGTCTTTTCATTGATCATTCCATATGGGAATGGCAGTGATTGCCTAGTGGTAAGGGACTAGGCACCAGGATCGGAAGGTCTTTTGAATCCCAGACCAGTAGGGTGCTCTGAGGTACCCTTGAGCAAGGTACCATCCCCATCACTAGTCGCTGGGCACATTCAATAGCTGCCCCCCTGCTGCATGTGTGTGTATAGGTTAAATGCAGAGGCTGCAATTCACTGTGGTGTGTTGCTCTGTGAATTTACAATGATAAATTGCCGCTTTCACTTCAAATGGCCTAATGCTGTCATTTTATGCTTTTATTACCCATTATTTTTTTTACCTAAAAACTGTAAATATATGTTACTTATTTGGAGCCAAACATTTTATTTAGACATTAAGGTTTTCTTCAACACAGCTTTTTAGATTGCTCAATTGTGCAAGAACTGGGAAAACATCAGCCTATAGATGGCAGGGGTGAGTCAAGATCATATATTGGAACCACAAGCTCATTGATCAGCTTCTAAAGCAATAGGCCATTTCCTGTAAATCACTTACACACATCACGGACATCTTAAATGTTTGTGTTTTTCTAATTAAATTATAAAAATGTTATATATGTTTTTCTTCTCTATTTCAACATATTAGCTCATGAATGGAATCCTGTACATAATGAGCAAAGACGATATTAAAATGTACAGAGCAACCAGCCTCAAAAACTAGGTATTTGCAGACCCCCCCCCCCCAGACCAACAGGAACGTAGAACAGTAGTTAACATATAAATATAATTTACCCAAAAAACACATATGTATATTATTTGGTCATGTCTTTTCTAATTTCTTGATTTCTGTTATAGGTATTGCATAATATTACATCCCATCTATTGAGTTTTTTTTTTTGTTTGTTTTTTTACACTTGCCTTAGTGTCTTTAGCTATGCTGTAGCTTATTTTTTGTTGCTATGAGCATTTGTTTTGAAAATGCCTTTTTCAAAAATGCCTTTTGTATCACTGCTCTCGTGAATTCTGAAATTCTGCATTTATGTTAAAGGATATTACCTTTCCATTTATTGTTTAAGAAGACTTCATTGTTTTAAAATGACTTGTTGCTGCACATATCTACATATTCCTCATAGTTTAAATGCCATTAACTCCTCCATCATAGTTAATATAAACAGAAATAAGGTTGTTTTAAATTGATATAATGGCTGGTCATGTATTGGAAATTCAGTTTTAAGTGAGAGCCCATGTTTTGAAGTAATTCACTATTCACTATATGGTGTTTGTCACATAGTGAATGGATTTTCCTGTGGAATGGACAATGGACATTGAACAATTGAGAGTTTTAAAGTTTAGATGCCCAACAGCACTACAACATGGCCTACACATTATAACGAATGATTTTGAAAGTGCCATTGTCAAATGATGTGACCAGAATCGCTTACTTCATATGCAGTGCAATTGCTTTTTTTTTTTTTTTTTTTTTTTTTTCCCAGTAATGCAGCATTGTTGGGACAGCTCATTTACCTTGGGGAACACTTACTGCTAATTCTTAGGTCACTTAACTGACCACCTAACTGCATGTGCAGGGTGACAGAAGGGAGGAAAGAACATCCAGTACTTCAAAAACTAAATTTTCTAAGAAGAGAACTTTTGTGAAAATTGAGCATACACATTATAGATAATAATCTATGTAGATGGACCTACATAAAAAAACATGTTGTGGAAAGGAAATGACTGCTAGTTCTTCACATTTTCTTCATATTGTTATATTGATGCTATTTCATGTCTCCCAGTTTTTTCAGCTGAATAGCAGTATTTCCTCTTGGGAATTTTATAAAAATTACATTCAATAAACAAAATGTTTTTCAACTGTCTCAGTCTCTCTCCGGTGCCTATTCATACAAGCTAAAATTAGAATTATGCTGTCCCCTTCAACTGCTAAGAGATCAAGATACAAGAGATCCAACATGGAAAGAGCAGCCTTACTGCCATTTTGATAAGTGATCTAGTTTTATATGGTAGATTAATTCTTGAAAAAAATAAGAACACCTCTAATAGAAACTGACCAAAGCTTTAATTGTCTGCCATGGAGAAAAGGGAAACTAGTGCAGTGAGGAAATACAAATACATTTTAAATGCTTGTGTTTTATAACTTTGTTTCCCATCTCAAGAAGTGCTCTGATGAAAAATATGTTTACATGCTACTTACAAAAGCAGTGGACGAGTGATCAACACACACAGCATAGACGCTGTGTAAACTCATCAAAGCCTAACATTATTGACACAAACACACATATTTTAGACCACTAAGGAAATAAATAATTAATCCTACAAACCTACATAAAAATGTTCATGGTGTTTACATGTGGTATGTTTAAGGATATAGTTTGCAATAGCCTAGTTTTTTTGTTGTTGTTACTCTAGGTATAAAAAAAACCTAGAGTAATGGGCACCTAAGAGAAATTAAGTTCCTCAGGCTTGAAAACCTCATCTGGCACTGCGATGCCCCCAGAGAAAAAGGCTGCAGCCAGTGCACCTAAAAGGACATGTGAATAAAATGTGCTTCAAATCTGAGATGAGAGAGATAATTCAATATAAGATTCAATTTAATTTCTCACCTACTAATGCAGCCACCATCAGTTTACAAAAAAAACAGAACCATGTCCACAGCACCTTCATGCACCAAAACTCTGAACATATAGAAATGAAATGCAACATATAAAAACAATAGAGAGGTGTTGATGATCCAAATAATTGACTCATGTTAGCACTTTAGACAAATCTTGATATCAGTTAATGAATGCATTGTTGTTGTTTTTTTTAAATCTATTTTCTTGTAACAGACCCAAAGTGCTAATAGAGTGAATTGATCCATAGTATGCTCACACTGGGGAACGTAAACCTTAACAATGTTTCTCATCTGCTTGTAACTGTTTTTTGCAGACACACAGAAGCTCTCTCCATATATAGACATGTGCTCAACAACCACAGGCAAACACTGCAATAGTCAAGTAGAATACTAAATTTCATTAGTTGACAAATAGTTTGATTAAAAAAAGCAAACACTACACAACAGGTAAACAGAGCAGTTTCATTGGCATTTAGATTAAACCTAACAATATTTTTCTAAGAAACCAAGCCATCTATTTGAGCTGTCAATGACATTCTCAAACTTGGATTGTCACAATGATTCTTCTTCTTTTTCTTTCAGCTGCTCCCGTTTAGAGGTCGCCACAGTTGATCAACTGTCTCCATTTCTTCCTGTCCTCTGCATCTTCCTGCTTCAAACTGACCACCTGCATGTCCTCTCTCACCACGTCCATAAACCTCCTTTTTGGTCTTCCTCTTCTCCTCTTTCCTGGCAGCTCCATCTTTAACATCCTCCTTCCAATATAATCCTCATCTCTTCTCTGGACATGTCCAAACCAACGCAACCTTGCTTCTCTTAACTTGTCTCTACGACGTCTAACCTGAGCTGTCCCTCTAATATACTAATTTCTAATCCTGTCCATCCTCGTCACACCCAACGAAAATCTCAGCATCTTTAACTCTGACACCTCCAGCTCTGCCTCCTGCCTTTTCATCAGTGCCACCGTCTCCAACCCATACAACATAGCTGGTCTCACTACTGTCCTGTCCTGTCCTTCCCTTTTACTCTAGCTGGTATGCGTCTGTCACAAATCAGATTGTCACAATGATATTTGTCATAAATTTTAATAGAGTATTCATGGGGCAGCGGTGGCCTAGCGGTTAGGGTGTTGGCCGCATGATCGGAGGATCGGGGGTTCAAGCCCCTTCCCAATAGGTTGCCCTGAGGTACCCTTGAGCAAGGTACCGTCCCCATCACTGCTCCCCGGGCGCTTTCAATAGCTGCCCACTGCTGCACGGGTTTGAGTGTGCATGGGTTAAATGCAGAGGTCCAATTTCGTTGTGATTCATGTGTGCTGTGCCGTGACCTCGCAATGACAAGGGTTGTCACTTTCACTTCACTTTATGTTAAAACATTTAATGAATCTGCTCAGTGATTACCTGAAAATTCTATAGAATACCCAGATGTCATTTTAAAGCTAGATTAAAAAAAAACTGTCACTAGAATGCAGTGAAATTAGTTAAAAACTCAAATTTTGATATACCTAGGTACAATGTCATAACATAGCTACAAATAGAACTTCTGCAAAGGTGAAACTGGCCCACCATGGCATAGGTATTTCTGTGTAGGAGCCTGAGGTATTTCTCCAGGAACCAGAAGCAACATTTGAAGGGCATCATCACAAACCAACAACAAGAATCCTGATAATGTTGTGTAACACAGGGTATTTATCATTATTTCCATACAGAACACAAAAGGTAATCGAGCATAGATATTAGATTGTGTACAGTTAGGTTCATATATATTTGGACACTTACACATGTTTTATCTTTGTACCTGTTTACTGAAACATATTCCAATTATAGTTATATAATGGAAGTGAACATAATGTTTAGACTCTCAGCTTTCATTTGAGGGTATCCACAATCAAACTGAAAAATGGGTTTAGGAGTTCCAGCTCCTTAACATGTGCCACCCTCTTTATAAAGGGACCAAAAGATTCAAAGGACTCAAAGACTACTTCATGGGCAAGTGTGGGCAATTCCTTCATTATGTCTTTATCAATTAAGCAGATAAAAGGCCTTTGGTTGATTTGAGGTGTGGTGCTTGCATGTGGAAGATTTTGCTGTGAACGGATAACGTGATCAAAGGAGCTCTCCATGCAGGTGAAATAAGCCATTAAGCTGTGAAAACAGAAAAAAACTAATCTGACAAATTGGTACAATATTAGGAGGGGCAAAAACTACAGTTTGGTACATCCTGAGAAAGAAAGAAAGCACTGGTAATCTCAGCAACGCAAAAATACCTGGACATCCACGGAAGACAACAGTGGTGGATGATCACAGAATAATTTCCATGGTGAAGAGAAACACCTTCACAACAGCCAACCAAGTGAACAACACTCTCCAGGAGGTAGGGGTATCAATATCCAGGTCTACCATTAAGAGAAGACTGCATGAAAGTAAATACAGAGGGTGCACTGCAAGGTGCAAGCCACTCATAACCCTCAAGAATAGAAAGGCTAGATTGGACTTTGCTAAAAAAAAACAAAAAACAAAAAAACTGATGCTTTGGACAGATAAAACCAAGATTACCCTCTACTAGAACGATGGCAAGAAAAAAGTATGGAGAAGGCATGGAACAGCTCATGATTCAAAGCATGCCACATCATCTGTAAAACACGGCAGAGGCAGTTTGATGGCTTGGGCATGCATGGCTGCCAGTGGCAATGGGACACTAGTCTTTATCGATGATGTGACACAAGACAGATAATTAATTCGGAGGTGTTCAAAAATGTCTGCTCAAATCCAGCTAAATGCAGTCAAATTGATTGGGCGGTGTTTCCTAATACAGATGACAATGACCTAAAACATACAGTCAAAGCAACCAAGGAGTTTATTAAAGCAAAGAAGTATAATATTCTTAAATGGCCAAGTCAGTCACCTGATCTGAACCCAACTGAGCAGCATTTCACTTGTTGAAGAATTGACTTCAGACAGAAAGGCGCACAAACAAACAGCAACTGAAAGCCGCTGCAGAAAAGGCCTGGCAGAGCATTAAAAAGGAGGAAACCCAGCATCTGGTGAGGTCCATGAGTTCAAGAAAGGGTTTTCAACCAGGTATTAGAAATTACAATTTTATTTTCAGTTATTTAATTTGTCAAATTACTTTTGCGCCCCTGAAATGAAGGGTTTGTGTTAAAAAAATGCTTTAGTTCCTCGTATTTTTATGCAATCTTTTTATTCAACCCACTGAATAAAAGGTTAAAGTCTGCACTTTAACTGCATCTGAGTTGTTTCATTTTAAATTTATTGTGGTAATGTACAGAACCAAAATTAGAAAAAAGTTGTCTCTGTCCAAATATTTATGAACCTAACTGTGTGTTGTTACATCTGAATTTGTAGTCAGTATGTTCCAGAATAGTTCGGGGTAACTGGAAAACGGGGAAGAGGACTGCACCAATTGCCACAGATCCAGCATGGGATCTTTACAACACAAAGTTGCAGAAGCCAATACAGAAGAGAACATGCTTTAAGATTTGACTGCTTTTGATATAAAGACAGTAGGGGGAGACAAAACAAATGTCAAAATGACTCAAAGCAAGACAAAGCAAAAAAAGCATAGATAAAAAGAGAAGAGAGCAGTGCGTACTTTAAGGTCTGGAAGAACTTTATATAGTGCTTTTTACAAATGTTGTCACAAAGCAGCTGTCACGGGGGGATGGGGGGTCGTACGTAATTGCGTAGCCAGAGATCTTGTGCTCCACTTTATTAGGTATAAACAAAAAAAACTCGAGAACCACAGGAAGTCCAGAGACACAAACGACAAAAACCATGCACACAAACACAGTGGGCTGCTATGAAAGCGCCCAGGGAGAAGTGACAGGGACAGTACTTTGCTCAAGGGTACCTCAGGGAAACCTACTGGTAAGGGGTTTGAACCTACAATCTTCCGATTCTGTGGCCAAGTCCTTAACCACTAGGCCACCGCTGCCCAAAATTGTCTGATGTTGCCAAAGTGCGCAGTGGTGTGCACAGTCAGAGCAGAGCGCTGCCTACCGTGACAGAACCCCTCCCCTAAAGGCACAATTCCCAGGGTGCCAAACCCTGCTTTGCCCAGGGGCCAAACAAAAAACTGCAAATCAGGGACACTATGGCCCATTCCAGGACCAAAAAATACACCCCACTGTAGCCACGTCCAGGGCTGCAGGCAGCAGCGAGGGATTCCCCAATGTCTTAGTCCATATTTTCCATGACGTACTGCCCTTGGTGGCAGGTGCCGCAGTCACGTTCTCAAATACCCAAGACCCGCTCTCTATAGCAGGCGTAGACCCAACTCCAGTAGCCTGGCCCTCTCCAGCAGGCTCAGACGTGTAGTTCGAAACAGAAGCCCTGCCCTCCGGGGCTGATGCATATTCCAACACGTAAGCCCCGCCCTCCAGGGCCAACGCATATTCCAACACGTAAGCCCCGCCCTCCAGGGCCAACGCATATTCCAACACGGAAGCCCCGCCCTCCGGGGGGCCGATGCATAATTCAACATGGAAGCCTCCGGGGGAGGCGGAACCCTCCGGAGAAAACATCTCAGCAGCCTGTTGATGTCCTTCTCTCTCCTTCATCCACTCCATCTGCAGTTTCTTGTAATGCGCTTCACTTTCTATCAGTTGCTGCTCCAGATCAGCGATCTGTGCATCTGTCCTCTCTCTGTATGATCTGGACGAGTTGTCTTTGTGTCTCAGCAGTGTCTGTACCTCGGAAACGTTGGAGTCTGTTCCAGTCTAGAAATCTGAGCCTCCATCATGCTCACAGTTGCAGCATGATTTTTTTGTTCCACCAGCAGCTCACCCTTCACCATCTGTAGTTGAGACCGCAAATTGCTGATCTGTTCCTTGTGTTTTGTCCTTTCGTTTGAGGCAGATGTGACCATCTGTGTAACTGAGGCATCTCTCTCGTTCAGAGTCCCATCAGTAACTCGTTCTGCTGAGTGATCTGAATGTTCATGCAACGCATTTGTTCGACTCTCTGTCGCATCTCAGAGAAGCGCAATATGCTTCACATTGGCCTGTTTGAGAGTTTCTGACCATTAGTTTCACTAATTGCCTACCACGTTTATTTCATTCCTCTCGAAGTGAGTCTTCTCACAGCTCTGCCTCTTGGGGCGAACACGAGAGCCAGCTTCGCAGCCCCGCCTTCCATGACGAAGGCGGAGGATGTTGTCGAAGCCCTGCCCTCCAAGACACGCTGTATACATCGTCAAAGCCCCGCTCTCTGTGATGCACGTGGAATACGTCATAAAAGCCCTGCCAACATGTGCTGCTGTGAGCGTGTGATGGAAAATTTAAGTGTGAGCCTAAGTCAGAAACTTTTTCTAAGTCAGAAATCAAACAAAGTCAAAAAATCAAGCGAAGACAGAGAGATGCAGCACAACCATTTTACTGAAGAGTTTCAACAGGTGTGGTCCAGTGGGAGCCGCTCCAAATGCTCGTCCCAACCCGGACTTTAAATACATTTCAATCCCCTTTGTTTACCACTTCACCAACAATAGAAAAAGGTCTTTTCACTGATGGCTCCCTGTCTTATCCACCACCAACATTTCAAGCTTTCTTCCCATCCAGTTTCCCATCAAATTCTCAATTGTAAACACAGCTGCTTGATTAAAAATGTAACCGTTTGCTACTGGCTGTCTGTGGGAACTATTGTTCAATTAAAAATGTAACTCTTTACTGCTGGATGGCTTCTAGGAACTCATGAGAGGCACTGGACAAAAATGTAACTGTTTGCACGTGTTACTTGCTTTTCCATGGGAGCTCATTGGTGTGAGACACTGTAGGAGAGGGATAAAAGTAAAGGGATTTTTAGTAAAGGGATTTTTACTATTAGCGAAGATCTCACAGCCCCGCCTCTCAAGGCTAAAATGGGAACCAGCTTCGTAGCCCCATCCTCCAGGGCTAACGCGGTCACCAGTGACCACAGAGCTCATTCCTGCTCTTCCAGTTGCCCGCTCCCGAAACCGGTCCTGATCCTCTGGCTCGCTAATCACCTCTGAGAGGGGGCTTTGAATGAAAAAGCTCTTCCCCCTGTTGTTGTTTTCAAAATTCTGGGAGAACTTGTCATAACTAGAGATAAGCTCTGAGAGATACTCAGGCACAAAGCCATTTAGGGCTTTGTAAGTTTGTAAGTAAAATGTTATAGTCAGTGCAGTATTTCACACTGTGAAATACTGCACTGACTATTTCACACAGTGCAGTATTTTCTAGTCTGTGCAGTGAGATATTTTGGTCTATGGTATCAAATGCTGCATTTAGATCGAGGAGGACTAGTAAGGATACTGATCCTTTGTCAGATGCCTTTAAAAGATTGTTTACTGTTTTCACTAGCGCTGCTATGGTGTGGTTGAAAAAGCAGGCTGAAATTTCTTAAAGATGTGATTTTCGTGTACATATGAGCACAACTGCTGGGCCACAGCTTTTTCCAGAATCTTTGATATAGGTACTTTTATTATAAGGTAAATTAAAAATTGGTCGAAATTTTGTTAAGTTGAATGGAGATTAGGTTTCTTGAGTAGAGGCTCAATAACTGCTATTTTGAATACTTAGGGCACATAGCCCAGGTTGTGAAAGCAAATTACTATTTATAATAAAGGCCTAATTATCACTGGTGTGACATTTTTATGTAGTCTGGTAGGGACTGCATCCAGGATGGAAGGAGAAGATCTGGAAGAGGAAATAGCTGAGATGAGGTCAGTCTGCAGAACTGAATTGAAGTAGGCTAACCTCTCTGTTGGTATTAGGCAGCAGTGGCCTAGTGGTTAGGGAGTTAGCTACAGAATCGGAAGATTGTGGGTTCAAACCCCTTACCAGTAGGTTGCCCTGAGGTATGCTTGAGCAAGGTACTGTCACTGCTCCCCAGGTGCTTTCATATCTGACGCGCAGTTTGTGCATGGGTTAAATGCGGAATTCCAATTTTGTTGTGGTTCGCTGTGCTGGGCTGTGTGTTCTCACAATGACACGAATAGTCACTTTCACTTCACTTTCCACTTTCACTATATCTGTCTCGGGCAGCAGACATGGTGTATTTGTTATCTGGCTTTGGATTTCTTGATGAACGATTTTAATCTTATTGTTAAAGAAATCCATAAAATTATCGTTATTGTACATTGCAAGTACAATACAATACGCTATTGTACATTGCAGGTACATTGTACTTTCAGCTCCTGCATGGTTCTTTGTGAGTGTAGATTTTGTGCTGAAGAGAAATCTAGGATTAGTATTGGACTCTATTAATGTGGATAAGTAGGCAGAGCATGCAAATGTAAGTGCCCTCTTATATTATAAAAATATATGTTTGGTGTTTGGTTGGTGTACCATGGAACAAGCTTTATTGGTCGAATTCTTTTATGTGTTAATGGTGCTACATTAACAGCGGTGGCCTAGTGGTTAAGGAGTTGCCCCAGCATCAGAAGATTGTGGGTTCGATTCCCTCACAAGTAGGTTGCCCTGAGGTACCCTTGAGCAAGGTACCGTCCCTGTCACTGCTCCCCGGGCGTTTTCAATAGCTGCCCACTGCTGCACGGTGTTTGTGTGCATGGGTTAAATGCAGAGGTCCAATTTCGTTGTGGTTCATGTGTGCTCTGCTGTGCTGTGACCTCGCAATGACGAGAGTTTTCACTTTCACTTTCTTTCACATTGTCTAACGTGGAACAAATCCTGTTCTCTAGACGTTCAGTAAAATTACCCAGCTCTTGTGGTGAACTGTGAAGTGTTGATAAGTCTTGAAGATTTTCAATAAAACTATAGGCTGTGGAGGGTGTTACTGTATGGCTAACATGATCACAAAGTGATGTATATAGATTTGAGCTATAGTGAATCTCATATGTGATGAGATGGTGATCTGAGATCACTGCTGACTGTGGAATGATGGCTATATTGTCAACTTGTACACCTAATGTAAGGTCTAAATTAAGTCTAAAATATGATTATGACAATGAGTGGGCCCCCTTACATTCTGAATAAAACCCATAGTATACAAGATGGATATAAAGGTTAATATTATGTCTTGCTCATTGTCTACATGAATATTAAAGTCTCCAACAATTATAACTTTTTTTTATAAACTGTCAGGCTTGCCAGAAAATCACTGAACTCCTTTAGGAAATGTGAATAGGATCCCGGTGGCCACTAAGCAGCCAGCAGACCTCTGACAGGAGAAAAAAAAGGTAATTTATATACATTTACGCAATTCGCAGACACTCTTATCCAGAGCGACTTCCATGTCCTAATTACAGGGACAGTCCCCCTGGAGCAATTCAAGATTAAGGGTCTTGCTCAGGGACCCCAATTCAATTTGAATTCTGAAACTTCAGTCAACATAACATGCCTGTTATGCATATTGTATCATTTAGTTCTATAGATGATAATTCTATGCATAATTGTGAATGATAGGTAACTAATTAATTTGATCTAGTTGTATATAAGGAAAATAAGAGCAGGTCTAATACTGAAACCTGTGGAACACAAAAAATTAAACTTATGTATGATCAAGCTCATTAGTTTGCTATTTGTTTGCTGATTGCTAGTTTTAAATAAACACTAATAACAACTATTTCCAATAGTAAAAATTAAAGAAGAAGAAGAAAAAAAAACAACTAGTTAGCTGAACTTGACAATGCTAAGATTAGCTATTTCAGCAATACAAATATTATTATTTATACTTTGCCTTCGCACTATCCTCCAGAGCCAAACGGGAGAGATCTGCTGTCTCCACTAAAGTTAGCAATTTTCTGCTTTAATTTCAGCATGTATGACCTTATGACTATAGTAACAGAACAGCTCATTTCAGAGCTGAAGTAAAATCGTCATTTGACTCAACCTTAGAAGCTAACATATTGTTAACGTTACAGCACCCATACCTCTGGATTTCACAACCTGCAGATCACTGACCCAGTACCAAGTTGCCAATAATTTTACAAGTAACATCTTTCATTTAGTTCAAAAGCTTAAAAAAGTTTAAAAGAATTTAGCATTATTTTTACAACTTACTTTCCTGTTCTATCAAGGATAGAATGGCATGCATTTGACAGTGTGCGTAAGGGGAGATTTTATAGCAATGTAAAAAAAAAATACATATATAGAGTGAAACTTTAACTTACGAGTGAATCAACTTTTCTGAGATATGAGCCGTCGCTTGGTTGATTTTTTGCTTTAAGATGCGAGCCGAGATCTGAGTTACGAGCTTGCGAGCGAGCTTATGCCCCCCGCCTCTAGGTAGCCCAGCGAGGAGCAAGCGTTCAGTTCACGTGGTTATCTTGGCGTGCAAGCATCTCTCTTGTATCGGTGTTGCTTTGTTTTCACATTTTGCTTAGTATTTTGGATAACGCCTTAGTTTTAACCTTGGGTCCTAAAAAGTGAGTGGAAAGATCAGGCACAAAGAAATACACTGGATTGTGCATCCCTAGTGGCTGGGTTATTTAATACACTATGGAATAATAAATAATTAGCTTTTTGTGTTTTGCACTGACAAAATCTCTGTCCTTTACAAAGAAATATAAATTTAACACCATTTTATTGCTAAAACCTATGTGTGGCTCTGGGTTTAAGCACAGTAACATGATAAGTTACATACACTAGGAGATGTGCGTGTGTGTGAGAGAGAGAGAGTGGTCACGATTAATTGGATTAAAGAACTTGAATACGATTACCTTTAAACATAACCATGAATTTCACCTATTAATCAGAATACCAGGAATAAATGTATTAAGTCTATCTTCTGTCCTCTTATAATATTCACATTACATTTCAATCCTCTTTTTTGCAGTTCTTCTCCCCAAGAGAAACTAAAGGTTAAGAAGAGTTTCCATTTTTAAGCAAAAAAGCTGTAATGATAAATGTAGAGCACAACTGTTAAAGTGCAAGAAAATGTCTTGCAAAATGTCATCTATAGAATGAATAAATAACTGAATAATATAATGGAATAAAATTCTATGTAAAATGACTGATGTTGGTGCTGAGTGTTGGTCACTCAGTGTATGTTTCTTCTTCTTTTCTTCTTCTTTTTCTTTCGGTTGCTCCCGTTTAGGGGTCGCCACTGCGGATCAACTGTCTCCATTTCTTCTGGTCCTCTGCATCTTCCTGCTTCAAACTGACCACCTGCATGTCCTCTCTCTTCATGTCCATAAACCTCCTCTTTGGTCTTCCTCTTCTCCTCTTTCCTGGCAGCTCCATCTTCAACATCCTCCTTCCAATATAATCCTCATCTCTCCTCTGGACATGTCCAAACCAATGCAACGTTGCTTCTCTAACCTTGTCTCCAAGATGTCTAATCTGAGCTGTCCCTTTAATATACTCATTTCTAATCCTGTCCATCCTTGTCACACCCCACAAAAATCTCAGCATCTTTAACTCTGACACCTCCAGCTCAACCCATACAACATAGCTGGTCTCACTACTGTCCTGTAAACCTTCCCATTTACTCTTGCTGGTACCTGTCTGTCACAAATCACTCCAGCCACTCTTCTCCACCCATTCCAACCTGCCTTCACTCTCTTCTTCACCTCTCTTCCACACTCGCTGTTACTCTGAACTGTTGATCCCAAGTATTTAAACTCCTCCACCTTTGTTACCTCTACTCCCTGCATCCTAACCACTCCACTTTCCTCCCTTTCATTCACACTCATGTATTCTGTCTTTGCCCTACTCACTTTCATTCCTCTCCTCTCTAGAGCAGATCTTAGGGAGTTGGCCAGAGAATCGGAAGATTGTGGGTTCAAACCCCTTACCATTAGGTTGCCCTGAGCATGGTGCCGTCCCTGTCACTGCTCCCTGGGTGCTTTCATAGCTGCCCCCTGCTGCACAGTGTCTGCATGAGTTAAATGCAGCAGTCGGTGGTCCAGTGGTTAGGGAGTTGGCCACAGGATCGGAAGATTGTGGGTTCAAACCCTTACCAGTAGGTTGCCCTGAGGTACCTTTGAGCAAGGTACCGTCACCGCTCCCTGGGCACTTTCAATAGGTGCCCCCTGCTGCATGGTGTTTGAGTGCATGGGTTAAATGCAGAGGTCCAATTTTGTTGTGGTTCACTGTGTGCTGTGCTGTGACTTCGCAATGATAAGGGTTGTCACTTTCACTTTTTCACTTTCACTTTTCTTAACCTAGCTTCCACTACTCTTTCCCAAAACTTCATGGTGTGGCTGATCAACTTAATCCCTCTGTAGTTACTACAGCTCTGTGCATCACCCTTGTTCTTGAAAATCGGTACCAGAACACTTCATCTCCACTCCTCAGGCATCCTCTCACTTTCCAAGATTGTGTTAAACAATCTGGCCAGAAACTCAACTGCCATCTCCCCTAAACACCTCCATGCTTCCACTGGTATGTCATCCAGTCCAACAGCCTTTCCATTCTTCATCCTCTTCACAGAATAGAATAGAATAATCCTTTATTATCCCACAAATGGGAAATTCGGGTGTTACAGGGCTCTTAACAAGAAAGAACAGAAAGAAAGAGAGAATATCTAAAAACAAATATAAAAAATATATAAAGATATCCATATACATTTACGGCATTTAGCAGACGCTCTTATCCAGAGCAACTTACATTTCCTAATTACAGGGACAGTCCCCCTGGAGCAACTCAGTCTTGCTCAGGGACCCAGTGGTGGTAGTGCTAGAGGTGGGATTCGAACCGGGGACCTCTTGACCCAGAGGTCCGTAGGAGAGTACCCTACCACTAGACCACCGCCACCCATATACATAGCGCCAACCACCGCGATCCGCCAGCAGAGAAGGCGCCCTGCGCAGCTGATAGTGGGAACACGGCCAGCGCGAATCACAGCGAGAGGTTGGTAGTAAACGCGCAGCATGCTGTTCAACACGGAAACACAGCGAAAAAAGCGCCACACGCTGTTCAACGCAGAAACACAGCGATAAACGAGCCCTGCACCCTTCAACACGAGAGAAAGGCAAAGAAAGCCACCCGCAACAAGAGAAGCGAGGCAGTGACAAAGAAGGCCATTCCTGACACAGAGAGCAGGAGGACGGTGGAGACCGCTTCCTGCATCGTGCAACCGGGGAGGTTGACCAAGAAAGCCCTTCACAGCAAGGAAAGCGACATCAAGGAGTCGACCCCCAAACCCAGCACCACTAACCTGTCTGCCGAGCAGAAAGCAGAGAAGGAGCAGCTCCAGGTTAGTGGGAAGTTTAGAATGGTAGTTCGGGTGCAGATGTGGATTGAACATGAGGCTGCAGTAACCATTCAGGCACAGGTAAGGAAGCACTTAAGCAGAAAATACTACCTGAAGCTACTGTGGACTGTTCAGCGACATTACCGAGCTAATAAGATGATGAAGCAAGAGATGAGGTCTTTGAAGGAGAGAAAGAGGGCTGCCGTTGTTCTGCAAACTGCATTCCGAGGGATGAAGACCAGACAGACTCTGAAACAGAAACACCAGGCTGCCACGGTGATACAATGTGCTTAGAGGGCTCACTGTGCTAAAACGCGATATATATGCATCAAATATGCTGCTATCGCCATCCAGCTGAGGTATCGTTCCACACTTGATGCCAGAAAGCAGAGAGAGGGATTCTTGAAATTGCACTCTGCTGCAGTATTCCTGCAAGCCTGCTTCAGAGGTCAGAGGGTCAGAAGGGAGACTATCCTGCAACACCAGGCAGCTTCCCTGATTCAGGCTGCGTTCAGACGACACAGGGAGGTAGTAAAGTACCAGGCCATAAGGGTGTCAGCCATCATCATTCAAAGACATTATAGGTCCTATATTAAGGGTAAATGTGACCGTGAGAGGTTCCAGGTGTTGAAAAGGTCTGCGATACGCATCCAGGCAGCTTTTAGGGGTTATTCTGTTAGAAAGAGTGTTGCTGCAGTGCACAAAGCTGCTACCATTATTCGGGCTGCAGTAAGAATGCACCAGCAAAGATCTGTTTTCAAGAAGCAGTGCTGGGCAGCAAATCTTCAGAGGAGGTTCAGAAGGTGGAAGCTTGGACATCTTCAAAAGCAGAGGTATCAGCTGTGCAAACATGCTGCAATGTGCTTGCAAGAGTCATTCAGAGGAAAGCAGGCAAGGGATCTGGCCAAACGGATCAGAGCTGCAAGGACGATCCAATCTCACCTCAGAGATTAACCAACCAGCTGCGTGAATGTTCAGATCACTCAACAGGAGGAGTTGCTGACAAAGTTCCACCAGCAGCTGATGGAGAGAGAAGCCTCTATGCTACAGGTGAATGCATCTGTCGCAAACGTAAGGGTGAAACACAAGGAAAGGATTACCAATTTGCCTCCTCAGCTTGAGAGGACCAAAGGACTCTTGTCCATTTATAGAAGGGAGATGGAAACCAAAAGAAAAGCACTGGCTCAAGACAAAGGTGAGCTCAACGGCAAGAGCAGTAAATTCAGAAAAGAGAGAGAGGTCTCCAGAACAAAGCTACAAGCTATGATGGGTGCCCAAAGAGAGAGGCTGGAGGGAACAGGTGAACAGAGGGACCAAACTGCATGCCAGGCAATGAGGAGAGTCAGGACCAGTCAGGAGATGTTAGAAGCTAAAGTAGCCACTATGGAGGAACAGCTGAATCAGACCAAGGCAGAGCTGAAATGGGTGCAAGACCACAACGTCGCTCTGCAGGCTGAACTGAGGAAAAACCAAAGGGAGGCCAGTAGGCTCACCGAGCTGGAGAAGCAGGTCAGAGGTATGGAAGCAAAATTGGCGTTTTTCGAATTTCGACTCACTCCACAGACACCAGTGTATGCTGGGACCCTGGAGGTTAATGCCAGAACAGAGCAGCTGAGGAACAATCTAATGGAGAAGCAGGTAAATATTCCAGAGGTTGAGCAGCTGCATGATGACTCTGATTGTGATTCTGAGCACCAGTCTAAGGGACACCCTACCTTCAGTTCACCCTCACAATTCAGCTGACATGGAGAACAAGGATGGCAAGGATGACTATGTAAAAGACCCTTCCCCTTTGAACCCTGTAAATGTCTCTGTGTTCAGCTCTCTTTCAGGTTCTGTCAGGGCGAGGCGTTCCAGTGAGTGGGATGCTTCCGCCAAGGACTCCAGGATCGAGTCCGGGCTACACACAAAGAAATGGACTGAATTTCTGGGATACCCCTCACCACTGCCAGGACCCCTGAACATTGCTGGCCAGAGGCCCCTTTTTGTTGTAATTTGGGTTTTGTGGGCCTGGCCAGGTGCCCCATAAAGGGGACTGTTTAAGTTGAACTGGGTTTTTGTTTGGCCTCCCCCCTGAGGTTCGGGGCGAGGTTGTGTTTTGACGCCTCAGGAGTTGCATTTTTTGGGGGAGGCTACTGTCACAGTCTGTTGTGCCTGTGGTTCCGGCCGGGCACGACAGATGGCGCTCTGTTCTGACTGAGCACACCTGAGCTTGTTCAGACACAGGTGTGCTTCATTGGGGCTGCTATTTAAGCCCCAGTGAGTCAGAACAGAGCGCGGTTCATTAACGAGGCTACGCCTTACGATTAATGGTGGCACGTTTGGTTATGTTATGTTTTGAGTTTAATAAAGTTTTGTTTTTGACTACTGGCTCTGCGTTGGCGTCCTTCACACTCCCCGCCACCGTTACAGCAATTAACAAGAAAGAAAGAATATGAAAAGAATATGAAAAACGGAAAGATAACCTTATACACAGAGAGCATATAATAGTAATAATAATAATAATAATAATAGTAAATAATAATAAATTATAAATAAATAAATGTAAATGTAATAATAATAATTATATTATTATTATTAATAATAATAATAACATAGTAATCATAAATAGTAATGCTAGTTTGAGTTGTGGAATGACCTGCAGTAGCGTTCCTTCTTACACTACGGGTGTAAAAGTCTACTGCTGAACGAGCTGCTCAGTGCTCACAAAGTCTCATACAGGGGGTGGGAGGTGTTGTCCATGATGGATGTTAGCTTGGATAACATCCTCTCCTCCCCTACCTGCTCGATAGATTTCAGCGGACAGTCTAGGACAGAGCTGGCCCTCTTGACCAGTTTATTTAGTTTCCCCTTGTCCCTCTCCGTGATTCTACCACACCAGCAGACCACAGCATAAAAAACAGCAGACGCTACCACAGTGTCATAGAAGGACCTCAGAAGATTTCTGTTCACCCCAAAGGATCTCAGTCACCTTAGCAAGTGAAGATGACTTTGGCCCTTTTTGTACAGAGCACTAGTGTTTGTGGACCAGTCCAGTTTATTATTGACACCCAGGTATTTCAATTCAATTCAATTCAATTTATTCTTGTATGGCGCCTTTTACAACACAGTTGCCCCAAGGCACTTTACATTGGTGGTAGATGGTGGAACAGGTTACAATAATAGATGTTAAAGGCGGACGACTACGAAGGAGAGGAACCAAAAACCTCTGAGGGTCCAAGGTCAACCGGCTACCCAACCCCCCTTGGGTATACTGACAGTACAAAGTTAGTTTGGTTTTAAACTCCAGGATCAGTAAGGAGTCCCAAGTTGCTTCCAGGTACCGATGAGCTGCTAGGGTCCCTTGGCGCATCAGATGCATCGCACAGACCAGATGGTAGTTCGGCATTGGACTCAGGTGATGACCACAGTGGGCCCCCCCGGACATGTGGGGAGAGAAATGGAATGGGGATGGTCAGTAATGAGCATGATCCAGTAGTGACAGACACAGAAATGAAACAATACAGTGCAATGGCATGTACAGCAGCACCAGCGACATTAGTAATGGTGCACTATGGTGATTGGTGCCGGTAAGCTAAACTAAAAAAGTAAGTCTTCAGCCGTGATTTAAAGACTGTATTTGTACTCCTCCACCATTTCAATGCACAAACCCTGGATGTTCACCAATGTAATGGGTGTTGAGAACTTCTGCAGGTGACAGCTGTTCGTGTTGTATTTGAAGTCTGTCATGTACAGGGTGAAGAGGAAGGGGATGAGGACTGTTCCTTGTGGGGCTCCCGTGCTGCAAACCACCATTTCAGACACACAGTCCTGGAGTCTCACATACTGGGGCCTATTGGTGAGGTAGTCAATAATCCATGCAGTCATGTGATGGTCCACACCTGCTCCCACCAGCTTCCCCCTCAGCACTGAAGGCTAGATTGTGTTAAAGGCACTAAAGAACTCAAAGAACATGACTCTACATAAAGAAAAAAATGTTAAAGGTACATTAAATTAATGCAGTAAAACATGAAAAAAATAAGGGAAAGTTACTTCTGTCAAAATTATCCCTCCCCTATCTGATTAAGAAACTTAGACTGAATTCTTCTGTAAGAGCACTGAGTGTCTTTAAGCAGTGGCATGGTTGAAGGATGTGGAAAACAGTTCAAAAAGAATAAGGCGAATAGCATTTCTGCATCAGTATAAATATGGACTGATTTTGAATTTTTTTTATTATTATTATTATTTTTTCTTTTCTACTTTATTATGTTAAATTAAATACTTTGGGGCAACTGCGGCCAACATAAATCTATTGACAAGCTACTGACAAGCCAGCAGGAGGCAGTAGTGCAGCTTCCGGCGTTCAGGGTAAAATAAAAGCCCAAGCAAAGGACGGGTCAGAGAAATAGGACGACTGCTGGATGCTGAGGACTTTAAGGGGACCAAAGTAAGTTATAAACAACTATTTGATTTCTTAAACACAGATTCTAAGATATAACCATACATACAAATGTTGTTTTTATCCGTGTTTAAATGCCTTAGCTATTGATTTGTGCTAATGCCGCTTGCAAGCAGTAGTCGAAATGTTTGGCTTGCTGTTTTGTTAATCCATTCGTGTAGGACGCTTTATAACTGTAATACAATGATAAGCTCTCCGTAGCGTAATGTTATAATGTATGAAATATTCTATTGCTCGTCTAAAGATTTGTGGGGAAGAATGTACTGCCTCCAAAGTGTAGCATTTAAGACTTAATGAACTGTGATTAGCTTCGCACCATAGGCTGTAGAGTTTAAGCCAGTATTGAAGTTTTATTTTAATTTTCGCAGCAAAATGTGTACTTGTAGCTTTTCATGCAATTGTTAGTGATTGCACACCAATTGCGAAGTTATATAATTAATAAATATTATTGGTATTAATAAATTACGTTTTTTAACTTTTTCGTTTTGTTCCTAAATATAAATTAAGGAGTGGCAATCTAGATTAGGTTGGGACCTAGTGGGACCGTGTGTATTTGTGTACAGCTGAGAAAACGAGCCTTGTTTCGGTTCTAGAGGCATTTAGCAAGCTGAGAACCCCTAACTTGGAATGTTTACTTAATTTTAAACAAAAATACAGAGGGTTAATCATGAGTTACATGATTTGTTCTGCGATATAAATTTAATTAATTGAAAATCATCATGTAGTTGCAGTTGGTTCTCTCATGAATTCTGTATTTAGTGTACCTTACTTTCATACAAAAAATTGTGGACATGTGGAATGGCTGTAAATTCCCTTTTTCTATATCATTTTCTTCAGAGACACACATCAACATGCTTCAGAACCATGGTGTGATTTGACCTTAATGTTCACCTAGTGATTAACTGTGAATAGCACTTAGTGCTATTATCAATTTCCAGGCAAAATGGCACCGGTCCTTTTTGTGTGGAATTTGTGCATTCTCCCCGTGCCATGTGGGTTTCCTCCGGGAGCTCTGGTTTCCAACCCACTGTCCAAAGACATGCATGTTAGACGGACTGGAGATGTCCAGAGCTATTACATATCTAAGTTTTTGTTGTTGTTTTTATCTTCATAGACATGCAGTCACTGATCAAATACAATTTCCACGCTGAAAGTGAAGCAGCCATTAATAAGCTGGTCAGCATCAAGTTAGCGGCATCCTACACCTTCCTCTCTCTGGTCTGTTCCCTCTACACCTCTTGCTTTTTTGTTTTTGCTCAATAATAAACTGTTGGCAGAATGCACCTATTGTACTTTTAGTGGATTCCTAGCTCATGTGATCTTGATGTTGATGTAAATGGCTACGCAAATTGTCTGCAGTCTGTACAGATTAGCTGTTTTTGACTGATGTACACCTGTTTGTATCTTTGTCTGGGTCTCAGGGCATGTATTTTGATCGAGATGATGTAGCTCTGCCCAATTTTTCCAAATTTTTTTTGGAGCGCTCAGAAAAAGAGAGGGAGCAAGCTGAGAGTCTGCTGGAGTATCAGAACATGAGGGGTGGAAGAGTACTTCTTCAGACAATTCCGGTTAGTGTGTCACATTTTTGCAGTTGTTGACAAAGGTCTGTTGTCAGATTACATGTTTAGTTGAGTATCATTATGAACATATGGACATGTTGGTACAAAAACAGTTAAAAAAAAAAATATGAAAAATCTGTCCAAGGTTATGGTACATTGATAATTTGCATTGCAAACTAATCAGAATTACGAAAATCATTTTGTTTAGTTCTTTATTTAGATTTGCTGTTTTACATATTGAATGCAAGGTATATGAAAGTTCATATCAGTAAAGTGGAGTTATATGACATATAACATGTCTCTCAAACTATGCCTCCAGAAGCCAAGTCGTGAAGATTGGAGAGGAGGAGAGGATGCCATCTCTTTTTCGCTTGAGTACCAGAAGTCTCTCAACAGCTCTCTAATTGATATCCACCACATAGTGAGCAAGCATACCGATGCCCATGTAAGTTTGGAAGAAAGGCTGAAAAGTAACTATTAATCTTTGGAATTCAGGGGGCAGTTGAAACCTACTAACAATTTAAAATGCATGTTGACAAGCAACAGAGTTTTTATTGAACAATTAATCTTTTAAACAAAAGAAAACATACCAGCCCATGTGTCACCATATGGTTATGTTTTGGGGCTACTTTGCTGCAGTTTTGGTCTTAAGCCTAGGCAGGGCAGAAGGAATAATAATGGGGTTCTTGATAAAAAGAGCTGTTAGAGCGGCATTTAAAAGTAGCTCAGTATTTTTAGCACCCATTTCTTAATGAGTTTTGGGTCATTTTCATTTTTTATTCATATTTAACATTGATGGACAGATCAGAAAAGTCAGAGCTTTTTTTTTTTTTTTTTTTTCTTTCTTTCTTTTCTCTTTTCTCCCCCTACAAACATTTGTAAATACCTGTAGTTTTGTTCAGTCTTTCTTTACCTAAATTGGACTGATGCACTTTTGTGGTTAAATGGGTGCTACAAAAGTTCTTTGGGTCATCCCATAGAGGAACCATCTTTGAGAAAGTGTTTTGTCAGTTTAAAAGACTTTTGAAATAAGCTTTTCTTTTTTTTAATGCAAAATGTTAGAATGATGTGGATGCCTCCCTACACACATCCTATTTACCAAATTGTAAAGGTTTTCACAAAAATGAATGTAGTGTTCATTCATTTATTTAGTTTTTATTTATTTATATAGACTTAGTTTGTAGTTAATGTCCATGTGTGGATTTAATTTTACAGAATATAGCCACATCCCCTCACATGAAACTGAATATATGTCTGACCTGAACATACAATTTTTTTTTAAAAGGACTTTTCCTATGAAATATCCCATCTGAAAACTGTCTGTTCCAGCTGTGTGACTTCCTGGAGAGCCAGTTCCTACCGGACAGCCATGACACCATTAAGAAACTGGGTGACTATCTGAGCAGCCTTGCACGCCTCACCTCCAGCAAACCCAGTGGTCACATGGGAGAATACCTCTTTGATAAACACACTCTGTGAATATGTTGATTACTACCACAGCTGTAGCTGTTGCAATACCTGTTATTAGGACTGCTGCATACTCAAGAATTATTAGTGCATTACTATGAACCAAATGCTTTTTCTGCCAAGTTTCCAACACCAAAAGCCAAACAAAATTATATATGTTTCATCCAACTTCCAAACTCCTGTGTTACATTGTGTGTTACTGAGACAGGAGGGCATAGCTTTGTGAAATCTCTAGAGGAATGAGGTCTTAAGACTCAAGGATTTAAATACCAAATTAAATTGTTTCAGTGCCAGCTCGCACTGAAAGTAGTGCAGGGGTGTAGATTTGAGAGTCCCAGTTAGCGCCATTAAACACCGATCAGCCATGACATTAACAATGGCAGCTGTAAAGTGGTGGTATAAAAGCGACAGCAAATAAACAATAAATTTTTGAGGCTTATGTGTTTTAAACAGGAAAAACAGAAGAGTATGTGCTCTGTGACCATTTTAACCATTCCAAGTACCATATTGTGCTGATGATTGTCAGGTTTCGTGGTATGCAGTGGTACTAACCACAGTTGGTCTAAGAAAGGACAACTGCTGAAATCGGCACCCAAGGCTCATTGATATTCATGAGGAGCAAACGCTAGCCCACCTTGTCCAAGTCGCATAGAAGTTCTGAGAAAGTTCTAATAAAAGGAATCCGTTGCCTGATAGCCACAGACTGGTGATGGGGCAGCGGTGGCCTAGTGGTTAGGAAGTTTCCCACAGAGTTGGAAGATTGTGGGTTCAAACCCCCTACCAGTAGGTTGCCCTTGAGCAAGGTACAATCCCTGTCACTGCTCTAAGTGGTCACAGGTTCAAATCCCAACTCTAGCACCATTGGGTTTCTGAGCAAGACCCTTAACCCCAAGTTGCTCCAGGGGGACTGTCCCTGTAATTAGGATGTGTAAGTCACTCTGGATAAGAGCGTCTGCTAAATGCTGTAAATGTAAATGAATGTCCTGCCACTTGCGCCATGTGTCACCGGTGTTATTGAAGTGGCCATGGATTCTCTGTGCGTGAGCTCACTTTGCTGCTCTGATGGCTCGAGACAGGTTTGCCCTTGCTGTTCTTAGGGCGGCTTTGTAATGTTGTCATGGAGGAGTGGACGAGGATTCAAGTGGCAACCTGTCAAGCTCTAGTGAATTCCATGGCAAAGAGGGTTAAGGCAGTGCTGGAAAATAATGGTGGCCACAAAATATTGACATGTTGGGCAAAATGTGGACCTAGGGGTGTACTCACTTTTGTTGCCAGTGGTTTAGACATTAATGGATGTGTGTTGAGTTATTTTGAGGGGACAGCAAATTTACACGTTGCATTGTATCAAGAAAAAGCAAATGCTCAAGACTGTTGACCCTGCAATAGTAATATTGCTTAAAGGGGCAGTGGTGGCCTAGTGGTTAGGGATTAGATCATTGGTTCAAATCCTAGACTAGCAAGTTGCCCTTAGGTACTCTTAAGCAAGATACCATCCCTGGGCGCTTTAAATAGCTGCCCCCTGCTGCACGGTAGGCATGGGTGAAATTTGTGCCGAGTTTCACAATAACAAAGAATGGTCATTTTCACTAAATTGCCAAGACGCTTCCAGCAGTGTGGAAATGGCAGCAGTGCTATGTTAGGCTATACCACTGTTAAGTAACTGTGTTCTTCCTTCTCTCAAAGTCTCCAGTGGGACTGTGATGGTGGTACTAAGCTAGCAGCAGCAGTGGCATTCTGGAACTGTGAGGTCTCACCACTGCTTTCTCCTTGCATTGTAGAATCACCCCTTCAAAACGGCCAGCCTGCCAGCCATCCCCTTTTCTAGAACATATACAATGCATATCTCAACTCATTGAGGGACTCACCCACACACCCTCATATCCCAAAAACCTGTCACTTGTTATTTACTTATTTTTCCTAATAACCGTCAACCAAACAGAATGTGAGTGTGTGTGAGAGAGAGAGAGAGAGAGAGAGAGAGAGAGAGAGAGAGAGAGAGCGAGAGAGAGAGCATCTGTTCTTGGGATGGTCAGATAAATCTGACCATCTGATAATTCTCAGATAAATCCGCAGCACCTGCACAGAGCAGCCCATTTACACCCTATATAACCTAAAAACCTCCCTATAAAAGAAGGAGGCTCTGTTAAATGTCTTTGCCAGTTTCTTATTTCCAGCTGCAGTGTCAGTAAGTCCTCTTTTTTTGGATGGTTGGTTGGTTGTTTATCTGTCTTGGTGTTAGGGTCTGGAGAGAATAGCTTAACTGTAAATTTGGGCAGCATCCATTGCATCCACAGGCTAACCTTCCCGCTAGCGCCACTTATACTGCTTATCTTCTGCTCCAGTGTCACAGCCTCACAGAATGAAGGGTCTTCACCAGCAGGCACCCTAAGAGGCAAAAAAAATTTTTTTTATTAAGTTTAGTGTTAAGTGATATTAATAGTGTCTGCTGTGTGTGAGAGAGAGCATTCAGCAGTAACTTCTGCTGGTAACTTCTGGAGAGCGAATCATTGTTTGAAGGACAGTACTGTGCAAAAGTTTTAGGCAGGTGTGAAAAATGCTGTAAACAAAGAATGCTTTCAGAAATATAATGATTGTTTATATTTTATCCATTTACAAAATGCAAAGTGAGCAAACAAAAGAAAAATCTCAATCAAATCAATATTTGGTGTTACTACCTTTTGCCTTCAAACCAGCATCAATTCTTATGGCCCCCACAGTGCCCTGATCTCAACATCTTCGAGTGTGTCTAGCCTACATCCACACAAGATCTGTGGTTGGTTCTCCAAGATGTTTGGAACAAACCTACCAACCGAGTTCCTTCAAAAACTGTGTGCAAGTGTACCTAGAAGAATTGATGCTGTTTTGAAGGCAAAGGGTGGTCACACCAAATATTGATTTGATATAGATTTCTCTTTTGTTCATTCACTGCATTTTGTTGATTGATGAAAATAAATGATTAACACTTCCATTTTTGAAAGCATTCTTTTGTTTACAGCATTATTTCCACACCTACCTAAAACCTTTGCACAGTACTGTATGTTAAATATTACCAACTTAAGAAGAACATGGCTCAGCTTGGCAGTGATTATGTTCATCTCACACACACACAATTACACAAATGCTGTTGGGAAGCTTGAATATGTTTTTGATGGTCACTCAGAGAGAACTGTAAGTTTCAAAGTAAGTTTTATGGTCTGAATGGAAGTGCTTAAGACAGAATACATGAGAGTGAATGAAAAGGAGTAAAGTGACAGACGGTTACCAGCGACAGTAAAATGGAAGGTTTACAGGACAGTAGTGAGACCAGCTATGCTGTACAGGTTGGACCCGCTGGAACTGACGAAGAGACCGGAGGTGGCGCTGGAGGTGTCAGAATTAAAAATTTAGAGATTTTTGTTGGGTGTGACAAGGATGGAAAGGATTAAAATGAGTATATTAGAGGAACAGCTCAGGTTACATGTTTGGGAGACAAAGTTAGAGAAGCAAGGTTGCTTTGGTTCTGTCCAGCATAGTTATGTCCAGCAGTTACAGTTGAGACCAGAATTATTAGCCCCCTTATGAAATTAGACAACACTCTTTATTTCTCCATGAAAATGACCATTAACAACAAGTGTTTGTTTTTTATAGTGTATTTGTTTCCAAAATAACAATGTCCACTAAGTTTAATTAGGATATTTTATGGATACACAGAGTTGAAACAGGAAAGGGCAAAAAATAGACATCCAAAATTATTAGCCCCCTGGCCATTAATCGTCAATAGTATACCCTTTCTGAGCCACAACTGATAACAATCTCTTAGAGTAGTTCTTTACTGGGTTGGCACAGGTCTCCTGAGGGATTTTGGCCCATTCTTCCATTGCAAATTGTCCTAGCTGGTCCAAGTTGCATGGTTTCCTAGCATGGACTTTCACTTTGAGCACCCGCCACAGATTCTCAATAGGATTGAGTTCTGGGCTCTGTGCAGGCCATTCCAGGATCTTGGTTTTGGTATCCTTGAGGAACTGTTGGACTAATTTCGATGTATGCTTTGGGTAATTTTCTTGTTGGAAGACTCAGCGCCGACCTAAGCCTAGACTATGAGCAGATTTCTGCATATTCTCCCTCAAAATGTCAACATAATTTTCTTTTTTCATGATGCCATGCACCCGAACAAGGCTCCCTGTGCCTGAGGCTGCAAAACAGCCCCACAGCATGATGCTCCCACCACCATGTTTAACGGTGGGAACTGTGTTCCTAGGGTTGAAGGCCTCTCCCTTTCTTCGCCAAACATAAGCAACATCCATGTGCCCAAACAGTTCCAGTTTAGTCTCCTCAGACCAAAGCACAGACTTCCAAAACTCATCTTTACCTTTCAAATGTTCACAGGCAAACCTCAGACAGGCTTTAATGTGCCACTCTTTGAGTTAAGGGGTTCTTCTGGGACGATGGCCCTGAAGCCCACCACGATGAAGTTCACAACTGTGTTGCTTGAAACATCCAGAAGAGGCCAGGTCAGCAACAATCATCTTGGCAGATGTCCAGGGCTCCTTGCTGACATCTCTGACTATTTTCCTCTCCAGAGTTCTTGAAATCTTGTGCTTACGGCCACAGCCAGGTTTGTTTCTTACAGATTTTGTCTCCTTGTACTTGTCAATGATGCAACGTACAGCAGTTCTAGTGGCAGTGTAGCCTTCCTCCTTATCATGAGCCTCTACTATCTTCTTTCTGAGCTCCAGACTGATTTCATTTTTCTTTGGCATGGTGAGTAACAGTCTCTCTCATGTATTCAAGTGCCCTGTTCCTTGGAGTCTTTTTATGCTGAATGTTGTTAGGAAGCCAGTTGACTGCACAGGTGTGGTTTCAAAGCTGATTGGTTAATTACTGAAGGTGTGTTTTGAAAGCAAACATTCACATGGGGCTAATGTTTTTGACCACCCCATTTTTTACTATATTTCATATAAAGCAAGGATAAAAATTTATTTTATATTACAAAATGTACCATAAGCTACTAAATAGCACTGGTGAATGTTTGCTTATATCAAGTTTCATCAATGCTGCAAACACTGAGAAGAAGTTAGAAAAATGTTCCATAATTCCTGGGGGGCTAATAATTTTGGCCTCAGCGGTATGTTGGTTATGTCCAGCAGAGAGACGAGAATTATATCAGGAAAAGGGTGTTAATATGGAGCTGCCAGGAAAGGGCAAAAGTGGAAGAACAAAGAGGAGGTTTATGTAAGTGGTGAGAGAGGACATGCAGGTGCTCTTTTGAAGGAGAAAGATGCAGAGGACCGGAAGAAATGGAAAGGGATGCTCCGCTGTGGTGACCACTAAACAGGAGCAGTCGAAAAAAGGAGGTTTATTTTTCAGAATTGGCATTTCTAAGATTTATGTTGCTGCAAAAAATGAAGTAGCTGGAAGTCCTAACCTATAGAGATCAATTATCCTCTTGAAGACCTTTGGTTGGAAATAACAAATTTTATTCCATATGTGTCAAATGCAGGTGAAATCGGCCTTATTTTCTTGATTGTTAACATAACTAAACATGACAGTTTATTGTGAAAACAAACTAGTTTCTAGTTCTAGTCACAAATTTTCAGTTTTAATGATAATGATTATTTCCAGCTACCAGATAATGATGATAAACTGATTTTAAGTTTACTTCTTATATATATATATATATATATATATATATATATAAGTCCAAATGTAATTAAAAAAAAAAAAAAACATTTTCCAAGAATAGAATAAGGGAGTACAACTGATAAATGTGAGCTAGTCCTTGCCTCTTAAAATATAAAATGTCCAACAACAATAAAACTGTGTGCAAAGAGAAATAGGCCGTTGTGAATTTCCTCTATGGAATGTATGATGCACAACCCTAAACCTCACCATTTTATATCACCATTGTGTATAAAGATGAATTGGTCAGCTCTTTGGAGCTTATTCAAAAGCAAATTTCCAAAATAATGTACAGTATCTAACAAAAGTGAGTACACCCCTTACATTTTTGTAAATATTTTATTAGAACTTTTCATGGGACAACAATGAAGATATGACACTTTGATACAACGCAAAGCAGGCAGTGTACAATTTGTATAACTATAAGTGAAAAATGTCAACATTGTGCCCAATTAGCCATTTTCCCCTACCTGATGTCATGTGACTTGTAAGTTTTACAAGGTCTTAGGTGTGAATGGGGAGCAGGTGTGTTAAATTTGGTCTTATCGCTCTCACACTCTCACACTGGTCACTGGAATTTCAATATGGCACCTCATGGCAAAGAACTCTCTGAGGATCTGAAAAAAAGATTTGTTGTGCTACATTAAGATGGCCTAGGTTATAAGAAGATTGCCAACACCCTGAAACACACTTCAACACACTGAGCTGCAGCATGGTGGCCAAGACCATACAGCGGTGTACAGCAGGACAGGTTCCACTCAGAACAGGCCTCGCCATGGTCAACCAAGTGTGTATGGCGGCAATCAGGTGAGGAGAAGTGTGTCTTGTCTACAGTCAAGCATGGTGGTGAATGTGTCATGGTTTGGAGCTGCATGAGTGCTGCCGGCACTGGGGATGCTACAGTTCATTGATGGAACCATGAATGCCAACATGTACTGTGACATACTGAAGCACAGCATGATCCCCTCCCTTCAGAAACTGGGCCACAGGGCAGTGTTCCAAAATGATAACGACCCCAAACACACCTCAAAGACGACCACTGCCTTGATAAAGAAACTGAGGGTAAAGTGGTTGGACTGGCCAAGCATGTCTCCAGACCTAAACCCTATTGAGCCATCTGTGGGAAGGTGGAAGAGCGCAAGGTCTCTACCAGTGACAAATGCAGCAGGGGGCAACTATTTAAAGTGCAGCCTACTTGTCTGAGTTTCAAACCCTTGTTCGGAAAGCCTTGTCCCTAACCACTAGGCTCTCAATTTTTCTGCATGTTTCTCCTTCAAACCAAAAGCCTGCAATGCCTCTCACCACATTCATAAACCTCCTTTTTGGCCTTCCTCTTCTTGCCTGGCAAGTCCAGCTCCACCATCCTTCTCCCAATATACTCCTCACTGCTCTTCTGTACATGTCTAAATCAAGGCAATCTCACCTCTCTGACTTTGTTTTCTAAATCGTCCATTCTGAGCTAATCTCTAGTCTCTAATAAACTTGTTCCTAATCCTGTCCATCATCACTACTAGTGCAAATCTTAGCATCTTTAACTCTGCCACCTCTGGTCATCACCTCTTTACTTAAACTTGTTTTAAAATATAAACATTTTAACCTTGAATTCACTGGACAAATAAATCTGATCTATGGAGGCCTTACTTTGTAACTTACAGGTCTGCCCCTAATGTCTTGGTGCCAGATACAACACACATTTAGAGGTCTTGTGGGGTCTATGCCTAAACAAGTCTAAATATAATGACTTCTTGGTGTATTTAAAAAACGTACAAACCTTGATGCTAAAGATCCATGCCTGTGGTGGTGTTCTAGTGGTCCAGGAGGTCACAGGTTCAAATTATACCACTGTCACTAGTATCATTGTGTTTTAGAGCAAAACCCTTAACCCCAGGTTTCCTAGGGAGACTGTCCCTATAATTAGAAAATGGAAGTTGCTCTGCTAAATCCTATAAATGTAAATGATTTTGATGTAAATTTGATCACTGTCATTCTGTTCCAATGAAGAATTAAGATGTGAATTATAAAACTGAATAAAGTTCAGAGAAATTAATATGATTTTGTGTTACCTTTCAGGAAACTTGCTGAGCAGTTTATTAAAGCAACTCTTCTTAATTGTTTAATTTGTGCTTTATTATAAAACATAATGGGGTGGTGGTCTAGTGGTAGGATAACTGACTTTTGGCCAAGCGGTTTGAGTCCCAGCATTGCCACCATTGTTTTCCTTAGTATAAACCATCATTGCATGGATAAAGATAATGTACTTATTTTGAAGTGCTGGTTAAACAAATTAACACATCTGATTCAACTCTTAAGTTTAGAAGGAAATAAAACCTGAAATCATTTATCTATAAAAAAAAATTATATATATATAAATACATGTAATCTTTGACATCATTTAAATATTCCTGAATTTTTTTTTTTGCCTCTATTTTAGATCACATATAGAAACTTAGAAGAGATGTATTAATTTAGTGCTTGATGTCCACATAATGACCCTGGGTCATACCGGCTCCACTGTAAAAAATCAGCAAGTTGCTCTAAAATGTTTCACTAGGTTATGTTTGTTCAGCAGTGTACAAGTCTGACCACTAACAGTCAATAACAGCAGCCGTCTGAACCAAATTATTACCTTAGCAACCTAAGCACCACATGAGACAGATTTCCTCTGTATTGCACAAATGTTTAAAGTCATTGTGGTGAAGGTGAAGTAGCTTTTGCAAAACATGTTTTAATGTTTGTTACTGTTTAATTTGTCAATATTAATATGTCAACAAACTATTGCAAATTTGCTGTTTTGGCATTGTATGATACCAAGAGGATATTTCTTTCAAATAAGGAAAATGTATAATTAATTTAAATGATCAGTTCCTGGGTTGACAGGTGTAGAAGAGGATTGGCTGAAGAATGTAAGATTTTAGAGTCCTATGCCTTAAATTATACATGAAGTGAAATAGCAAGAATCTGACCAAAACCTTGTATGTCCATTAAAAATCTTTTTTAACATAATTTGAAAATGGCAACTGTTGCTCAAATTGTGTTAAGGTGTTAGGAGGAGAGCAACAATTCTAAAATTAATGTATACTGAATGGTAAAAGGAACCTGTGAATATATTTCACACAGTCACAGTAACGGGGAATGCAAAGAAAGATAGTTCTTGATTTCTTAATAAGCAGCAAAACTCAATATAATTAATCCTGGCTTGGGACCAGCACAAAGAAATACAGTGGTACTTTGACTTACGAGTGTCCCAACTAACGAGTTTTTAGAGATACCAGCTGTCTCTGCCATTTTTTGTGCTTTGATTTGAGAGCTAAAATTCGGGTTACAAGTCAGCTTCAGATACCCACCGCTAGATGGCGCAGTGAACATTATCCGCCCATCATCCTGTGTCTCACTCGCTCACTTTAAGCGGTTAGCTCGCAGTGGAAGTGTCAGCGTTGTGCTCGCATTTGTGCTTGCAGTTATCTTGCTAGACTTCATTTTTCCAACCATGTGTCCAGGAAAGTGAGTGCTAAGGACTTAAAGAAGAATTAAGGAAAGAAATTATCGAAAAACCTGACCAAGGTGTGCGTGTAGTCAACTTGGCGAAGCAGTACGAGCGTAGCACTTCTACAGTCTGCACCTGAAACAGACCACATTGGACAGGTTTTTATCGAAAAACCTGCCCATGAAAGTAAGGAAAGCATGGCGAAGACAGGCAGAAATCAGCAAGTAAGATTCAGATATTCAGTTCAGCCTTTCTCCTCCAGCTTTGTCAGCATCTCCAAATCATCAGATCTCCAAGGCAAATGCTGTACATTATACTTATAAACCAGTTTATTGCAGTACATTCTATTGTATTGTGTTTTTATACAATATTTGTTATTTGCACATTTTTCTTATTTAAAAACATGTAACAAAAACAAAAACAAAAAAATGCAGTGTTTTTTTGGGGGGTCCGGAACGGATTAATGGCATTTCAATGGGGAAAATGGATTTGACATACGAGTAGTCTGAGTTACGAGTTCCGTCATAGTACACTGATTTGTGCACCCCTAGTGGTGGGGTGCTGATGCTGATTTGATGCTGAAAAAAGTTTAGCAATTGTTAAGGGTAGTAACACAAATACTATTTTTCATACATAGACATACAAATCATTCAGTTACATAGTGATTAGCCCAAAACTATTAGACTGTAATCCTATAATCTATTATTCCTTGAGCCATGTCATTTCTTGCATATTTGGGAAAGGGATTTGGTCATATCAACAATGGATGACAACTGTAGGTTGGAAGCTGCTTACATACAGCAGTAGGTTCCTGATAAAGAAATACAGTGAAGGTTAGAAAGACTTGCATTGTGAAATCATATGACAGAGTGCCCAGAGAGGAATTGTGGTATTGTTTAAGGAAGTCAGATTATCTGCATCTGAATGAAGAGAGGACAATGGAATGGTAAGGATGCAAGAAGTAGAGGTGGCAAAGGTGGGAGATTGGCAGGATTAATCTGTGAAAGATGATCACCAGCAAGAAGGGAAGGTTTACAAGGGCTGGTGAGATCAGTTATGTTATATGCATTGGAAATGGCTAGGCTGACAAAAGCTCTGAGGAACATGCATAGGACAGGAAGAAATGGAAACAGACATTCTTTGACAAACCCTAACAGAAGCAGCCTAAAGAAGAAGACAATTTATAGCTCTTGTTCCTAGACCAACATTTTTCTCCCTCTTGATCTCACAAAGACCCTAAAATATTATTTATGCTGTGAAAAAATATTATGGTATCCTCTATTAACACATACAGTGGGAACCTCTGGTCACGAACGGGTTATGATCAAAAAGTTTGCCAAATTTTCGCATCTGCCCATGGCGTAATTTCTGGTTGCGAACAAAACACTGACGGCCAATTTCCTCTCCAGTTCGTATCATGCGCCAATAATTTCCCCCCATTCTCCGTTTGCATTCCATTTTCTTTTGTTTGCTTAGTGTATACAGGGGGCCTAACAAAGACGACACACATGTTCAGTGTCTCCCTGTACATCGTTCTCCCTGTACGTTGTTCTCCCTATACGTTGGTCTCTCTGTACGTCAGTCTTTCTGTACGTCCTTCTCCCTGTACGCCGTTCTCCCAACTCTTTGTGCTGTATTTTGTGTACATTTTGCAAATAACCATATCCTCTAAGCAAATGAAAAGTGTTAGTGTTGTTTAGGTTTAGTTTCTGTATAAATTAATGTTTTTATTTAAAACCTTAATTTTTCCCTGTGCTAAAAATTCATTAAAAAAGTGTTTACAGCGAATGGTTTGTTAGGGTCTAGCGTGAACTTGGTCTAGCAAAAACTCTTGCAATGTTAGTTTTCTCTGTTGTTCAAAGTATTCTCAATGTTATTCAGTGTTTTTACATTTAGTTTACTATTACACTAGGTATTCTATGGTATAATTTACTAATTTTGTGCTTAAGAATCTTAAAACATATATTTACATACAGTTTGTGCGGTCTGGAACTGATTCATCGTATTTACATACAATCTTATACGGATATTTGTTTCAGGTCATGTCCAAATCAGGTTGTGGCCTGATTTTTTAAACGAATTACGGTCGTGACCAGAGGTTCCACTGTACATAACAATATAATACTTTCTGATCTCCAAAAACACAACCTGACAAAACAGAGTTAGTAATGATCATGTGATCTATTAAAGGGCAAAATCTGATTGATTTCTATCTTTTTCCTAAATGGTGTAACTTTCTCTGGTTCACAGAAATTTCCTTTGGTCAATACATAGTGTTATACGAGACATTTTGGGTTATGTCAGATTGCTGACATAATTGTATTGAAGTCGTCTTCTTTCAGCTGCTCTCATTGGGACTCACCACCCTCAGCCCAACTGCATGCTATCCTCTTTCACCACATCCATAAATCTTCTCTTTGAATTCCTCTTTTACTCTTTCCTGGTAGCTCCATTCTCAAAATCCTTCTCCCAATATAATCCTTTTCTCTCCTTTGGACATTTCCAAATCAAGGCAACCTTGCTTCTCTAGCTGTGTCTTCAAAAATACTAACCTGTGCTGTCCCTTGATATACTCATTTCTAATTCTGTCCATCCTCATCACACGCAATGTAAATCTTAGCATCTTTAACTCTGCCACCTCCAGATCTTTTGTCAGCGCCCCTTTCTCCAACCCATATAGCATAGCTAGTCTCACTACTGTCCCTTTCTTTTTATCTTGCTGGTCTTTCACAAATGTTCACCTCTTTTCCACATTCACGTATCCCAAGTATTTAAATTCCTCCACCTTTACCACCTCTGCTCCCTGCATCTTAACCACTCCACTTTCTCCTTCTTTCTTTTTGTTCACACTCATATACTCACTTTTATTCCTCTCCTATCAAGAGCATATCTCCACCTCTCCAGGTTCTTCTCATGTTCCTCTCTACTCTTGCTACAGAACACAATATCATCAGCAAACATTGTCCACAGGGACTCCTGTCCAACCTTATCCGTCAACCTGTCCATTACCATTGCAAACAAGAATGGGCTGATCCTTGATGTAATCCCTCCTCTACTTTAAATGCATCCATCACTCCTACTGCAGATCTCACCACTGTCACACTGCCCTCATACCTGTTCTGTATTACTCTGACATACTTCTCTGCCACACTTGACTTCCTCACACAAAATCACAACTCCTCTCTAAGCAATATGTCATATGCTTTCTCCAAGTCCACAAAGGCATAATGCAATGTCTTCGGACCTTCTCTGTAGTTCTCCATCAACAGCCACAGAGCAAACGCTGCATTTGTTGTGCTCTTTCTCAGCAAAAAACGATGCTGCTGCTCATTAATCATCACCTCTTTTCTTAACCTAGCTTTCACTACTCTCAGGCCTTTGGCCAACAGTAGCCCAATTTCCACCCACAACCTATTGGCTAACAGTGCTGGTGGCGGTCGTTGTTAACCCAGGACTTGACCAATCCAGTATGGAAATCTGTTTTGTTGTCTGCAAATTGATTTGGCAAAAGTTTTTCACTGAATGTCTTTTCTGACGTTACCCTCCCATCTGTGCTTGGGACCAGCATGAAAAAAATACACTGGCTTGTGCATCCCTAGTGGCTGGGTTCAATTGTATTGAAGTGATGTCTAGATTCAGCATGCCTGGCAGCAATCAATCTTGGGCATGGCTAGTCTGATGTAACTGCATGAATCAAATCTGGCTCATTGTTTGAGTGATGAAGGAGACATTTCAAAAACATGTATAAGTTTTCTTTGTAGTACACTCCTTTTTGGAGGAAACAATTTAGTATTATAAATAAACAAAATATAGAGATAATTAGAGTATTACAAATAACACTAAAATAACATCACACTAACACTTAAGACGCTCCATATTATGAAGACATACATTTTTTGTAGTAATTATTTATTAGTTTTGATTGCAACTGCGGGGAAACCTTCAATAAATTGTACTTTGTCAATGGCTGAGGTAATTCATGTAAAAGTAAACAAAATGTTAAATTTAATTTTTTCTTTACATTCAGAGTAAAAATCAATGTCTGTACATTTAGATCAACAAAAGGCCTTACATTAATGAATTTCAGAAAAAATCTTCATCAGAATCTATTAATTGTATCTCTTTGCTCTTCGTTGCTGTTTCTTTTCTCTCCTTCTCTTCTTCCTCATTGTCTTCTGTTGCTATCTCAGGCTCCTTTTGCTCTTGGTACTCCCAGTAGATTCCTGTTAAAGCTTGAGCAGCCTCCAGAGACACTCGCAACTTTCCCACCAACTCCTGCTCGTCATCTACACTGATTACTAAGCGAATGAAACATTGGGGAAAGTTTCATAACTTTCCATTTCATAACCTTTTACATTTAGACAAATATGATTTACCCCAAAAAATTTAAACCAACTTACTGTCAATTTGTCGTTCAATTACATCACTTCCTGTAAGCAGAAGTTCTTGCAGTTCCAGATAAGCATGGCCAACGTCTTCACACTCATCCTCATCATTCAGTGGCTCACTCACCACAGTAAACTTCAACCTGAGTGATTTTCAATGCTAATATGAAATAGCAAAACTCTCTAATCTGGATTATTTTGTATAGTCTTTTATTTCTTCTATTTAATCAACTTCCTTCTGTGTTTTTGGATTATACTGGATATCAATTTTTCAAGCCCTGGTCCTATTCTTTTGTTTACCTGCCCTGGTTGGGATCTGTGCCTTCCAGCATGGTGTACAGGTAGTGCCTCAGAGGAGCTGCCTCCATGGTGTTCACATGTATGACTGTAAGCAAATAAAGATTCTTAATAAAAACATTTCAAGATAATGTAACATTAAATGAAAAAGAAAGCAAAACTCTGCTTTACCCAGGTTCCTTGCATTTAGAGACCAAGGTACTTTCACCATAAAAGATAAAGTTGCCAAAATAGGTTTTTTGTTATATATTTGTTATACAGTTATATGCTGAATCTAGACATCACTTCAGTACATTTCCAAACATTCCCAAAATGTGCAGAACTTTAAAAAACCTTTTGTAACAACATGTGAGAATGTTTAGAGTAAGACTTTGAGACCCAAGAAACTTTCAGGAACTTTCATTTTTTAAAAGGCATTATACCCAACGTTCATTTTTTCTTGTTAAATTAAAATGCTCATTTTTGTTTGTTTTTAAGATATTGGATGAGGCACAGAACAAGGCAGTTACTTACATAAGTCAAACTAAACTACTGTAGACAGATATTAGTAATTCTTCATATTGCTCATCCCTAACTTTAAATGAAGTTGACTTGATTACTTTACTGTTTCATTGCAACAAGAAAATGCTAGCTTTAATGTCACTGTTACTCAATAGAAGCAAACACAGCTGCATCATCTTAAACCTTGGCAAAGATAAGTTAAACCTGATGCTATTTTTTTGGAACTTTTCATGTATTTTGGAATGTTGTCCTCATTGAATCTTAGGCATAGAGCTGCAACAATATAACTTTTATGGACACCAAATTATTGAATGCTGTGATCTGCAGAAATTAATGCTAAGCAAAGCAAGCAGATAGGTTGCCATAAAACACAGAAAAAGAGAAATAAAATTTACCCACAAATGATAATAAAGTGCAGAGCACCAACCTCTGGAAAAGTTGTAATATATTTCCTCCCCATCTGTTGGTTTCCGGAGAGACATCGGGGTTTCTGTGGTGTCCATGGGAACACCCAAAAGACGGTACTCCACAAAGACTTGCTGGACTGACTTGTTTAATGCAACACTGGAGGAAGGGTCAAAACAAAGTGCTAAAATCTCTACTCTAAGTCTGTCCCCCTGAAAAAAAAAAGGCCATTTATAAATTTCACTGAATCATACTTCGAGTGACAAATTTTATAGGGAAATAATTGGTCAAGATTAGATTTAATTTAGCACTTATTCAAATGTGATAAAAAAAGAAAAAAAGTTCTCTCACCTCTTTGACAGGTTTTGGTGGTTGAGGGGTTATAATAACGTCGCTGCCACTAGAAGGACTTGATTCCTCAGACTTCAAAACATCACTGTCCTCTTGAGCTGCTGAGGTGAAGCAACAGAAGCAAAATCAATTATATGTTTTATTATTAAAAATTTGATTCCATTATTCCATGCAGAAAAAAACCTTTTCACCTCCCATACTTTGAGACTGATGTTGCTCATCCTCATCCTTCTCTTCTTCCTCTTCCATTGATTTCACATTCTTTAAATGAGCAAATGGAGTCTGCATAATATACTATTATTATTTTTGTTATATTAGCATATTAACTTTTTAATAAACATAGATTTTATGACAATCCATCTTTTTTTCTTACTTGTACTCTTGAATTTCTAAATCCTTGAATTATTGCTGAGCTCCTTTTTTGGCTGTTTGTTGAGACTGTTGGCTGAATATCTGTTATGTGGTCAGAATCAGGTGACCTAGTGGACTTGTCCAGACTCTTGTTAAGTGCTTTCATGTGAATGGTTTGGGCATGTGTTGAACTCTCAGGTTTATGTATTTTGATTGGCAGAGGGCGTGGAATTGGCTAAAACAATATATAGTGTTAAGAGAATGTGGCATTTTTCATTTCAATTAACAGTTTAAAAAAGTTAGGAGTTTTAACATAATTACTTATGTTTAAAAAATAAAATCAATAAAATTAAATGTGATCATAAGAAATTTTTACCTGGTCTCTTTCATCTTTGTGAGGTTTCAGCTTCTGCTGAGCTGCTTTTAACTGAAACAAAAAAAATACATAAATGCAATGCAGAATTCAAAAGGGGAACGGTATTCTAAAAACATATAAACAAACTAATAAAAGGTGGCAAGAATTTAAATAGAAGTAAAAACATACACATATGGTTGGCTCTAATAAACCAATATATAGCAGTATCTTCATAATTACTACAACATACCCTTGGCTTAGCAATAGGCCTTCGCAAGACTTCACTTCTGTTTTTAGTGTTCCCAAGCCTCTCTCCTTCCATCTCTATTTTCTCTTTTCCCTTTGGTTGAAAAAGAGCTTCTGGTGATTGGAAAGGGTACCTCCACTGAAGGTGTACTCTCACTGTGCCTCTAGGACCTCCTGCAGGATCCCTCAGGACATAATCACCTGATGGAAGCCAAAAGACAAAAAAAAAAAAATCAGCACTGACATTCATGCCTTGGAGCAGCTTTCAAAATAAAAAGGAAAACCTGCTCGTCTTCCATTACCTTTGATTGGTTTGCCATGTGCCAGGGCCTTGAGTGGGACTGGGGTCTTGGCCAGGTAAGTATGAGGAGCATAACCTTCACTCTCATCAAATGCATACACCCATAAACTGCCTGTCTTTAGGTATTCCACCAGATCCACTGTAACTGCTAGTGGGTAGATGTTTGAGTCTGCAAACACAGGGTCTCCAGAGCACCGTACCGTTGAAGTGGAGTGAGGAGGTAGATCATAAATGCGATAACTTAAATAAGCATCAGGAAGAAGTTCAGGCCAGCGTGCAGTGAGGCCCACACAGCGTTCTAGTACCACTACCAACTCATTTGGTATTCCACCACCAAAATCAAATAACTGTTGAGTCTGTAAAAGCAAGAACAATGGTTGAAATACATTTGATTAAGTCCTGTTTGACCAAACACTACCGACCACTACCGACCAAACGCTGCTGATATTTTATGGTTCTTAGACTGAACCTAAGCTTATACTGGAATTTCTAATGCTAAAACACCATTTTTAAAAGTTAAGTCTTTACTTCTGGCTGTAAATGACTGCAGTCCATAATGCTGTGTGTGGGCCATCGTTTAGTTATTCTGTCTTTGATTCCTTCAATGTCTGTAGGCTTGACCTGAGGAAACATACGGACCCAGAATTCCAGGACCCCTATTATCTCTCCCTCTGGGCCTGGGTAGTGAAAAGAAAGGTATGACTAAAAGAGCAGAAAGGTTTAAAACAAAAAAAACAATAAAATTAAGTGATCCTCTATTGTAGGCTTTCATAGTGTCACCTAAAACACAACTCACTCATCTGGATAATATGTGGACATTGTGAAATTAACAGACTAAAATTAACAGGCTAATGTTTACTCTCCTACATTAATTATCAATATTTTCTAATGTATTTTCTTCATTAAATATTTTCTGTTTTCTATTGTAAATAACCACCAAATCTAGGTCTATTATCAAGTCTATTGCTAGCAATGTTAGCACACTGCTAGCAATAGACAAGCTGGGGGGTTTGGTAGAGGAGCAATGAGGAGCAAAGCTAACTGCATGTCCTCCCTCACCACGTCCATAAACCTCCTTTTTGGTTTTCCTCTTTCCTGACAGCTCCATCTTCAACATCCTCCTCCCAATATAATCCTCGTCTCTCCTCTGGACATGTCCAAACCAACGCAACCTTGTCACTCTTAATTTGTCTCCAAAACATCTAACCTGAGCTGTCCCTCTTCTATACTAATTTCTATTCCTGTCCATCGTTGTCACACCCAACGAAAATCATCTTTAACACAGAAACCTTTAGCTCTGCCTTCTATCTTTTCATTAGTGCCACCGTATCCAACCCATACAACTTTCATACTGTCCTGTCACAAATCACTCCAGCCACACTTCTCCACCCAGTCCAACCTGCCTGCACTATCTTCTTCACCTCTTTTCCACACTCGCCGTTATTCTGAACTGTTGATCCCAAGTATTTAAACTACTCCACCTTTGTCACCCCTACTCCCTGCATCCTAACCACTCCCTTTTGTTCACACTCATGTATTCTGTCTGTCCTACTCACTTTCATTCCTTTCCTCTCTAGAGCATATGTCCATATCTCCAGGTTCTCCTCAAGCTGCTCCCTACTCTTCATGCTTCATGCTGTGGCTGGTCAACTTTATCCCTCTATATACTAATAAAATAACAGTTTACAGAAAGTATGCCTCAAACTAATTAAACAGATCAGCATTGAACTTTTTGAAAATACTTTGATCTGCAGGAGTAAGTGGAATAGGAAGGAGAATTCGTTTTTCTTTGCTGTGCACTGATAACATTTGGGTTTGAGATGAGAAATCACTTTCAGCTTTAATTTTCTGGTATTTCCATCTAGATATGTTAAATTACAAAGAGAGTAGCACATTTTGGATCTAGTTTTTCAAGTGAGCAAAATAATGGAAGACACTGACAAATGTGATCTGTTAAACAGGTTGTTTAAACTACGATCTCTTGATATTGAATCTTCTGAAGCTTTGGATTTCTGCAAAGACTGAATTTGTTGCTAAAAAGGGAGCACTGACATGAAGACCAGAAAATGTTCTTTTGGGAAAAAGTGGGACATTTTGAAGTTGAGAAAAGAGGAATAATCCATTAGCTATATAAAAGCATTGGGATACCAATACAACTATTTGCAATGTCACAAACTTGCGGAAAGATTTTTTACCTATGAAGTAACTCATGATAGTATCAGGAGAATTAATTCTGAAGTCTGGAAGTAATTTACAGATAAATGCATCCAGTCTGATCAAGAAGAACTTTAACATCCAGCAAGACAATGAACTAAAACACACTGCCAAGTTAATAAAGGACATCATCAGGTGAAAAAAAGTAGAAAGTGTTGGATGGAAAATAACCAGATCCTAACCCAACTGAGCATGCATTTAATCTCTTGAATAGCAGTCTAAAGAGAGAAACCCCCAAAAGAAACAAACAAACACTACTGTGGCAAACAATGATCAAAGAAGTAACCAACTATTTGGTGAAGTCAGTGGGTTATATTCTTGATGCAGTTGTTTCAGGCAAGGGATATTAAGTATCCAAGATTAAGATACCAAATATTAAGTGTAATTTACTTTAATCTGCTTTAAAACATTCTGTTCCTGTAATTTTGTTACTGGGTAGTCTCTTAAAAAGGTGCTACGTGTAATGAAATTTAACATACATGTAACATACATACAGCATCTCTCAAAAAGTGTAAGAAAAGTCTCCAGACCTAAACCATATTGAGCATCTGTGGTGCATCCTCAAACGGAAGGTGGAGGAGCACAAGGTCTCTTGGATTGTCACTGGAGGATTCCAGTTGCAACCTGTGAAGCTCTAGTGAACTCCATGTCCAAGAGAGTTAAGGCAATGCTGGAAAATAATGGTGGCCACACAAAATGTTGACACTTTGGGCACAATGTGGACATATTTCACTTAAGGGTGTACTCACTTTTGTTGCCAGTTGTTTACATTTACGGCATTTAGCAGACGCTCTTATCCAGAGCGACTTCCATGTCCTAATTACAGGGACAATCCCCCTGGAGCAATTCAGGGTTAAGGGTCTTGCTTAAGGACCCAGTGGTGGTAGTGCCAGAGGTGGTTCAAACCTGGGTCCTCTTGAGCCATAGATCCATAGGCAAGTATCCTACCACTAGACCACCACCACCCCCCACTGTTTACTACTTTGCATTGTATCAAAGTGTCATATCTTCAGTGTTGTCCCATGAAAAGATATAATAAAATATTTACAAAAAAGTGAGGGGTGTATTCACTTATGTGAGATACTGTACATGCAAATAGGAAATAAAGTAAAAAATCTGATCTCATATTCATCTTTTGGTATCAAACTCAAATGTCTTCAGTGCATAGCAAAGCAAACAAACAAACAAATAAATAAATACATTTGCCTAGATATGAGAATGACTAGAGAATGTAAAATTTATTTTGCATTTTCAATATATATTTTTTAATAATTCTGCACTGCAGCCCCTGACATGCTTTATGACATAATAAAGTTTGCTTAGAAGGGTTTACCACCTGACTTGAAATAAAATATAGAACAGGAAACTCAGCCAATACCCTGTAAAAAGCATTATTATTATGTATGCCACAGTTCAAAACATTTTAAGCATGTTGTATTGAAATGTTGAAAGGAAAAATTAAATAAGAAGAATCCTAACTAGCTCTCCCAAAAAGATAAAAAACATTGACACAATGGTGACTTTAAGAGCTGAGTAATTATTTTGGCTAAAACTGAAAATGTGAATTTATAAACACACTTAAGGTCAGCAACCACTAATGTTAACTTTGGGATATAAACTTATGCTGTCTCTTTTTTTTTTTTTTTACCTGTAATATTGGTTGTGTCTTTCATTTGTTCTCCTCTGTGCTGTAGCACCCCTTTCAGGGAAATCCTTGCTCTTCCCCTTGTTTTGAATCTCACCCCTCCCAATGCCTGATGTAGTTCAACATGCATTGATGCTGCCTGATCACCAACATTGGTGACATCGTTGCCAGAAAGACAATAGCAAGATGTGAAGCCATAATTTGGCTGTGTCCCTGAAGCCAGGGGGGTGGCATGCATCTCATAATCTTGGAATGCATATGTGCAAAAGGTCACAACTTCATTGTGACCCAAAGTGTCCTCCCCTTTGTCTTGTTTCATGATTCTTAATCCCATCGGCGTGAATGTGGCTCCTACAAGGTGAATTTCAAGCAAGGATTCTCCCTTCTGAAGCCGAGTGAAGATGGTATCCTCATTCATTGTCTGGATTAAATCCGGATCAACCCCCGTCCATGTGTACTGTTGTGGAATGATCCAGTTCCTAGCATTGTATGTGAACTCTTTTAGTTGACCTGACATAATAGTAACAGAAAGACAATAAAACAAAGAGTAAAAAATAGGCTGCCAGTTATTAGGTGTGTTTTTCATATTGGTGCACTTTGCCATTTTAAAATCATCATCTGTATTATCCAATTTATCAATTACCTTTCCATTCCATGCTGCTGTTACTGACAGTCATTCCAGTATTCTCCAATAACATGCCACTGCTGCACTAGTAGTGGTCAATATACCAAATAATTGTCTCTGAGCAGTGTAGCTATAGATGTGCTAAGCAATGAATGTACTATAGTCCACTATATTAATGACTGATATTTAGAAAGTGCACCTACATGGTAAGCATATTTGGAAAAAAAAAAGGAAATGACTGAAGGTTTAAGTGTGTTAAATAAATTAGTATATATTTTCCCCTTGTTCCTACCTTGTAAACTACTGATTTGAAGAGCCCTGCTTTTTAGCAGTTTGTCTTTTTCAGTGGCCTGCTTCCTGTTTTCCTCGCTTTCCCTTTCTGCCCTCTCCATCTCCATCTTCAGCTCAGCCTGTGAAAATGGAATCAGCCCTTCCATGAATGTGTTATTGCTGTCAATGCTGTGCCTTTGATACAATAACTAGTGCTGAGTCTATTCTTTTTCAGGCTGGTAGTATGTTTGGTTACCTGCAGGTCACTGCTGAGGCGATGCTGCACTAGCAGCAGGTCTCGAGTTTTCTGAAGCTCTAGTACCGTTTCCGCATGTGATGCCTGTAAAGCAGCCAGCTCTCGAGACAAGTCCACCTTTCTCTCTTCAGCCCCTAAAATTTGCAGCCCCTCATAGCTCTCATGCTGCATTCTAAAAACCTGTGACAGAGTGCCATTTAAGATAAAAAGGTCTTCTGTGTAGATGTAGATCGGAGTGCTACTTTACGCTTTTTCACCGTAAACAAATAAACAAACCTTAATCTGTATTAGAGTTTCACTCAGGTCTTCCACACTCATATCAAACTCCTTTTACAAGAACAGAAAGGGAGTCAGAGAGGAGAAAGATAAAGTGTAACTGTAAATCATTCATCTATCATTCAAATCATTCAATCATTCAAATCAAACATTTTTACTTTTGTCACTCTGTTCAGTCTCTCTTGCAGAGATGCCACTTCGTGTCTGTGTTTTAGCACTTCCTGCTCCATGCGGACATGTTGTTCTCTAAGGGCAGTAGTCAGGCCTATGAGACAAAACAGGTGTTATGTTTTATGAACAGTTATAAAAAAATAGATTAGGGCTGGGACACTTAAGAGACACTTAATAATGTCTTATGGATTGGAGAACAACATTAATGGGTTTACACAGAGCTTTTGAAGAAAGTTGTCATTTGAAAATAACTGTTATGCACTGATCAGCAATAACATTTTTAAAGTTTTCCCTTTCCACTTTTTAAATCAAAATAGGTAATTATCCCAGCCCTGATAGAGATGTTAGAGACAGGCTATGGTAAAGCCTCCTACTTAGGATAAACCTAAGCTTACACATCCCTTACCCTTCTCCCAGTCTCTTTCCTCCTGAGCTCTTTTATATTCTTGTCTTATATTTTCATTATCTTGCTCCAGCTTTTGCCTCTCTCTTCTTTCATATTCCAGCTGTTCCTCAAGCTTCTGCACTTCAGTTCTCCATTTCTCCTCTCTTAGTCTCTCTCTCTCTCTGTCTTTGTCCTCTTGTTTTTCCTGGTAATTCTGGGCATACAGAGTGCTGTGGTGGAAATCAATCAACATGAATATAAATATTAACATACATATATGTCACAGTCTGTCGTGCATGTGGTTCCGGGTTGGCACGACAGATGGCTGGCTGAGCACACCTGGGCTCATGGAGACACAGGTGTGCTTCATTGGGGCTGCTATTTAAGCCCCAATGAGTCAGAACAGAGGCAAAGGCAAAGCCTCACCTTAATATTTAATAAAGTTATGTTCCTGACTCCTGGCTCTGCCCTGACATCCTTCCCGCACCCCGCCACCGTTACACATACACACAAACACACACACACAACATATATATATATATATATATATATATATATATAGAGGTTAGCCGAGATATCCCTTTCTTGGGCCACTTCCATTAGCTCCTTCTGGGGGATCCTGACCAGTGTGTCCTGAGTTTGCCCCTTTGTTCTCCTCCTAGTTGGTCATGCCCAGAAAACCTCCACTGGGAGTCACCCAGGGGGCATCCTAACCGAACCATTAGGCAGCACGTTGTAGTCCACCTATGGAGTATATTGGGGTGATTCTCAATTTTGAAACAAATGGTCTCCAAATCATTTAACCAAAGCTGTCCTTCTAATTTACTACTCCCTAATCCTGTCCATTGTCATCACTACCAATGGAGTTTTCAGCATCTTTAACTCTGCCACCCTCTGCTATAAATAAATAAATAAATATATATTAACACTTCCACCTGCACCTGCCTAAAACTTTTGCACAGTACTGTATATATATATATATATATATATATATATATATATATATATATATACAGTACTGTGCAAAAGTTTTAGGCAGGTGCAGGTGGAAGTGTTAATATATATTTATTTATTTATTTATAGCAGAGGGTGGCAGAGTTAAAGATGCTGAAAACTCCATTGGTAGTGATGACAATGGACAGGATTAGGGAGTAGTAAATTAGAAGGACAGCTTTGGTTAAATGATTTGGAGACCATTTGTTTCAAAATTGAGAATCACCCCAATATACTCCATAGGTGGACTACAACGTGCTGCCTAATGGTTCGGTTAGGATGCCCCCTGGGTGACTCCCAGTGGAGGTTTTCTGGGCATGACCAACTAGGAGGAGAACAAAGGGGCAAACTCAGGACACACTGGTCAGGATCCCCCAGAAGGAGCTAATGGAAGTGGCCCAAGAAAGGGATATCTCGGCTAACCTCTTCAGCTGGCTACCACCGCAATCCAGTCCCAGATAAGTGGCTTGGGAAATGAATGAATTAATGAATAAATAAGTAATTATGTGATCATTAAGGCATGTTCAGTTTGCAGCATTTTTTGTCCATGAGGGCCAAGATCAAAAACGCATTCTCAATCAATCCCTCATTTTCTACCAAACAGCCATTCAAAACAGAGTCCATAAATATTAGTGTTAAGGCCAAATGAACAAAAACAATGTTTTTAGTATACTGATTTTTTTATATTGATTTAAATATATTATTAATCATTTTAAATTATATTATTAAATGATAAAGAACATTGGTAATGCTGGAGTTCAAGGGAGGCTAAAATTCTGAGGGGCAAACAACTGTTACTCACTTCACCAGAAGAGTATCATAACTACTTTTCAAGAGTTTCCTCTCTCCTTCAAGATCAGAGGCTCTCTCCTGGAGCTAAGATAGAGAAAAAGCCACAAATAATGGTTGTTATTAAGAGTTCAAGCTCACTTGCAGCACAAGGAAACATCAAAGATGAGAATTTTTGAGAAAGTTGAGCACTGACTAAATCTGCCAACAGAAGTATGTCCATCAAAAGGTAGTGCCACCAAATTTTGTGTAGCTGACATAAACAACATAAATGCTGTACCTCCTCCAGGTCTTGCAGTGAGAGAGAGGCTGTATTCAGCTGACCCTCGAGTGTTAGTGCTCTCTGTTTTTCCTGTTTCAACTGTTCATTCAACTCTTCCACTTTTCTAAGCAGGTTTCCCTGACTCTCTCGCAGTAACTTCTGACCCTATAAGGCAACAAGAATATCATATATATATATATATATATATATATATGTTTTCATTAATATATTACAGCAATGACAAATGTGAAAAATAAATGGAATTCACTAAGAATAAACCCCACGACTACACATTTGCTTACTTGCTTTCCATGAAACCAGTTTGTCATTCATAGTTCATACTGTATATTGGTGGATCTTTTGTCTGCTACATGGTTTCTATTTGAAACTCCAGTAAATGCAATATAATTGATTAATGTACTTGGAGAAGACCCTCCTTCAGTGGCATAACAAAGACTATGATATACTGAAGTTTATACAGCTTTGGCACCTCTCTCTCTCGCTCTCTCTCTCTCACACACACACACACACACACACACAGTCACAGTCACAGTAGTTCCTGGGCACTAGGGAGGGGCCAGACGGTTGTTATGAGACCGTAATATTTCCGTAGTAATTCCTAGCAGCTGCCTCCTCCCCTACATAAAAAGAAAACAAACCAGCGTAGACTTGCTGAGTCATTTTAACGACATTGCTGGTAATTTGGTAAAGACCCTTCCCAATCTCTCTCTCTCTCTCTGTGTCAGACCGACACCCTCGAGCTTTGGCTCGTTGTGTTGACTGACGCTACAGACCACCTACCTGTTTCTCAAGCTTTTCGCTCAACCTTCAGAAAAGAAAAAGAAATAAAAAGGGCAGGTAGCGACAAGCACACGTGCCATTAGGGGAAAAATGGAGAGCACGTGGTGACAAGTACAAGCGAGATTAGAGAAAAAGGAAAAATGTCCATCACAAGCAGAATCACACACGTGATATTAGAAACCACCCATTTTTGAGCGATTTTTCCGCTTTGTTTGTTTTAGGGTTTGATCATTGTATCTTGAGTTTCACTGAGTATTTCGGGTGCTGGCAGCTTCGGGTAATTCTTTGGACCCTCTTGGGTCCTAACCCAGTGTGGCTCTCTGTGTTAGGAGGTGGTCACACCATAACGGGTCTGGGTATTTAAGCCCCAATGTGTCAGAGCAGAGTGTCAGTAATCTTAAGGGGTTAAGCCTTAGTGGTGACGGTGGTGTTTAAGTTCCTTTTGTTTTGTTCACTGCTGTTTAAAAAAAGGGATTTATGTAGGGATATTGAAAGGTGACTTCACATATCCGGATGCTTGAAAATACCTCAGAGTTGGAAGATTGTGAATAAAGCCACAGATGAATGGTACTTACTGCTCTATAATCATGATGGCTGCAATGCAAAGTGTCAAGAAGACGAGAATAAAGTGAGTTATTTAAACGTTACCTATTTTGAACCAGAGAAACCAATGCAAATGCAAAATTATGTTCCTATGAACATGGTGCCAAAGAGAGGACTAGAACTTTGGGTTACTGCCGTCCGCAGCCCTGGACGTGAAAGAGAAGTGAAAGTGACTATCCTTGTCATTGTGAGACGCAGACGCAACGAAACTCAACCTAGCAGGGTAACTATTGAAAGCGCCCGGGGAGCAGTGACAGGGACGGTACCTTGTTCAAGGATTCAGGGCAACCTACTAGAGAGGGAATCGAACCCACAATCTTCCGATCCAGGGCCAACTCCCAAACCACTAGGCCATTTGATGGACCATTTGAGTTCTGGACTTAGAGTTTTTGTTTTGGTACTATCCATTCTAACCAACAGCCTAGGGCTGAAGTTGCAGCTTGATACTGGCTAGGAAATTAAATGGCCAATGGCCATTACTTTCTATTAAGAGCAGCTTCTTAGAACTCACCTCCTCCAGCTGTGCCTCAAAAGCCTAATAGTAAAAGTAAAAAACATTGGAAAAAGTTGAATGCACATAAAATTAAAATTTTAGTGTTTCATTTGAAGTCTGTTTTGGCTACTCTTTTCCTACTGCCAACCTACATTACAAACACCTACCCATAAATATTATGCTTATAGAAAAAAATAAAAACATACAAAATCATTTACCAAACACGTCATTTGCCTTTTCTTACTCACTTCTTGCAGAACAGTGAACTTCTCCTGAATGACCAGAAGAGCGGTGCTTTTGTCCACAAGTTGCTTTTGCAGCCTGATCACATCTACATTATCTTTAATGGTAAATCTGTAAAATGTATGGTACTTATGATGCATTCATTGATATGTGCAATACTGGGAACTTACTGGACAAGCACTTATGAATATATATTACTCTGTTTTGTTATTTGTGAAAACATGCATTATTCCTATTTGTTTTCCACATGTTTTAATGCATATATGAGTATATAATATTTGAACATTTATTTTCACCTGTGTTCATCAGCTTGCTGCCTGCGGAGCTCTTTTACTGTCTCTTCGATTTCTCTCTCCTTCTCTTTAAGGGTGTCTCTAAGGGACTGAGCAGCCTGCTCAAGCTCTGTTACCCTAGTCTGCTGTGTTTCTATGAGACTAGATCTGCTGCCGAAGAGAAGAGACGAGAAGAGAAGAGAAGAGAAGAGAAGCTATGACCAGATATGAGGGGATCATGCTATTACTCAAAATTCCTGATTATATTCATTTCTAATTAAAAGTGTAGCTGACGTTTCTAGATGTCATTGCAGCAGAATTAGGGTGTAAAATGAGGGAAACCTTTCCATGGCAATTCGTAATTTTAATTGTGGTTATTCTCTTTTGTGGTTAGTGGTGTTGCCTCAAAGTGATAAGGTCTGGTTCCCAGTCAGGATGGTCTGGGTCCATTCTGTGTAGAATTTGCATGCTCTGTGTCCTGTGGGAGCTCTGTTTTTCTCCCACAGACTCTGGCGTTCATTGGTATAAGGTATCTTAAGTAAATTTTGGTAAACTTTGCTGTTACTTTGCACAAGTTGTGTGAAATCTCTTAATGCAACTCTTTTTAAAAAATGTAATTTAAGTCCAACAAATCAAAAGATCCTGTTGACAGGGACTTGGACACTTTAAGAAACACCCAAACCCTAGGTAATACAGATTGTAGCTTTTTAGATGTGCACATGAAATCGTAACTAGTGTGTGTTGATACTGCAGGAAGTACTTTGTCATGACCTTTAGTATCTAGCTGAAGTAGATTTTAATCATCCACATGACGACCACAGTATTCGATAACTATTGTTCCACATCTTTAATCAGCATAATTTTCTTTTTTGGACAGTTTATATCTAAACAAAAAGGACATGGTATGAAAGCCATGTGACCTCATTTACTGAAAAAAAAATCTATTCTTGTCACAAATATTTAGTTTTAACAAAGATCCTAAAATAACTATGATAAGTTTAATAAAAAAATAATAAAAAGTTAACTCAAAATGTAAAATTTTAGGAATAGTATAAGAATAAATTATGTGAAGCATAACAAACTAGTATTTGCGCTTCTATTACATAGCAGATGCTTCAGTAAAGTTTTTGTTGGTTTTGCATGTTTGTTTTAGCTTTTCACTTATTACAGTTGTTACTAGCTCATCATCTACTCTTACTGTTTACATTATGAACAATTTTATATTAATATAAAATTCAGGTTAATTCAGGGAATACCTCAGGATGTGTCCAATGTCCACAAACAGGAAAATCCTTTCTGGACTTAGAGGAAAGAATAAGGTACTGAGCTAAATGTCAAGATGGAAGAACCATATTACTGTCCTTTTCTTGTTGGTAATTCCAACAATTAGAGAAGAACAGTGAAGACAGGGTTTTGCATAAACTATGCAAGCACAGCTGCATACAAACCTGATTAGTGCATGTCTGTGCACACAGAACAAGTAATAGAAGGAATGACAGAGAAAGAAGTTACTTCCCATTGGTTGATAGACAAATGAGAAAAATTAGCTCTAAACAGGCAGATATACAGTTTTTTAACTCTTTCTACATTATGGAATATAATTAAACATTGAAGTATAACTATAAATAAAAATCTACTTTTCTAAGTAAAGTTTAAGACATATTGTAAATAGTGTGCCATTTGCACCTGCTCATTATTACACAAGACATACACACTTACAATTTCTCTGTCTCGTCTCTGGTGTCCACAAGGTAGCTGTGTGCATAGCGCGCAGAAGCTGTTTGGGCTGCTTGTCGGACCCTTCCATCTTCATCTACAACCCGTGCTTAAAAACAAAGAGAAAAGACAACAGATGAACTATAGCCTGGTCAAAACATGCAAAACCAAAAAAGTCTTTTCACTAGTGATGTTCTTTAGCCAGTTAGTTGAGTTAGTTATCTAAAGTTACCGACCTGATAAAGCATATTGAAGGCACATGTTTTCATTATGTCTTGTCTTGAATACTGTTGTTCTGTTTCCATTCTTTTTTATTCTTTGTTAAATATGTTTCCCTTTTGTTATCAAATCTCATCTTTTTTTGACCTAATTTGGTCTTTTGTTGGTATGTAATATAAATGGCAAAAATGTTTTGTTATTTTTTGTTAATTGAAGAACAAAGTCTAAGTATTAGCACTGAGTTAGCTCAAAACAATGAGCTAAATAGCACTGCAGTATTTATGCAGTATGCACTAGTGATGCATTATTTATTGAGGATTTTAGGTGGATTTTATTCATTTATTTATATTATTTTACTCATATATCAGTCATACATCTGTATGATGTGTTGGTGAAAGGAGTACAGGTGATCAATAGGTGCTGAGTAGGAATGGTTTGAAAGAGATGAATGCAGAAAGGATGGAAATGTGAGGAAATGTGAAAAGTGAAGAGCACAGGGTGACAAATAAAAGTGGAGAAAGATGCACACAGGTGGATTATGTCTTTGCAGGAGGGTCACTCTGAAGGAGATTGGAGACAGCAAAATAGTGACAGGTGACAGTGTAGCTAAACAGCATAGGATGTAGGATGACCTGTAGGATGACTTTGGAGGTCAAGAAGAGGAGAATCAAATGGTGGAAGCTGAAGAAGGAAAACTGCAAGGTGTAATTCAGGCAAAAATTAGTGAAGGTGGTAGTGAAGAGTTACCAGCTTGTTGGGCAACAACTGCAGAAGTGGTAAGGCAGACAGCTAGAAAGGTACTTGGTGTGACATCTGGAAGGAAGAAGGAGGATAAGGAAACCTGGTGGTGGAACCCAGAAGTTCAGGAGAGTATACAAAAGAAGCTAGCAAAGAAGAAATGGGATGGTCAAAGAGATGAAGAATGTAGACAGGAATTCAAGGACATGAAGTGTAGGGCAAAAGAAAGGAGTAGCGAAGGGTAAAGATAAGGTGCATAGTGAACTGTATGAGAGGTCAGTAAGTAAGGAGAGAGAAAATAACCTTTTAGGTTTGGGCGATAAAGGACAGAAATGAAAACCTACTCACAAACATACAGAGCATGTTGAGCAGTTCAAAAGAGTACTTTGAGGTGCTAATGAATGAAGAGAATGAGAGAGACGATTGGATGATAGGAGGATAGTGAACCAGGAAGTGTAGTGAAAAAAATGGAAGTTAGGGCAGCATTGAAGAGGATGAAGGATGTAAGGGCTGTTGGTCCAGATAATATACCGGAGGAGGTACAGAGGTGTTAAGGAGAGATGGCATTATAGTTTCTAACCAGATTGCTTATCACAATCTTGGAAAGTGAGAGGATGCTTGAAGACTGGAAGAGAAGTAAAGTAGCAGAGATTTTCAAGAATAAGGATGATGCTCAAAGCTAAACTACACAGGGATAAAGTTAATCAGCCACAACATGAAGTTATGGGAAAGAGTAGTGGAAGCTAGTTTAAGAAAGGAGGTCATGGTTATTGAGCAGCAGGTGTGGCAGAGAAGTATATGAGAGTATTACAGGACATGTATGAGGGCAGTGTGACAATGGTGAGGTCTATAGTAGGAGTGACACATGCATTTAAAGTAGAGGTGGGATACATCAAGGATCAGCACTGAGCCCAATCTTGTTTGCAATGGTAATGGACAGGTTGACAGAGGAGGTTAGACAGGAGTCCCCGTGGACTATGATGTTGGACTATGATGATGTTATCCATAGCAAGAGTAGGGAGCAGCTTGGTTCAGAGTAATGGGGTGGAAGAAAGGTGAAGAAGAGAGTGCAGGCAGACTGAAATGCGTGGAGACAAGCGCCAGGAGTGATCTGTTACAGACGGGTCCCAGCAAGAGTGAAAGGAGCGGTCCACCGTGGTGTTGGTCTAGTGCTTGCCTATGGACCTATGGCTCAAGAGGTCCCAGGTTCAAATCCCACCTCTGGCACTACCACCACTGGGTCCCTGAGCAAGACCCTTAACCCTGAATTGCTCCAGGGGGACTGTCCCTGTAATTAGGACATGGAAGTCACTCTGGATAACAGTGTCTGCTAAATGCCGTAAATGTAAATGTTGACAGTATGGTGGTGAGACCAGCTGAACGGGTTGGAGACTGTGGCGCTAATGAAAAAGACAGGCAGCAGTGCTGGAGGTGTCAGAATTAAAGATGCTAAAATTTTTATTGGGTATGATGAGGATGGACAGGATTAGAAATGAGTATATTTGAAGGACATTTTGGAGAAAAGACTTTTTGGCATATGTTAGAAATTCTGGAGACAAAGCTAGAAAAGCAAGGTTGCATTGGTTTGGACATGTCCAGACCAGAGATCAGGATTATGTTGGGAGAAGGATGTTGAGGATGGAGCTGCATCCATAGAGGAATAGATTAAGTACAAAGAGGAGGTTTTTGGTTGTGGTGAGAGAAGACATGCAGGCAGTTGGTTTGAAGGAGGAAGATCCACAGGAAGATGGCTAATCCATTGTGGTGACCCCTAATAGGAGCAGCCAAAAGATGAAGAAGAAGCAGCTTATTATTACAGTCATATGAAAAAGTTTGGGAACCCCACTCAGCCTGCATAATAATTTACTTTCAACAAAAAAGATAACAGTGGTATGTCTTTCATTTCCTAGGAACATCTAAGTACTCAATTTGCACAAAGAGCATCTGTATGGCAGTGCACTATTACAGAAAAGTGAAAAGGGGACTATTCTTGTCATTGTGAAATGCAGCACAACACAATGAAATTCAACTTCTGCATTTCACCCATACATACATGTGCAGCAGGGGGCAGCAATTGAAAGCACCCAAGGAGCAATGATGGGGATGGTACCTTGCCCAAGGGTACCTCAGGGCAACCTACTGGTGAGGGAATTGAACCCACAATCTTCAGATCCAGGGCCAACTCCCTAGCCACTAGGCCACCACTGCCCCATAAAGAACACCTAATTCCAAGAAAAACACCTGCTACCTACTGTCAAATTTGTTCCATCATGCTGTAGGTTCCATCATGCTGAAGGGCCGTGTGGCTTATTCAGGGACTGCGGCCCTTGTTAAAGTTGAGGGTCGGATGAATTCAACCCAGTATCAACAAATTCTTCAGGATAATGTTAAGCATCAGTCACAAAGTTGAAGTTACTCAAATGACCTTAAGTTTATTACTCATCCTATGACATTATCTTGCAGATGAAAAAATGTTTGGCTCTAACAAAATAAGAGTAATTACAAAGTCTCTGGCACATGTGCAATTCATCCACATGTAGTTGGTTTGCAGCTTCTTTTGCTTAAGTATTGTATTTACAATAGAAAGTACAGTACATAAATACATTTGATGGCTTTTGACCTTTAAATAGATTGAAAATGTTATTGCACAAGTTATGCAGGGGTTGGATATTCCAAAAGTCAATGACCCAAAACACATTTCGAAATCTACAAAGGCATTCATGCAGAGAGAGAAGTACAGTGTTCTGGAATGGCCGTCACAGTCCCCTGATTTGAATATCATCGAAAATCTATGGGATGATTTGAAGCAGGCTGGAGAAATCTTAACTGGAGAAATTTTGTATGGAGGAATAGTTAAAAATACCTCCATCCACAATCCAGACACTCATCAAAGGCTATAGGAGGCATCTAGAGGCTGATATATTTTCAAAAGGAGGCTCCAATAAGTGTTAAGTACTGATGTAATATCTCTGTTGGGGTATCCAAGTTTACGCACCTATCTAATTTTGTTATGATGCATATTGCATATTTTCTGTTAATCCAATAAACTTAATGTCACTGCTGAAATACTACTGCTTCAATAAGCCGTATTATATATTTAAAGGAAGTTGCTACTTTGAAAGCTCAGCCAATGATAAAGAAAAATCTATATCAGTGTATCTTGTTCATGGTATTGCTGGATTTTTTTCTTTTTACATTTCATATATGACTATGTAACTATATTTTTACTATCAGTTGCAAATAGCTTTCCAGCATAAGAAAAAGATTAGTTAATCTCAAAATTTACACCAGAACTAACAACAAGGTGTCAAAATGGTTGTTGGTTTAATTTTCATAGTAAACCCTTGGCCACTTTTCTCACCAGTGCGTGGTCTGCGATGTGATCGTCCTCTCAGGCCTAGGATCTGCTGTCTGGCCACGCTAAATTTGCTTTGCAGTGCCTCCTTCTGGCTCTCCAGAGTGGCCACACGAGCCTCCAGTTCCTGAATCGTGTCCTCTGTGTCTGCTTCTCTTCCCCCAGCTGGGCCAGAACAGCTGTACCTCAGCCTTAACATCTTAGTGGACAACCTTCCATATACAGACATAGAGAATGACAATTGCCAGCAACTCTTAGACCCCTTGCTCTACATACTGTAGTTAATTAACTAACTATTCCAATTAATTAACTAACTATTCCTGGGGTAAAATAACATCTGCTTGGCCTCCATTGTGACCAAGATTAAGAACTACTGAGAACTAGGGTATTTTCTATAGATTTTTACCTCTGCGAAGCAAATTCTTGAGAAAATTAATATATTGTTTGCTTTTACTTTACATTTTTTATGTACATTTTAGTCAATAACATTTAGTTTTGACTGCTTTTAGTTTTGACTGCTACTGGTCAAATACTGCTTTGTATTTAATTTCATTATAGAACATAATTTTCAGTAGGTTAACATGCATTTTGCCATTTTAGGATCTTTTCAGTAACGGAAAAGTGTTTGGTTTCAGGAGCCCCTCTGTGTGTGGCATTGCATGTATATTGTGTGAAATATGTAAAAATGTGTGTGGGTGTGTGTGTGTATTTGTGGGCAGAAAAATTGCTCTTATTAACAAAGGTTAAAGGTACCTGCGTAATCTCTGCTCTTGTACACGAGTGTGTTGTTTGAGGAGTGCATTTTCTTCTTGCAGGCGGAAACAGTGATTCTCAAGCTGCTCTCGTGGTACCCTGAAAACACGCTGATGATCTGAGAAAGAGAAAGAAAGGAGGAAGGGGAAGAGAGAGACAAAAAAGGAGATATGGCATTTGAACAAACCAGTATGTAAACTGCTTTTTCAAAATAACATCTGTATCACAATCTTACACACACACACATACACACACACACACACACTCCACATCCTTTTCAGATGGAATGCCGCTTTAACTTAGACACATGCAGTCCCTTTCTTGCCTCAATTCTGCCAACTTGCTGAAATGGCCCTCTGCACAGAATGATTTTCTCTGTGGACTACTTTTGCATATAATGCCATTTGCAGCTCTATCTCTGCACTCTAATGACTTTCTATAAAACTACTCTCATATTTACAATGCCATTTCCATAACTCTGTTACACTGTGTGCACAATTGTTAGGCAAATATTAGTGTGCAGAATTATTATGCAACTAAAATATTGTTTATTTTCATCTGTTAAAATGAGAATAACAAAAAAATAACTAAAAATTAACACATAAACACACATTTAAAAAAATGCAATTCAATAACGGTCATACACCATCCATTCATGGTGTCTGTCCATTTCTTGATCTGTTGAACGTTTTGTGCAGCAGCCACCATAGCCTCCCAGATACTGTTCAGAGAGGTGGACAGTTTTCCTTCCCCCTTAATTCTCCTGTTTAAGAAGAGCCCACAAGTCCTCTAGGAACTAGGAACTAGGTCAGGTGAGGAAGGGGGGGCCATGTCCTAATTTTTTCATCATTAGAGCATTTACTGACTACCCATACAGTGGAATTGTGTCTGCTGAAATTGTGTCTGATATTCTATTGCTTTTCTGGTGTGATATATGATATGTGAATTATGTATGATCTTTTTTCCTCTCCCCCATTGTACTGTTTTCTTGAAGCTGCAGCTTAAAAATTTGGTTAAATAAAATTAAACATGTCTTACCTTTCATTTTCATTACCTGCGGAGTTCTTTTCCAAGACTTTATGTCTTGTTCTGAGTGTTAGACAAAGATACACAATGTAAAGGCATGCATGAATATGTATGTGTGTGTTGTGTGTGTGTGTGTGTGTGTGTGTGTGTGTGTGTGTGTGTGTGTGTGTGTGTTTGTGTTCACATGCTAATGTTTGCATCATGCATTAGGTTAAAAAGAATGATTTTCAATTCCAAAGATAAAGTTTAACGGATGGATTGGTTGAAAAGGATTGGTTGAACTGTTTTGCTTGTTAAATGTTCATAAATTAGCTACAGTGATTAATTTAACTGATTGGTACTTTTTAGTGCCTGCTAAAAAGACAACCCCCCTCCCAAAAAAACCCAAACAAAAAAAATACCCCTAATAAATTTTTTTGAGCAATAGTCATTGAGCTAGTGGGCAAAGGATGTGCACAAGAGCCAAGTTTTTAAATGACAGACACTTGGCACACACTGACTGCCAATTTTTATGTTTCACTTTTCATTTTGATATGTATTGAAATACTTTTTCCATTGATACAAATATATAAACACGTATGTACATACCTTGTGGGACAGACATAGATCCTCTAAGCCCCACATCCCTCACTGGAATGTCCCCTGCTGTTTCATCCAAAGTGAGTGACATTTCTGGCCAGGAACACAGTCAGACTTACACATCTAAATTTCATCCTCAGATGCAGCTCAGCTATAACATACATTGGGACTATTTTTACTGGCATTCATACAGTTGCCTTTTTAACAGATGCATAACTTCTGCATAAAGTAAAACAAAAATGTAAAATCATGATCTGGAAAAGGCTTTTACTAAAGTAGTAATCTAAATTTCTAACACTGACACCTGTAGTAAAATCTACTACTACCTAGGTTATCACTACAAGTATTGCAATATAAAGATATAGCTTAAAACACACTAGTTCCTATTTAATGTTCCTGAACAACTTTGGGAAGTATGCCTAATCAATGTGTATTACTGGTACCATAAACGTAATTTTTTTATTTAGTTGAGGAGTTAAGTAAAGTTTAACAGAGATGACTAAAGCAAACGTAAGGAGCACGAGTAAAACAGAATCATTTAAGAGCAGAAACAGTTAAGATACACTTACTTTTATTGTAGTAAGCTGAAAAAGCAGCTGAACAATGATGTTGATAGTGACAAAGGTGCAATATTACAGTAGTTTTGTTTTGCCTTGCTGCCTGTCTGTTTCTCAGTCATCTTAATTCATCCACTACTAAACCTTAGTAGTCTTCTTCCCTTCTTCCCTTCAATCTCCAAAAACTAGGTCTTATTCATCCGCTTCTCTTCTTCTTACAACCGAGTATTTCTCTTCTGTGCTTCCTTCAGTTTAAAGCAGGATATTAAATCTCCTTCCCTCCCTTTAACAAGATGCTAATTCATTGACCCCAATCTAATCTGCCTAATCCCCCCCCCCCCTCCCACTTTTTCTCTCTTGACCACCTATATCCACAATTTTTTTATTTGCTTCTTATAAAGCACAGCTTTTATGAATAAACAGACTGAATACACATATTGCACTTCCCTTAACAGGAGGATAACTGAATCACTTAAATAATGTGCCAGGTTTGTTGTTTACCTATGATATTTCACTGTATATATTACAGATTTGTACAATCTAATTTCAAAATGTCAACCTTACTCAAAATGGTCATAACTAAATAAAAATGTTCCCACTTTTATTGTGACTTGCTTGTGAAGGAAAAGAACAGAAGGTCTTTGGAGATAATCAGATTACCAAGACTGAGGAAAAGAAGGCTTAATGTGTGTTTGCCTGAATGAGGGGGAGGGGATTGTGATGTATGCTTTGTGAATGCATTTACAAAAGGTTTTTGGATCTGCATTAATATTTAATATTGAATCATTTTTGTTACTCAGATGTAGTTTCTCATTCAACAGCAATAGTTTTTTTTTAGTAAGACTTTATTTCTTTAGTGGAAAATTAACGTATTAAGAAACTTGCCAATTGCTAAATATACTAATGAACATATATCTTTTTTTCAGTACAGCATTACTACAATAACATTGATTAACACTATTTTTTAAATTAATGACTTCATATGGATACATCCTCATTGGACTTATTGTCTAATAGGTTATATAATCAGTGGAACTCATTCCTGATTCATTCATGTCAAGGTTAAAGAAGAGCAACTCAGTGAAGTGCTGCCCAGGGAGAAGATGTGAACATGTACATAACTCACAAACATGACAATCTTCTGTGGTTGCATGTGTAGAAAGAGCAGCACTTGGTTTGCCCTCACATGCCACTCATAGTTTCTCTCTCTTCTCAGTAGCAGATTGGTTCAGTTTAGCCGGGCCATTCCTGTTGACTGATTGCCTTGGCATGCCAAGACAGGAAGCCATCTTTCTGGCTACCTCAACTTCTCAGATCCCCTTAGAAATGGGATCTTGTGTTAAGACCAACCAGTCAAGGATTTTTTGAGTTGTGGTCATGGGTCAAATCCTCTGGAAATGTTTAAGGGTTAGAAAGGTACAATTTGCTCTGAAGAAACACAAATATTTATTTGGGCATGTTAGTGTTTGGGGGCAGCGGTAGCAACAAACAAACATGCAAACAAACAAACTGTGTGGAGGAAAATACTAAATACTATGCAAATTAACACTGGAGCTATAGCTAAAATAGGCTTAAAACACATCTACTCCATCATTAAGGTGGCACACTCTGTGTGTGGTTAAGGGCATAATATGGTTCACTTTGAGCATTAAAACTAATCAAAACTTAAATGAGTATCCCCTCCTCGAGCCCCCACCTTATCTTGGTGGAGGGGTTTGCGTGTCCCAATGATCCTGGGAGCTATGTTGTCGGGGGCTTTATATCCCTGGTAGGGGCACCCAAGGCAAACAGGTCCTTGGTGAGGGAAGAGACAAAGAGCGGTTCTGAGGACCTCTTATGATGAGAAGGATCTTCGGACAATGTTTTCCCTCACCCGGACGTGGGTCACCGGGGCCTCTCTCTGGAGCCAGGCCTGGAGGTGGGGCTCGATGGCGATCGCCTAGTGGTCGGGCCTTCACCCAGGCACAACTCGATGAGGCAACTTGGGTCCCCCTTCCCATGGGTCACCACCTGTAGGAGGGGCCAAAGAGGTTGGGTGCAGAGTGTGTTGGGCAGTGGCCGAAGACGGGGGCCTTGGCGGTCTGATCCTCGGCTGCAGAAGCTAGCTCTAGGGACGTGGAATGTCACCTCCCTGGTGGGAAAGGAGCCTGAGCTAGTGCGTGAGGTTGAGAAGTTCCAGCTAGATATAGTTGGACTCACCTTGACGCACAGCTTGGAAACAGTCTCCATCAAGTCCAGCCCCTTTTTTTGCCACCGGTGAAAGGTGCCGAGCAGGTGTGGGCATACTTATTGCCCCCCAGCTCAGTGCCTGTACATTGGGGTTTACCCCGGTGGATGAGTGGGTGGCCTCCCTCCACCTTCAGATTGGGGGACAGGTCCTAAGTGTTGTCTGCGCTTATGCATCAAACAGCAGTTTGGACTACCCACCCTTTTTGGGGTCTCTGGAGGGGGCACTAGAGAGCGTTCTGCTGGGGGACTTCAATGCTCACGTGGGAAATGACAGTAAGACCTGGAAGGGCATGATTGGGATGAATGGCACCCCTGATCTGAACCAGAGTGGTGTTTTGTTATTGGACTTTTGTGCTTGTCACGGATTGTCCATAACAAACACCATGTTCAGGCATAAGGATGTCCACATGTGCACCTGGCACCAGGACACCCTAGGCCGCAGTTTGATGATCGACTTTGTGGTTGTGTCATCGGACTTGCAGCCACATGTCTTGGACACTCGGCTGAAGAGAGGGGCGGAGCTGTCAACTGATCATCACCTGGTGGTGAGTTGGCTTCGTTAGTGGGGGAGGATGCCAGTCAGGCCTGGTAGACCCAAACGTACTGTGAGGGTCTGCTGGTAATGTCTGGCAGAGTCCCATGTCAGGACGAGCTTCAACTCCCACCTCCGGCAAAGCTTTAACCATGTCCTGGGGGAGGTGGGGGACATTGAGTCCAAATGGACTATGTTCCACGCCTCCATTGTCAAGGCGGCTGACCAGAGCTGTGGCCGTAAGGTGGTTGGTGCCTGTCGCGGTGGCAACCCAAGAACCCCTTGGTGGACACCAGCGGTGAGGGATGCCATCAAGCTGAAGAAGGAGTCCTACCGGGCCTTTTTGGCCAGTGGGGCTCCGGAGGCAGCTGATAGGTACCAGCAGGCCAAGCGGAGGCAAAAACTTGGGCGTGGGAGGAGTTTGGTGAGGCCATGGAGAAAGACTTCCAGACGCAGTAAGTCGGACATGTTTCTGGGGAGAGTTGGACTCCGTCAGGGCTGCCCTTTGCCCTTTGCTGCCCTTAGGCTCAGGATTGGGTCACTGCTTTTTGCAGATGACGTTGTCCTGTTGGCATCATCAGGCTGCGACCTGCAGCTCTCACTGGATTGGTTCACAGCTGAGTGCGAAGCGGCTGGGATGAGGATCAGCACCTCCAAATCTGAGGCCACGGTCCTCAGCCGGAACAGGGTGGAGTGCCCTCTCAGTATTGGGAGTGAGGTCCTGTCCCAAGTGGAGGAGTTTAAGTATCTCTGGATCTTGCTCACAAGTGAGGGCAGAATGGAGCGGGAGATCGGCAGGCGGATCAGGGCAGCATCCGCAGTGATGAGGGCTCTGCGTCGGTCCGTCATGGTGAATAAGGAGCTGAGCCAAAAGGCAAAGCTCTCAATTTACCGGTCAATCTACGTTCCCACGTGATTGGTCACGAGCTGTGGGTAGTGACTGAAAGAACGAGATCGCGAATACAAGCGGCCGAAATGAGCTTAGCAGTTCTGTACCTGTAAACATTCAAACATATTTAGGTAAAATCCCATATGTTTTAAAATGGGGGTGTGAAAGTGACAACCCTTGTCATTGCGAGGTCACAGCACAGCACACAGTGAATCACAACGAAATTGGACCTCTGCATTTAACCCATGCACACAAACTCCGTGCAGCTGTGAGCAGCTATTGAAAGCGCCCGGGGAGCAGTGACGGGGACGGTACCTTGCTCAAGGGTACCTCAGGGCAACCTACTGGTGAGGGAATCAAACCCACAATCTTCCGATGCAGGGGCAACTCCCTAACCACTAGGCTGTATTTTAAAAATACAGTTTAATTTACTACAGAGAACAAAATATAAAATGCAACACTTCTAGCTGCCATTTTTTTTAATCCTTAGTAGCACTTCACCATGAGTCACAGTTCCCCTCAAGATGTCCAAGTACTGCATGGCCTCAACTAATGTCTGAATCCAGTCTTTAGTGTGAGGAGCAGGGCATAGAAATGGAAATACCAAAAAACAAAAAGCATGAAACACATGGCCATCAAAAAAAGTAACATTAGACATTTTCTTTGCCCTTATTACCCTTAGTATTTCTTTGAATAACTTATTCATAATACCTTATCACAATATATACTAAATATATTCATATTTCCAGTTGTTCAGAACATTTAATGCCAACACATTTTTGTAACATAGTTACAAGTTTCTGTAACATACTGGAAACCTTGGTTTCTACCAAAAGATAAACTGCATGTAAAGGGGCACTTACTTGTAAGAGGTAGCTGATGGAAGTGGTGTTAGAAGGCTAATTATGAATCACAAACAAATTTCTCAGAAATAGGTGAGTTACATGACTACAGAGCATGTAGAACCGCCACTTCACTGTCCATTGTCTGGGAAAAACTTGGAGGAGTTTAAATACTTCAACAGTTCAGTTTAATGGCGAGTGTGGAAGAGAAGTAAAGAAGAGAGTGCAGGCAGGTTGGAATGGGTGGAAAAGTGTGGCTGGAGTGATTTGTGACAGACAGATACCAGTGAGAGTAAAAGGGAAGGTTTACAGGACAGTAGTGAGGCCAGCTATGTTGTATGGGTTGGAGACGGTGGTGTTGATGAAAAGACAGGAGGCGGAGCTGCAGGTGTCAGAGTTAAAGATGCTGAGATTTTTGTTGGGTATGACAAGAATGGACAGGATTAGGTATGAGTATATAACAGGAACAGCTCAGATTAGACATTTTGGAGACAAAGTTAGAGAAGCAAGGTTTGCTTTGGTTTGGACATGTCCAGAGGAGAGACAAGGATTATATTGGAGGATGTTGAAGATGGAGCTGCCAGATCAGCTACATCAGACTGGCTCTACAGAAGAGCTGCTGCCACGAAGATTAAAGCTTCCTCCACTCAAACAGAGCTACCACCTGAACATGATCCTCCAATTACAGTCTTTTTACTGTAACTCATGCTTACTGGAAGTCATCACTATACAGGGTTTTTCTCTTTCTTTCCTTTTTATTTCAGGTGTCGACAGTTGTAAAAAGCCCTATATAAATAAATAAAGTTGACTTGACTTGACTTGACTTATTACATGAACCACACTCTTATCAAAAAATGCATTTCGATGATATTGCTGTTTAAAACAAAGAAATTATTTTTCCATGTCACATTAATATTATGAGTATTTCTCTTACCACCTTCTCCACATACTCTCTCTCTCCCTCTAATGGTACAGCAAGATAAGACTGGTGTTCTGTATGTATTCAACACACACACACACGCACACACACACACACCTCTGATCATGTCTGCAGACCAGCACCAAAAGTCTTTCATGATTCCTGTAATCCTCTCCTCCAGAGGGTGCCATGGCAGCACCAATTTTCGCTTGGTGAAGGAAATACTCACAAAGCTATGATAGCGTCTGGAAGACCTTTGTGCATTTGGGGCTGTTGGGGGACCGGTTGGCATCCACTGGGTTTGGATGCAGGAAAGTTCTGGAAGAATTGGAATTGTAAGGTTGCATTTATGTGCTTGGACATTTCATTCTCAGTCACTGCCAAATTAAACATCAGAACAAAATGTCAGAGTAAGTGTAAGCAGAAAGCTTCTGTTAAGTATTTATTCAGTAAAAAGTAAAACATCCTCAAAAGAAGCTTGCAGTGTGTAACAATGTTCCTTTTGTTTATACTTCATATTATCCATTTTTGAAAACAGCCCACTTTGAATACCCTTTTTTCTGTCTGATGTCAAGAGAACCAGCTCACTTACAGTATGAAGGCTTTTCTTTTGAAACCCTTTATCTGAATGTAAAACACCCTTAGCCTACTAATCACTATCAGTTTGTAAGTGTAAATCAGAGCAGCAAAGCGAGCTCATGCACAGAGAATCCATGGCCACTTCAGAAACACCAGTGACACGTGGCACATGTGGCAGGGCATCCAGGCCCTCACCAACTACAGGACATCTCCACCTGCCTGTGACTCCTCCCTCCCAGATGCGCTGAACCGGTTCTACGCACGGTTTGATGCGGTGAACAACGCGATAATGAGGAAGACCACCCCTCCTCCGAAGAACCTGTCTGAACCTGAAGAACCTGAGGTTCTCTGTCTGACCACAGCCGAGGTGAGAAGATCTCTTCTGAGAGTCAACCCACAGAAAGCTGCTGGTCCTGACAATATTCAAGGTCGTGTGCTCAGAGGATGTGCAGAACAGCTGGCAGATGTTCTCACTGACATCTTCAACATCTCCCTGAGCACCACTGTTGTTCCAAGGTGCTTCAAGACCACCAGCATCATTCCAGTGCCAAAGAAACCATCTATCTCCTGCCTCAACAACTATCGTCCCGTCGCACTCACACCCATCATCATGAAGTGCTTCGAGAGGCTGGTCATGAGGCACATCAAGTCTCAGATCCCCTCCTCACTGGACCCCCTGCAGTTTGCGTATCGTTCCAACCGCTCAACGGACGATGCAATCTCCACCACCCTGCATCTGGCCCTTTCTCATCTGGACAGAAAGGACAGTTATGTCAGAATCCTATTCATTAACTGCAGTTCAGCATTCAGCACCATCATCCCTCAGCATCTGAGCGAGAAGCTGAGGCTGCTGGGCCTGAACACCTCCCATCTGGATCCTGGACTTCCTGGGGAGACCCCAGTCAGTCAGGATCAGTAGCAGCACCTCCAACACCATCTCGCTGAGCACAGGAGCCCCCCAGGGCTGTGTGCTCAGCCCACTGCTGTTCACATTGATGACCCACGACTGTGCAGCCAAGCACAGCTCAAACCACATCATCAAATTTGCTGATGATACAACCGTGGTGGGTCTGATCAGCGGTGGAGACGAGGCTGCTTACAGAGAGAAGATAGAACAGCTGACGGACTGGTGCAGAACCAACAACCTGTCTCTCAATGTTGACAAGACGAAAAAGATGGTTGTTGACTTCAGGAGACCACGTTGGGACCACGCGCCGCTTATTATCAACACTTTACCTGTGGAGATGGTCCAGAGCACCAAGTTTCTTGGCGTTCACATAACCGACAACCTCACGTGGACCCTCAACACCAACTCCATCAATAAGAAATCCCAGCAGTGTCTCTACTTCCTACGTAGACTGAGGAAAGCCCATCTCCCACCTTCCATCCTCACCATCTTCTACAGAGGAACCATCGATAGCATCCTGAGCGGCTGCATTACTGCCTGTTACGGGAACTGCAACGTCTTAGACCGCAAGTCTCTACAACGGGTAGTGAGAACAGCTTAGAAGATCATCGGGGTCTCTCAGCCCTCTGTACAGGACATTTTCACCACTCGCTGCATCCGCAAAGCAACCAGCATTGTGGATGATCCCTCCCACCCATCCCACACTCTCTTCTCCCTCCTGCCATCCGGGAAAAGGTTCCGCATCATACGGGCCTCTACTTCCAGGATGGGAAATAGTTTCTTCCCCCTGGCCATCAGACTCTTAAACCGCTAATGTCTCCTCATTCCGTCTTCTCATTCCATCATTATCTATTTATTTATTTCTTGTTGCACTCTGCACTTTAACAATAACGCTGCTCCGCCACACTGTTACACTGCCAATCAACCTGGGCTGCTTTGTTCTATAACACTGCGGCCCTCTTATGGATTAATGTACTGTCTGTTGTGCTGTCTGTTGTTGTCTGTTGTCTGCACTTGTTGCCTGTCTTATGTATTATGTTGTGTCTTCTGTTGTCTTGTGTCTTGTGTGTAGCACCAGGGTCCTGGAGGAACGTTATTTTGTTGTCACTATGCACTGTGTATATGGCTGAAATGACAATAAAATCCTACTTGACTTGACTTGACTTAAATGGTTTCTATTTTCTGAGATGATCGACTGCCTACCTTGTAAGGAAAGAGTGCTCACCCAGCTTGGTCAAAGAAAAAAAAAATGACCATGATCGGCAATCACTTAAGAGTTTGGTGAAATCAAAGGCAATCAAAAATACAACAGCAGAACTGATGGCTATGTTCAGTAGTGTCAGTAGATATTGGGTTTCCTGCTTCCTGAGAAGGCTGTGCTTGCCGTTATGGAGGTAATGTTATTGGGGCAGTCCCTCGAGGAAGAGGTTCGTTCGCGCCCCTTTCCTTACCATCTCCTGCTCTCCACCAACCACAACGCTGGATATTTGTGGGACCCGCCTGCACCAATCACAGCGGTCCACCAGCGGAGACAGTGCTGTGCACCAATCACAGCGGTCCGCCAGCAGAGACAGCGCCGTGCACCAATCGCGGCGGAAAAATGGTGGATATCCTGCTCTACAGGAAACAAAGTAAGAAGACGGCAAAGAAAGCCAGCCGTGGCGTGAAAAGCAGGAGGCAAGCACCTGGTGCAGTGCCCAAACACAGCTCCACTAACCCTTCTGCTCAGCTAGAGTAAAAGGGAATTAGAAATGAGTATATTAGAGGGACAGCTCAGGTTAGACGTCTTGGAGACAAGGTTAGAGAAGCAAGGTTGCGTTGGTTTGGACATGTCCAGAGAAGAGATGAGGAATATATTGGAAGGAGGATGTTGAAGATGGAGCTGCCAGGAAAGAGGAGAAGAGGAAGACCAAAGAGGAGGTTTATGGATGTGGTGAGAGAGGACATGCAGGTGGTCGGTTTGAAGCAGGAAGATGCAGAGGACAGGAAGAAATGGAGACAGTTGATCCGCTGTGGCGACCCCTAAATGGGAGCAGCCGAAAGAAAAAGAAGAAGAAGAAGATCGTAACAGAGAGGCCCAAGAAATTAAATTTCAGGATTATTTCCTCTCCACATTCCCAGTATCGAGGAGGGAGGTTTCACCTCTGCTGAAACCTATTGGCCAACTAGACAAAGACTTCTCAGTGAACCTGTTCAGAACATACCCGTACATATTGCTGGAACTGACACTGTATATGTTCCTTCCGCACGGTCAAAGTTACAGAACCAGGCAACCGCATCAAGGAATTTGACTCCCAGTCTGGTTCATTATAAGCCACTTCCATCTATTACCTCAGGCATCATCTCTGGAATAGACTGCCCTTCATGGATCTCTTCCCTTGTTTTAGTGAATTCAGTAAGTAAAGTCACAGAAATTGAGTCTAGTTCCTCAGAGGTACGCAATTATCTTTGACCTTAGCCTTTCAGAGAGTGATCCAGAGGAGGAGTGCTCCAGAATCTTTGTGGATGTTACCGGTGATGACAATCCAGCAGCCCAATCTGATGTGCCAGTGGAGGACCCACAGATACCAGAGGCTGTGGAATTAGTCAAACCCCCTTCTGCTCAGAAGAGAGGAGTAACCCAGGTTGCCAAGTGTAAGGTCAGTAAAAGCAAAGCACAAGTTATCATGCCTCTCAGAGATAGAAGCACACAGTTACCCAGGCCTCGCAAAAGCCAGCAGTGCCAGAGGAGAGCAACAGCGTTTACAGCAGCAGTGGAAGGATACCTTTCCTTTATGGCAGCCAGTGCACCCAAAAGAGTCATGCCGGCTGTTCTTCCGTCAAACCTCTTGCTAAACGCCCGTGTGAATGTCATCCCCATTGGCACAACACTACAACATTTGTACGAAAGAGATTAAAAATTCCACACCTTGGATTATGACACGATAGGCATGGAGAGCGAGAAGGACAGAGACCGGAGGCGGAGCACGCACTGGGTAAAGAACTCTTCCCCTTCTAACCACAGAGAATCTCCTGTATTTAGCTCTTTTTCAGATGATGACCGGACAAGGCTCTTCAGCCAATCAGACGAGTCCTCCAGAGGCCCCAATACGGAGTCAGAGAGACGGGTGACAGAGGAAACATGGGACAGCAGAAAGGCACCAAAAGGATGTACAGCTAAACACGAATACCAAAGGGACTTGGTTACAAAGATATGGACTGAAACTCTGGGGTAACCCTCTCCACCGCCAACAGCCCGAGACATGACTAGCTGGTCCGGGTCCCCCTTCCTGCACAATTGTTTATTAATTTGAGAATATGGACCTGACCAGGTACCCCATTAAAGGGGCTATGTTTGTTTTCCTTTGTTCCGGCTTGTCTCCCCTCCAGGTTCCGGCACTGGAGAAGTGCCCCCGGTGTTGCGCCCTTGAGAGGGGGGGTGATGTCAGGACTTTGGGTTTCCTGCTTCTGTTTTATTCACAGTAGAGGGCGCTCTGTTCTGATGGAGCACACCTGAGCTCATATGACACAGGTGTGCTACATTGAGGCTAACTACTTAAGCCTCAATGAGTCAGAACAGAGCGCGGCTCATTCGCTAAATTTCTGTTGTTGTTACGGGTGGTTTTGGTTCTGATTTTGGTCCAGTTTCATGTCTGGATTCATGTTTCTGTTAAATAAAAGTATGTCTAGAACCTCTGGCTCAGCAATGACATCCTTCCCGCTCCCCGCCACCGTGACAAGTAGTGAAAGTAAGATCATTTCAACATGCACAATGAGCAGGGAACTCAAGGGTTTGGGACTAAACAGCTGTGTAGAAAACCACAAAAAATCTGTGAGACTAATCACAAAAAAAATGTTTCAATTTGCAACAATGGAAAAAGGTCATGTGGTTTGATGAGTCCAGATTTACCCTGTTCTCAAGTGATGGGCGCATCAGGGTAAGAAGAGAGGTTCAATAAGTTATGCATCCATTATGCCTGCCTGTGAGAGCAGTGCTATGATCTGGGGTTGTTGCAGCTGATCAGGACTAGGTTCAGCAACGTTATGTGCCCAAAGAATGAAGTCAGTTGACTACCTAAATATACTGAATGACCAGGTTATTCCACCAGTGAATTTCTTCTTCCCTGATGGCATGGGTATATTCCAAGATCAGATCATCAGGCTCATATTGTGAAAAAGTGGTTCAGGGAGCATGAGACATCATTTACACACATGGATTGACTCAAAGAGTCCAGACCTTAACCCCATTGAGAATCTTTCTAGCGGTCTAACTCTAACATAATCTCTTAAAGATCTTGACGAAACATTTATGTGACTCTGCACCAAAATAAATGTTGTGACATTGCATAAACTTATCTAAACGATACCACAGCGAATGGTATTGACAACTAAAGGTGGTCCAACAAAATATTAGAGTGTGGGACATTTTTTTTTGGGTGAGCAGTGTACATTTCTTCACTAATGCCATTACTTTTTCTTTCTTGATTATTCATTGTAGATCAGAGGAAGATATGTTTTACCTCACCTCTTTTGCCTTCGGTTTGCTCACTAATGGCTCGGACCTGAATTCTGTAAAGCTGCTTGATAACAACAACAGTTGTAAAAAGTGCTGTATAAATAAATCTGACTTGACTTGACAACAGCAACTTAGACCCCCTTCAACCTCACTCCCACCCCTACCCTCATGCTGAAGGTATGTTTTACTTCTTATAGCCATTTGAATAAAGCACAGGACAATTAAATTAAAACAGAGGTTGTTTCCATAAATCATTATTAAATATGTGTTTTATTTAAAGGCATAAAGAGAGGTGTTCTTGCAGAAATTAAATATAACTAATGATTTTGGTACACAAAGTCACACAAACATTATAGAGAAAAGATGAAGAAAACATATAGTCTATATAAAACTATATAGTGTTCACTCTGTTGGAGGTTTCCTCCTCTCATTGCTTTTATAAATTGAATCATGGTAAATACAATTGGGCTTTTTGAAAAAAAAACAAAAAAACAAAAACTCTTTAATATCAAAGTGAAAACAGACAGTAACATTGTGGAGGCAAAATTTGTTCTAACCTTGATTTAGTATCATGTTTTCCAACGTGCTGTTGTTTTCGACATAAAGCTGAAAGATAAATTGGACAGAAAGTCCCGGACAGGTCTCATGCTACTGCAAAAGACGTAAACAGATAAGGGAAAAGAGCTAAGAAGGGACTTAGACAAAGCAACTTTCAGGCTTACTGGGACTTGAAGGTCAAGGGGAGGTGGGCCTGGGGCCCAAAATGTGTATAAGAACCTCTGTTTTAATGTACTCGGGGCTTCCTCTTGTATTCTCGGTAGAGTGCAAGAGGAATCCTCACTGCAGTGATTATTAAACTCTTTGGTAGACTAAAGGTGCCTCTGACTTGTTCCTTGGGTATATATTTTTTTCCACAACAAACATCAATTTATTTAAAAATATGTGGTGAAAAAGGCCTTGAACTTTTTCAAAAAGAGGCACAGATGATGGATTTGTTGTGGAGTACAGGCAGTCCTCACGGTAGTTGATAAAGCTGGGTGGGTACCCTTTTCTTAATAGTGGTGGGCAGAAGAGCTGTTCCCATCCAATCCAACCATCAACTTCTCAAACACCAGTTCCAGCATTTTCATATCCCACCAAACCATAGATTCACATTCACACAGATGCAAGTTTAGAAATGCCCGGTGCCAATCAAGAATGCCCAAAAGGTTAGTTGCTTTTACCAGTAGAAGAGTTAGTGTTTCTGAACAGCGCTACCCCATTTAGCGGCTTAGGTTTTTAGCTATCAAATAGGCAGTCATTGACATTCACAATTTATCAGTCATTGACAATTTACTGTAGACATCAACAATAACCCACTTATGTCCAAAGAACATGCAAGCTTAGTGCTAAAGTGGTGTTTGGCTGCTTTAGTGACATTATTTTGACATTTAGTATTGACCCATCAGGAACAACAGTGATGCAAAAAAATAAGAACTGGATGTTCAATATTGTATTAAGGGTCTTGCTCAGGAGTGCTAGAGGTGGGATTTCAGGTTCGAATCCCACCTCTAGCACTACCACCACTGGGTTCCTGAGCAAGACCCTTAACCCTGAATTGCTCCAGGGGAACTGTCCCTGTAATTAGGACATGGAAGTCGCTCTGGATAAGAGCGTCTACTAAATGCAGCAAATGTAAAGTACTAAGGCTGTATAGTGGACTATATTTCATTTAAATGCTCACTGATGGGAGGGAGGGGTCTAACGTAATCCGGGAACTGATGATCAAATAGATTAAATACAGAGAAATTGCATCCACAGTGGAAACGTGTCCCAGATGGAACAATAATTTCGGAAGCGATGTTTTATGCTCTGCGGATTAGTAGCTAAGAGGAGGTCGTCGGTGCTCTTTCTTCTGAAATAAACATCACCACTTGATGTTAATGAGCAGCAGAGGTGGAAAAAGTCCAGAAACATTATCAGGCTGTAGAAAACAAAGTAAGCCCACGTTGACATCATGTAAATCGATGGATAAATATTCTATAGAGGAGCAGATGTGATTGGGAGGGAGAGGGAGAGAGATTAGAGCATCAAGCTGCGCTTTGGTGATTTGACAACGCTTTAGCTTAAAGAGATGCGGCAGGAGGGGTGGGGGATGCCCTGGATAACGTTCATCAGTATGTAGAAGGAAGGTAGCTGTAGAGATACTGGATTGTTGCTACTGGGCATATAGTTATAGTTATAGATCTAGATAAGATAAGAAGATATCTCAGAAGATAACTGGGACTCGGTGGTAGACTACCCTAACGTACATTCCGAAGGAGAGGAATTACATTTCTGGTAAGGTTGGTGTTTACTTTCAGCATGTTATGCTAAATGTTTATCATGCGCATATATATGTATGTATGTATCTTTCTATCTATCTATCTATATATCTATCTATCAATATATATATCTATGCCTATCTCTCTCTCTCTCTCTCTCTCTCTCTATATATATATATATATATATATATAAATTCCTGGTTGGAGTGGGGTTCGTTAAAGAGATGAATAATGAAACACCCTAGCATATTTCTTTCCTTTCAGCAAATGAGTAACGCGCTCGCCACTAACCTGTTGCTGCAGACTGTGCTACGATGGCGCTTTTGGTTATGCTGGATGTTCATTTTTTTCTGCATGAGTTCGAGTTCGCTTCGAGCTATTCAAATGATTAATTTGTGCAATCAATCAACAGTTGCGGAAAGTTCTAGGATTAAACCTTATATCTCAATGTCAATGTGCTTGTTTTGGACTATTGGATCATTAACAAGTACTAAGAAACGCTAACATTACTGATTGGCCTGCTGGACCTAATTGCTACTCATTGGCGATGTGAGTAAGATAACTGCACACTTATTAATGTACACCTTTTGTCTTTGTCACCTATGTTAAGCAGTTGATTAAGAAGTAATTTATCAATTATCTTCACAAAAACAGCCTGAAATGTGACACTTTGTGTCTGTTGGTACTATGTAGACTGGCTTTGTGGTCTGTGATGAGCAGAGATCAGGGATGCGGGATCGAAGGACTTCTGTAATCTGAGCACAACTAATTAATCTTACCTAAACACTGTGAGCAGTTCGACTGTATTATTCCCTTTATCAAAAGCTACCATTTAACAAAAAGAACAAAAAAAATGCATGCTTGCAGAACAGCTGAGAATTTCTGAAGTAGCTCACAATCTTTCCTTCAAAACTACTTTTTAGGTTTTCTGGTGACAGCAAACTAAAAGAGATGATCCGAGGGTCGACGCTGGCAAGGAGTGGTGCCAAGTGTTTATTTAAACTATATCTCAGGGCTTCTGGATTAATTTTGATCATGATCTTGTGTTAGAGAGAGAAAGGAAGGTGGGAGTTGGTAGAGAGGTGGTAGACCCCTGGGTGGGATAGAAAAGGGAAGAGAGAGAAATGCTAAGGATTAGGGTCAGCCATGTTAAGCATCTGGTTGACAGCACAAGCATGTACACACATACGAATACAGTGCGTGAAAACATGGTTCCAGCACTGCCACAACAAACCATATCACAGCCTCAAGAGAAGCACAGGCCAACAGTCAGAGACAATCCTTAAAAAAGTGTTTCAGTTCATTCATCCGCTCTCCAAAGCAGGTTTGCTACTAGGTTTTTTTCCCAGTACAAAAAATGTAATGGACCTCCAGACTGAAACTGTTTCATGTTTAAAAATGTAATTTACTAGTTTACCCTCTATTTTGATGCTTTTGTGAACGGTCATATATCATATTTATCTTCTGAAAAAGACATTGTCAAAAAATGTTTAAATGATTGCTGTGCTTTTGATAAAATGCCAGCTTTATTTATTATTTGAATATAATCATGCATTATGGAAATTCATAGACATCAGAGTATGGCATAGGTGTACAGAGAGTATAGGAATTGCCTTGAATGAAGTGCTATACCCTAAGTCTGCTTTATGCTCGTCATTGTGAAACACAGCACAGCACAACACAGTGAAATTAAACCTCTGTGTTTCACAATAACGAGGGTTGTCACTTTCACTTTTACAATAATACAAACAAATAGCACATTTAACAAAAGGTCACCTTCCCAGACAATTTTTTATTTTATCAATTTCATATTTGAATTAAGCAGACTTAGGGCACAGCACTTCATTCAAGACAATTCCTATACTCTCTGTACACCTATGACACCTATGATGCTTTCAATAGCTGCCCCCTGCTGCACGTGTGTGAATGGGTGAAACACAGAGGTTTAATTTCGTTGTGTTGTGAAACACAGCACAGCACAACACAACAAAATTAAACCTCTGCGTTTCACCCATACACACACGCGCAGCAGGGGGCAGCAATTGAAAGTGCCCAGGAAGCAGTGATGGGGACAGTACCTTGCTCAAAGGTACCTCAGGGCAACCTACTGGTGAGGGATTCGAACCACTAACCACTAGGCCACCGCTGCTGAGTTGTTGAGAAGTTCTAATTATAGCATCCATCCATCCATCCATCCATTATCTGCCGCTTGTCCCAAACGGGGTCGCGGGGGAGTGCTGGTGTCCAAGCCAGCGCACACAGGGCGAGGACGGGGGACGCACCCTGGACAGGTCGCCAGCCCATCGCAGGGAGTAATTATAGCATATGAATTCTAAAAATAAATGAATATATATAAAATATATAAAAAAACTTTCTTATAGTATGTCCTCTAAATTATTGAGTCTATGTAAACTTTACTGTGACTTCTGATGTACAAAATATTATGTAATGAGAATGCTTTTTGCTGTGTCTATGTACCCCTGTACTAGCTTGTGCTGTGGACATTGTAATTCTGAGGTTGTGTTTTGTGTAACACGATTGCAACACTATGACTATGTGATTGTAACACTGCCTTTCTGACTGTGTTAGCACTTGCCATGAGACTTGCCAGTATGGCAGTTCGTGCTCGGCGCACCACAGAGCCAGCCAAGAAAGAACCAGAGCCAGAACCAGAAGCAAAGCCTGATCACCATCATGTTCCCCTAGCTCCTCCCACACATCATAATTATGACAACATGAAGAGCAAGTTCATGAATGAGCTGGAACACCTGCCACGTAAGTAATCATAGAGTTTCCTTGATTGTAATAATGAATTTGGTTCATTAGAGACCTTAAAAAATAAAACAGTTCCCCATATCCATATGCTTTTGCTTTATATTACTGAACAAAGATTGACCATATTAATTATCAAAATACAATGTTGTAAATTATTTTTTAACCATATACATGGTTCCTTGCTCTGTGCAGTGAAAACTAATCTGGTTTTTGTGAAATTTTTGCTAAATATATTATATATGGCAGTACCCCAGAACTGTTATACTAACTACAACTAAAACATAGCAATTAAGACAGCTTTGGTCTAGATCTTGGCCAGAGTACATTTACAATGCATTTTGTTTTTGAAAGACGTTGCATTGCTCATAGTGAGATATTACTAGGCTCTAAAGAAACAAATTTATCAGACCAGAGAATTGGACACTAGAGAAGAAAAATATGGTTAGAATGAAATATGAGCATTAAGTGTGAATGCTCCTCAAGTAGTGAGAGAGTGAAAGAGGTTATCCTGACTCTAATCTTTTAAGCTACGCTGAGAGCTTTCAATCCTCTTTACTGCATCACAGTTATCAAATGGGGTAAACACTGTTGTAAACACATAGTGGGAACCTGTGCTCTGTCTGTGAGTGTGTAGAACATTAGTAAAAATGGCAGCTGCCATATGTATACTTTTAGCACCTTGTACAAGCTAATTAAGGAGACTGATAAATTGTCTCACAGTACTCTACATAACATAACATGCTTAAGGGCGCAAACATGCTAAGTTTATGGAATATACAAAGACTGAGAAGAGTTGCAGGAAGTAGCAATACTAATGTTCTGTGTGCATAGTCATCAACAAAACTGCATTATTCTTGGAGTCTTTGGTAAATAATGTTTCTAATTTACAATTATCTGTAATATTTTTGCTAAATGAGAAAGTGCTTTTAGCTTCAATTAAAGCTAGCCTAACTGATTTAAAATCCCTCTCTGGTTTTTGAGTTACGTGAAAAGTAATCAATGCCCATTCCAAAACAGACATTAAATTCTGATAAACAGCCAAGACATTTGAAAATAAACTGACTGTAAACAAATGAAGAAAATAATACAATATTCTTGCACAATCTCCACTCAGAACAATAAAACAGTAATCCTCACAGCTCAGTCATAATTAAAGAAAGCTGTCCTTGCTGTCATCTTTTACCTGTTGCCATGGAGACTGAATTGCATTCTATGTCTGTGCAGTTCCCATGTGGGCAGTGGGGGCCATTGTAGTGGTGGTACTGGCCCTTGTGGCCTGCTTTGTGTTCTGCTTCTTTAAGAAGTGCTTTGGCAAGAAGAAGAAGTCTAAAAAAGCCAGGGAGAGAAAGGGAGCAGCACGCCGGAGAAAAGGAGGAGAGGAGGGAGAGGTTGAAGGAGCACCAAAGGCAAGGAAGAAGTATAAATAAATAAAATGCTGTTTTGTAATAGCAGCTACATATTTTAATTAAGTATCATTTTGCTCAATAACTGTTTTTAATTCATCATTGTCCAGCAAGAAGAAGGAGAGAAAAAAGAGGGAGAGGAAGAGAAAGAGGAGCATGAACACTTGGGAAAGCTGGAGTTTTCTTTAGACTACAACTTCACTGAATCTCAGGTAATCTTGTTCAGCTGGTAGGAAAATCCAACAGTTGTATACAGCATTGAAATGTACTGGTAAATACAGGGTTTTTAACTTTTTTAGTTTGAATCTCTAAAAGTATTTATTTATTTTAAAGTTTATGAGAATGAATATATTTTAAGGGTGCTGCATAGATAGTAAATGAAGAATGAATATAAAAATGTAATAAGAAATAGCCAATGTAATAAGGCATTTTGTTTCAGTTAATAGTTGGGATACTGCAGGCTCAAGATCTGGCTGCTATGGACATTGGTGGCACCTCTGACCCATATGTGAAAATCTACTTACTCCCAGACAAGAAAAAGAAGTTTGAGACCAAAGTTCAGCGCAAAAACCTCTGCCCAGTGTTCAACGAGACATTCATGTTTAAGGTATGTTTATAAGGTTTGAGGAATTATGCTGTATTATTATGCTGAGGGGCGTGATAATTATATTAATTAAAAATGCTCATGTGCTCAAAAATTTGATCTTTAAAGAAAAATCAATTGAAAGGTACTTTTGGGGAACCAAATGTTCTTCTAAGACATTGTTCCAAATACCTGCGTTTTTGATATAGGTGTATCAGGGAAAAACAATTGTATGTCTTTAGACTGTTAATCTCTTTTTATTTGTTTTTGTCCCTCTGGGATTTCTTGTGTAAATGTAGGCTTGTGTTATTGTTTTGTGTTTTGAAGCATGAGTGTTTTAGTTGGCTTTCCTGTTATTATCTTTTTCTGTGCTACATTTATGTGAAGTTTTTGACTGTGGTGTTTGTCTTATATATGTTTATGTTTAGCTCTCTGTCTTGGTCTTTGAATGTGTGTGTGTCTTTGTAGCAACATATGGTGCTGTCCCAGCCTCATGTCTCTTCATGCATATAGTCCTGAGCCCCCAGAAGCCCCTGCTCCCCCACAGTAGTTTTGTCTTTCATTCTGTGGTTTACAGCTGTACAGGTATTACTGAACCTATTACACTATATATAATTAAAAACATTTTTAAATACATTTTCTTTGTTGTTTGGGCACTTAAGGAATAACTGTATGCTTTCAGTGAATTAAATAATAGCAGTGTTTAGACTTTTAATATAGACTTCTATATTTATGTATTTTATGACAATAACGGAGCACAACTTATATTTGGTATATGTCTTACTTAGTCTCTCTCTTACTCTCTCTCTCTCTCTCTCTCTCTCGCTCTCTCTCTAAGATTCCATATCCTGAGTTGGGTGGTAAGACCCTAGTTCTTCAGGTCTTTGATTTTGACCGGTTTGGTAAACATGATGTCATTGGACAGATAAAGATTCCTATGAGCAGCGTGGATTTAGGGCAACCACTGCATGAATGGAGAGACCTGGAAAATGCAGAGAAAGAAGAGGTACAATCTTAGTCCTCTGCTTTGAAGACATTTATGCATGGATTGAATTTGAATGTATATATTATTTAACATGCAGAGATTATATTTTACCAACATAACTAGTCTTTTTCCCCCCTGATTTTGGCAAGGATTGTAATATAGGTAATATAGGTAATATAGGTAATTCACAACGAAATTATATGCATATTATGTAAATGTAAATGTAAATGTAAAATTATAGTAAAAAGTAAAATGGTCAAAGTGTACCATTTTTTCCTCATGTTTTGCTACCCACCCAGGGCTGCCTAAATCTTTCATTTACTTCATGTAAATACATCCTTCCACAGTATATCAGTACAAATCTGGAAGATAGACTATGTCAGCAATAATACATAATTTGTGGACACCTCTCCTAGTTATGTGGCCAAATGTTTCAGCCACTCCCATCTCTATATAAAAACAATGGCAGTAATCAATTGTAAACATTATTTCTGTGAAATGGATGTGCCTTGGAACAGCAAAAACAGCATTAAAGCAGCAGTCCACACAAACTTGCAGAGCAGTGTTATAAAGCATGAAGTGCATAAAAGTTGTCCTTTTTCCCTGCATCAGTAATCATCTGAAAGAACACCTGCCTTACATTTCCAGTGTATAAGAAGTGAAAGAAGTGAATCACAGCACAGCACACAGTGAGACACAAGGAAATGCTTCCACTGCTTCTCACCCATACACACACGTGCAGCAGGTGGCAGTTATTTGAAGTGCCCAGGGAGCAGTAATGGGGATGCAACCTTGCCCAACGGTACCCTGGGGCAATCTACTAGTCTGGGATTTAAACCCTTAACCTTCTGATCCTAAGTCTAATCCTTCTAAAAGTGACATTAAAATTTGAAAGAACCATAGCAAAACAGAGCTACTGCAAATCTTTAGTTATGTATGGTTGCTATGTAACTAGTGGCTTGTCGCTTACATAGCTAAGAGTGTTCTTCGTTCTGGACTGTAAAACCTTTAATCTCTAAACGTGACCGCTGGACTGCACCCACTCATGAAATGTTAATATTGTTGTATAATGTGAAATGTACTCTTATTATGTTTTTGATGAATGTGCCATACTTGAAAGATAAGCAGTCAAAACAATCTGTTTTTTTAAAAGAAACAAACCAATTCTAATACTCAGTTGTAGTATTGGGGGTTGCAGTTGGAGTTTGACCTGATTTATTTTCCCTTTAGGTCTGACTTTAAAATAAAAGACAAATACGACAAATATTTTTTCAATATTGTCTTAAAAAAGACAAATATGTTTACATTTTGATCAAAGAATAAATCCTATTACATGATAAATAGTGTTATGTGATCAGTAACATGAACTTACAAGCTAAAAAAATGTATTATTTTAAATCTCTATCTCTCTTTTTCAGCAAGAGAAACTGGGTGATATTTGTATCTCTCTGCGCTATGTCCCCACAGCTGGTAAACTCACGGTCAATATCATGGAGGCCAAAAACCTCAAAAAGATGGATGTGGGTGGCTTATCAGGTACTGATCTTCATCTCTTTTCCCTTTCTTTTTTATCTCAGTTCACAGAAAAAAAATTTTTGAAAATATTTGTGACTCTTTGGATTTCAGATCCTTTTGTAAAGATTGTGTTGCAGCACAATGGCAAGCGACTGAAAAAAAAAAAAACAACGGTTAAGAAAAACACACTGAATCCGTATTTTAATGAGAGCTTCAGCTTTGAGATCCCATTTGAACAAATACAGGTAACATTTTTATTTGACTGTACAAAAACTAATATTTCTTATAACTTAATTCGATTTGAACTTTAGTGGGAGAGAGATAAATGAGAGAGGAATATCACTGATTAAACATAGTATTCACAGGCCATAAATGTTACTTTAAAATACTAAATGTTAAAACATGAACATTAGTTAAACAGTATAGTTTTGATATTTAAAATGTAAGTGGTGCAGCACATTTAACATATTTGTCAGCAATTGCTCAAATTTGACTTCTTCGTGCTCCAGATATTAATTTAAATTCTTCGTTCTTTTCTCTCAATTCAGAAAGTCCAGCTCCTCATTACAGTTTATGACTATGACAAACTGGGTAGTAATGACCCCATTGGCAAGACCTTCATTGGCTATGGGGCAACTGGTGTTGGCCTACGTCATTGGTCAGACATGCTTGCCAATCCCAGACGCCCTGTGGCCCAGTGGCACACTCTGCAGCCTGAGGAAGAAGTGGAAGCTGCACTGAAAGCACCCCATCGCTAAAGACAACTTTTGCTATGCCAACCAGTGACTAATTAGTCTCCATTTAGCCCATGTCCACCTTGAAAAACATAAATTCACCCTACCAGTTATACTCTACCCACTGAGAGTCATTCATAGTACATCCCCAGACTGTTTTGTGTGGTCAAGAGGGTTTAGTTTGGTTTTATCATAAGCTAAATGGAAATTAACTGTGTTAAATCACTTATCAAAGAAAGCTGATAATTAGACAACACTGCATAACACTCTCCTCTCATGGTCAGATCAGCTGGTACTTTTTTTATTTCTTTTAGCTGTTTTGTGTTTGTGAAAGTTGCGGTAATGTGTTGATTTATTTTAAATGCAAGTACCACATTTTGTGTTTGATTCAGTTGATGTGATGAGCTTCTGATTGGTTGACCCTCTTAATGTTTTGATGAGATTGTTGTTGCTTTCCTTGGTATCAACAGAGGTGATAGTGCATAGCTGACAGTCTAGATTTATATTTTTGTTCTGAATATATTTTTGTGCTCATATATGCAAGCTACAAAAAAATGGTCAGAAAAATATTTACAATTAAGTAAGTGCAACTTTATATCTACTAATGGCTTAAAAATTACTAAAAGCAAAGTGATATGCTATGGACTTCATATCAAGAACTTCTGTAAGTGCTAATGGCAATGTTAGCATGTTAATCTGCATACAGTAATCCTTACAGTTATTATTTTACCATTAGAAAGTGAAACATTGTTTTCCATTTTGGTACTGTCTTCTTTATGTTTTCTTGATCTGCGTGCCGCATGAAATAAATAAAGCAGATACTGTTTTATAAGTTGTTCTATTTATTGGTAATTTCAAAGGACAGTCAGGTAAACTGCAAAAACAAATATAAAACATGAGTCAAATTATATATTTTGTTGATTTTTCAGTGAAAGTTATCACATCGATACACCTTCTACATAGAACAGGCCAAAAAAATTATTTTTCTTAGCCAAGTTTAACATATTAGATAAACTGTGTCAAAACTGTTGCAAATTTACAAATGTGTTGGATAGCCTAGAACATGGATTGCATATATAAAACACGATCTCATTCAATTCAGAGTCATTCCTGTGAATTGCCTGTAGAGAGGGTGCAATTTTCATTCACATTTAGCCCTAAATATATCCCAGATAATGTGATGAAAATCTCATTTCAGAGCTCTCTGTCTCTCACTGACCTAAGCAGCAGTATTAATCTCACATGCAAAGCAAATAAAAGTGACACAAAGCTACAAGATTAAATTTGCCTTTGCCCATGTTGCCATAAAAATAAATGGTTGCCTTCCATTAGCTTCATCTTAGGTGGAAAATTTGCTATATAGAGTGGGCAGCCTCGTTCTGGTAACTTGGTCTGTACAGTTTATAGCACAAAATATGCTAACAATGCACTAAATCTGCAGTAATGCTTCAAATGCTTAAATGCTTCAAAAATAAATGTGTACTTTACTTTCACAACATATACATTTTTTATGGGGCAACTAGTAGAAAAAAATAACAGTATATAGTGTTTAATTTAACCAATACTTAGAAATGATTATACAATGCTTTTGTCTTCTGATTGTCTTTAGATGCTTTTATTGTTTACAAAGTAAAACAGTTCTTAATGTGTTTTATGTGAATAAGACTCTTTATTAGCATATTGGTAGAGTGACTTACAAGAGATAGACGTCATATACATGAGTTGAACAAGCAAAAATATATATAAAAATACAAAGGAAATGTCTGAAAGGTGAATATGTAAATGTAGAATCTAGCAACCAAACACAAGTGATCAACAGTGACATTTTAACAATGAAAGCAATACAAAGTGAAGGCAGATTTTCAGAGAAAAGGGCCATGAAAATGTTTTACAATCCTAGGGTCTCGAATTTGCGCTGTGTATTAGCATGTGTATATGCTGTGTATATGCATTAGCATAAAAAAAGGTTTGGTTATTACCTAAGCTGTAGGAACTTAAGAAAGGTGCAGTGTAAAGATGCCTAGGTCTTAAACTGAGAGTCTCTGGTGTATTGGCAGTGATTCACATTTGAACTGTTTATATCTGCAAACAAAGAGAGTGCAGAATGCCTTATTATTACTTCTGTCATAAATTTCTAATAGGAACATGTAGCATTGACTCAATGTGTTTTATAAAATGCTTTCTGTGCTCTAAGCTATACTTACTGCTGGGATTTTGCAAAAGCTATTCCTACACACAGGGATGATTTAGTATTTTGCTGTACCTTTTAGCCTAATATCTCACTACTAGATCTGACCACTAGAGGAAGCTCTTACATAAACCACAGGCCATACGTTGGATAGAAAAATGGAAAAAAGGAGTTTAGCAATCATTATTGCTCTGAACAGAAACAGACTACAGCATCCTTTTACTCACAGTTTATTAAATCAAAACAATAATAAAAGATTTAATGATCTTCTTTAGGGGTTACTGTTGTATTTATAAAGCGTTTCTGCAGTAAAAGTGCAAGTCAGCTGCAGTAATTCTGCATTGCTCATGTAAGGCTGTTCAAAGAATAATGCTGAAACTTCAAAGTAACAACAGGAAAAATAACTATGCCTTATATGGAAAGAAAGATTTATAATTAAAATTCAGAGAATAAGATACATATATTTATAAAATATTACTGAAAAGCAATATTGCTGATGGTGGTTTTTGCTCTTGATTCCCTGTCCCTCCCTCCATAGCCTAAAAGAAACTGCATTTGTTGACAATTTTGACAAATTTCTGCAGTTTGATGGTAGTACTATAATTATAAAAGGAAAAAACAAGAATCAATCCCAATTCATTTGTTCATTTGAACACATCAATTTAGATTTCTATTTTTCATTAATTAATTTACCTTGTTGTCAAGTTGTGGTTATTATTACTTGTCAAGCTTTACTGTCATTGAATTGATCAGAAACAAGAGAGTCATTACCCCAACTCCCTCTCTGAACTTCAACTTAAAAACTAGCAAGCTCAAACCTTCAAACTCTTCACAAACAATTCCAACATCAGGTGACATGACCAGATGACATGACATACCCTGGTCATACACTCTGACATTATTTTCCTCTAACAGCTGCCCCTGCAGCATAATGTAGACTACCAACTTCTACACACAGACACAGACACACAGACACACAGACACACAGACACACAGACACACACACACACACACACACACACACACACACACACACACACACACTTCTCTGTCTAGTCACTGTCTCTTCCATCATCCTGTTCCACAAGCACTAGCTCTGAATCCTCTGCTGTCTCCAAAAATTCTGGACTCTCCTCTGCCTCTCCTACTCCCAGCTCCATCTCTTCTTCCTCTCCTTCCTCCACCACTCCATTTTCTACCTCTTCCATCTCCCCACCTACTTCCACCATTTCTGTGCCTTGAATTTCCACCTCTCCTTCACGGATTTTCTTCACATGAAATGTGAAAGGCGGCACCTTGTACACGGCAGTCTTAGACCGTGCGTAAATAGTGTGATCTGGTGTGAAGGATTTCACCATCTTCTTCTGTGAACTTTTCAGTTTCTCTTTACGTTCTGGGTTGACGGACATGCGAGTGCTGAGTTTGCCCATTTTCTTCTCAATGTTGTGCCTTGTTTTCTCCAGATTTTCCCGTGTCTTCTGGCGAGTCTTCTCCAAGTTCTCCTTGGTCTTCTGCTTGGTCTTTTCCAAGTTTTCTTTGGTCTTTATTCGAGTCTTCTCCAGGTTCTCTTTGGTCTTCTGCTTGGTTTTCTCTAGGTTCTCCTTTGTCTTTTGTTTGGTCTTCTCCATCTTTTCTTTGGAGAAGACTGTCTTGATGTTCTGGACCCGCTGCAGACTGCTGCGTTTGATGCGTTCTGCTCGGGTCTCTTCAATGGTCTCTTCAATCTCTACTTCTTCTTCATCGGAGGACAGTTCCACATGAGTCTTCTCTCCTCCATCCTCTCCACCCTCTTCAGTGGTTGCTTTAAGCTCCAGCTCACCCTCACCTTCTGCTGGCTGGCCCACTTTCATGGACTTGGCTACTGTGACTTTGGAGGGAAGTTTCACCTCATCCTGTAGAGGGACAGAGAGAGATTATGGCATACCTACTAACAAGACTAGGAACACATCCGCAAATAACCAAACAGCTAAGGTATGGATGTCAGTTCATTTTTTTATCACTGCACTTTATAATTTCTTATGTGCATTCTGGGTATTGTAGTGAGAAGTCAGTGATGGAAGAAAATGTACAAAGAATACAATCCAGTGAGGCTGAAGTATGCAGTGCTATACTACAGAATATTAAAAAACAACACATTAATATTTAAATATAAGTTTAAGACCTGTTTTGTTTCTTTCATGAATTTTCCCATTCATGTAATCCACAGAAAACTAATAATTGTTATCAATTCTAACAAAAAATATATTACAATCATAGTATGTGCAATGTGGTATTTTGTCTTTTCTGACCAGCCCACAGGTCACTTTACACAAAAAAAACTGCCCTCAGATTATCTATCAAGGGCTCTGCTAAGGGCTTGAAGCTCTTGGCTGAGTTGCACAAGCTACCACTGAAAAGTCCCAGAACAATGCTGGTAAAAATTCAAGTCTAAACAAATGTGGAAAGTTATGAGCACTCTGTGTATGTTTGTGTCTGTATGTGTGTGTGTGTGTGTGTGTGTGTGTGTGTGTGTGTGTGTGTATGTGTGTCTGACTGTGTTTGTGTGTCTGTGTGTGTGTGTGTGTGTGTCCAATTTTCTGGGGAGTGCTCATTCTCATAATCTTTCTCTGTCTCAAATATGCTTTAGCACCCTTTACCCTCCTCCTCTTTTTTCCATTTTTCTTTCATCACTACATTTTCCACTGTCATGTCACTTCCCTGAGGGCAGAGAAAAATGAAATCTTCCTCTCCCAAGCCTTTAAAAATGAGCTGTGCCAAAAATGATCCATGTCCTGTCTTTATTTACTTAAATGTCTCTATTGTACAAAGTCACCACTGCTTCTGACCACACATGTTCAGGTGCACACATACAAACTTACATTCATGCATGTGTTAATGCACAAGCATTCCTAGATACAAACTTACACATGCTCATACACACAGTCTCTAATACAAAAACACAAATGTAATCAAACTATAACAAAAGAGAGCCTCAAGACCTTTATTAGATCACACTTAGGAAAAGTGTGTTGATGGAGAAGTACAGAGAAGGTCAGAAGGAGTTGCATTGTGCCTTTGTGGATTTGGAGAAAGCATGATTAGTGAGCAGCAATATGGTTTCATGCTCTGAGAGAACAACATACAACAGATGCAATTTTTGCTCTGAGGGTGTTAATGGAGAATGTCAGAAGGAGGTTCATTGTGCCTTTTGTGGATTTGAAGAAAGTATATGACAGGGTGCATAGACAGGAAGTGTGGTTTTGTATGAGGAAGGTGTGGCACAGTAGGAGTGAGGGATACATTTAAAGCAGAGGTTGGATTTCATCAAGGACCAGCTTTGAGCCCCTCCTTTTTTGCAATGGTAATGGACAGGTTGATGGACGAGATTAGACAGGAGTCCCTGTGGACCATAAAGTTTGCAGATGATATTGTGATCTATATCTGTATCTAGTAGGGAGCAGAATGAGGAGACCCTGGAGAGGTGAAGATATGCTGTAGTTCGAATTAAATAAGGAATGAAAGAGAGTAGGACAAAAAAAACATGAGAGTGAATAAAAGTGAGGAAGGTGGAATGGTTAGGATCTGTGGAGTAGAGCTGACACAGGTAAATGAATTCAAATACTTGGGATAAACAGTTCAGAGTAACGGGGAGTGTGACGTGAGCAAGAGAGTGCAGGCAGGTTGGAATGGGTAGAGAAGAGTGACAGGAGTCATCTGTGACAGACACGTATCAGCAAGATTGAAAGGGAAGGTTTATAGGACGAGACCAGCTATGCTATATGAGTTGGAGACAGTGGCGGTGTGTCACGGTGGCGGGGAGCGGGAAGGACGTCATCAGTGAGCCAGAGGTTCTAGACAGGCTTTTATTAAACATAAACATGGAACCAGACATGAAACTGGACCAAAAACAAAAGCAGAACCAAAGTCCAGACACGAAACTGGAATACACAAAACCACCCGTAACAACAACTGAAGTTAATCGAATGACCCGCGCTCTGTTCTGACTCATTGAGGCTTAAGTAGTCAGCCTCAATGTACCACACCATATGAGCTCAGGTGTGCTCCATCAGAACAGAGCGCCCTCTACTGAGAATAAAACAGAAACAAACACCCAAAGTCCTGACATCACCCCCCCTCTCAAGGGCGCAACACCGGGGGCGCTTCTCCAGTGCCGGAACCTGGAGGGGAAACAGGCCAGAACAACAGAAAACAAAACATAGCCCCTTTAATGGGGTACCTGGTCAGGTCCAAATTCACAAATCAACAAACAAATACAGGAAGGGGGACCCAGACCAGCCAGTAATGTCTCTCGGACAGGGGTACCCCAGAGTTTCAGTCCATATCCTTGTAACCAAGTCCCTTTGGTATTCGTGTTTAGCTGCACATTCTTTCGGTGCCTTTCTGCTGTCCCGTGTTTCCTTGGTCACCCAACTCTCTGACTTCGTATTGGGGCCTCTGGAGGACTCGTCTGATTGGCTGGAGAGCCTTGTCCGGTCATCCCCTGAAAAAGAGCTAAATACAGGAGATTCTCTGTGGTTAGAAGGGGAAGAGTTCGTTACCCTGTGTATGCTCCGCATCCGGTCTCTGTCCTTCTCGCTTTCCATGACTTTCTTTTCATAATCCAAGGTGGGGAATTTTTCGTCCCCTCCGTACAAATGTTGTACGGGCCGCAAGTTCTGAGGAGACTGATAGCAGGGACGTGTTATGGGCACGGTGTTGGGAAGCAGCGCAACCGGCAAAGCACGTTTCTGCTCTGGAACTTTCAGGTACAGTTTGGAGCTTTGTTGTATGGTTGTGCCAACTGGGACGACATTCACATGGGCATTTAGCAGGAGGTTCGGGGGAAGAACAGCTGGCGTGAAGACTCTTTTCGGTGCACTGGCTGCAATAAAGGAAAGGTAGCCCTCCACTGCTGCTGTAAACGCTGTTGCTGGATTGACATCACCGGTAGCTTCCACAAAGATTCGGGAGCACTGCTCCTCTGGACCACTCTCTGAGATGCTAAGGTCAAGGGAATTGAGTACCTCTGAGGAACTAGACTCAATTTAGACTTACTGAATTCACTGAAACAACGGAAGAGATCCATGAAGGGCAATCTGTTCCAGAGATGATGCCTGAGGTAATAGAAGGAAGTGGTTTATGATGAACCAGACTGGGAGTCAAATTCCTTGATGTGGTTGTCTGGTTCTGTAACTTTGACTGTGCGGAAGGAACAAATACAGTGTCAGTTCCAGCAATATGTACGGGTATGTTCAGAACAGCTTCACTAAGAAATCCTCGCCTAGTTGGCCAATAGGTTTCAGCAGAGGTCAGGGGATTCTGAATAGTCCTAGCTTTCCTCCTCGATACTCGGAATGTGGAGGGGAAATAATCCTGAAACTTAATTTCTTGGTCCTCTCTGTTACGATACAAGTTCATATTCTCACCTGAAGTATCTGTGGACAGGATCTCCACCAGAGGCTTTCTCTGCCCGTGTTCCGAATCAGTAATCAATGCAAGTGATTTCAGAAGAGACTTAATTGTTATGGGTACCTGTGCTGACCAATTGGTTGTACGGAACTTCCCTGTCGCTCTCCCCGACTCGCCACTGAGGTCCCATGAGGAATGGTCTGACCCACTGGAAAACCTTGGCCTGAAAGAGTCTAAAAAAGAGCTAAACATGGAAGAATTTTCTTGGCCCTGTAACACTCTGCCCTAGGTACCTGCAGGGTGAATCTCATGGAGTCCAGGTTCTCAGAAACACAGTGAATACTGAGTTTTTTGTCCATAATCAAACATACAAAATCGTGCATTACCTGCCCTCCTTGACCATACTCTCTGGGTGAGTCTTGCAGCTCAGTGGGTTTACTGATCTCCCTCCTGGCTTTTTCCAGTTCTGCCTGCAGAGCGGCATTGTTGCCTTGCACCTGCTTCAGCTCCTGCATGAGTCCACTGACTTCTACTCGAAGCTCACCATTGGCTTGAGCTAAAACCTCTCTCTCCCTTTCCATGGTTGCAAGGTCACTCTGGCAAAGAGACAAGAGTCCTGTGGTCTCCTTAAGCTGAGAAAGCAGAGTGGTGAGCTTTTCTTCGTGTTTCAGTCTTTCATGGGTGGCTGAGCTGGTTATCTGCAGAACAGAGGTCTTGCTCTCTGCCAGCTGTTGGTTGAGCTTTGTTAGCAACTCCCTCTGTTGTTTGAGCTGATCATCTCGGTGGTGAATGTCTGTGAGAAGTGCACTGTGCTTCATATTGGCCTGTCTGAGTCTTTCGGACTCAGCCCTGAAGTCCTCCTGGGTGCTGTTCAAGCTTTCGGTTAGCCAAACTATCTGTTCCCTGAGACCCTTACAGACTTTCTCGTGCTCTAGGTACTCAGCCTGCTTTTCCTGAAGTTCCCCATTTATTGTAGCTAGTTCCTCCTGAAGGGAATGTACCTGAAACTGGTCGCTCACCTGCAGCTGGTGATTCACAGCCTGAAGAGAGGCATTTTCATCCTCCAATCTCTTACACTTTGCATTCAAGGCGTCCAGATCCTGATTCCGTGTACAAATTTCCTGATCCTTGGCGAGGAGCTCAGCCTCCATTTCCTGGAGCTGCTCAACTAAAACAATTTTGGTCTGTCTTTCGGTGCCCAGAATAGACAGCCAGACCTTCTGAGATTCCTGTAGCTCGTGTTCCAATTCCTGAATTCTCGAAGTTATTTCTCTAACCTGAAACGGCTCCTCTGTTGCCCTCTGCCCGGCAGACGGGTTAGTGGAGCTGGGTTTGTGCACCACGCCATGTGCACGCCTCCTGCTTTTCGTGTTATGGACGGCTTTCTTTGCCGTTTCCTTTCTTTGTTTCCGTGGGGTATCCGCCATTTTGTCACAGTGTTTCACATAGGGCGGGGTATCCGCCATTTTTTCGCTGCAATTGGTGCACAGTGCTGTCTCCGCAGACGGACCGCTGTGATTGGTGAAGGAGGGTCCGACCATTCCTCATGGGACCTCAGTGGCGAGTCGGGGAGAGCGACAGGGAAGTTCCGTACAACCAGTTGGTCAGCATAGGTACCCATCGGTTCCACCAATATCCAGCGTTGCGGTTGGTGGGGAGCAGGAGCTGGTAAAGAAAGGGGCGCGAACGAAGCCTCTTCCTCAAGGGGCCGCCCCATTATCATTACCTCCATAACGGCTAGTACAGCCTTCTCAGTTCAGCTGTACTCCTCTAGCCGTTCTTTGGCCTCCAGAGAGGGAGCGAGCTGGATTGTGCGACACAGCAGGTCCAGGCATCGTGAGAGCTCAGTGGCGGTTACGCTCTGTACTCCACCGCTCCGCTCGCAACGCCCCGGCTGCCACAATGGCAGTGCTGCTCGGAGGTCCTCAATCATGGCTCCCAGTGCCCGCTCGTGCTCCTCACACCACTTCTCAAGGCTTGTGACGTCCCGATTTTGGCGGCTCATTTCTGTCATGGTGGCAGGGAGCGGGAAGGACGTCATCGGTGAGCCAGAGGTTCTAGACAGGCTTTTATTAAACATAAACATGGAACCAGACACGAAACTGGACCAAAAACAAAAGCAGAACCAAAGTCCAGACACGAAACTGGAATACACAAAACCACCCGTAACAACAACTGAAGTTAATCGAATGAGCCGCACTCTGTTCTGACTCATTGAGGCTAAAGTAGTCAGCCTCAATGTAGCACACCTGTGTCATATGAGCTCAGGTGTGCTCCATCAGAACAGAGCGCCCTCTACTGAGAATAAAACAGAAACAAACACCCAAAGTCCTGACACGGTGAGACAGGCAGCAGAGCTGGAGGTGGCAGAGTTAAAGATGCTAAGATTTTTGCTGGATGTGACGAGAATGGACAGGATTAGAAATTAGTATTTTAGAGGGACAGCTAAAGTTAGACATTTTGGAGACAAAGTTAGAGAAGCAAGATTATGTTGGTTTGGACATGTACAGAGGAGAGACAAGGATTGTACTGAGAGAAGGATGTTGAGGATGGAGCTGCCTGGCAAGAAGAAAATAGGTTTATTGATGTGATGAGAGAGGACATGCAGGTGTTTGGTTTGAATGAGGAAGACTGAAATGGAAATGGATTATTTGACACCTAATGGGACCTGCCAAAAGAAGAAGAAGAAGAAGAAGAAGAAGAAGAAGAAGAAGAAGAAGAAGAAGAAAAAGGAGAAGACTGTATCTTGTTGTGTGTAAATGACCCAAACTTAAGGACAAAATCTAACAGACAAAAACAATTCATTTAAAATGGCTTTTTGGAAGCTTTATCAAAGTTTGTATACATGGACTAAAAGGATTGCTGAATGAATAGAAATGCAAGTTTCATGCTATGAAATTATATTGTTCAGTGTAGGGAATAGAAGTGACAAAAGTGGAGGAATTGGAATGCAAATGGATGGATAAGTGTGGCTGGAGCGATTTGTGACAGACGGGTACCAGTGAGAGTAAAAGGGAAGGTTTATAGGACAGTAGTCAGACCAGCTATGTTGTATGGGTTGGAGATGGTGGCACTGATGAAAAGATAGGAGGCAGAGCTGGAGGTGTCAGAATTAAAGATGCTGAGATTTTCATTGGGTGTGACGAGGATGGACAGGATTAGAAGTTAGTATATTAGAGGGACAGCACAGGTTAGATGATTTGGAGACAAGTTAAAAGAAGTTAGAGAGGCAAGGCTGCATTGGTTTGGACATGTCCAGAGGAGAGACGAGGATTATATTGGGAGGAGGATGTTGAAGATGGAGCTGCCAGGAAAGAGAAAAAGAGGAAGACCAAAGAGGAGGTTTATGGATGTGGTGAGAGAGGACATGCAGGTGGTCAGTTTGAAGGAGGAAAATGCAGAAGACAGGAAGAAATGGAAACAGATGATCCATTGTGGCCTGTTCCCTCAATGGGAACAGTCGAAAAAGAAGTTGATTAATTAATTACAATGTACCTAATCCAAAAAAACATTTACAGTATATAGAAATGCAAGTTTCATGGTATCAAATTATATTTTTCAGTTGAAATTATATTGTTGAGTTGATTAATGAATTACAATGTACCTAATCCAAACATTTACAGTTAATGAAATAAACTTTTTGAAGTAGTTATTTAAGTAGTTAGAACTACAGACTGCTTTCCCTTGCCAGAAATGCACAAAAAAGCAAGCATAAGAAAGAACCCTTTTCTTAACATATAAAATAGCCCCTGCCTACATCCAACAAATAGCACACACAAATACATGGTGACTGCCACTTTCAATGAAGGGGGCCATGGACACACAGCTGGAATGGTGCTTAAATTCTAGAGGAGCTCTCTTTTGTTGTCCATTCTTTCCCTGCCCTTCCCTTTTCCCTTCTGTCCCACCCAGGCCTTCTCCCTACACTCATTCTCTACATTCCATTCACGGAAGCCCTTGGTTCCTGTACACAACAAAAAGCTACAGCCTATTAGTAAAGGAGGCGTTTTTTCCACCGGTGTGATACTTGGAGTCAGTCAGCTTCAATAATAGTCTCCAAAGTAGCAAACACAGGCACAGTCTCTATTTAATTGTTCTTTCCCATATTATTAAAAAGGTGATGATAGAGAGTTGTTCATCTAGGAGGGAAGTGATGAAGGGAACTGCTATAAAGTCATTAAAAAATGCTTTTTTATGCATGGAAATTCATCTTTTTCTCTCTCTCCACAACAATAAAATTCTCAAAGCCAGGACTCAACCTTGAGAGGCAGGCCTGACGGGCTTTTCTTTATTTAAGTGTGTATGTGTGAGAAATTTGGATAGCATATCTGATGATCTCAGCCTACGGCACACCTGTTTCTGCATACAGCTATAATATTCAAAAACTTTTAAGCTTTGCTTTTCTGTAAGGCAGAATATGAAGTTCACATAAAAGACTGTACAATGTCTAGATGTAAATAACTAACAAATTATTTCTAACCAAATCTACCTTCCCTTCAGCCAGATCCCTACCTAAAAAAAAAATTTTGGAAAAAAATAACTGAGTATTTCTTCTGAGGTTTCTGCCTCTAAAGGAAAGTTAGATGTTTTGGATACAGCTGCAATAATACAGCTCTTATCAGGTTAGCAAATAAAACTTCTCAGAATCTCCTGATATTAAAGTTAATGCTTAAATGCTTAGGTTGTTGCCTCTATTGGGAACCCTTGGAGTTTCTCATATTTTTATGTCCATACATTTCTACTACTTCTTTACATGGTAAATATATATTTTTATTTAATAAAGCATCTGTATCTTATATCTTTCTTGTATTTTAGTTTTTCATTTTCTGAATTAAATTTATGATGTTTATATAGCATAATTTATTTTAACATTACCATTTTCCAGGCTATTATATCTTAATGACCTCTGTTCTCATTAGTGAGCTTTAATAGAGCCTCATTTTAAATGTATTCTATACTGAATAACTGCTTAGGTCTAACTAACTTGGCCAGGACATAACAACTGCAGGCTGTTTAGATATGCTGGAAAAAAAGTGAATTTAAAATTATATTTAAAAATGTGATTTGGAATTAAGTTTTCAAAGAACACATGGTCTTTGGAGTAAACAGCACAATTAATAATGTTAAGTGTTTACATACGAAAAACATTTGTGTCAAAAAAAGCAAGTAGCTTGGTTTAAATAATATGTTCTTTGAAAAAGCGTGTTCAGGTGTTCACCTCACATTCAAAACAAGTCAAATGATGCCATAACCATTCAAAAGAAAACCATTATATAACTTTTATATAATTTGCATGGAAACAACATTAACTGGGCCATCTCAGCTTGAAAGTAACCAAAAATGCAGACCAAAAAGAAAACCACAGATTAACACCTAGAAGAAGCATAATACAATTTTTGAAAAGACACATAGTCTCTATATCTAAGCCTGCAAAGGGATAGACTTGCCTAATAAAGTATCCAGGAGGTGTTTACAGTGTTAACCCTCTCTGCAGAAACATTTTCATAAGCCTGATCACATGGTATAATAATCAGTGTAGGATCAGGCTGTGCTGTAAACAGCATTCTTTTAAAGATGCTGAAATGGAAAGACATCCATGGAAAACATGTAACAGGAAGTTAGCCACTAGGTCCAGGGAGAAGCCAAAGCCACGCCCATACATTAATGTCTCATTGTTCTCCTTCAGAGACAGGAAGGGAAACACACTTGGACCTAAGAACACACGCAGGCTGAGTTGATCTAAGACACCACAGTAACTATAATATAAACAGAGCAATTTTCCATGATCCATGAGTCAAGGTATTTAAGGGTAAAGTGGCCTTAATCCTTCATGTGAAAGTATGCAATGTATATGTAAGTTCATTAAGACTTAATTGTGCCTGTCTCTTTCTCTCTAACTCATTAACTCTGTACTCTGTCGGTGAGTGTGTGTGTGTGTGTGTGTGTGTGTGTGTGTGTGTGTGTACAATCATATGCTGAGATCAGCTGGCTTAAGGCCTACCAGTCAGCAGAAACATTCTCTCATTTATCTAGCCCCTACCCCTCCCCTTTTTCATCCTCAGTATTTGTCAGGGCAAGAGTCATAACCCTGCAGTTCCATGTTAGTAATCGATAGAAATCACGAAAAAGTAGTGGCCTTTTTTTTTTTATTCATGAAAAGTAAATAGTGAAAAACCTGCATAAAGTGTGAACAGTAGTGTATGTGGCTGTCTGTTTGTGTGTGTGTGTGTGTGTGTGTGTGCATGTGTGTGTGTGTTTAACAGTGGAAGGTTTCCACTTACTAACAGAGGCCCCTCTCTGTAGCCACATATGAAGGGTTCATTCTCATCTGTTTAACTGCAACCAACTATATTGCTATGTCAACGGGGGAATCCCTCCCCCTTCAGAGCTACCCAGCCCAAGCCTCAAAGCCACACCCTCAGGATGATCTCATAGTCAGAGGAGAAGAGGGGAAGCATAGTGGGTGGAGGGGGGTTTCCCGGCTATATAGCCCTTAGTACACTATGTAGCAAGGAATCCTTCTCCAACTCACCAGATCAGGCCAAGAAGAGAAAATATGAGTCATACCACAAAAAGAAAAGGAAAAGGATGGCAAGAGACAGGAGAGGGGAGAGGGAGAGAGAAGATTGAAGATAAAAAATTAATTTAGACAGATAAAGACTAATTAACAGCAAAACAGAGAGAGTACATGGATATACACTGAGAAAGAGAGAGAGAACTAGAGAGACAGAGAGAGAGAGAGAGAGAGGAGAGAGAGAGAGAGAGAGAGAGAGAGAGAGAGACATAGATAGAGAAGGGCAGAGAGAGAGAATAAACATAAGTACAATGCACAATGCATACATGTACACATTTTATGCTTTTATGAATCAGCCTTTGTTAATCAGTGTGTTCACATGTAGTGCCACACTATAAAACCCAACCAAAAATAAAAACAGCTCTTTTCTCCCAATGACATTTTGGAACAGGCAAATACATTTTTGTTCCCTCAAAGCACCAGTGTTATGCCCAAGAATGAAGAGAGAATCAGTCTCGTGATGTGAAAGAGAAGAATGAGCTCTTTGAAAAACAGTTATAATTTGTTTCCTGGAAAGAGATGACAGTTAGTCACTATTATAACTGTACTTTATACAATTACACAAAATGAAGAGAGACTATGGGGAGACTGATAAACTAACAAGCACACATAAAAATAAAATATATATTAAACTCAAAATCAGACTCACACCCATAGAGAAGAGAGCAAACAAGATGGCTAAGAGTAGACAGTGTAGTTTTCAAAGGTGAGAAAAGCTAAGCAGGAAAGAGTTCTATATAAAGTGATGGCATAGTAGCATTGCCTGCAGGGAATAAGATGTTGTTACTGGGATTCTGTCCTAGAGATTTTCTCTTTGCTACTATGGATTCGGTATGATTCACTCTAAATTCTGCACAGAATTAAATGATTCATGTTTTTCCAGCTAGTTCTTGTATTGGCAGGACTCTGCCTGCCAATGATGAGAAAGTACACATTTGCAGTGGGTCTGCAAATCAGAACTAGTTACTAGAACCAAGTTTTTTCAAAAAACTTTAATGAAAGAAGAAGTTCACATCAATGACTCAATAAATTCAATTGCAATTTTTTTTGTCCAATTGGACAAAAGTAGTGTTGTCAGATTATTTTATAAAGCAGTAGCATGCATGGTTTTTTCATGTGACACTTTAACTTGGGAAAGGATAGTCGCCATCTTGTCATATGTCAAGGTGGCATGATCTAGCATCTGAAATGATCAAATGATGATCAAAATCATTTCTGTACAGGAACCTATTCCAGCATGCTGCAACATCTCTCCTGTCCTGCTCAGTAATGTAGAACTATGCCTACCACCACACTCACTGTTGCCATGGTGCTGTTGAGTTACTCTTTCCAATAACAATGGGAGAGCAGAGAGGGCTGTGTTTATAGAGAGATTTATGACTGTGTGGAATGCCAACATGTCCTGTGAGAAAGCCCAAGGTGGGATACAGCACTGAACATGATCATGTCACAGAAAAGGTTTAAATTAAAAATCTTTACATTGGAAAGTCAAACACAATACGTCTGACATGCTGTTAAACCAGAAAACACATCTAATTTTCAGGGGTGGTCTTGAACAGTCTGATGATTTTCTTGATCAAACACAGTTAAATTCAACTCAGTCTGTTATCTGCCATGTAGAAAAGGAAAATCTACAAATTGGACTGGACTACAGCCTTTCAGGTAAGTGGATGTCATAGTTGACTGTAGGGTTCCTTGCCATACATAAAGTTCTAATGCTTTTTACACAATATAGAACTGTTTCTATACACTGATTGGAAAACATAACATTAACTTCAGCTGCCTAATACTGTATTATGTGTCACCTCCCAAAAAAGCTATGGCCCTACAAGACCTAGGGCCATACCTACTTAAGCTATTGATGAACCTATCTCCAGTTCACTGGTTGCACGTCCTTGGAATACTTTTGGTAGATACTAAGCACTACATATCAGGAAAAGAAAGCTTTTGGAGATGCTCTGACCAAATCAACTAGTCATCAGATTTTGGCCTTTTGTTCTCTTTTTTACACTGAAAGTTAAGAATATATGAATTGAATACTCAGAAAAATAGGAACATTTGAATAGGGTATTTTAGTAGTCCCATCTTCTGAGAATTGTAGATGCTCGCAGGGACCCACATTAATAATATCTGCAATCAACTTATAACATAGCCTAGCGTTAATGCTAACAGATTCTCTTTGTCACGATGTGGTGTTGTGGACTGGATGCCAATGCAGAGCCGAGAGCTTCGTACTGGTCTTTAATGACGGATAACGTGCACAGAACCCAAAACTAAACATATTAAGCATCACAAGTGTAAAACGTAACATGAATAATCACAAAGTAAGCACACAGAATGACTAGCGCCCTCTCTACTGGTACAGAACCATTACACTTTCTTTAAGAATTCCCCTTCAAATTATTCCCTGATCTCATTATGTCTTTTTAATCAAGGTCAAGGAAAAGTGTTTAGTAATTAATTTTTTTTGGCCTTACCTTAACCTAAACCTAGTGATGTTTTCCCTCACAGAACTGGTTCTATCCCCTGAAAATCAAAATGTGTCAGGTTGATTCTTCTGTGATTCCCTTATTATACTAGTAGTTAATCTGAACTGGTTATGACTTATTATGAATCCACTGTTAGAACACCTTACCAATGGGAGAGCTTGATTAGCTACCTAGGTAATATTGGACAAAAACTTAATTCAGTCATTTTCTGTTGGGTGATTCAAGAAGTTAGCTCAATCATTTCCAAACAAAATGAAATAATGAAAGTATATAAATGAAAGTGTATAAATCTGAAAAAGAAATATGATTTTAAAATTATAATCATGTATTTGTTTTGCTTCAAAGAATTCAGGAAATTCACAGAGTTCATTAGGGCTTTGCTATGATCTAGAAAGCCCTGATGATTCCCTGCTGGCCATTGCTGTTTTACAGAAAAGAAATGTATTTTTTTCTGCAATATGCAATAGTCATCTGTGAATAAACAGTCTTAATGTCACTATGAAAGCATCTAATAATTATTCGCTTTTTTTAACTGAACTAAAGCTTAAGAACAAGCAATGCACTGTTTTTTTTATTTTTTTTTATTAACATTTGAGAAACCAGGTCTGTACATGGGAAACAAAGGGGAACAATGTAGATATTTGATCAATGATAGATCTGCAAAGATAAATAAAATAGAATAACTGAGTAAAAGAAGGAATGTATGTGTTGTGAGTGTGTGTTATATAAAAAGAATGAAAGAGAGAGAGAGAGAGAGAGAGCTAGAGAGAGAGAGAGAGAGAGAGAGAGAGAGGAGAAGTTGGAGAGAAGTTATTACAGAATACAGTGCTAAATGTACCAGGAGCCCCTGAGCCATCTCTATGTCTCAGACATGAGGAGACTCTATGTCTCAAGCTAAGAGGTTAACAGTTACATGTCTAAACTAGCTTAAAAAAAAGCACCAATGCATGCCAAGAGCAAATGAAGCCATGTAGGGCCCTGTGGGGGAAGGCCAAACAGAGCAAAGAGGATTTCTCTGAGCTCTGTTGCTTTATGAGCTTTTAGGCTTGGCTTCTCTGGGAAAGTACACTGGATCAAATACAGAAGAAAAAAACACACAGGAAAACAGGACCCATACTCCTCTTCCCCTGAACAATCACACAAATATGCAATAGAATCTATTTATAGCCTCCAGAGGCCATCTCTGTTTCCACTCCCACAAGTATATGAGCATTGTGTGTGTTAATTAAGCATTTGGGACACCAGCTGTCTTCATCTTCCCTTTTGTTTCACGTCATTTTATTCACCTAGTATCTTGCTAATTACTTGAAATGATATGAGCATGAGATTGACTGCAGACAGAGAACTAACATCTGTACAATGCCAGATAAATGCAGTCAAATCTGCCTTTCTAAATGATACAGATATCTAAGATATTTCTGCAACTTTGCCATATGAGATATTTCTGTCACTTTGCCATTTAAGGCTTTTGTTTTAAAACGAAAGGATGACAAAGTGCATTATCAGTTCGCTCATGCATGCATGTCTACAATATCCCCCACGGCCAAGGTACGTAGCAAATTTTTAAATTTTGTCTGTAAATGGCTTACATTAGAAAAACTACCCACATTACTCAGATATCCACTCTGGATGTTGAAAAGTACATTCATGTAACATTCCTCAGTCTGGCTCTTAGAACACAGGCAGATTGAACAATTTAAAACTCATGAATTCACCATTCATAGAAATAATATTTTTGGCTTGGTTTGAATAATACAAGTGTATCAGAATTGCTTGTTCACTTTATATTACTTTACTTTTGAATGTTTCTTCACACTCTTATTTGCAGGATGATTCATTAAAAAAACTGAGAATAATCCACTTCACAAAAAAATACTTGTTCCCAGAGGGTCCCTGGGTTGCCATAAATGGGGTAAGGGGGATAACACATGATGCTTACTCTTTTTAGTAAGAGGAGTTGACAAATTGACAATGAGGATAGAAATAAGGGAGGTGCATAAAATGAAGTGAGTATACAGTGTAGATATGGGATATAAGCTTAAACTTGGGTACAAATTGTACCTGAATTTGATTTAAACCATGTCTGTTTTGCACCGTCCCTAAGTCCTTAGCCAAAAGCAGTCCATATTTAGGACTGAAGGACTTGCAGAAACATTCTGTGAAATGCAGAACATTTGGGAGATTTGTGGATGAGTGATGAGTGAAGAGTGAGTTAGTGAAATATTGGAGTGATTTGATAATGCACATTGGAGTGGTTGGTGTGATAAGATGTTATTGACAAAGTGAATGCAAGAGACAGTGTGTTTGTGTGAATACAAAAGTGAGAGCTGGAGGAAAGATCAAGGAGAGGTTGGATTAAGAAAAGACCTGTAGGAGTGTAAAGGGGAAAGAGGGAGGAAGAGAGGGGAGTGAAGGAGGGAGAATGCCATAGGGATGAATCAGCCTGGTAAATATGTGCTTCATTAAGAGACCACACCTTACTACTTCTCTCTTACTATCTCTCTCCCTCTCTCTCTCTCTCTCTCTCTCTCTCTCTCTCTCTCTCTCTCTCTCTCCTCTCTCTCTCTCTCTTTTGCCCTCTCTAAATAATATACAGTTTCAAAAAGTTTAAGGAAGCATTCAGGGAAACAACAAAGCATAATTTACCAAATTTTACCAACAACCTTTACTTCTCAATCATATGAACTTGTGAAAAACACATTTAAGGGGAAAATCTTCTCAAAAATGTCTCATTTGCAAGGCCACACATTCATAATCAATTCATAATTGTTACTTTTGAAACTAGTAATTGTAGTTTGTAAGTCTGATTAATATCACCACATAAAGTCAAATCAATTTTAATAAGTGCATACCTACATATCTAGATTTTTTTTCTTCATTTCACTCTGAGGGCCTTTTACATGATTTCGTAATTTTAAACAATTGACAAATCAATGGATTTTCACTTGGAAAAGTATTAAGAACAACTCCATCCTTTTTAATCAATAGTTATGGCTGCAATTTATTAAAATAAAACTTTAATAGTGTGGTTGTATAAAAGTGACTATTCTATATTGCTGCATATTGTGATGACTTACAATACATTAAAGGGCGTCTATTATGATTTAAAAGTTGATATTTTTATTATTGGCACCTCCTAAAATACATTTTTCATGCTTTAATGTTCAAGAAAAACCATAGTCTCATTATACAGTACATCATTTTCTGTCCTATTTTTTTTATTCAATCTGAAATGGTCTGTAAGAGCTCCTATGTATCCCTCTGACATTGGAAACTGGCCAATCAGTCTCTGAAACAAGCTCCATAGTATAACACTCCATTGCTTTTTCTAACCAGCAGAAATCTACAAATGACGCATCATATTTTCCATAAATAATTATATTTATTTTGTGACTGTTAGTCTCCTGTTGGCTCACACAAAGGTGGAATTGCTTCAAACTGTTCCCAAAAGAGTGGACAGTGGGTGGGGGTGGGTAGGTGTACAAGGTGGCCCAGCAAAGGTAAAGTGGAGCTAGGCTAACCTATGGCATCATAAACTGTAAAGAGAACATGAGACACTGTGACATTGGAAGGTTATAAATAGTTTCTTTCCTCAATACATCTCTCAGGAGGGGCAGTGGGGGCTTAGTGGTTAGAGAGTTGGCCACAGGAACCGAAGATTGTGGGTTCAAATGCCTCACCTGTAGGTTGCCCTGAGGTACCCTTGAGCAAGGTGCAATTGGCCCCCTTTACTGCTCCTTTTTGGGTGCTTTATAGCTGGCTTAGGCACAATGTTTGTATGGATGAAATGTAGAGGTTAAATTTCATTGTGGTTCACTGTGTGCTGTGCCGTGACTCCTTGTGTAATGACAAGAATAGTCACTCTATCTTTGAAAGTAATTAGAAATGGGCATCTTTGCACACTGTTTTCATATGCTAAAAACCCTTTGACACAATTTAACCACTTCACCTTAATATAGACTGTACTTCTGCTAAGAACATAACTGTGCACGTGTTTGTGTGTTTGAGTGTGTGTTCAGTCTTAAACAGTCAAGGTGACATAACATCAGCAGATAACCTTTCTCCTAAGAATAAAGCTATAGACCTCTGACCATGTGAGTATGCATGTATATGTGTGTGTGAGGGTGAGGTGAGTTAAGATTTTGAGTATGTTGTACATGAAAAGTTTTAATTTAAAGTCTTTATCTATGTTACCTTATGAGGACATAAGGACATACAAGAGGTATTAAAAACATGATTTACAAAATGTGTTCTCTTCCATGTGTTTACATGTCTACAATTACATACCCACTATCCTTCCCACTTCTTATTCCAACTAATACGGTTTCTCTCTCTCTCTCCCTCTTTTGCTTATTCACTCATACCATTTTCTAGCCACTGTCCAGGCAGTGCTGAGCTCTTTCTCACAATCTCCCTCCCTTTGTCCCTCCCAACCTCCCTCTCTCCCACCCTCCCTCCCTTTTTTATCTGTCAGGTCAAACCATACTCGCAATGTTTCCAAAGTTTCTTTCCCTACACATGACAAGCGGCATAGCAACCGCTGCGATGAGATATACAGCTGTGGTAAACAAGAGTCAGAACGAATGATTCAGTGCATGAATGGATCTCCTATTGACTTAAGTGAACTGATACAAAATTAACTGATGGGGAAACCAATCCAGCCTTCATAGAAATGTTGCTTCTGTAACACAGTCTCATGGGTGAATAATGCAAAGGGAGAAGAGAAATAGAATAAATGTCTCCCATTCGACATTTGATCTTACACAGCTGGATCTACCAGCGAATACTTAAGAAGGGTTACAAGGTACAAAATATACTTCTATATAACTAAAACAAACATCTACTATAATGCCATGAATTGAAATTTGGCCAGCCTAAATGTGCCACTACTGCTGCTGCTGAACTGGAAACATTTGAGACTGGAGAATGCTATCGGAAACACACAGTTTTACATTTAAACTGTTCCCTTCACAAGATTGTTTCTGTTTACTACAACAGCCTAGAATCAGAGCTTTACATTAGCTGTAAACTTGCACTTTGAAAACTAAATCTGGTAAAGAAAAATATTAGATCTGTACTGAAAATAGAAGCCATTCTCTGGAACTATGCTGAAACAAAGCAATTATTTCAATAATTCTTGTTCAGCAGAACTGTTTCACTTTGGTTTTTCATTATATTTTGTGTGTTTCTGTGAGTGATAATGTGCACATAAGGCAGGCTCCTCAAACCCATCTGACTCAGTATGTGGAAACTCTGAATACTGTTGCACCACTGTGCAAAGCTGCAAGCTATTACACATTACAGCATCCAGACAAAAAAAGCCTTAACTACAGACTCACAGCCTGGGCAGCGAGCAACCAGCTGCCACTCAAATGCAAAACTGCCTCTCTCTCTCTCTCTCTCTCTCTCTCTCTCTCTCTCTCTCTCTCTTTCTCGCGCTCTCTCTCTCTCTCTCTCTCTCACTCTTGTGATTTCTCCTCCTTGTTCTGACTTTGTCCTCTTTACTCTGCTTTTATCTTGAACCAGTTGATCACACCACTGCTAGTTTTCATATTTGTCAGAAATAAAGACAGAGGTACAATTTATGGGAAAGCAATGTCTATACATGAACTGCGATTTCATGTTTATTTAAAACTTAATTAGAGCTCCTTTGCCAAAAATGTGTGACTCCACATGATCCTAACCTGAAAAGATTTTAGGATAGTGGGTAGAGGAATATCCTGTTCTCTTTGTGAGTCTTTGAGGATTTGCTTGTGAACTGGGTGTGGCACTGGGAGTGTTCAGCAGAAGAGCTGCTAAAAATCACATGCAGTGCTCAGTACATAAGGATTTACAAATCTTCCTTGAACTGAATACAGAGAAAATTAGATTTTCTTTCTTTTCTAAATTAGCCTTTGTTTCTCAATGCTGTAAATTATCTAACTATAATACAATTAAAAGAAGCAAATATGAGAGACTACATATAAATCAGATAATTTATAAATGTTGCAAAATCAAAATCCTTACCTTTTACCCACACCTTCCTGGGACCACATTTAAATATACATCATACGCATGCACATTATGTAATTAACATGTTATGCATTCTGTGCTACTAAACATTTCTTCATGTGAAAGACTATGAAAATTATGAAAGACACCCACAAACACACACACACACACACACACACATCTCCTCACCTGATATATCATGACTTTGAAATTTCTTCTCCTAAGGAGCTCACTTCGGCCGCCTCTCAGCCGCTTTATCTGGCCGGCCTGCTTCTCCAGGTTGCTGCGCACTGTCTTTACATTCACACTCACTTTGCGCACCTTCTCCAGCATCTTGTTGACAGAGTTGGCTGTGCTGGTGTGGCTCTTGCTAAGCTTGGTGAGTTCACCTTGGATGCCTGTCACTGAGCGCTCCATCTCCTGCTGCCGGGCCTCCAGGCCCGCCTGTGTCTGCTGGATCTGGTCCACCGTCCCAATGATCTTATCCAGCAGAGACAGAATCATCACACCATTCATCTGCCCAGTGCCTTTGTCTCCCTCCTCCGCCTGCTCTTTCTCTCCAGCCTCCTTAGTCTTGGCCTCTGAGGTGGTGGCCTCCTCCTCATCATCAGAGGGTGGCAGGTTGACCTCGTCGTCAGAAATCTCTGTGAGAGTTTTCTGCTGCTCAGGAGCATCAAGCTGTAGGCCGGGGAACTCTAGCACCTCCATAGCAAAAAGATTTAGACTGCAGGTGAGAAGAGAGAGTAGTGAAAGGCTTTTTCTTTACTCCTGTGTGCACTCTGCAACTTCACCTTACTGTTCCCTCCTCTAGAACACTTTCTCCTCTCTGCCTAAAATAAACCACACACAAATGCTCTCTCTCTCTCTCAGAGGGTTTTGGAGGCTTGACGATGATCAGGCTAGGGAGGGCAAGTAGCAATGGGGGCTCAGTGCAGCATGAGCAATGGGACACGAATGGCAGAGCGCTTTGGGAATCCCTCCTGACAAATCAGCTACTTGCCAGTTTTTTCTTATTTTCTCCTCCCACTCTCTCTCTCTCTCACTCTCTCTCACTCTTGTACATGCAATTTTATGTGTGTGCGTGTATGTGAGTGTGTGTGTGTGCGTGTGCGTGTGTGTGTGCGTGTGTGTGTACATGTGCATTGCTCCACCCAGTGGTCTGCTATGAGGGAAGCCTTATATAGAGATTTTTGGAATAGTTAGCGTGAAGCTGTGGAGAGTGCTGTAGTGGTGGGCAGGCACAGACACAGCTAGGGGTGGAATGTGGATCCACTGCAACAGAGTTTAAGAAATCCCAAAAGGTCCATTTTCCCTATGACTTTTTTCCATGCAGTACAGTAATGGAAAAGCAACTGAGACAGGGATGGGAAAGTCACAGCTGGATGTCAATTGTGTGTGTGTGTGTGTGTGTGTGTGTGTTTGTGTCAGCATGTGTTTCCTTGTTTTTGACCATTTAAGTAAACTGAAAGATCAAAACCATCTATTTGTTAGAAACTGGTATGAAGGTATAAAGGACTAGATAATGAATGACACAAACTATTCAATTATAAACCAACAAGGTGGACCAACAACTATACCTCTAAGAGGTACAATAAGTGTTTTAAAATCCCACATGTACCAGTGCACCACAAACTAACATGCCACTACAAACGTTTGAAGCAGTGTGTTAATGGGAACACAGTCTGCCCTGGCAAGGGCAAAGGAGGGCTAAACGATGCAAAGAAAGAGAGACTTGAAGGAGACTTTAAGGAGAATAAACCTTAATTTCAGAGGAAACTAGTCTTTTCTTAGGTAATTATATTTTAACATAATTAAGCAGGTTTACAGCATATTTCTGGCCAACAACTGCCCCTTGATTTAGACTCTTAATTTATCTCCAGGGTTATAAACTTTACAAATAAGAGAGAGAGACAGAGAGAGAGAGAGAGCGAAAGAGAGAGAAAGAGAGAGAGAGAGAAAGAGAGAGAGAGGTGGGAGACAGGGAGACTTAGAAGGCGGGGGAATTGCCACCTCTTGCCCTTTAGTTATAGCTGACTCTAAATATACTCTTCCAGCTCATTACAGTGCCTATGTAACATTTTTCTCCTCAACCTCTTTAGCCTTTTGCACTTTCATCAGTTTCACTGCAATGTCTGCTCTTTAATACAAATACAAAAGTAAGAGCTCATAGTCAAATCCAAATTGTAACTTCCTTTTATGCAATTCTCCATACCTCATGACCTTCACTTGTTGTACAACAGTGCAACAACATTGTAAGTTAAGTCTCAAACATTTTCATTTGTGCTAGTTTCTACTTATAAAATATTTAAAATAAATAAAATATTTACCAGGCCAATGGTGACTGCAAATACTCTGTGCCGACATTACTCTACATAAATATATATATTTGAAAACCCTGAATGTTCATGAACGTATACATCACAAAAAAAAATTAGGATTTACAGCAAGTGATGTCACAGTTGTCACATACACCACAGATCTTATTGACCTATAATGATTAGTATAGGTCATTTTATAGTCATTTACTTACTTTTATATAACAGCACCAACAGAGATGAAACTGAACTCAGCATAACAGCCATTTTTTTCAGATATTTCAGTCCATCTCATATGAGCTAACTAGTGCAACAAGCTACCAAACAAGCTATCAGAGTTGGGGTTTTCTCTACCTTCAAGAGAGGCTCTTAAATACAGACCTCTTCAGAGAACTACTAAATAAGTACATAAATAAGTACACACACACACATATATATATATATATATATATATGAGCACAGTAATTGTGCAAAAGTTTTAGGCAGGAGTGGAAAAAATGCTGTAAACAAAGAATGCTTTCAGAAATATAATAATGATTGTTTATTTTTATCAATTTATAAATTGCAGTGAAAGAACAAAGAAAACACCAAACAAATCAATATTTGGTGTTACACTTTGCTTCCAACCAGGATCAATTCTTATGGCCCCCACAAAGCCCTGATCTCAACATCATCGAGTGTGTCTGGGATTACATGAAGAGACAGAAGCATGTGAGGAAGCCTACATCCACAGAAGATCTGTGGTTAGTTCTCCAAGATGTTTGGAACAACTCACCAGCCAGAAGTTCCTTCAAAACTGAAAGTGGCAAAAATTTAGAAGAATTGATGTGCTGCTTTGAAGTAGCAAAGGGTGGTCATATCAAATATTGATTTGATTTAGATTTCTCTTTGTTCATTCACTGCATTTTGTTGATTGATGAAAATAAATGATTAACACTTCCATTTTTTGAAAGTTGCTCTTTTTGTTTACAGCATTTTTTCCACACCTGCCTAAACCTTTTGCACAGTACTGTATATATATAAGTATATAAAATCTCATTTAGGACTGTTTCTTAAAGCTCCTAAGCTAGGGCCCAAAGCATCACTGCAATTGCCAGTTCTAGGAAGTGACCTGTATTATGATGCCACCTACTGTTATCTGGGGTACATCCAATCATATTGTATTGAAAGATCATAAGATTTTTTAGCTAAGCTTTTATTACAGGGCCATGATCCTTTGCACTTAATTTCAAGGTGGCCCTAAGTGGAATTGCAATTTTAATGCATTGCAAACGTTCATTATGAATTAATCCATGTCTTTTCCTGGAAGGATCTGTGTGTTATAAAAGCTACAAACATGTCAAACTGCAAATATATGCTATTGCAGAATGACCAATCCAAGCCATAAAGAAACATAGAATAGAATAGAGTAATTTTTTATTATCCTAATGAATGGGAAATTTGGGCTGCAGGCTCTTTATCAAGGAGACAGAAAGAAAGAATATAGAAAGATAGATGTAAAGAAAAATAAGAAAACTATAAAAATATAAAGAACGAGGAACATCCAGATACAAGAGCTATAAATAATAAATAATCTATCTATCTATCTATATATATACTATATATATATATATATATATATATCCAAGCCATAAATCCAATCCAAGCCATAAAGAAACATGTTATATAATGTTTATATATTTTATTAAAACAACTATTTTTAATTAAATCTAGATATGAATGTACCAAGAGACAGCATCCACTACAAGCTTAAGACCTCTTCCCATGCAGGAGACAAATAAGAAATAGCTTGGCAGAGCTGCTATCTTTCAACGCGACAAATAATCGCATCACGTGGTTAATGCTCATCGACTTAATGACGTCACAGTCATCCGTTCAATAAGCATCTCTGCTGTGGTCTGTGGGAGAAGCCTTCGGACAGGGTGAGCGAAATCATGCAACGATGCATTTAACATTTTAAACAGATGTGTGTTTCATATTTTTCCATGTTATGTTATCTAATGTGTGCGGTGTAATTGTGTACCCTGGCTTAATACAGGGCAGCAGTCTCACCTCCTTTAGCACCGCTAATATGAAACCAGGCCTGTTTCTACATCTAAACCAAGCATCCAGGCCGGAATGAACCGTTTTCTTGTCCACAAATTTAACAGCATGTGCATCGATAATTTTGTTGTCTGATGACACCGGCTCGTCAACATCTAAGCGACAAATAAACGGTGTCGTTGAAAACGAAGAGAGAACCTTAGGATATACACAGCCCTGAAAATCATATTCAACATTTCAAACAGAATAGAATACATTCTGTCCGTCAAATAGAAGTCTAATAGAATCAGTTCTATCCCCAGCAGATTTAAATTAATCACTTAAAATTGCTGGGGTTTACAGTCACACACATCCTTCATCCTTCATCCTCTATGTAGAGCGGAAGCTCATGGCGTCCTTGAAGTCTGAAGGACGGTGCGGCAGAGAGAAGGGATGCTGTGTTGGTGATGGGCAAAGACATGAACTCACAACCACCAATGTTAATGCTTTATTCTGGGATTGTGAGGCTGTGGGCTTGTTGTGTTCATCGTTTTTCTTTGTATTTAAATACTAGTGAGAAAAATTATGTGAACTGTCTTGTTGATGATATTGATGTTCTTCATTGCTGTGCCAGTAGGACAGGCTACGTGACACTGACTCATTTGAGGAAATCCCTCGACATGCTATGCCCTTCTTCTTCTCCTCCTCCATCTCCATCAATCCTATTTGAGAATGTGTGTAATCAGGAAGGGTGTGCTTGTACACAAATTTTTAATCACACATGTAATTTCCATTGCAACCATTTTATCACATTTTATAATGATTGAATGATGGGAAGATGACATCACTATAAGTGGGATAATTGAATCCCGTTCATATCGGTATAAACCACATAACCCCCAGCTGTCAATGAGATGGAACAGCAACCATGTTACTAATTATGCTGTATGCTCACTCTGCACTGTCTTCCTAAAATGCACTTCTATCCTTCAGTTGATCTATACATTTTTTTAATATAACACAAAAAAAATCTTTACTTATTTTTTTACTTATTTTTTTATCATTCTTTAAAATTTAAATCAACAATTACATTTTTTTTTTCATCGCAGGTCTTTTGTGGGAGACTCTTGAGTCTCTCTTTCTTTGCTGATTGAAAGTGTCTTTAGTGGAGCATCATGGGAGAACTATTCCGTAGTGAAGAGATGACCCTAGCCCAGCTTTTTCTGCAATCTGAGGCTGCATACTGCTGTGTCAGTGAACTAGGGGAATTGGGAATGGTGCAGTTCAGAGATGTAAGTGGAAAAAATCATGGTAAAAATTCAGGATGGCACCTTGTCTGCTGTGTTCTTTAAAAATGTGAAACGTGAAAGTGATGTTGTTCATTAAACACACCACAGCACAAAGTGCACCTCAATGAAATGGATTTACTGCATTTAAGCCATTTACCAAGTGAAGCAGTGGGCAGCACATGTATAGCACCTGTGGAGCTGTGTTGGGGGCAGCATTTTACTCAAGAGTACCTTAGGTTAGCCTACTGGTCCGTGACTTGAACCTGCGAATCTCCAATCATGGGGTCAAGTGTCTAAACCTTAGGGCACCAAACTGTTATGAATTTTAAAAACCAATAAATATCTCCTTGTTTATTTTTCCATCTCTTTCCTTATTCCTTATTTCCTTATTCTATACTACTCCAAAGATGGAAAAATATGTATATTATATTTAATAATTATGTAATTTAAATTCCTGTTTTGCTTTTGACTGAAAAATGTTGAAATATTATATATGTAAGGTATCCTGTTACATGTAATGATGTAATGATCCCTTGTTCTGTGCAGCTGAACCCTGATGTCAACGTGTTCCAGAGGAAGTTTGTCAATGAAGTGAGACGCTGTGAGGAGATGGACAGAAAGCTAAGTGAGTTACAAAGCCAGGGTCCAATAGAGATGGCATGGCAAAGGAGAATGTAAAAAGATGAGCTAAAAATTACTTAGAAATGAATGTAGCCAAATAATTTTCAGAGAAATGGAAAGAAAGAAACAAGGACCTTACTTTTCTAGCTGGTAATATAACAAGATATCAAACAAAGAACTTGTTCATTCCTGTTCAGATAAGGCTTTCGAAATTAACCTGAACCTCTTTGATATACCTTTAAACCGCTTTTATACCTTTTGATAATTGAACATTCATGTAAAAAATGGAAATATGATGGAGTGGCCTGTATTTTATGGATTTACAAATCCAGCTACTGTCATGCTTCACAGGGTTTGTGGAGAAGGAGATAAAGAAAGCCAACATCCCCACAGTGGACACTGGCGAGAATCCAGAAGTTCCATTTCCCCGAGACATGATTGACCTGGAGGTTACTTCACTTTTAATTGACTGCTGTATTATTGTATAGGTGACAATAATAAACCATTCCACTGACAATACAGGGATTGTCATTTGAATGTTGCCATGAATTAATTAATAAAAAAAATCTTGTTGAAGCACTTACAGCTGGTAATTTTTTTCCAAATATGATGTCATTTTTAATTCACAGGCAACTTTTGAGAAGCTGGAGAATGAGCTGAAGGAGATTAACACCAACCAAGAGGCCCTGAAGAAAAACTTTCTTGAGTTGACTGAGCTTAAGCACATCCTCAGACGCACGCAGCAGTTCTTTGACGAGGTCAGATCTTCCTTCCTGCAGATTCTTTCGGCACATTCTTTAAAACCTAAAACTTAATGCTAAGTGGTGGTTAGATTTCCTAATGTGATCATTATCTAAAACGTGAATGCAAACCATTCTAACATTTTATGTACTGTAGCTGCTACTCTGAGTCTGATGTCCATACAAATATAGCATATATAGTATATACAGCACTGAGCTAAATATGCAAATGCATGTCATTAATAGATGGAGGACCCCAACCTGCTAGAAGAATCCTCTTCTCTGCTGGATCCTAGTGAGGCTGGAAGAGGGACCCCACTGCGGCTTGGGTTAGTCACCGTCACACTCACTGGTTTTATATCATCCACTAATCATAGTTAACAGTTTTTATGTTCACTATTATCAAAAGTTATACAAAGTTTTGTAATGCTCATTCTAAAGGTTTGTTGCTGGGGTGATAAATCGTGAACGGATCCCTACCTTTGAACGTATGCTGTGGAGGGTTTGCCGCGGCAATGTTTTTTTACGGCAGGCTGAGATTGAGGATCCCCTTGAGGACCCCACAACAGTGAGTTCTACATCACCATTCATTCAAACCTCCTATGCCTTTTAATGTTAACTTTTAGTGTGAAAATTATTTGTTAAATGATTTGTGAACATTATTTAATTGTATTATATTTTATTTAATGTATTATTCTAGCAAAAATATATCTAGCAAAAATCTATTTGATTTTCTTAAATAAATTACAGTATCTGTTTTGTGAGGTAGCATATATTGGGATCATGAACTTTTTCATCTGAAAAACATCAAACACTGATTTTATTTGCTCTGTTAACCTTGCAGGGAGATCAAGTGCATAAGTCAGTGTTCATCATATTCTTCCAAGGAGACCAGTTAAAAAACAGAGTGAAGAAGATATGTGAAGGGTAAATGAACAAGACTTTATACCAGACAATGTTATGCTTTTGTATTCAAAAGTTTTAGTCTCAGAGGTTTCTCAGGCCATTTCAGGAATAAATATAACTGAATAAAATTTTTATTGAAACAATGACCAAAAATATAAAAAATGCATTTTCCCTTAAAATGTTACAGCTGAACCTTGCAGCTTTGCTAACGTAGCTCAGCATCATAGTTATTAATGTATCTTTAAGTACTATGAAAAACAGAGTATTGATATCTACTCCCTAGTGATTGCAGATTAATTAAAATTCATAAAAACATGGATGAATGTTTTTGAAAGGTTATTTATCATTGTTCTGTATCATATTTACACAATATTTTCTTATTAAATATCTACATATCATCATTTGGCAAGTTTTTAAAGGCTTTAGCTTTTGTTTTCCAGGTTCCGTGCATCTCTTTACCCATGTCCTGAGACACCACAGGAAAGGAAAGAGATGGCAGCTGGTGTCAACACCCGCATTGACGACCTGCAGATGGTGGGCCTGTAACTTATGCTACTCTTAAAAAATGTTCTTGCAATACATTAGCAAAGAATCTTCTTATATGAATATAAGAATGTTAATAAGAAGCCAAGATGTTGACAGTAGATCTTTCTTTAACATTCAAGCTGGGCTCTCTATGGCTCAAACTAGTTTGTTTGGCAAATGTGTTAAATCTGATTGAGATCTGGAGAATTTGGAGGCCAAGGCAACACCTTAAGCTCTTTCTCATTTTCCTCACTCCTTTCCTGAACACTTTTTGCAGTGTATAGTATGCTGCTGAGAAAAGCCAATGCCATTAGGGAATCTAACCTAAATACCAAATTTTAAGGTTTCTGCATAGAACATTTTCCAGAACCTCACACTGTCTCCAGCAGCTTGCCTTCTTCCCACAGTGAATTCTGGTGACTTCTGTTCACAAGGTAAATGGTTCGCTATCCAGATGATAAAGAGAATGTGAATCATCATATCAGTCAAACTTCCAGTATTCTGTCCACATGTTCTAATGCTCTTTGCCCAGTAGGCTCTTTCGGCAATGAAAAGAAGTCAGCAAGGACACTTTAAGTGGTCTGTGGCTACTTATAGCCACCAATAACATTTTTTTTAGCAATTTGTGCTTTGGAGGCTTTTCTTTAGAACTGGATCTGTGAGACTTGGAATGAATATATTGTAGTCTGGAACTCTCTTCTTTACACTAAAGGACATTTAAGACGTAGAGGGTATCTTTCTGAGTTTTTATGATTTGCTTTATTGGCATAATGACTAAAAAAGAGCCTCACAGTAACCAGTTCACTTATCAGACAGCCAGATTTCACCCATTCCTCCTTTAGAGGCAAAGCCTGAATCCACTAACAATAAGCTACAATAAAAAAACTCTTTTGGTTCATGTTCATGTGTTCTGTAATACAGGTGCTAAACCAAACGGAGGACCACCGGCAGAGGGTCCTTCAGGCTGCTGCAAAAACCATGCGTGTTTGGTTTATCAAAGTAAGAAAGATGAAAGCCATCTACCACACACTGAACCTCTGCAACATCGATGTCACTCAGAAATGTTTGATTGCGGAAGTGTGGTGCCCTGTTTCCGACCTGGACTCCATCCAGTTTGCCCTGCGAAGGGGCACGGTGAGACAGCCACTTTCATATCCCTAACCCTATGATTAATTGCATTCTGTCACTCCCAGCAGTGTTTATCTATCAAGACCTGGTTTGAAGATTGACCACTTAAGCAGTATCATAATGCTAGGGTGTTGTCAGAAAATTCCTGTAAGCAGAGACAGTAGAACGAAGGAAAACACCAGACACAGGATCTGCAGCTTTTACTTGCAAGGGGAGCCAGGCACCAGCCAACACCAGTTACCTTCTCCGAAGTGCTTCTCCCTCTGCAAGCCTTTTATTTGCTTTCCTGATTTTACAACGGCAATTAGCCCACATTCCTTGTTACAAAATAGTAAACAGAAGAGGAAATCTGTGTCTGGGAAGGTCCAGGTACAGAGGTCAACTGTCGTAACAAGCTCTTTGCAGAAGTCGTAAAACAAGGATAACGAAAAGGTTAACAGTTCATCATCAATGATAAATCTTTACGATTTTCCTAACATTTCCCTCCTGTTTATCATTGATAAATGTCCGTTGACAAATCCCAATACTGCATCTCTTTTCAGTTTTCTGCAGTTCCTTCATTTTCATAACACCTTTAACAATTTACACTTAGTTGAAAGTTTCTTTGTTGTCTGACAGCAGGGTGTAATATTCTTCACTCAACATCACGTCTCGCATTGACTGCCCTATCATTCTGGACAGCATTGCTCTCAAGCAAGGGATGACACATCCTGTGAAAAGACAAAATAATAGAAGCACAATAACCACGGGTAGCATTAATTTCAAAAGCGTCAGTTTACATCCTCTGGATAGGAACCAGGAGAAGGGGTCCCACGGTTGGTAAACATTGTCTTGGGACATAGCATGTTGGATTTTCTTCATCTGGTCTATGGCCTCAGTTATCTCGTGTCCTTCACTAGTGCTGTCAGGAATATACGTACAACAAGTATCATTTAACATTACACAAACCCCTCCTTTCTCAGCGGTTAGTAAGTCAAGTACCATTCGATTTTGTAGCACCATCATCCTCATGCTTGACTGCTCCTCATTGTTTGTTTCCTGTGCTTTTATACTAGCGTTTAAAAATAGCGATAATCTATGGTTTCAATTCTTAACATATTCTTTGCTACTCCCACCAAGGGGAACAAAGCCAATGCCACCTTACTCCCAGTAGTCCAATGCTGAAGCTCCTCAGGTACATCGGACCCCCATACCGAACCTTGGGGTTGGACTTCCTCCAGCGACCTTCGTGCCCTTGAGACACGGACCGCACCCCAGCCGCTGGGTGATGGTTCACAGGCTCGCTGGACATGTAGCCAATCAGTGTAGTTGGTTGGATGGGTTCCGTTGTTCCCTGACAGGGCATTAGGTGGCGTTCCGGAGTCTTTTATTGCTTTTCGCCCCCCTGTGTGTGATGTGTTACCTTTAGATATGATAAACGTGTGGTTCGTAACTCTTACTGGGGCTCACACGCCACTCCAGTTTCCAGGTAGGTGTGCTCAATTACGCACTCAGACTCAGATGAGGGCAATGGGAGAGCAGTCAAACTAGGATGAGCGGATGATACTGGCATAAAAGAACAAACATAACATCCTGATACATTTCTACTCCTTGCTACCAACTCAGCATAGCGATACCAAATATTTGTGTGATAAGTATGGTTACATTTCCTGGTCCGTGGAGTTCGTTGGCATTGTTCAGCACCTCTCATGTCTCTGTTTCTTGTCATGATTTTCCTGTGGACTATAAAATTGTAACAGCAAAACCTGAAATAGTACCATGAACGTAACTATAAGGACTATAATTTTTCCCAACATTGTTTCAAGCGTGAACTTATCTAATGTGAATGTGGGAAGATGGACACAAAGTTTTCTTATCCACATGCTAATAGAGGTCTAAATTCCTCCAGTAACGCATTTTTTAGTTGTTGTCTAAATGCACCATTATCATCATTATCTTCTTGTAGTCCACTGTTTTTTACAAAGACTTGCTGAAACCTTCCTCTGAATTCTACAACTGTCTCACCTTCTTTTTGCTTTGTTTGATTAATAATTGCATAATCAGCTCTCTTTCTATATACTTCTCTGATTCTATTTAGGAGTCACTCTACTCGCTGTAGTAGCTGTGGGCTATTATGGGCTAGGGGCCCGGGAAGATTCCCACCGTCCATTGGGTCCCAGTCCCCTCTAACTCTGAACCATTCCATTGTAAAAAATTGCCATGAATACTTGTTGAATTTCAGGGCCATTCAGATGGTACGAATTGATCAGGTTCGTCACATCCGAGCAACACTGATTAGGATTCTTTTTAGGAGACGTCACAAATTCAGTAGCCTTTTTGACGTCCTCATGAGTCCAGCTTCTATATACTAACATGGTTCTATCTCCCGTCTCTGCATGATTAGGATCCCAGGCTGGATTAGCTACTTCCACCATGGGGCATTCATCTGCAGTATTCAGGTTTATTGCCCTCACTAAACCGCCTGGGCTAAGAAGTCCTCCCATTGTTTTACTCCATCCCCCCACCTTGCCCTTATGGCCCCTAGTATTCTGTAGCCGGGCCATCAGGTATTTTAAAAGTGTATATAAATTTGTTTGCACATAAGGGGGTAGTTTCAGGGAGGATCCCATTTATCTCTCCAGGGCGGGAGGTGCAGCTGCAGCAGTTACTTCGGCATGATGTCTTTAAACTTGAGTCTCACTGCACATGCCTCTATTGCTTTAATTTTACCATTCTTTCTTTTATTATATAATTACATAATATGAATTTTATTATTAATATTTATTATTTATTTATTTACTTACTTATTTACTAATGCCATTTCTACTTTCCTGGCACTCCTCCTTCTATTTCTTCTATAAATCTTTCAAAACCTTAGTACTGAAAGAACCATCTGGAAACCCATGTTTCACAACCTATCTACCTAATATTGTCGGGTCAGTCACTTCTCCATGTTTCCCATAACAGTCAGTCTTTGCGAATTCCCCTTCATCTCTTTTCCTAGATCCCGTGACTGTGAGGTCTCCATATTTCAACGCATTTCCGTTCTTAACTTTTATTACTCTCAACCTTTCCTTGAAAGAGTTGGACCCAATCTACCTCAGTTCTCTTGAACTGTCCTCTAGGTACAGGTCCCTACCCGGGGTTACCCCCAAGGTCCACCTAAGTCCCTTGCCTAGGTGTGCCTAAGTCCCCGACTTAGGTCTTTGCGTTCCCTCCTTATGACAGACCTCACGGGCAGGAGAATCTAGGTAAAGTCAAAATTTTTCTTTTATCTTTTTCTTTCTTTTTTTTTTCTCTTTTCTTTTTATTTTTTTCATTTTTCTTTCTTTACACCTGTTGTACACCTCTGTAGCCACAATATTTGCAAACCTGAACTCCTCTAGAATGTCCTAATAACATTCACAAGGCGGCCTCAAACATTGACTTCATTTGACAACAAGGCACTGATGAGTCCACTGTGGTGGGTCACTAGAAAAGTCCTCTTTGGGCCGTTAATCACTCTCTGGAGAACAAGCTTCTAGGCTAGACCTATTGTCCAGTCCGGTCCTCCACTGGGGGTTCTAATCCCAAGAGATGAAAAACGTTTTCGATTCTGTTAACCACCACCTAAATCCTCCATGGAGAGGATCACCAGTCCAGTCCTCAGGGACAACTTCATGTTCGCACCGTTAGGTTTCGGGTTGTCCTGTTTCAGAACTGGGTCTCTCCCATTCACACAGACAGACAGACAGACAAACACATACCTCAGTCTATGGTAACTACCTTAGTTACTTCTTAGGAGCATCTCAATTGACTAGTACTAGTACAATTAGACCTCTAGGGCAATCCTTCTGATCCCCTTTAGACTGTGAGAGTCCCAGACTCTCTAGACGTCTCTCTAAGGTTCCCTGAACCTTTTAGCGCTTTTCCATAAATCCTTGTCTTACCTGTTTTCCCACGCTCTCACCATCTCAACCAAATGATGTTCAGATCGCGTCAATCCGGTCCAGCGGAACAACTCGGGACTTACTGGCCGACATAGAATTCACTATGGCGGGCTTTCATCCACGGTCCCAGACTCGTGGGCTGTGCACAGACTTCAGCGTCCTCCAAGTGCTCCGCAGGGACACGGATCTGTAGCAATCCGGCTCGAAGGACCAAGTTATGTCAGAAAATTCCTGTAAGCAGAGACAGTAGAACGAAGGAAAACACCAGACACAGGATCTGCAGCTTTTACTTGCAAGGGGAGCCAGGCACCAGCCAACACCAGTTACCTTCTCCGAAGTGCTTCTCCCTCTGCAAGCCTTTTATTTGCTTTCCTGATTTTACAACGGCAATTAGCCCACATTCCTTGTTACAAAATAGTAAACAGAGAAGAGGAAATCTGTGTCTGGGAAGGTCCAGGTACAGAGGTCAACTGTCGTAACAAGCTCTTTGCAGAAGTCGTAAAACAAGAAGGATAACGAAAAGGTTAACAGTTCATCATCAATGATAAATCTTTACGATTTTCCTAACAGGTGTATACCATATATACTGCATGGCATACATGGTATATATAGGTGAATCAATTTGAACTGCTAATACTCTCAACATACAACAGAGACAATTAGAATAACATTTTTACAACTTAAGTCCTTAAAATGTTTTTTTTTTCTTTTAGGTGCATTTGTGTTTTCTTTCCTTTTATTTTTTTTTGGAGAAATGGTCACATTTTATTTTTACATTATATATTTAAACCTTCTTTATCATCTAGAATTAAGTTTTTTGACTAATCACAAAAATGCTGTAATGGGCTGCATCAAAGTTGGCTCATTAATTTTAAGAAAGCAAGGAAATATGATAATATGCACCCTTTCAATTAGCATTCATTAATAGCCTTTGCACTGAAAGGAATTTTCTGTCACTGTATGTTCTGTGATTTATCTTATTTCCCTTTGCAGGAACGGAGTGGATCTACTGTTCCTTCAATTTTGAACAGAATGCAAACCAAACAGACTCCACCCACTTATAACAAGACAAACAAGTTCACCTCTGGCTTCCAGAACATTGTGGATGCCTATGGAATTGGAACCTACAGAGAGATTAACCCAGGTACCAATCAATTGTTGGTACTTATTGGTTTCTCCATCTACCTGCAGATTAGGCATCCCAGTATATTCAATACAGCTGATATTTTATAAGCATTCTACCATCCCAAAATCCCATGTCATTTGGAAAATATGACTGTTCTGTTTTAAATTTTATCTTATTGTTAAGGTTCTGTATTACCGTTGACTTTTTTTGAACATTTCCTGTTTTTTTTTCCTGGCTTACTATAGCACCCTATACCATCATCACATTTCCCTTCCTGTTTGCTGTGATGTTTGGGGACATGGGTCATGGCATTCTGATGACCTGTGCTGCCCTTTACCTTGTCATTAGAGAGAGCCGTCTGCTTGCACAAAAGAGTGACAATGAGGTCTGAGATTGTTTCTTACTTATTTTTCAAACTTATGACAAAGTTGCTGATTCTTAATTTGCTTTAATTATTCTCTCTGAGTCTGCTCTGATTTGGGTGTTTTTACTTAAATATTTTTCTTATTGTATTGATATACAGTTGTTATTTTTTTTTATTGCTGCTTGACAAAGTAACAATATTTAAATGAGAGTTCTTGGCAGGGTAGCGCTTATGCTGACATACAGTAGTTTAGGCATACAAAAGTCTTGAGCCACTTCTTCATATTTCATTTTTGCTTATTTTTTGATTCCATTTTATTTTTTTGCTTGTGCTTGTTTTGTTGTATTCTTATTGTATTGTTGAACAATAGCCCTCAAGGTTTCCTAATGGACAAATAGTTGGCTTTCATTTATAGACCAGTCCCTGTATCTGACCAGTTTCAGAGGATTGTTTTTTATTTGTCATTCAGTGACCTACATAACCCAGCACCTAGGGATGCACAAGCCAGTGTATTTCTTTGTGCCGGTCCCAAGCCTGGGTAAATGGGGAGGGTTACGTCAGGAAGGGCATCCTGTATAAAACTTTAACAAATCAATATGCAGACAGTTTTCATTTGCAGACAGAATATGCAGACAGAATTCCATACCGGATCGATCGAGGCCCGGGTTAACAACGACTGCCACCAGTGCTGTTATCCTACAGGGTGCTGGTGGAAATTGGACTACTGTTGGCCAATGGAGAAGAGGAAGAAGAGGAGGAAGGCATGTCCAGATGGAGGAGGAGAGAAAGAAGGGGAGGAGAGTGGAAGTGAGGGTAGGGACTATGAATGTTGGCAGCATGGCTGGTAAAGGTAGAGAATTAGCTGAAATGATGGAGAGAAGGAAGGTTGACATTTTGTGTGCAAGAGTCTAGATGGAAGGGTAGTAAGGCCAGGTCTATTGGAGGAGGGTTTAAATTGTTTTACCATGGTGTGGATAGAAAGAGGAATTCCTTCTCTCCATCATATCAGCTAATTCTCTACCTTTTACCAGTCATGCTGCCAACATTCAAAGTCCCTACCCTAACTTCCACTCTACTCTCCTTCTCCATCTGGACATGCCTTCCTCCTCTTCTTCTTCTTCGGCCAACAGTTTTCCAATTTCCACCAACACCCTGTAGGCTAACAGCACTGGTGGCGGTCGTTGCTAACCGGGCCTTGACCGATCCGGTATGGAATCCTGTATCGTCCGCATATTGATTTGGCAAAGTTTTACACCAGATGCCCTTCCTGATGTGACCCTCCCCATTTACCCGGGCTTGGGACCGGCATGAAGAAATACACTGGCTTGTGCATCCCTAGTAGCTGGGTTAGTGTAGACGAAGTGTACTGGTACCGATTTTCAAGAACAAGGGTGATGTACCGAGCTGTTTTAACTATAGAGGGATAAAGTTGAAGTTATGGGAAAGAGTAGTGGAACCTAGGTTAAGAAAAGAGATGAGGGTTAGTGAACAGCAGTATGGTTTTATGCCAGGAAAGAGCACTACAGATGCAATGTTTGCTTTGAGGGTTTTGATGGAGAAGTACAGAGAAGGTCAGGAGGAGTTACATTGTGCCTTTGTGGACTTAGAGAAAGCACAGAAAGTTACAGAGAAGTATGTGAGAGTAGTTCAGGATATGTATGAGAGCAGTGTGACAGTGGTGAGATCTGCAGTAGGAGTGATGGATGCATTTAAGGTAAATGTTAGATTAAGGATCAGCGCTGAGCCCGTTTTTGTTTGCAATGGTAATGGACATTAGATGGACGTAGGTAAGACAGGAGTCCCCATGGAGGATGATGTTTGCTGACGATATCGTGACCTGCAGTGAGATTAGGGAGCAGCTTGAGGAGAACCTGGAGAGATGGAGATATGCTCTAGAGAGGAGAGCAATGAAAGTAGGAGAGTAGGTCAAAGACAGAATGCGTGAGTGTGAATGAAAGGAAGGAAAGTGGAGTGGTAAGGATGCAGGGAGTAGAGGTGACAAAGGTGGAGGAGTTTAAATACTTGGGATAAACAGCTCAGAGTAACGGTGAGTGTGGAAGAAGAGAGTGCAGGCAGGTTGCAATGGGTGGAGAAGAGTGGCTGGAGTGATTTGTGACAGGACAGGTACCAGCAAGAGTAAAAGGGAAGGTTTACAGGACAGTAGTGAGACCAGCTATGTTGTATGGCTTGGAGACAGGGGCACTGACGAAAAGACAGGAGGCAGAGCTGGAGGTGTCAGAGTTAAAGATGCTGAGATTTTTGTTGGGTGTGACGAGGGTGGACAGGATTCGAAATGAGTATATTAGAGGGACAGCTCAGGTTAGACGTTTTGGAGACAAAGTTAGAGAAGCAAGGTTGCATTGATTTGGACATGTCCAGAGGAGAGACGAGGATTATATTGGGAGGAGGATGTTGAAGATGGAGCTGCCAGGAAAGAGGAAAAGAGAAGACTAAAGAGGAAGTTTGTGGACGTGGTGAGAGAGGACATGCAGGTGGTTGGTTTGAAGCAGGAAGATGCAGAGGACAGGAAGAAATGGAGACAGTTGATCTGCTGTGGCGGCCCCTGATGGGAGCAGCCGAAAGAAAAAGATGATTCAGTGACCTACATATGAATATTTAAGCAGAACGAAGCCATCTATTTTAAGACCTAAATCAGTGAAAAACCAGGTGAAGTAACACTTTATCTAGGCATCCTGTGTTTTTAGGCACTTTGAGGGCTGTCACATCTTTTATTTAATCTGCTCCATATGCCAGAGATTGACAGGCATCCATCCATCTTCTTCCGCTTATCCGAGGTCGGGTCACGGGGGCAGCAGCTCCAACAGGGATGCCCAGACTTCCCTCTCCCTGGCCACTTCTTCCAGCTCCTCCGGGCAGATCCCAAGGCGTTCCCAGACCAGTCGAGAGGCATAGTCTCTCCAGCGTATCCTGGGTCTTCCCCGGGGTCTCTTTCCGGTGGGGCGTGCCCGGAACATCTCACCAGGGAGCCGTCCAGGGGGCATCCTAATTAGATGCCCGAGCCACCTCATCTGGCTCCTCTCGATGCGGAGGAGCAGCGGCTCAACTCTGAGCCCCTCCCGGATGACTGAGCTTCTCACCCTATCTCTAAGGGAGAGCACGGACACCCTGCAGAGGAAGCTCATTTCGGCCGCTTGTATTCGCGATCTCGTTCTTTCAGTCACTACCCACAGCTCTTGACCATAGGTGAGGGTGGGAACGTAGATCGACCAGTAAATTGAGAGCTTTGCCTTTTGGCTCAGCTCCCTCTTCACCATGACGGACCGATGCAGAGCCCGCATCACTGCGGACGCTGCCCCAATCCACCAGTCGATCTCCCGCTCCATTCTACCCTCACTCGTGAACAAGATTCCGAGATACTTAAACTCCTCCACTTGGGGTAGGGTCTCACTCCCAACCCTGAGAGGGCACTCCACCCTTTTCTGACTGAGGACCATGGCCTCAGATTTGGAGGTGCTGATTCTCATCCCAGCCGCTTCACACTCGGCTGCGAACCGATCCAGTGAGAGCTGAAGGTCACAGCCTGATGAGGCCAACAGGACAACGTCATCTGCAAAAAGCAGTGACCCAATCCTGAGCCCACCAAACCGGACCCCCTCAGCGCCCTGGCTGCGCCTAGAAATCCTTTCCATAAAAATTATGAACAGGATCGGTGACAAAGGGCAGCCCTGGCGGAGTCCAACTCTCACCGGAAACATGTCCGACTTACTGCCGGAAATGCGGACCAAGCTCCGACACCGGTTGTACAGGGACCGGACAGCCCTTAACAGGGAATCCAATACCCCATACTCTCAGAGTACCCCCCACAGGACTCCCTGAGGGACACGGTCGAATGCCTTCTCCAAGTCCACAAAGCACATGTAGACTGGTTGGGCAAACTCCCATGCACCCTCCAGGACCCTGCTAAGGGTGTAGAGCTGGTCCACTGTTCCGCGACCTGGACGGAACCCACACTGCTCCTCCTGGATCTGAGGTTCGACTATCCGACGGACCCTCCTTTCCAGGACCCCTAAATAGACTTTCCCGGGGAGGCTGAGAAGTGTGATCCCTCTATAGTTGGAACACACCCTCCGGTCCCCTTTCTTAAAGATGGGGACCACCACCCCAGTTTGCCAATCCAGAGGCACCTTCCCCGATGTCCATGCGATGTTGCAGAGGTGTGTCAGCCATGACAGTCCTACAACATCCAGAGCCTTGAGGAACTCTGGGCGGATCTCATCCACCCCCGGAGCCCTGCCACCAGAGCTTTTTGACCAGGTGGGAGTTGAAGCTTGTCCTGACAGGGGACTCTGCCAGACGTTCCCAGCAGACCCTCACAATACGTTTGGGCCTACCAGGCCTGACCGGCATCCTCCCCTACCAACGAAGCCAACTCACCACCAGGTGATGATCAGTTGACAGCTCCGCCCCTCTCTTCACCCGAGTGTCCAAGACATGTGGCCGCAAGTCCAACGACACGACCACAAAGTCGATCATCGAACTGCAGCCTAGGGTGTCCTGGTGCAAGGTGCACATGTGGACATCTTTATGCCTGAACATGGTGTTCGTTATGGACAATCCGTGACGAGCACAAAAGTCCAATAACAAAATACCGCTCTGGTTCAGATCTGGGGGGCCATTCCTCCCAATCATGCCCTTCCAGGTCTCACTGTCATTACCCACGTGAGCATTGAAGTCCCCCAGCAGAATTATGGAGTCCCCAGGAGGGACGCTCTCTAGCGCCCCCTCCAGAGACCCCAGAAAGGGTGGGTAGTCCAGACTGCTGTTTGGCGCATAAGCGCAGACAACACTAAGGACCCGTCCCCCAACCCGAAGGCGGAGGGAAACCACCCTCTCGTCCGCCGGGGTAAACCCCAATGTACTGGCCCCGAGCCTGGGGGCCATAAGTATGCCCACACCTGCTCGGCGCCTCTCACCGGTGGCAACTCCTGAGTAGAAGAGAGTCCAGGCCCTCTCAAGGAGACTGGTTCCAGAGTCCAAGCTGTGCGTCGAGGTGAGTCCAACTATATCTAGCCAGAATTTCTCAACCTCATGCACTAGCTCAGGCTCCTTCCCCACCAGAGAGATGACATTCCATGTACCTAGAGCCAGCTTCTGCAGCCGAGGATCAGACCAAGGCCCCTGTCTTCGGCCACCGGCCAGCTCACACTGCACCCGACCTCTTTGACCCCTCCCACAGGTGGTGAGCCCGTGGGAAGGGGGACTCATGTTGCTTCTTCAGGCTGTGCCTTTACCCCATGGGTAAAGGCCCGACCACCAGGCGCTCGCCATCGAGCCCCACCTCCAGACCTGGCTCCAGAGGGAGGCCCCAGTGACCCACGTCCGGGCGAGGGAAAACGTTTTCCAAAGATCTTTCTCGTCATAAGAGGTCTTCTGAACCGCTCTTTGTCTCTTCCCTCACCTAGGACCTGTTTGCCTTGGGTGCCCCTACCAGGGGCATAAAGCCCCGACAACATAGCTCCCAGGATCATTGGGACACGCAAACCCCTCAACCACGATAAGGTGGTGGTTCGAGGAGAGGAGAGGCATTAAATAGTATTTTCCACGAACTAGCTGATACCTTAGCATAATATACAGAAATGAGAGGTGACTCAAAACTTTGGTACTGTACTGTTGTTGTTCTCAATGTGATCCATCTGAAGGTAAAAGGAGTGCTGAAATGTTGATTAATGGCAATTTTTTTTTCTCTTTTTGTCTCTGTTTTTTCCCTCTGTATATTTATTTCCTTTTCCTGTCCCTTTCTGTTTTTGTTTGCCTGTATGTGTGTAGATGTTCAACATGATTTTTGCAGGTCGATATATAATTCTACTAATGGGAATGTTTTCGATCTACACTGGAGTTATCTACAATGACTGCTTCTCTAAATCACTTAACATGTTCAGCTCTGGGTGGAGCGTAAAGCCCATGTTTGGACCTAAAGGAGGCAACTGGACGTACGTTTATCAGATTATTATCAAGCATAATAAAAAATAAATGAACTAATAAATAGTGTTTTATGTCTCCATGATTAGCCCATTAAGGCCAATCATGATGTGACTGGTTAAAGAATTGTCACTCAGATAATCTTGTAAATTGCTATATTGATTGAATGTGTGGTATGGGAACTGGAGCTAATATGTTTACACTGACAAACCTTGTTGCACTCCCTTTATTGAGGGAGTAGCTGTGCTACCTCGACTTTGTCAACAAAACCTGTTAAAGACTTGAGGAGCTTTAATCAGAAACATGTCTGTAATTTCTGAGTTCACTTTTTATCTTTTCCTTGTATGTGTATGTCCAGATTTGAGACTCTTGATGGAAATGCTGTTCTACAGCTTGACCCTGCTGTACCTGGAGTGTTTGGTGGACCATACCCTCTTGGCATCGACCCAGTAAGTCAGTGGAAGCTTGCACATAAATGTTGACAAAAAGATCATAAATAAAATTCAGCTCAGATTTCACCCTTTCATTTGTTTAATCACTTCTGTTAGTAAAGTCCTAAGAAGGTTGCAAGGTGCAAGGTTGAGGTTATGTGGTACATGACTCTTTTTTTGTATTGTGGTCTTCTGTTAGATTTGGAACATTGCAACAAACAAGCTGACATTCCTGAACTCTTTTAAGATGAAGATGTCAGTCATTTTGGGTGTGATTCACATGCTGTTTGGGGTCACTCTCTCTCTCTTCAATCATCTGTGAGTACATGTATCTTTGTATTTATATAATTCTTATTTTTTAGTGCTCTAGAAATTTTCCTTTTAAGAGCTTGTTATTCACCACAGGGGATACCTAGGAAGACAATAGTTTTTAGACATTCATGTAACATAATCTGGACTAAACATTAGAGCAGAGTGTTGTTTTGCTCTGCTCTAAGATAAGAGCGTCTGCTAAATGTCGTAAATGTAAATGTAAACCTGGGACCTCTTGAGCCATTGGTCCATAAGTACCCTACCACTAGACCACCACCACCCAACTTAATATAATTCAATAGTATATACTGTAATTCAATAATGACTGTTTAGATATTCATTGTAAATAAGATTAAGATATTTCACAAAAATCAGCTCCCATAATTTTGTTTTGATAAAACCATATCAACAAATCCTTTGTTAATACTTTGCCCTTCAAGTTCTAATCTTGGCTGAACTGCATTTGGGATCTTCTTGAATTTAAAAACATACGGTGTAGACCTAATTCATTTAAAAATTAGTCAACTCCAGCACACAAAATTACACCAACTGAAAGTCAGATGTTGTGCTGATCTCATTTTGGGCATGTAACCTAGACCGTAACAACTTAACAGTCTTAAGCAATGACTGTGTTGTGCATAATTGTGCTTTTTCAGAATAGAACAGAAAAACAAGAATGGTCTATTATCCACTTCACAGTAGTGGGTTTCAGTCTAAGTGAGACTAAGGGAAAATACAATTAGCTAAAATCTTATCAGGATAGAATTCAGCTTCTAGTTACATGATGTGACTAAGTGTAAACAGGGTCTGATAAGCCTAACTATTGACTTATGCCACAGCAATGTCCGATTACTGACACAGCCAAGTTCTGCATTAATATGAAGTGGGCCTGCTAGAGTCATTCAGCACTTGACTACTTTTTTCAATTTATGTTATGTTCATAGGTATTTTAAGAAGCCTCTGAACATTTTCCTGGGATTCATTCCTGAAATTGTATTTATGAGCTGCCTGTTTGGTTACCTTATCCTGCTGATCTTCTATAAGTGGACAGCCTATGATGCGGCCACTTCTAAAGATGCTCCCAGCCTCCTCATTGCCTTCATCAACATGTGTCTCTTTAACTACAGTGATCCAAGTAACAAGCCTCTATACAGAGGACAGGTAAAAATACAATTATCACACATGTGACAGTGCACTGAGTTTAAATGACATTTGAGAGTAATATTACCTCATCTTTTCTTTTTTACTGACGTCTGCAGTATTGTAACTCCAACAAGTGCAAGTACATTTAGAGTGCTTTCCACCCCTCTCCTTCTACAGATGGGGATTCAGTGTCTTTTAGTGGTGATTGCTCTGGCCTGTGTACCCTGCATGCTGGTGGTGAAGACAATGGTGCTCCGTCGTCAGTACCTTTGGAAGAAGCACCTAGTATGTTAACATTCTCCAGTACCTCCTCTCACTCTTTCAGCTTTTCTTGTTTGTCTGTTTTTTCTGATACTGCTCTCTGTCTAGCACCTCAGAACTAATTCACTGTTCCCAAACAGTGGTTCTTAAACCAGTCCCTCACGGAAAGTTGAGAAATTTAACTATGTCCAAGACACATCTGAAAAGATCTATATAAAAACAAAAACTGAATATCTGGTAGGGATCTGTTGGAACCTTATTTAGAGCAAAAATATATACAATCTAGAGGGCAATAAGGACCCGTTTTAAAAACATTCGTTTCAAATGCTTAAATAATAAATTAGTTCTTAAATTACTTAAATGAACTTAAATATTATATTTTTTATTATATTATAATATTTTATAATATATATTTTTCCCTCTGTTATATTTATTCATTAGGAAATAATTGTTTTAATTAGGAAATTATATTAAAACAAAGAAATAAAGAAATTATCTTAAAACATGTAATTTGTTAGAATATTGTGTATATTTGATAAGTTCTCTGGGTTGGGTTCTAGGATTGTTGCAGTATTGTGAGGTGTGAAATTTGTGCTGGTGTTTGTGTTGCTTTGTTCTTGATTCTTTCAGAATGCCACTGGCTACTGTAAAGCAGAACTCAATGCTAGTTTTTATATGTTAACGCCTTTATTTCTGTGGTGCCCAAATCCAGTCCTGGAGTGTCACAGCTGTCCTTTCTCTACACTAATACACTAATAGGTGAATGTATCATTGAAGGGGAAAATTCAGAGTTGTGGGTGGGGTGACCGTAACTTCACTGTGTTTGGACACTCCAGACATTTTTTTGCTGATATTGCATACAGTATATGAGATGCATTATTACCTTGAAAATTGTCTCAAGCCGTTTTGACTGATTTTAAATATGAGTAACAGGACTAGCATTCACTTGGCCCAGTTGGGGCACCTGCCATGTTTTAAATCAAATTATAAATCTAGACATTTTGCATATTTTAAATCCCATTCATTCTAGACACTTTCAAAACCATCCATTTGCTCTGTACCAAGTGTCATTCAGTACATAAAAACAGCATTTACAGGTATTTGGTTCTGAATAAGATGAAAGGCAATTTTAGAGTAAAAGTGGACTGGACAGAATTTTTTATATTTAAAATAGTTTTTTTTTTTTCTTGTATGCTACAATGAGACAATAAATGTTATGTGGTCTTGATATGCAGTATGCAATTGTGTATAAGCATGATAAGTTATTATAAGAACAGTACTATTAATAGAACATCACTGCATGTTATGGGAATGATACCTTGTTGTTACTGTCAAAAATTTAGTATCTTGAAGGAGAAGAACCTGGATAGTTATGGTGTAATATAAGGTAAATATTTTGATACAAATAAGTACTTTAAGTAGAAGCTATATTATTTTAATCATGCATTGCTGATACTGTTGAGTGTAAATGATTAGAAGAATTCCCAACTTAGTCTGTCTTGTTGTTTGATCACAGTCGTTGCAATAACTGCACTGCTGGGATCCATGAAAGTGTACGTTCCTAAAAATAAATAGCTCAACAGACATCTCAGATCTAATTCACAGTGTGTGTTTGATAGTTGACCCAAGAAACCATATTGTGCTTTTACAGGCACACATACTCAAACACACACCCAAAGTGCCCGTGGCATGCTGTGAGCCATTCAGACTTTGTTGGGTTTTGTATTTAGTCCCAGATGAGGGAGGCAAGCCCTGCTGAGAAACTAGAAACTTTAGAGCAGGCAGGCACCAGCTCACCCACCGGACTCACCCAACAGGGCACACAGAAGTTTGGGGGCGTCCGGGTTGGAAATGGTCCTACCGAGGATGAGGCTGAGATCATCGAGCATGATCAGCTATCGCAACATTCCGAGGATGGAGATGAGGTAAGTGGAGTGGAGATAAAATATAGCTTTTTCTGGGATTGAAATAGGCAGTTGACTCATATGGTTTTATTATTATTTTTTCAAATAAAAGCCCTAGAGAAACAGGAATTTTGAGAAAAAATGTTACTGCATTCATTTAAATTTAATGGATACTATATAATTCAATGAAGCTTATGATCCCTGTATTTTTCAATGCGTGTAACAAGAGAATTACACTCTATCAATTAACACTTATTATCATTAACATGTATTTCAGTCATCAGAACATTTTCAACACTAATTTTTGTCATGGTTTTAGGCTCTGCTCTGACTGATTTGCTCAAGGGTATAAAGATCCCAATCAGTCAGAGCAGAGTGTCAGCCATCTTGGTTTCCACGTTGGGTGACTTTTTGTAGCACTTCTGAGTTGCTCCCACTGATTTAAGTTTGTTAAGCTTACACTAACACCTGATGTATTAACATTTGGTATCCAAATATGTCCATAAATAGTTCCCAAATGCAAATTCTCTTAACCTAGGTAACCTGTATCCAGCTCATTATTAAAAGGGGCATTGACACATTAATTTGGTTTAGATAACTTGACTTTATGACCAGAAAAAATAACAAACCTGAAAATAAACATATAGCCGAACACTGCAAGCCTTGGGGTCTCTTTTCAACAATCAGCTAAACCGTCTTCTTCCTCTTCTACTTTTGGCTGTTCCTGTTTAAGGGTCGCCACAGCAGATAATTTGTTTCCATTTCTTCCTGTCTTCTGCATCTTCCTCCTTCAAACCGAACTCCTGCATGACCTCTCTCACCACGTCTATAACGTTCTCTTTGGTCGTCCTCTTTCCTGGCAGCTCCATCTTCAATATCCTCCTCCCAATATAATCCTCGTCTCTCCTCTGGACATGTCCAAACCAGCACAACCTTACGTCTCTAACTTAAAACGTCTAACCTGAGCTGTCCCTCTAATATACTAACTTCTAATCCTGTCCATCCTCGTCACACCCAACGAAAATTTCAGCATTTTTAACTCTGACACCTCTAGCTCTGCCTACTATCTTTTCGTCAGTGCCACCATCTTCAACCCATACAACATAGCTCACTACTGTCATGTAAACCTTCCCTTTTACTCTTGCTGATACCTGTCTGTCACAAATCACTCCAGCTACACTTCTCCACCCATTCCAACCTGCCTGCACTCTCTTCTTCACCTCTTTTCCACACTCGCTGTTACGCTGATCCCAAGTACTTTAATTCCTTCACCTTTGTCACCTCTACTCGCTGCATCCTGACCACTTCACTTTCTTCCCTTTCATTCACACTCATGTTTTTTGTCTTTGTCCTACACATTTTCATTCCTCTCCTCTCTAGAGCATATGTTCACCTCTTCAGCTGCTCCCTACTCTCGCTACAGATCACAATATCATCAGCAAACATCATGTACCTTGATGTAATCCAACCTCTACCTTAAAAGCATCCGTCACTCGTACTGCAGATCTCACCATTCTTATACGTCACCCTGTGCTCCTCCCTCTTCTTAAAACAAGTATTATCTACAGCCATTTCCATCCTTTCAGCAAAATCTACAACCATCTGAATTTCAGCATTCCTCTATACCTACCCATCACCTTCCCATCACCTGTTCCCTTCATCGACATGTCCATTAAAGTCTGCACCATTTTACTGTCAATAAAGCAAGGAATTTGTTAATTTTACAATATTATTGTTAATTTTACTGTTAATATTTACTTGTTTGTTTTTCATGCAATATTAGATTCAAACTTACTGTGTGGTTAATCACAAACCTTTTTTCATAGGTGGCTTGCACATTGGCAGCAGATGTATGCATGCACACTTTTAAGTCCATGTTTCTTTTCATACAGGATTAGATACTCAAATAAGGTCAATACAGGTCATCCTGCACTTTCTCATGCAGACATTTTAAGTGGTTTCTCATGCAGACATTTTAGCATTGTGCTATGTTCATTTATCACCATTTACACATGGTCATAAACAGAATAGAGATTGTTTTAGTAAAGAGAGTCTACTGCCTAATGTGATTGCAACACTCCTTCTTAGTTTCAGTGACTGGAATTGGACTGCCAGCATTCAGTTCTGTACTACATATCCAACTTTAAGACTGACCTCACCAAACCTCTTTCAATTAAAGAAAATTTCTGGGTAAATTTGAAGTTCAAAATTATTTCTAAAAACCAAAGCTTGAATGAAAGTAAACATCAAAAAATGACTAACATTATGGTTAGTCACCAAATATTCTTGTTAAATTACACTCAGATTTCTAATAGGTTCAATAAATGTAATTATTAAATTATTGACCACATTAAAATATTAAATTAAAACTGATGATTATGTGGAGTAATTACAAATTGGTTGTAATTACAAATTCTTTTTTAGTTAATTAGTAAGTTAGTTGGTTGCTTATTTAAAACCCAGTTAATAGCTAGAAGCACCCCTTTGGGCATATTACTGCAGTTTGTTAAAACTGTCTCGGAACACATAGTCATTGAAATAATGACCTGACTCTTTGGAGTTTTTACCATATTTACCATATGAGGTTAAGATGCTATTAAAGTAAGCATTGTCCTTAAGTGTAAAATGTTTTTACATTTTTGTAAATCTTTTCTCCAGGACTGTGTTCACCCTGCATCACTTACTCCGTACATACTATGACTGGAGCGTGGAAATAAATTTTCATCAGCTATGAGTACCACAGCTGCTTTTTATGTACTACTAGATTATTTGTTTTAATTTGCAAATGTCAATTTAAGAAGATGGAAAAGTACATTTGTTCATATATCTGTTCATACATTAGATATAGTACATGCAATATTAAGGTCTTACCAGTGTCTAATGTCATTATTTATATTTGTGCACCTTGCATATAATAGGACACCCAATCAATTTTCTTTGTCATAATAATACTTCAGTGTTAATCACCTTGGTTTAAAGTTTGGCTATTAAATCACATAACTAACTCCCGTTTCTCCTTCTATTCAAGCACTCAGAGGAAGAGCCGGTAAGAGAGATATGAATGCTTGAGGTGGGGTGGGGTGCCAAAGAAAATGTATGTATCCCTCCTTATGTTCTTCGTACACTTGACAAAGGATATGTGTTCAGCAATGCTTGTCTAAATTAAAGGAACCTAACAGTTCTATCTTTTAACCAAAAGTTACATAAAACAGCAATCTGGTTATAACAAAGTAATTTGCATATTCAAATAAAATGTTTATACTCTTACATATATTAAAATATTTATGTCCATGCCAGTGAAAGATGAGGTTTGCCCTCACCCAGTGCGGGCTGCTTGAGTACTGTCGTGTTTAGGTTAAGACTAGGTGTAAGCTCAACAGTGCAAAGTCTCCTGGTAGTTCAGTTCATGCTTCTGCTATAGAACAGTGAGTGTATTAGCTCACTGTTTTCCATGAGGCCAATGAAGCCACACGGGCAATTCAAACAACAAAAGGATCAGTTGGGAAAAGGGAAGTAGGACTTTGCCAAGCCAAACTTTAAAAGACTGACATGGAGACTTCTGGTAGGTTTCCTTTATGATAACAGGGAAAGCCACAGGCTAACCTGTTCTTCTGACATACATGAAGATGTACATGTGTGTATTATGTCTGGTATCTCTTAGACTTTTAGCTTGAGAAGAAGCAACTATGTTTTTAAGGCTGTTGGAAGGGTCAGATTAAGGTCAGGAAAAAGGAGTTCGTGTGCTATCACAGCCAAAACTATTGTTTTCAGTAGAAATGACTCAGTGTAGCTTATTCAATGAGCGGATATTATGATGGAAAGTAATCATTAGATTACAGTCCAGCATGCTGCTACTGAAAAGGACATGCAATTTGTTGTTTGTTTTTTCATCTTTGAATTCAGGAATAATAAAGTAAAAGTTTGGAAGGTGCATTTTTTGGGGATTTATTTTTCAGAAAGTTCTTAAAATATTTTGAATGCCAAATCAAAGTGACAGAAATACTTTTCAATGGCTTTAAGTGACAATTAAATAACCACTAACTTACTAAACTTATTCTAATATTGTTACATTTAATGTTAAGACATGTCAAAAAGCATTTTTTGGAATGAAGGAATGTAATGAGGTTAGTTATAAAAACCCAGCCACTAGGGATGTACAAGCCAGTGTGTTTCTTCATCCCAAGTCCGGATAAATGGGGAGGGTCATGTCAGGAAAGGCATCTGGTGTAAAACATCTGCCAAATCAATATGCAGACAACCAAACAGATTTCCATACTGGATCAGTTGAGGCCTCAGTTAACGACCGCCACCTGTGCCTACAGGTTGCTGGTGGAAACTGGGCTACTGTAGGCCAAAGGAGAAGAAGAGGAGGAAGGCATGTCCGGATGCAGGATTATAGTTGAAGTGAGGGTAGGAAATTTGAATGTAGCATGACTGGTAAAGGTAGAGAATGAGCTGATATGATGGAGAGAAGGAAGGTTGAAATTTTTTTACCATGGGTAAAAAAACAGGGTGATGTATAAGAGTGGAGCAAACAGGTGGTGGAAGCTGAAGAAGGAGGACTGCAAGGTGGAATTCAGGCAGGACCTGGGCACATTGGCACTGGGAGGTAATGAACTGGATTGCTGGGAAACTACTGCAGAAGTGATAAGGCAGACAGCTAGAAAGGTACTTGGTTTGACATCTGGAAGGAAGAAGGAGGATAAGAAAACCTGGTGGTGGAACCCAGAGGTCCTGGAGTGTATAGAGAAAAAGGTAAACGAAGAAGTCATAGAGATGAAAAAAGTAGACAGGTGAACAATGAGATGAAATGCAGGGGAAAGAAAGCAGTGGCAAAGGCTAAAGATAAGGTGTTTGGTGAATTGTTTGAGGGGTTGGACAGTAAGGAGGCAGAAAAGGTACCGATTGGCTAGAAAGAGAGACAGAACTGAGAAAGATGTGCAGCAGGTCAGGGCAATAAAGGATAGAAATGGAAATGTGCTCACAAGTAAACAGAGCATTGTGATCTGTAGCGAGAGAAGGGAGCAGCTTGAGAACCTGGAGCGATGGAGATCTGCTTTAGAGAAGAGGAATAAAAGTGAATAGGACAAAGACAGAATACATGTGTGAATAAAAGGGAGGAAAGTGGAGTGGTTAGGATGCAGGGAGTAGAAGTGACAAAGGTGGAGGAGTTTAAATACTTGGGATCAACAGTGTAACGGTGAGTGTGGAAGAGAGGTGAAGAAGGCAGGATGGAATGGGTGGAGAAGTGTGGCTGGAGTGATTTGTGACAGATGGGTACCAGCAAGAGTAAAGGTTTACAGGACAGTAGTGAGACCAGCTATGTTGTATGGGTTGGAGACAGTGGCACTAACAAAAAGACAGGAGGCAGAGCTGGAGGTGTCAGAGTTAAAGATGCTGAGATTTGAATTGGGTATGACGAGGATGGATAGGATTAGAAATTAGTATTTTAGAGGGACAGCTCAGGTTAGATGTTTTGGAGACAAAGTTAGAGAAGCCAGGTTGATTTGAGGAGAGGCACGGATTATATTGGGAGAAGAATGCTGAAGATTGGTCTTCCTCTTTTCTGGAAGCTCCAAGAGGAGGTTTGTGGACGTGGTGAGAGAGGTCATGCAGGTGGTCGATTTGAAGGAGGAAGATACAGAGGACCATAAGAAATGGAAACGGATGATCCACTGTGGCGATCCCTAAATGGGAGCAGCTGACAAAAGAATGAGATTAGCTATAACAGTTTAAACATCTGTATTGGAAGGACCCTTTAGTAGTAGTGTCATCCACTTTATATGTAGTCCACCAGTTGACGAAGAATTACATTACTACAGTGGTGTTTAAAAGTTTAAAAGAACAGTTTAGAAATGTATATATTTCCTCATTACTGTGACCTTCAACATCACCAGGTTTCCACACAATTTTCGTGGATAAAGGAGTCCACTCAAACAAATGAGACAACAAAGATATATGGCATTAAATGTCAAAAATTAGAAAAGAAAGATAGCAACTGCTGGTTTTTAAAAGCAAACCAACATGGACAAGCAGCATTGTCTGTGTGGTCTTTAGACCAACAAACTAGAATTTTGAACAACATCAGCTTGAGAAAAAAAATCAGCATACAAACTTATAAAGACACAGCTGGTCTATTATTACATTAGTTTATCTGATATTTTGCACAATAAATTCATAGTCATACTGTCTCTAACAATTATCTATAAAATGACCACCTGTCTCACTATGTCCAATACCCAAATTTTGTTCCTGATTATGCATGTGCAGTTTAACTTTGGAGATGTAGCAGTCCATCAGGCCATCCACACTATAGAGTATTGCCTCGGCTGTATCTCCAACACTGCCTCCTACCTACGTCTCTGGGCTCTAAGTCTGGCTCATGCACGTGAGTACTCTCAGATACATTTGCTAATAGATTTGCTAATAGTTTGCTAATGTGCCATAGATATGTGGCTCGTGTTATAAGCTCATGTTATATTTCATACAATATGTTTACAATGCATAGAACAGAATTTATTTCTCCCTTTTTAGAGCTATCAGAGGTGCTGTGGGGAATGGTTATGCACCTGGGTTTGGCCTCTCGGAGTGGTGGTGGATTTTTTGGCTTGTCTGTCATTTTCCCAGCCTTTGCCACATTGACAGTGTGTATTTTACTTGTAATGGAGGGGTTGTCTGCATTCCTGCATGCTCTTCGATTGCATTGGTAAGTCACACACATTTCAGGTGCTTCAGAAGGAGTCCGTGAGGAACCCTGTAAGTGCATGACTGCAAATTACTCTGCTGGCCAGAACTCTTAACCAGAGTTTAAATTTAGATACTGATAAACAATACAATTACAAAAGATAAGCCTAAGATGTTCTTGACTTACTTGGTCCAAGTGCTTTCTCAGAGCTGAGTATCTACACGCTACATCTACATATCTACATACTCCACAATGACAAAGCCAAAAAAAACAGCTTTTAAAGGCTTTCTATTTTCAGTGATATTTAGACTCTTTGATTGAAGATGCATCATAAATCAATCATAACAGTTATAACAGCGATCCTCAAGATGCTTCTATTGTTGAAATAGATTGTTTGAAAAATGGGACATAATTAGGAAAGACCCATGGCTAAAATATACTTTAATACACAGAATGACTGAGTGATCCTTTGAACAGTCTTATATTTAAACTCACTTAAAGGAATGTAGTGGATGGTAATTTAATTCCAAACAGTTTCCATCGTTCATTTATATGGCATTGAGCCAAATGGTGTTGTTTTCTTGTTTGCCAAAGAATATGCCTTTTAAAGGACAGACAGATTAAAATGTACGAGAGACCTTTCCCACATTAAAGCCATGCTCTAAGTTTTATAAACATGTATTTCAAAATACAACGCACAGGGCTTCAGAATCTGAAAGAGATTCCCACCTAGCCATTCAGCATTTAATGCAACTGGGTTATTTTATTAAGCAGAATTAATTTTGATGTTTCAGGTGTTTTGGAGGCCCACTGTAATCCGTGCATGTCTTTCATTAACCAGGGTGGAGTTCCAGAATAAGTTCTATACAGGCCAGGGCTTCAAGTTTGTGCCCTTCTCCTTTGAAAGCATCCTGGAGGGCCGCTTTGATGAGTAAACTCGACCTCCACTCCCAGCACACAGCAGAACTGCTCATTCTCCTCTCTGCATGGAGTCCATCTGTTTCCATTGTTTCTATGGCAGTAGTTATTGTTATGAGTCCATAAGATGTTAAATTTGACCTCCAAAATGGCCAAACACAGGCCATTTTGTTAGGTGTTTTTTTCCGCAAATACTGTCCTTCCACCTTTTTGGAAAAAAACAATTAAGGTTTTAATTATTGACCTTGTATGCTGTGCTACCTATAACTATGACTAGTATTATGTGGCTTTAAAAAATCTTTATCCCATTTATCAAAGAACTAGCTATTTAGGATTTATGTTTAGAACAGTACGAACAACAGGGACCCTAAGGGAACCCATACAGAACTTGCAATTCCTAAAAAGTTCCTAATTACAGACACCTCAGTGGTTAAAGAAACATAATTAGGAATTCTTATCTGACTTCTAAAGGAATGAAAAAAAAAACAGAAGGATCCCCATCCTTCTTTGGAAAATACACATCACATGACCTCATCTGGTCACCCTGTCTGTCATCTGCATTTGTTTTGTTATTGGAGCACAATCTTTTGAGGAAAGGAAGTAAGAGCAGATGTTTCCTCTAAACGCTGTAAGCTGATCGAGCTGAGGGATATTTAAATCTGACACCATATTTAACTATCATTTAATCAAGCTATCATAGCAACATATCTCTAGATTTCTGCAAGACAGCGGGTGGAAAGTTTCAGAAATAAAATTATATTTGTAAAGCCTGTGTGCACATTTTTCAGCTGTTGTACATATCTGTGCAGGGTTGTTCGTCCTGGTTTGTGGTTGTAATTAGACACTGCAAGTTTCATTTGTAGTGATGGTGTTGGTACAAAACATACTAGAGGTGTTGCGCCTCATGTTCTTGCTGTGCTGCCTGTAAAAGTGATCTTAGTCTATGTTATGCATGGAGTTTAAGAGAGAACTGTGTGTTTTTTTTTGCTTGTGATAAAGTGAAACACATCTCTAACACAATTTGACTATTAAAGAACACCGGCTGGGAGAAAGTCACTAAACTGTCTGCTCATTTGTTTTTTTAATAAGGAATTTAAAACAGCTCCTGTGGTTTCAGAGAGAAGGTGCTCTGGAGGTATGAGTTAAATACCTTCCAGACAGCGTCATCTAATAGAAGTTCCCAGCTCACACTCCCTACCCATTTTGGTTTATCAGGTCAGCCTGCTCTGCCATCTGATCCAGCTCATTAATGATGGTGGTGATCATCTGACAGGTCATTTGCCTCTCTCTTCACTCTAGGGTCCAGAACATATAGCCGCAAGTCTGATGACATGACTGCAAAGTCAATCATTGACCGTTGGCCCTTAGCCTATGTACACTTTCGAGCTACCTTATGCCCGAACAGTCACCGCCTTCAAAGCTTCCCTATTATGGCCAACATGAACTATGCAAAACTACTATGACCCAACCAGCTACCCCTGTAGCACTGCACCTGGCCCATTTTTCCTCTTGCAGGTGATGAGCCCACAAGAGGGTGGCTCCACGTCTTTTTTTTTTTAGGGCTGCGCCCAGCCGGCCACCTTGACAGATTCGACCACCAGGCACTTCGCCTGTCAGCTCCCTTCCAAGGCCTGATTTCAGGAGCAGGCCCCAGCTGTGCTATTTGTCTGAGACCTCTGTTTTTGGTGGGTGACCCTACCATGAGTTACACGCTCCTGTCAACACAGCTCCCCAGCTGTGCAGAGTGTATATATATATATATATATATATATAATTTTTTTTTTATATATACACACACACACCCCGCACGCAGGCAGGCACGTACGCACGCATACACACACACACAAACTACTCTGCAGCTATGGTTATTGGTACAGTTTTTGGCTTTGTACCAGAAGGGAGGACTGTTCTGCTCATTGTAAACACTCCTTTGCAGGTAAGTGCTTGTCTCCATGTCTCTTTAACTTTAAATTGCAGTCCTCCAAATGGATTACACCACAAAGTTTCTTCAAGAATTCACTGAAGCTCCTAGCAGTATTCAGCAGATGAAGAACTTGGGTCATTGAATTATAAAATGTGTGTTTACTATAGTGTGTAACAAAAGGGTTTGAGATTATTGTAATTTATTCTAATTTATGATAAATTGATAAATTGATTAATGTTCCTGTGAACCACCAGATCTGATGAAAGCCTATACTGGTGCTATGTACAGTACTATCAAAACGTCCATAGTCGGCCCTTGTTTATATTAATTGCCACATTATCTATTGTCTCATTTCACTAAAAAGCATAAAGTGATTTTTTACAACGTGCACAAGCATACATGTAAATGCAGTATATTACACAAAGAGAGTTTGTATAATTCTTATGATCTTAAAAATCAATATTTGGAATGATTCAATGTCTCAGGCAAGCTTTCTTGTAATTTCTAAAGCTAGGTTCAGGAGGCAAACATAGCTTAAGGTTTTATTCCAACAAAAACAGGTTAACCCAATTAATTGATATTTTATACGTGCTAATATTTTTCATAGTGTGCACAATTAACATTTGACTGGAATAATTCAAAGCAGTTCTAATTTTAGTGGTGGCTTTGAGGTTAAGTACATGACCTCATGATCAGAGGGTTAAGGGTTCAAGTTCCAGAACTGTAGGTTATTCCTGACAGGCCAATTTTTTTTTTTAAGAATTGGAATCAGAAATTCTTATGCTTCTTTGGAATGTATCCATAAAGATTCACTGGCCCTTTTACACATAATATGAATCTGATAACTTGTTTTCCACTCAGTTATTTTTCAGACTTTTCAGGAAACATCTAGAATGTTGTGGTGAGGTAAAGGAAAAATATGTATATAGATAAATATCCATCAGAACTTGGGTTATATACAACTGGCATAAATAATCTTAAAATAATGAATAATAATCCTATAGAATAATATGATAATCAAATCATATTGTTCCCCCTACTGGACAAAGCCAGTAATACAAGTTATATAAACTTACATTTTACATTAAAAGTCTTACATATTATATTTAATATATATTTAATTTTTTTCCAATGTGGTTATATGTAGATGACCTATATTTCTATTGACTCCCTGTATTGGATTATTCAAAAAACAGACTTTACTGTAAACTGGCTCATCTAAAATGGTACAATTTTGTATTTGAAATCTAATTTTATATTTGGAAAACATGGATGAGGTAGTGAGTGATCCATTTTAAAACGTTTACAGCATTTATGTACTACACAAAACTGTATGATATGGGCTTTTTAACATTCAGAATGAACATTTTACATAGAATTAAGAATTTAGCCAACCATACGCTTATGCCATTGCAATAGAACTGACAAAGACAGCAAAACCTGAAATCTCAGCATAAAGAACAAAATCTTTACAAACATTTTCAACAGAAATATTTTACACACAGTGTTGCTTTATGGAACTTCATGATGGAAGCATGTTTTGCGGATAGACTGGTTTGAAGCTGTAATTGTGTCTTGTGTGTGGGTTAAACAGCTGTCTGACTCTTCCCAGCAGAGATGGCCATCTCCATTAGAGCTCCCACAGAGTGCATCCTGTAGAATACATTCAGCGGCTGACTCAGGTTCACCAATATGAACCACACTGAGACCCCAAAAAACTGTTTCCCCAGTCCACTCTCAAGCTCTGGGTGGGCACCAAATGCTGGTATCACCCACAGCTGCTCAATAAGAAACACACACACACACTTTGTAAGTTAGACGGTGGCCATTAAGATGATTAGACAGCAAATAAACAGACACCAAGCAGGCACTAGTGCATGTTTGTGAGTGAAATATGGGTGCTAATGTGTGTTGTTTAGGCTGAGTAAGCTGAACTTCTGGCTTTTTTATGCTTGTTTATGTGCTTAAACCCACATGATTTTAGGTTGCTAGTGGTTGTTACAATAAAATTAAACATTATATATGCATTTAGATGCAGATCAGCGTGTTTTACATTTTGCAACAATTATTAAAACAATTGATTGTTAATTATTGTAAAAAAAAAAAATCTTCTGTTGATTGTAGTGCTGGGCTTCCTAATTCTTTTAGAACTTTCTGAATTTATTCAATATATTCTCACCGTGATGTTGGACAGGACTAAGAAAACACAGATCTCTTGAAACACTTTTTTGTTCCAGTGATCTATGTTATATCCTTCATTCCCTCTAGGGGTCAGAGATGTATCATTTGTCCTCTGTAATTTTTCACCCTTCATTTCATCCAACTGTTTCCCAGTCTGCTTTACAACAACAAACAATGTTCATTTCTGTAAGTGAATACAGCAACAGTGAATCATAAGAGGAAAAGTGGGTGATTCAAGCAAACACTTCCTTTGATACAGTGAAACTCACCTTTAAGGAGACATTATTGTCCTTTTCATTTGTCCTTAGGCTGGAAAGGTTATGTAAATGTGTGTGTGATTGCACATACAAGTGAGTGTTACCATAACTTTGTATGTGGCGATGCAGTCCTTTGATAATGAATATATTTTGGAGTACCAGCTCAATCAGGCAGAGCAGTGAGTAGGACAGGTCCAGGATACTGACAATGTCACTGGGCGCCAGGGCCAGGGCAGCTACAAAGGAGAGGTAAGAGAGAGACAGCTGACCCACTGCTGTTCCCAACAGCAGCATCACATCCAACCTCTTTGTTGGATTTTTACTTTCAGTTTGTGAGTTATGGTTGCTCTCTTTTTGCTTTCTGGTTTTGTTCTGTTTTTCCAAGCCTTGTTTCACCCCTTTTTCCTTCTGCACCATCAAGCCTGCCAGTGAGCACAAAGCCATCATGGGCAGCAAACCCAGGTGGAAGGAGTAGAACAACACAAAAGCAGTAAGGCGCTTGGCATTCTGCTCCACCCACACATGATAAAGCACAAACACACTTGCCCCACTCAGTAGCACCAGTAAACCCAAAACAGGTCCAAGCAGGACTTCACGCAATACTGAATGCAGTGTGGTCTTCGGAGCCTGTTCAGCATGGATGATGGTTATGTGACGACCCACATTCTTCCACATGATGTAGAGCATGCAGGTGGCCAGGAGACTGAACTCCATGTTGAAGGGGTGCAGAATCTCATAACCCTTCCGCAAGGTCAGGCACACTGAACTGGCACTGCACTGGCAAACAGTGCCATTTCCCTGACCTAAAATCACAGGTGCATTATCATTATGACTGAATTTCATGTTAAGCACCCTTGCATCCATCCATTCTCTGAGCATGATTGCTGGGCATGTAATTAACAATTTAGTTTTACTCTGTATACTAAAAGCTTGTAATGATGTAAGGCCAGTATTTAGATCCTGCTGGCATGGGTTTGCTTTCTTACAATGATGGACATAAACCTAATTGGGTTTTAAAGCTTCCCATTCAAGAGACTGTTCAGACTGCTAAAAACCTTATAATGAGTTTAAAATGAACTGCAGAGGAGAAATTGGTCTTAAAATAATAATCTTATCAGCCCTGATTTTTTATCAAGAACATTTGTTGAAATGATATCATCATTTTGTCACCCACCACTATGCTTCATTTTAAGGTAAGCAGCCTAAAAGCAAACCAGCGTAAACCAGAACCCAAAAACTGAACAGGTCATCTCTACCTGCTTCTTGTACTCCCAAAGTGCTGTTGAAGCCATCTTTGTCCTGTTTTTCCAGTTCTATCTCTGAGTGGACAGAATCATCTGTCACTGCACAGAACCACAGCAGGACATCCCCACACAGAGTTATTATCAAACCAAACCTGAATATAGAGAAACACACACACACACACACACACACACACACACACAGACACACACACACACACACACAGACAGACACACACAGACACACACACACACACACACATTTACTTGAATTTATATATAATTCATAATTATTTAAATTTTTTTTAATTTAAAATATTTATTATTAAGGCAACTATTTAAAATGTATTTATACATTAAAAGGCTGAGAATGGTACCTGTTTAGGACTTTGTATTTGTGAATACAGTCTTTGGCATGAACCCACAGCAAATAGGTCTGAAGAGACAGAGAGAGAAAAGCAAGAGATACCCCTAAACATTTATCAACTACAAAAATCTCTTGCCTGCTTTTCAGATTAGGAAGGGAGTGAAAATCTTTGGTATAAAACTCCCTTCTCTTCAGAGTGATGAGAAACTGAACTGTCAGTCTCTCTAGCCATTTTAAACACTTTTTTTAAGTGAAAGTGACTATGCTTGTCATCGTGAGTACACAACACAGCATATAGTGAACCACAATGAAATTATACCTCTGTATTTTACCCATACACTTACACACATGAAGCAGGGGGCAGCACTGACAGGGATGGTACCTTACTCAAGGGTACCTCAGGGCAACCTACTGGTCTGGGATTTGAACCCATGACCTTCTGATCCTGGGCCCAACTCCCAAATAACTAGACCACTGCTGCTCCAATAAGCATTGATGGCCCGTAGCATAGCTTTTTCAGAAAAAGTCAGCAGTGCTTTTGGAAAAGCTTCTCTATTAAACTGCATAGACTAACTTTCTTTCCTGGCACATAGACGGTTTGGTTAAACATTATGATTGACTTAAAATATATCTACAATTTCTGGTATCAGGTCTAAGCAAAAGTGATTAAACTTTCCCAGGTTTTGTTTGATCGGCTGTATTGACTCTTATCTGCTTAAATGAGGTTATTTATCTTCAATATTTATAGGCAAGATAGCAAGGTTATGTAATGAGCAATGTAGCTTATTGTCTGTGGCCTGACATGTATTAACACACAGGACCTGTTTCCCAGATTATGCCTGATCCTAGAATTTCCAGTCATAATTGATAATTAGTAACATAGTTCATTCAAGACTAAGCTTAATCCATTGTTTAAAATGATTACATTGTTTTTTTATTACTTTCGGGTATAAAGATCCATTAAGTCTGTGAAAGGTGAGGCTTTGTTGAGGTTATAATTTCATCATGGTTTGATTTTGAAACCATATTTGATTTATTGGTTTGATTTGTTGCTAAATTGTGATAATATTATAACTGCATTCTAAATGTTAGATTAGCATCCTTACCTGCAGAGTACAGAAGGGAGCCTGTATGAAGGATGAGATTATTTTTACAAATGGCTGGCACTCTGCCAAAAGTAGATAGTAGCCCATCCGGAATAAACACAGCAACAAGCTAAATCCAGCAAAGAACATCAGCACCACTGGAACAGGAAAAGATGTTCACATGCACACGCATAGACGCGCACACACACACACACAAATACAAAACAACAGAAATACAGTAAGAGTAAATTAAGTAAACAAAACTATTACTATGCCCAGTGTTTGAAAGTGGAGTAGAGATCAAAACAGTTTCAATGACAAATGTAACTTTAATTTTTAGGTTTAAGCGAAAAACAAAAACACACTGAGAATAATGTTTACCCATTAAAGTGGCACTTCCTGCATGGTGGTCAGTGTGGGGTGGTGGACCAGGCTGTCTGCGAGCCCAGAGAAGATACCACAGCATCCACAGCAAACTGAGCGCCATCAACACCAGTAAAAACAGCTCAGGCTCCTGGTGCTGGAGCCCCATGGGGTTAAATGTATCCCCAGTCACCAGTGCAGCACCCAACAATATCACATTCAGCCCTACCAACCCAGAGACCAGTCTGTGGCTTCTGGGTATCCAGTGCTGCTTGTGGTCAGTTTCATCATCAGTTTCCCCAGCAACTTCAAAAACATCTACCATTTCCAGTCCATCAGATCCCCGCTGGTCCATCAGATTTCCCCTCAGATTGCTTTAACTCTAACTCTAACTCTAACTCCCTCTCTCTCTCTCTCTCAGACTGAGACAGACTGATTATTATATCTACATGAAGTGGACACATCACATCAGTTTATAACAACTGGAGTGTCGTAAAACAACAATCGCCTAATGAAAGTGGGCATGTGCAGTTTAAGGCACCTATTAAGACTCTTTCTGTTGTCAAATAGATAGTTGTGATTAATTATTACCTTGGGGACAAGGTTCAGGACATTGAATGAGAGTTAGAGGCTGCTTATTTATTAAAACAGATTAGAAGTCTCTTGATAGCAGTGCATGGCTGGACAATGCAAGAAACTGTTGTTAAAATACTTTTATAATCAGCAGAAATAGTGTGCTTGAAATTGTGAAAGCTGGAAACCTGCTTAAATCCACTTATAATGCTCAGATTACCTATAAATAGCATTTCCATTTTTAGAAACTGTCACGTTAGCCGGAACTCTGCTCTGACCTCAGAGCGTCTGTCATTCTTTGTGTAATTCTCAGACATGTGTGTGTTTTATGTTTTTTCTCTTGGAAAAGATCAAGTCATAGACCCCTGGTTACACATCTGGACCCCTGGACCACACCACCCTAGTGTTACAGAAATGACCTGAACAAAATGGACATAGCGTGCCGAGAGATCTTTAGAAGGCTGGAAAGAGCAATCCAGCCATAAGAGCCACAGCTGCAGAGATTGACAAAAGCCTGGAGCTGGTGGCATGTTCAGTTCCTCTTCCAACTCTGTGTGGACTCCAGAGCTCTGCGAGTGGCAGGAGAGGTACAACCAGACACTCGAGTTACTGGTGGTCTAGTTCACAAAGGTTATTCGGTGCCTGGAGTGTCTAGTATCTAGCAGATGCCGTCTTCCATCTCAGCCCAGGGAGGCGAGGCTGTGATGGCACCAGCAACGGCTTCTGCGTCAGCTTCTGCGTCTGCCATGGGGGCTCCTTCATCAGGCAGTCTGTGATGTGGCCTAACTGAGTGAATGGTACAACAGATGAAAATGAAAACAGAAGTATGCCAAGCTTGTTGGGTAACAAGCTATGCTAAACAAGATTGATACTGCTGTATCTACTGTAAAAACTGCATCTCTCCTGAAAATCCAGCTAATCAGCCTTTGATGGCACATAGTCAAAGGAAAAGTGTTTGGTAAGGTGGTCTAAGTAGTTGACCAGCTTGGCCAAGCTTGTCACATGTTAACCATCAAACTGAAAACATAACCTTTGCTAATTAACCACCTTGAACGGGACAAAAATGTTTTTTTTTTCAAACAGGGCAAGATCATAGTGTATAATTTTTCTTGTCTTTGTGCTTACTGTATAACCTGCAGATGATAAATATTGGAGGGCATTTTCTACTGAGGCACTATCGAGAGAAAATTTACCCACAATTTAGCAGGCTACACAGTGCTTCTTCAGTGCTTCTTTCTCTTTTCTTCTTCCTTTGTTCTTTTCATTTAGAGGTTGCCACATTCATTTCCATTTCTTCCTGTCCTCTGCATCTTCCTTCAAACCAACCACCTGCATGTTCTCTCTTACCACATCCATAAACCTCCTCTTTGGTCTTCCTCTTTCCCTCTTTCCTGGCAGCTCCAACATTCTTCTCCCAATATAATCCTTGTCCCTCCTCTAGACATGTCAAAACCAACGCAACCGTGCTTCTCTAACATTGTCTCCAAAACATCTAACCTGAACTGTCCCTCTAATATATTAATTTCTAATCCTGTCCATCCTCGTCACACCCAATGAAAATCTCAGCATCTTTAACTCTGCAACCTTCACCTCCGCTTCCTGTCTTTTTGCCAGTGCCACTGTCTCCAACCCACCAACATAGTTGGTCTCACTGCTATCCTATAAACCTTTCCTTTTACTCTTGCTGGTACCCATCAGTCATAAAATCACTCCACCCACTCCTCTCCACCCATTCCAACTTGCCTGACTCTCTTCTTCACCTCTCTTCCACACTCTCATCGTTACTCTGAACTGTTGATCCGAAGTTTTAAAATTCCTCTACCTTTGTCACTTCTACTCCTTGCATCCTAATCACTCCACTTTCCTCCCTTTCATTCACGCTCATGTATTCTCTCTTTGTCCTACTCACTTTCATTCGTCTTCTCTCTAGAGCAGATCTCACAAACTCACAAACCGTTACTACTTCATCCAAATGGATGATTATGGCACCCCCTCACCTATGTCACTAGTTAACTATGGAGTCCCACAAAGGTCGGTGTTAGGCCCAGTGCTCTTCTCCCTCTACATGCTCCCACTAAGCACTATTATACGGAAGCATAATGTTAGTTACCACTCCTATGATGCACACAGATGCGTCTGTGTGATTCATCTGATGTGCCAAGGGACCCTAGCAGCTCATCGGTACCTGGAAGCAACTTGGGACTCCTCACTGATCCTGGAGTTTAAAACCAAACTAACTTTGTACTGTTAGTATACCCAAGGGGGTTGGGTAGCCGGTTGACCTTGGACCCTCAGAGGTTTTTTTTCTCCACATAGTGGAGTTTTTGGTTCCTCTCCTTCGTAGTCGTCCAGCTTTAACATCTATTACTGTAACCTGTTCCATCATCTACCACCAATGTAAAGTGCCTTGGGGCAACTGTGTTGTAAAAGGCGCTATATAAGAATAAATTGAATTGAATTGAATTGAATTGAATCTCCATCTCTCCAGATTCTCCTCAAGCTGCTCCCTTCTCTCGCTACAGATCAGCAAACATCATGGTCTAGGGTGCCAATGGTCTAGTGGTAGGATATTTGCCTATGGACCTATGGCTCAAGAGGTCCCAGGTTCGAATCCCACCACTACCACCACTGAGTCCCTGAGCAAGACCCTAAAATTGCTCCAGGCAATTATAGCAATCCAGGCCATACTGTCCCTGTAATTAGGACATAGAAGTCGCTCTGAATAAGAGTGTCTGCTAAATGCCACAAATGTAAATGGTCCACATGGACTCCTGTCTAACCTCGTCTGTTAACCTGTCCATTACCATTGCAAATAAAAATGGGCTTAGCGCTGATTCTTGATGTAATCTAACCTCTTCCTTAAATGCATGTGTCACTCCTACTGTAGACCTCAACATTGTCACACTGCCCACATACATGTCCTGTCATACTCTCTGTAACACCTGACTTCCTCATGCAAAACCACAACTCCTCTCTAGGCATCCTGCACCGGTTCTACCAAACCAGTAGCTCTTCAACACCTCCCAGTGCCTGTGTTAACTCCTGCCTAATTCCACCTTGCAGTCCTCTTTCTTCAGCTTCCAGCACTTGATCCTTGACTCTGCCCTCACTTGCCTCCTCTTCTTGAACTCCAAGGTTATCCAGGCCACCATCCTCTGTTTAGCTACACTTTCGCCTGAATTCTTCTTTCTCCTCCATCTTACAACCAACTTGTGGGGCACAAGCACTAACAACATTCATTAGCACACCTTCAACTTCCAGTTTCAAACTCATCACCCTATCTGACACCCTCTTCACCTCCAAAACACTCTTCACATACTCTTCCTTCGGGATAACACCTACTCCATTCCTTCTTCCATCCACACCATGGTAAAACAATTTAAATCCTCCTCCAATACACCTGGCCTTACTGCCCTTCCATCTAGCCTCTTGCACACACAAAATATCAACCTTCCTTCTCTCCATCCTATCAGCTAAATCTCTATCTTTACCAGTCATGCTGCTAACATTCAAAGTTCCCAACTTCATTTCCACTCTCCTCCACTTGCTCCTCTCCTCCTGCCTCTGCACAAGCCTTCCTCCTCTTTCTCTTCTCCTTTGGCCAACAGTAGCCCAATTTCCACCAAAACCCTGTAGGCTATCAGTACTGGTGGCGGTCATTGTTAACCTGGGCCTCAACGATTTCTGTATGGAAGTCTTTTTGTTGTCTGCATATTGATTTGTCAAAAGTTTTACACTGGGTACTCTTCTAGACATAACATTCCCCATTTATCTGGACTCGTGACAAGCACGAAGAAATACACTGGTTTGTGCATCCCTAGTGGCTAAGTTACATGAGTATGAGCATATCTACCAAACTGTATTAAACTGTTCTCTTCGAGGTATAAAATCCACTTTAAATATTTAAACTTTCATGGTCTAACGCTGAATAGTGTCTGTTCTTTGCAAATATAACTGGAATAGTTTAATGTTAAACTATCTGATGCACGAGGTTCTCTACTTAACAGATTATTTTATTTTGAGGTTTTAATTGTTGTTTTTTCTACCAAGCCCCATTATTGTTGCACTATAATGTATTCTCTTCTCACCCTTCACGTTTTTGTGTAGTCCATCCATCCATTATCTGCCGCTTGTCCCAAACGGGGTCGCAGGGGAGTGCCGGTGTCCAACCCAGCGCACACAGGGCGAGGACAGGGGACGCACCCTGGACAGGTCGCCAGCCCATCGCAGGGAGGAGCGTGACGGGGACGGCACCTTGCTCAAGGGCACCTCAGGGCAACCTATTGGGAAGGGGTTTGAACCCCCGATCCTCCGATCATGTGGGCCACCCTAACCACTAGGCCACCGCTGCCCCGTTTTTGTGTAGTGTCAATTGTTAGTCGTAATTTATACAATGATTCCAAAATGCCTCTTGAATTTCCAAATATCTAAAAATTAATTTCTGTTGAATTCCAAAGAAATAAACAATTCAAGGCAAGTTGAATGTTTAAAAAAAAAAGAAAAGAAAAATTGTTTTAATAATAGGTAATTGCATTTTTGGACATTCTTATGGAATTCTTAGGTTTAGAAATGTATCAACACAGAGCATTAATTTTAACTGCATTTTAATTAAACTGAACAGTTTTTTAACAAATGAGGAATTAATGAACACATCCAATCACCATTCAAGTATTCAGGTACACTGGAATCTTTGGTCATGACCATAATTTGCTCCCAAACTCTGGATGCAACCCGATTTGGACACGACCCAGAGGTAATTTCCTCATAAGATTGAATGTAAATATGATTCATTATACACAAACTGTGTATAAATATAATTTTTACAATTTCTAAGCACAAAAATGGTTAATTATACCATAGAATACATAGTGTAATAGTAAACTAAATGTAAAAACATTGAATAACACTGAGAAAACTTTGAACAATAAGTTCAAGTTTGTGCTAGACCCTTACAAACCGTTCACTATAAAAACTTTTTTTTAAGCACAGGGGAAAATAAAAAGGAAAATCTTTAATTTATACAAAAACTAAACCTCAACAACCAAGAAAACTAGCCTTGCATGAGTCGACTTCTGGCATGAAATCATTGGCATGTAGCACGAACTGGAGGGGAAACTGGCCCCCAGTGTTTTGTTTGCAAGCAGAAAGTGTGGTCGTGAACAGATGTGAAATTTGGCAAATTTGGCGAACATTTTGATCGTAACCCCATTTGTGCGGATTTGGAAACGTGGTTCTACTGTATTCAGATGTTCAAATGCTTCTGAACACAAAGAAAGCAAATGAAAAATAAAAGTAAGAATAACATCAAAATCTGGAAGGACACATCACTGACGTAGCCATGCTTAAATAGATTAACTGCTCTTCTCACTGGTCCTTAACTGTTGAAAGATAAATGTTAATTAACAACCTTTACAATTATCAAGATTTTACTTTATCTGAATGTCTCAGAAAGTCAAATGTACTACAGTTAGTTCATATATGCTGTTGAATTTTACAAGAAGATGAAGAGACATGATATTAAAGCATAACACTTCCAACTACCTTTAATGTAAACATATTTTTTTGTTTCACTTAAGCTATGCAGTTAGTAGGACTTCAATTATCAATTACTACAGTAATGTGAAAAACCTTCTGGCACCTGAGAAAAAGAGATTTCAAAACCTATTTATTTAGGCATTTTATTTTCTCAGTGAAAACATTAATATCAATAAAAAGAAACATAAACATTGCAAATTAATTAAGAAGTGATTTTATGTATTTCAAAATCTTGATTAACCTCTGCTCAGGGAATCCCAGTATGGTTTGTATTTTTTCTACAGTATCTGGTTTGTAGCTTGGTTTATCAGTGCTTCATCAAGTTAAAACAGCTTACTATGTCCTTTACGCCTTACTATGGACTCCAGTCCAGCTAAAAATCCCACCCATCTTCATGACATTTACTTACAAGTGCCCATGCCTGCTGAATCATGGTGAAGTAATGAATACACATGAGCCTCTAAAGAAGGAGAGGTAAATACTGTAAACACTGAAATCTATAAACTTATACAGTAGGGTATTGTATAATATATATATATATATATATATATATATATATATATATATATATATATATAAAAGCTGAATATCTGATTACTCATTTCAAACTTTATTTGATATTCAAACCCAAATGTCTTTAGTGCAAGGTGAAAATAAATTAATAGGTCTCGCTATTCTAATACTTTGGGAGGAGGCTGTATATCCCTGTGGCCTGATTTAAGGTGAATACACTTACCATTGCCTGCAACTTCTGCATATGCTGCATACTGAGGCTCAAGTTCAACTGTGCATGAAAGAGTTATCTTATCATTAGTATTATTACTTGTTACACAGAAAAACCAGTCTGTTACACATACACCAGCTCAAGAGATACTTACAAGTGCATATGCCTGCTGAATCATGGTGAAGTAACGAATACATATAAGCCTCTAAAGAATTCAGAAAAACACAGAAATCAGAACTGACATTTGCATTTGCAGGACATGTATAAAAGAACAATCTCATTCCTCTCTCTCTCCCCCTATTTGTGTGCGTGAGTGTGTTTACGGAAACAATAGTGTTGAACATGTTTGTGTAGTTTGCTGTCTCTTTAACACCTGTTTACACGCAGGCCTGATAGTAAGAGCTTTGCTGGATCTCGTGAGCCAGTGCAACGGTTTTGACAAGAGAGGGAGAACAAGCCAGATAAATGAGGCTAGATGGTGGACTAAATATCCCTGTAAATGCTAATTAAATGTCAGAATGCTCATTAGTATTAGTTGTTACACTGTGCTTACCCCCATGTTTTGTTGGAGAAAAATAGACAACATGAGAGTGGCATGAACAGGGACAATGCATTAAGAGAAGAGCTTTATTTAGTTTTTCTGTTTTGAGGTTAAAAACGAGAGTTTAGTTTAGTTCCCAAAGGTTTCGTAGTGCTGGAGACTAGCTCATTTGGGTTCGATTAGCCAAAACGCTTCGGAGAGCTTCGGTTAAAAAGACAGCGGTTACACCTGCAGTAAATTTAGGTCAGGGTCGGCAACCTGCGGCTCTGAGTCTACAAGACTCTTTCATCCTTTCGTTGCGGCTCCCGTATTTTGGAAAATAAATAACATTTAAGTCTATTATATTTTTATTCGTTGTTTTCTTTAAATGTAATTCGAAATTTGAAGATTACTGTGATTTCCGTAACATTAAAATATAACGTTTAAAACCAGTCGGGCGCACGCACGCAGGACGAAAACAAGTTCAGCTCAGAAACACACACTTCACGCCGAGATTGGAGTATTTTCACGCTACACCTATTTCTGGGTAGCCAATAGCTGAGGGTCTGCCTTGAAAGCGCCTCCTGCAAGTTTCTGGCAATTTTAGTTTACTGCATGTATACTTCAGGTCGGCTTTTTATTTAATTTGAAAGAGACCTTCAACTCAGCGTGTTTTTGTTTTACAAAGTTCTAAATAATGTTTTCTTTGCATAAATAAAATTTCACAAGTAACATAACAGACTGTTTTTTTAATGCATAACATAAAAGTAAAAAATAAAAACGTGTTAAAACAATAAAAAAGTGTTATCTTCATTTTAATTGATTTGCGGCACCCGGTGCTTTCTCTTTTGTGGAAACTGGGTCCATATGGTTCTTTTAGTGTTAAAGGTTGCCGACCACTGGTTTAGGTGAACTGGGTCAGGGTCAGTGTAGTCAGTTTGTCCACACGTACTGACTGATTGAAAGGCTAAGTGCTCGTGTTAATTCTTCATTGAACGCTGTGCTTGGTTCAAAGTGGACGTTTCCAGAAGTGCAGTTCCAGTCTGCGCGTATGTTGTCTAATACAGTGAAGTGGACTGAAGTTAATTTACTGAAATTGTTGGAAATGTATTTAGTTTATAAAAATCTGTTTATAGAAGTGATTAACTCATTGTGAAAATGGCTTTAGCACTATATCTGAAATTACTGTTTTTCTTTTCCATCCAGGACAAGCCTCTACTGTCTGTATGCTGGTTAAAGGTGGTTAAATTTAAAGGTTAAATCAGTGGTATGGGAAGAAGAGTATGGGAAACAGTTTTCAGGGTGTCCAAACTACGGGCATCGATTTTTTGGCCCGCAGCACCTAAAATATACCAGAATATGGCCTGCACATGAAAAAACCTGGCGGTATTGCATTTCTTGCTAACTCTAGGTGGAGCTGCTTAGCTGATCAAGGCAGTCCCTCTACAAAACAAAATTAAGGAAAGAAAAATTTTGCCACAGCGCACTGAAAATTTCCCACACAGTGGGAAAGTCTGTTAACAATCCAAACTTATTTACATAACAAGCAAAAAAAAAAATCCCATTCATGAAAAGCAGTGTTGTAGGCTGATTGATTTAGTTTATTAAATAAACCAGGTGAGGCAATATGTACTCACTCCTATTGAGTGTCTCGCTGTTGTGTATTTTACCGCATATGGTCTTTGTGAAAAATGTTTGAACACCCTGGTTTAGGTTAATCAGTATCATGTTGAGAAGATTGTCTTTTGATTTTTTTATTATAATTGGTCATTCTAAATTCTTAAAAATGGATAATGCCATACCACTTTGAGTGCAAATGATTGAAAATTGCATATATATATATATGGGGAGTTGGGGGAGAGAGAGAGAGAGAGAGAAATGATTTTTTGCTATGCAGATGGTTCAAATAAGATGGGAGATAACATTTTCAGTTTTAATTTCCTGATAAAGAAGGAATCTACTGGTAAAATGAGTAGCAGGCATCAAACAGGCCGTTAAGAAAAACAACAACAGCTGATGACAGACAAGTATCATTATCCTCACTTTGAAGAAGACTTTGACAGCAGAAATATTAAGGCCACACCACCATATGCAAACCACTTGTCCGCATTAAAAATAAAAAAAGTGCTGATGAGCTACGTAAAGTTTCTAAACAACTTATGGACCTCAATGAGACAAAAAGTAAGGTGCGAAGGTCTGGAAAAAGAAAGGATACTCTCAAGATCCCAAACATGAAGTCTCATCTGTGAAGCAAAGAGAAAGCTTCTGCATACAAGATCTGTTTAGAAACTAGAGAAAGAAACTTAGAGAGAGCAAGCAACACCTAAAATGCCAGGTAAAACCTCCAAAAGACACCTGTAAAGTCAATATGTTGCACGCCAATGCAGTTATTGGGCATGAAAAGTGAAATTAAAGTGAAATTAATGCAATTAAATATTAAGTCTAATTACGCTTAAACGTTCCAATAATTATACCATTTTAAAAAGTATGTTGGTGGTAGTGGTCCGGCCCGGCGGTGCAATTCAAAAGGTCGCAGGTTCAAATTACACTTTCAGCTTTACGGCCATTGGGTTCCTGAGCAAGACTCTTAACCTCAGGTTGCTCCAGGAGAACTGTCTCGAATTTAAGAATAATAAATTTCTTATGTCTGAATAAATGTTAAATGCCATAAATGTGCTAAATATAATGTCAGGAAATAAAGGAATATTCAATTCATATCAATCTCATTTTGATCTCAAACTCAAATATCTTCAGTGCAAAATAAAAATGAATAAATATGTTGGCTTTGAAAACTCAATATTTCGTGAGGAAACTGTATATCTCTTATAGTGTGGCATTATTAAGGTGGATACACTTACCATTGTCTACAACTTCTCTATATGCTGCATACTGAGGCTCAAGTTCAACTGTGTGAAAGAATTTATCATTAGTGAGTCAATAACAAATCTAATATTGAGATATATATATATATATATATATATATATATATATATATATATATATATATATATATATATATATATGAGAGAGAGAGAGAGAGAGAGAGAGAGAGAGAGAGAAAGCGAGAGAAATATATATATAAGGGAGGGCCCAAACTTTTTCAATATTATATAGCCTGTAGTAACATAGTAAAACAATATTTAGCTACAAAAGCTCAGACTATTGGTTTTGAAGAATGTATTATATTCGGTCATTAATATTTGTGTTAGGATTCTATTCATGAATTTCCAGAAAACCCTTACTTTGTGGTGTTAACAATAAAAAAAAGGTTTTAGACAGGTTTTTCTAAAAAGTTTTATGTCAGAGTGATTGGTGTGGTGAGAATGATTCCAACCTAAATAACGCCTGATTACTAGACATTTTGAGGGGGTCTTGACTACTGACTGACAGGCTTAACATATGTAGAGAAACTGATTAACTAAATTAGGGATTTACATTTCTGACCACTTCAGTTGGTCTATTTATCACAACATTTTGACACAGGGCACATGGCATCAAGGAATTTTAAATTACATTTTAAATATTAAAATGACAAATATGCAGGTTGCACAGTGATGATATTTGTGAAAAATATGATTGGCTTCATATACTTCAAACTAAGTAGGTTGCTTTAAGTTGAGCAGGCTTAATTAATGACCCTTTTTGTGATGGTCAAATCACATGACTAAGGGTAAGCTTATTTGCTCTGATGAAGAATTTCTCGCAACTTTACTATTATTATAGCATTAATAATGAAAAACAGACCCATGTTGGGAATAGAGTGGTGGCATTATATAGTACAGTATACTTATCTGTGCTGCAGCAATGGAAGTATATGATTGTGTTTGCTTACGAGTAATAGTTATTTCCAATGTTGTGCATGTATGATTCTATACAATAAATTCTCCTTGGGCAGTGAAGAAAGCTGAAGGGCAGCAGTGGCCTAGTGATAAGGGCCTAGGCCCCATAATTGAAAGGTTGTGGGTTTGAGTCCCAAACCAGTAAGTTACCCTGACGCTCCCTTGAGTAGATTACCATCCCTATCACTGCTCCCTGAGTGCTAGATATGTCTGCCCACTGCTGCACTGTGTGTGTTGTTTAAATGCAGAGAATGCATTTCGCTCCGGTTCTGAGTACTGTGTTGTATGCTCACGATGACAGTCACTTTCACTGTAATACACAGCCATGAATGAAAAAAAAGTGTAAACTTACTTGTGTGTATGCCATTCTTTCTCATTTTTTTGTTACACTTCTGCTTTTGCACAAACAGCACAAATAAAGTCACAAAGATGCAGCCGGCCACTGTGGAAGCCACTGTCACCAACACAGTAATGTAGTTGACTTCTGTGATGTTTTCAGTGCTGCCCTCTGATGGAAGTAATGAAACACGTATTGAGACATTTTTTATTTAACATTTTGTCAGTCAGGTAGATTTCATTGAGTATGTAGTGGCAAAAGCTCCTTAAGAAATAGCAAAAAACTATGAAGAAGAAAGCTACCAAAGGAACCAAGATCACATTTTTCCTATGCCTGACACAGAGCATGTGCACAATGACTGAACAGTGATTAGACATTTTTTATAAACCTTTTTAAGCATTAACAAGTGGTAAATGATGAGATTTTCAGCATACATAGATTACACTTATAAACCTGATATTATGAATGAAAGACTCTTTAAAGCTAACCATCAGTTCTTGAGAACTGTGTGATGTAATGTTGTCACATCTTAAATTACCTTCAATGACTGTTGTCATATTATCTGGTATACCTGAAAAAAATATTTCTCCTAGGAAGATAAGTAAAACTTTAAATTCAGCAAGTTTTACAAAAAATAAACAAAAAAATATTTTGCCGTTTACCAGTTTTAAATTGCCACTGTCCAAAACAAAGTTTTTTTTGGCAGTTCAAACACATTACATTGTGTGTCCAGATAAATAAAAACAGAAATAGCAACCATTCTATAAAAACTGAAAAATAAATAAATGCATAGAATTTTTAAAAACTGGAATAAAATCTTGATAAATAGGTTTTAATCTTTAGGGTCATCTAATTTTGCATTCTGTGATTGCCCCAGGTCTGTTTCCATTTTTTTTTTTTTTCTCAATTCTGTTTACATTTTAAATTTATTTTTGGACAGTGACAATAAGCAAATGGACAAAGGTATGTACAAATGTAAGAATGATTTACTTAGTCTAGTCAATCAGGTTACTTAACAGAAAGCACACGTCATTAAACATACTCCATGAAATAAATTATAGCTCCAAACTGGTAACATGTTTGAATTTTCAACCAGAATAAGTATGTCTTACCTTTAATTGTCTGATTAAGAAAGTTTTTTTCTAAAGGGTTAGGAGAGAGAAACATTAGGGCATCACAATGATGGTAATTATCAAAAGCCTGCTCAGATTAAAATAAACTGCTTAGCAAAAAAAATAAAAAACATATATATTCAATTTCCTCCCTGTTTTATTTTTAACAGTGCAAAAAGAAGCTTTTTTTTGATAGTTATGAGGTAAGGAACAAACCTTTGACATTAAGCCTAAATTTATAACAGGAGGTGGCATTCACTGTAAAACAATACCACAGAGAATCTGTTAACTCCACAGGACTAATGGTCAGTGATCCATTCCATACATCTGTTTGCACTCTTTCACACAGGTGTTTCTGGCTTCTTCTGGACATGCAGGTAGGTGGGCAGCGAGTTATAGGAACTGCATGGTTGTTTTCAATAATCCACCAGATGACCTTTGTTGCTCCAGGATGAAGTGTAGAAACGGTGTATGTAAATGTGAACAATGACTTCCCCATTGCTTCAAATGGGCCAATTCTTTCACATTCTGAGAACAGAGAGAACAGAGCCAGAAAATGCATAAAAAAAAAAAAAAGTTGAATTTGTTGAATTGAATAAACATGGTCTACCACCATTTTTGCACTTTACTGTGGCTGTCTGTGCCTGCTGTCAGTGCTTAAATCTTTAAAACGTCGATATTTTGGGGATGCAAATTTACTGCAACCATACGATGATTTATTCTATTTTAAGACATAACAGATATTTTGTGCAATTAAAAAAATTTACAATCCATTGCAAAGGTGTCTTACTATGAATCAGAGGCTGAACTTTAGGCTCATCTAAGGGAAACGAAAAAGAGAAACAGAACATTTTCTTTGTTGTTGCTAGAGTAGGAGTGGGAGTTATTTAGAGTAGAAAAAAAGGTAATACAGTCCTTCTTGACTAAACCATTATGTCATTTGTTGATAGAAAAAAGAGTTTTAATGGAAGCAAACCTGTGACTGTAATTTTAACTTCAGAACAATAATTTATGTTGGCAAATTGCACTGTACATCGATACCAAACAGCGTCTAGTAAATCCACGGAACTGATGGTTAGTGATGCAGTTCCTGTTACTGGATCCTTCAGTGCTTTCAGTTTCTCACAGAGATGGGCTCTCTTGTTGGTTTTTGTTGGTGTGCAGAAGGAGGGACATTGGTTTAAGTTTTGTGTTGTGTCTCCATAAAGAGCCTCCCAAATGACCTGCGTAGTTTCAGCCTGTGGTGAGGATATAGGGCACTTAAGTGTAACAGCTGAGTTCTGCACTGCTTTGACTGGGTCCAATACTTTACATTCTGACAAAGGAGAGAAAACAAAGCAGGTGCATTTAAACGTCATACAGCAAATAGGTGAATTACACACTTTAAACAAAAAAAACATTGGAGTAATTGGAGCAAACTATAAACAATTAAAAGTTATCTCACCTTTAATTTTCAGAACAATTTTCTTGATTATTAAGCAGTGTTGGTCCTGATGAACCTCACATTTAAACAGACCATCATCTGAGGCACTTGCATTATGCAACATAAACATAATTTTGCCTAAGTTCCACTGAAGAGACAGTCTCTGCTGCTCCAATGTTAAACTGTTATTTGGATATAATAGCTTATAATGTTCATTGCTATCTTGTTTATAAAGGGTTACATTGAGAGAGGCTATGTCTTGATATGTATTAAAACAGTGTAAGAATGCATCCTGTCCTTTTGCTTCATATTGCTCAGTCACCTGCTCCTCTTCACAAGAACTCTTGGTCACTGTAAACAGGATGTGAGAAGAAGAAGCATGCCGAGTCTTTTTAGAACCTCAGAAAAGAGCAGTGTTCATGCAAAAAAAAAAAAAATTAGGCTTAAAGTAAATGAGAAAAGGCATCAGTGCATCATACAACGTTTTATCTTTCATTACATATTTTAGCTTTTTTATGCATCTTTTTTATACTTTTACACCTATATTTTTTATCGTACGTAAAATTAGCCACTGGGCACATAGAAAAAAATTATTGAAATGTTTAAACAGTGAAGAAAACCTTCAAAACATGCTGACTAACAATAAAATATGAAATACTTTTTTTATGTTATAAAAAATGAAAAGACTAATCAGAACCAAGAAGTAGCGGACTTATAAAGTGAGCAGATCTTTGAAGGGCACCCGGCTTTGCTGAAAGAGTCCTGCCGTTAGGGAATGCTGTACTTTGTACTTTATCTGAAATGTTTTGGTAGGTGTAGCCTGTCAATGTAGCATCCCTATAAAAGCCAGGAGCCTAAGTTTCATAGGTGCCTCTGCCAGCTTGCCTTAATCATTTAATTTACCCTGGTATGTGCCAATGGACAGTGTTCAATATAGTCACTCTGAATTTGTGCTTCATTAAATTTTTTATGGTATCAGTCAAGATGCACTAGCTTTCAGTCCCCACATGCATCAGTGAGCTTTGGGTGCCTGTATTCATTTTGCTGGTTCACCAGCTGTCCTTCCTTAGGGTACTTTGTTGGTACAAAAAACTGGATACAAGGAACAACTATCATATCATAATTTGGAACTTATCAAAGATCCTTATGATTGCCTATTTTTACTGCTTCCAGTACATCTTCAATAACTGACTGTCAATAACTGACTTTCAATAAGCTGCCTAATTTATCCTTGTTAATGGGTGGCACTGTAAAAAGATAATCAACTTTTGTTATCAGCTTCACCTGTCAGTTGCTTGCAATGCAATGTAATGTAACTGATCTTTTTATACAACCACATAAAATATATGCTTTAAGTTTTATTGTATCTCATGACCCATTAGAGGGTGCTGTTTTTCATCTGATACTAAATAAGAAATGAGATGAGGATATGAGTACACAAAATCTTTTTTGGAAGAAAGACACAAATCGAAAAAAAAATAATGCAAAGGTTCTCTCTCTCCCTCTCTAATACTAATGTCCTTTTTGGTCTGCATTAAAAAGTGCTGAGTAGTTTAGCAAAATATATCTAAAGCCCAGAGAACCAACTAGAGAACCAACCCAAGGAAAAAACTAAAGAACCTGTATGAAGCTAAAAGCTGCAAGTCACTGAGGCACCAGATAAACAATAATCAATTTACAATTAAATTAAAATCACAAAGGTAACTTATAGAATCTGTCTTTGCTGTGATGCTATTAATGAATATAGCTGCTTGGATTCTGATTGTATGGTTCTGGAGTTTTGATTAAATGAGTATAAATGTCAAACTCACCTGTACATTCTGTTGTGGTGACCATTAGTAGCAGAACTAAAAGGAATGATGACAGACACCCAGCCATCACTCTGACTCTGACTGGCAGACCCTGAAATATGTAGTAATAATTTTTCTTCAAAGTCTCAACTGAACTGATGCTCCACTCTGCGCTTCTAGCCCATCCAACGGCTAGACTTTAGTAACTGCAGTTATACTTCCTGATTACTGGAAACAGGAAATATCATAAATAATTTTTCTTGCAAAAATCACTCAACCAGATTGTCACAGAACAAAAATTATCTCAAAGGAAATTATTTAATTGCAAATGACTAAGACGTACAAAGAGTAGACTGCACATTGTAGCACAGTTATTCATGTTGTAACAGATTTAGGATATGTTATGCTTTCCAATGCACCCTTTGTTGCTCCTTCATAACATTGCACATAGATGTATTAAATGAACAGGGGAGTTAGTAATCTTTAACTATTAACTATATATTCACATACATGCAATTTATAACGTCAAACATTTGTACATGGACAAACAAATGAACACGTTCAATTCATTAGACTAGATTCATTAGCTGGAGTTTTTTTTTTTTAACCCACAAAACTTTGTTAGTACTAATAGCTGCATTAACTCTTAAGGTAAAGGTGCGTTGTCATATGTGTGCATGCTCTGGATCAATTCAAAATGTGGAATTGGGCCTTTCAAAAGAAGACAGGTTAAATTACTGGGCTTTTTTATTTGACAGGTCATTCCTTTTAAAATTAACCCTTGATCTTTCTCAACATTACTTGTTTGTTTAAAGTTCTGGACAACAGTTGCCCAAAAGCTCTGTTCTGTTTACATTAGGTCATTGCTCGAGAAAATGGTTAATGGTTTACCAGATTAATTGATGTCTGTTTTATTTATAAAGCTCTTTTGACAGCAGCTTATGGCAATTCAGTAGTAAATGGAAAGGGGGAAAAGCACAGATCATTGGTTGCAGAATATTGGTAACAGCATTACAACAACTTACATTGCAAGCCAACATAACCTCATATGATGTATGAATTGTTGTATGTGTATTGTTGATTTGTACTGTCTCAGTATAATTCCAGCAGTTGATATTATCCCAATCATCAAAACTTATTATATACACTTTTGTTCATGTTTGGTATTTCTGTGCAGGTGTAACCAGGTTATATAGTATGGTTATAATCACACAAAATCTGTTTTAAATCCCAAACTGTTCCTGTTCTACCTGACTGTGAGGACCCCCAAGCTTGTAGTGGCGCTTATTATTAATTAGAGCTGCTCCTGATCCTTTTTCTTCTTTGGTGGTATGCCCCTATAAATTCTAAATCTCTCCTTGGCCCCTCCCTCTTTCTACAATTCCCCTGAGGGAGAGGAGCTGGAGTGGGCGCTGTACTTATTTGGAGGTGTTTGTGTCTTTGTGTAATGTCAGAATAAAAGGAGAGAAACTCCAAGATTCCCGTGTTGCGTCCATACTACACAACGCAGAAGTTCACCAGTTACATGGGAATACTGGTTTGGCATACCCATGCTTCTAAAAATTCTTTTAAGTGCTGGAATTTTTTAGGAGCATTATTGAATACTTTTTGGTTGAGTATGTTTTGAAATATGTTTTGATATTTGACAAATTAACATATATCTGTCTCATCTGACTGAAATTTACCAATGATGCAATGTTTTGTTTGTAAATACATGCAATCTTTTGATTTGTAGTTCAAAAAAGAAAAGGATGACTCTGCATTCTGTTATCTAGACAAAATTTCCAATATATGTTCTCCTTCCCTGTTTTTACTTCTAGATTGAACCAGTGTGAAAAATTGTTTTGGGTAATGTGAGATCTTGTGCATTTTATGAACCTTGGCCCAAACTTTACTACAGTGCTTAAAAGGTAGATATATTTCTTTCTTTGTTTTACTTAAATGCTGTTAGATCACATTCATAAGATAAAATGGTGCAGTAATTATCTCCTCTTTGTTGGTTTAATTCAAATCAGTTCATGTCTCTGTCTAATGGTTAACAATCTTTGTCATTTAATGACAATTTATATAACCTAATGTCTTTTGTTTTAACTTTAAAATTTTGGCGTCCACCCTACCCAGAAAAAATAAGAGGAAGGCATGTCTGGATAGAGAAGGAGAGAAGAAAGGTAGGAGAGTGGAAGTGGGGTTAGAATGTTGGTTCTTTGAATGTTGGCAGCATGATTGGTAAAGAGAGAGAATTAGCTGATACAACAGAGAGAAGGAAGGTATTTTGAACATGCAAGGGACTAAATGGAAAGGTTAAAAAGGCTGGGTAAATTGGAGGCAGGTTCAAATTGTTCTATCATGATGTGGATGGAAGGTGAAGTGGGGTAGGTGTTGTATCCTGTATCCTGAAGGAAGAGTTATGTAAAGAGTGATTAGGAGGTGAAGAGAGTTTTAGATTAGGGAAATAAGTATGAAATTAGAAATCGGAGGTGTGATAATAAATGTTGGAATGTTGTTAGTACATATGCCCCGCAATTAGGTTGTGAGATGGAGAAGAAAGAAGAAGTGAGTTAGATAAGGAGTAAATTAAATGAGGGGGATTATAACAAGGTGGGGGGGAGTGGTGAATGGTGTCTAATGGGCATTGTAAAATAAATTTTATTTTATACTATGCTTTTGCAAAAGCTTAGTCAGTATACTATGTGCAGAAACTCTGACATAGATGTACATCTGTAAAATGTTATTCTAACAACTGTTAAACCTCAGACTTGTCTGCACTGACTTGAAAACAGGAACTTAAAACTACAGTCAGCTGAGCTAGTAGCCGCCGAGAACTGCAGAGTGAGCAAAACAATTCCTTATATGTCAGCAAGTCAGCATACTCTCGTTCTCACTCTACTTTCTGTATGTCTCTATTTTTCTAATAAAAAGTCTAAGGAGGAGCTTTTGAGTCTCCTGTAATTTGCAACTCAAAACTTGGGTGGAACTGTTTTTTCATTCCTAAATTGTTCATTCTCCAGCTCCATTCAGATTCACATCTCGCTGTTTTGCACACATACAAATTCATTATTATTATTACTATTTAATGTGCACTCCATACTTTTTAACAATGCTGCTTTACACACTAATATTTACTTCTACTCTGTACAGTACTAGTCAGAAGAGAGAAAGGACAGGCAGGGCCCTGAACCTGTTCACCATCCCAAACCAGCGAAAAACAGCTCCAGCGGAGGGATGAACTTCATCTTCCAAGCTCCAATGATTAAGGTAGCTGGAGCTTATCAAAAAGTTCTGGTTCACACCATAGACTCTGGCAGATATCAAGGAAAGCATGCCACATGTTGTGATGGAAAAATTTGTGTTGGCAGAGGTACACACTGTACTCTGTGATCTATGTTTAAGTGACAGCCTAATGAGCATGACGAATGTTTGTTTCTTCACAGCTATTTAGAGTTTATGGGTCTAAAAGGTTCTACAAGGAAACTTTGTAAGCTTATAACCCTAGACAGAGATGTGCTCAGCAGACTTGTTAATGTGATGATGTTCTCTTGTTTTTAAATCGCCATAGTCTAAAAACAGACAAAGGTCAAGTGGCTGACGTGTCTCAGAGTGCACATATAAAGGGGGACAACACCTCACATGGGTAGCACTCTCTTTCTCAGCACACTGAAAGGGAGACATGCTCAATAGCTGACAATTTATATGCGTATCTTCTTTAATATTTCTATTAGAATTCTTTCTGCACTTGGCTGTTATTTGCTATGTGGAAGGCAGAAATTCCACAACAATCTCTGTCTAAACCAAAAGGCAAAGGAAGGAAATATGTGTGGAGATGGATTTTGAAGTGCTACTATACTGAAAAATGGCTTTCCATATGAGATTTTTCACTTTCAGGGAATGTGAAGGGTGACCTAAGGTTGACAAGCATGCCAGTGGAGGTATAGGATAAAGTAAATATGCTGTTAGTCTTATTAAAGGAATAGAACCAATAGTTATAACCCCAAAATCAGATTTCAGACCTAGACAAACCCAGTGCCTACTAAAGAGGGAGGCTGTTGAAGGTATTAGACCTGTTTTTAATTCACTGTTGTGAACAGAATATGAAGAGGACTGTAAAGACCAGGGTGAACGGATCATTTGTGTCCATTGCATTAATAAGGTATCTATTATTCCTTACTGTTACTTTATTGAGGGCCTTATAATTTGTTACTAACCTCCATGTGCCAGTTGGCTTGGCTACAGCTTGTATGGGGGAGTTTGTGGGAGAGTTCTTAATTTTTTTAATTATCCCCTGAACTCTTTTAGGGTAATTGTAGTTTTCTTTAAGGTTTCTTTTTTGACAGGATGCTGTCTTTGAGGCCTATGAATTCCTCCTTCTATTTCATCGCTCCATTCTTGACTCACCCAACCACAATGATTTTCAAATTTAACGTATTTCCCTTTATATTTTAACAGAACTTCTGATTGCCCATTTTTATTTGTGATACTGATTCGTTTTTTGACCTGTGTTTTTCTTGTTGTTATCTTGCCTAGCACAATTCCTCTGGCCTTGACTAGAGTAATTTTACTTATGTTAATTGTTTCCTTACTGACTCAAATGTATCTGGGTTCACCTCATTATGTGGGGCATATTCTAATTCAGATTTGAGTGCTTGCTGTGGCCCTATTTCTTTTTAGCATTGTTTTAAGCTGCTCAGACCCTTTTTTACACTTTGTTCATGGAGAAGGTTTAACATTTGCTGTTGCAGGAGTTCAACCTGAGGCCTAGGCGCTTGAGGTTTTGGGGTTTTCAACAGCAGCCTTTTGGCTTCCACTGGGGTAGGTTCGCCCCCTTGTGACTCAGTTTGATCTTTCAAGGGTTCATATTCAGGTCCATCTTGATCAGTTAGTTTGGATGGAATTTAATTTTCAGGATAAGACTCAGTATCAGTATCATTGTCACTCAAGAATCCCATCCATCCATCCATCCATTATCTGCCGCTTGTCCCAAACGGGGTCGCGGGGGAGTGCTGGTGTCCAACCCAGCGCACACAGGGCGAGGACGGGGGACGCACCCTGGACAGGTCGCCAGCCCATCGCAGGGAGGAGCGGGACGGGGACGGCACCTTGCTCAAGGGCACCTCAGGGCAACCCATTGGTGAAGGGGTTCGAACCCCCGATCCGCCGATCATGTGGCCAACACCCTACCCACTAGGCCACCGCTGCCCCTTCAAGAATCCCATTGCATCTTTTTCCTTTTGAATTCCGGCTAATTTCCCTGTCATTTGCTGCAGTTTGGTTTTGTTTGCGCCTCGTTGGTATGCAATTTTGATGTAATTTTGCTATAGGAGAGATATCAGGTTTTTTCAATAATTGGGCTCCAGGGCCATTTATACCTAACATAGGTTGTTTGGTCAACTCTGTGGAGTAGCTGATATGGAGTTCAGGAAACCCTCATGGTGATTGATAGACTTTGCTTTCCGGAAATGCCTAAATCATCCACTGTACAGTTGGTGCACAGCTGTATACCTCAAAACAGAGAGAAAGAAATTAGAGCTGTTTTGGACTCACATTGTGCAAACCATGAATTTATAGAGTGCAGTACTGTAAACTCAATTTTAAGTGCAAACTTGATATTACAGCCTGACTCGAAAAGACAGAACTGAGAGTTTTACAAACACGAGAGCACCCTGAGACACAGGCATCCCACCACATCACCGTCATCAAACCTGAGTGATCGCATGAGAGTTGTGGGCAGGCAGCACCAACATCCCTGTTTACTGGAATTGTCTGTATAAGTGAACCCCTGGATCTGCACCAGTTAACTAACAGGAAAATTAATTATTAAAACCTGCCTAAATAAGTAGGTTTTTAGCCTGGACATAAATACTGACCCCCATTGTTATGAAGTTCAGATTTCTAGATTACATGTTTGTTTTATTTTTCTCTGTTTTTAAACATTGACCAACAATTTAGTTTATTTCTATAATCATTGCTGTGCCTACTAAACAGGATCGTCTTCAAGTAAGCTTCAGTTTTATTTGTTGCTTGACTGAACTGCTGCTTTATTGTGTATTAAGACTGCCTTTTACATTGTTGTGTGTTCAAATAATCTACTAATTTCTACTATTTTCTAGTTACTAATATCTCTCATACTTGGGTAATTTCCACTTGATGTAAGAAAAAATGGTTTGCTAGTTTCACAAACCAGTTGCTTAGATGGCGGTAGACTGCTTTCACCTGGTGTAAGGAAGATGGGCGGTAATTAATGAATTGGTTGGGAATTGCCTTCACTCAGGCAGAATATAAAAGGGAAACAGTTCACAGTTGTAGAACAGTCTGCACTTCTTCAGAGACCATGCATGTCTGTAGGGAGCCATGGTGTAAGATAGATAGGGTAGCACTGTATAGGGTTGCTTCTCACAAAAATGTTTTATGCCTTTTACAGCTCAACATTTCACTGTTATTGTCCCCTGTCTTACTGAGAATCTTAATTGATGAGCTAGACATGCCCCAGAGATCATTTGCAGAACCTTCTCCACTCATTTTCCTCGTTGACTTCAAACCTCCAAGCAAGACAATGCACACTAGCAGTCCTGTGATTCTTCTGTTGTTTATTGGCCCATCCCAGATCTCCTCCTAGCCATAAATCTAGCAACATTCTCATGTTAATATTCAGTAGATCATTTCCAATGTTAAATATATTCTCTACATCTCTCTGTCAACTTTCTCTTCAGATCTCTCCATATCAAATACATCAATCTCTACCTTTTTCTATATTCTCTTTCCTTCATAATTCTTTCCTCCATATTTATCTGTTTACCAATGCCCTTCATCTGTAGAAAGTGCAACTAATAAACTTCTTTCCATTCCATCAACTCATTTGACCAGCTCTGTTCTTAGTCTTCTTGAAGATACATTTCAGAAGTCCTGCATAGCAACCAGAAAAAGAGAAAGAGCAGCTGAAAGAAGTCTAACAAACAAAGAACAGAAAAACATGGGTCAGACTGGCCACTCTTAAATTGTGGTAACAACAGATAAAGGGAATGAAGTGAAGTGATTATTTGTTATTTTGAAGCACAGCACAACACTCAGGAACCACAAGAAAATACATTTAACCTATACACACTGTCCAGCAGGGGACAGCTATATCCAGCCCCGGGGATCACGGATCATGGATCATGGCTGAAGCTGATCATTACATACCAAGATGGGCTACCAATACTTGTTCTGTACTAGTTCCCTGATATGAATTATACCTGGTTATCTGGATGACTGAGGGAATGAGGGAGAAAAAAGGTGAAGGGAATGAGGGGGGAAATAGGTGAAAGTGACTATTCTTGTCATTGTGAAATGCAGCACAGCACAACAAAATTCAACCTATGCGTTCAACCTATGCAAAATTCAACCTATGCGTTCCATACACACATATCCAGCAGCAGGGGCCAGCTATTGAAAGCTCCCAGGGAGCAGTTATGGGGACAGTACCGTACTCAAGGGTACCTCAGGGCAACTTACTGGTAAGGGATTCTAACCCACAATCTTTCAATCCGGGGGCCTAGTCCTTATTCACTAGACCACCACTGCCCCTATGCAAATGTGAAGGGAATGAATGAAATGGTGGATGCAGAATCCATGTTCAGTCCAGTGACTGGGAGCACAGTGCTAGATCATGGTTGGAATTGTGACATTAGCAAAATAAAGTACAACATAGCAGGGAGCTTGTTCTTTAGGACACTTGTGGATAATTACACAAATAATTGTATATTTTTCCAATGTTGAGACCTTTGCCCTTGACCACTATGTGTAGATGTAAATGTATTCCAAAAGTGAAGCTCAGAGTTGGGCCCTTTTGGGGAGACCAAACAAAGCCCAAACAAACAAAACTGAACAGCCCCCTTAATGAGGCACATGACTGGTCCTGACACACAGATATGAGGGGACCTCAGTCCAGTCATGGCCACGTCCAGGGCTGCAGGTGGTAGCGAGGGGTACCCCAATTCCTCAAGATGTTGTGAGACAGTATCTCTAATATTTACTTTTGAATATCTCTCCAGTTTATTTTGGATTGTTACTACAAAAATGACTGCATGAAAATTGTGATTACACTGGTTCAGATTTTTATGCCTAATACAATTATTTATATATATATATATATATATATATATATATATAGAGAGAGAGAGAGAGAGAGAGAGAGAGAGAGAGAGAGAGAGAGAGAGAAAGACTGTAACGGTGGAGGGGTGCAAGAAGGATGCCAACGCAGAGCCAGTAGTCGAAAACTTAACTTTATTAACATAAAGTAAAATACAAAACCAAAAGTGCCACCATTAACTGTAAGGCGTAGCCTCGTTAATGAACCGCGCTCTATTCTGACTCACTGGGGCTTAAATAGCAGCCCCAATGAAGCACACCTGTGTCTGAACAAGCCCAGGTGTGCTCAGTCAGAACAGAGTGCCATCTGTCATGCCTGGCCGGAACCACAGGCACGACAGACTGTGACAGAGACTAAAGAAAAAAGTAAAGTGAACAGGAAAGTTTCAGCAGTTCCTACATTTTGTAAGATTAACAACACCATCATAACTCCTGAAGTAACATATTATTTCCTGTGCAGCTCACTTTACACTTCAGCAAATTAAACAGAGTAGTCTATATTTAGGAACTGCACTGCACAAAGGAAACAAGTCTTGTTGGGGTTTTAGTTAGTTATTGTACATATATTTTAAGTTCATTATATAAGATGTTGCTGATTTTTTCTGGTTTACTTTGGCATTTGAACTACCAAAATGAGCTAGTGATTACACTGGTTCAGATTTTTATGCCTAAAACATAGTGTGCAGCAGGCACTTTTACTGTTCAATCTGTTTAAGACCAAATGTCCAGAAATGTCCATCTGGCTGCATTGTACTGAACTTCAATACTGACAAGACAATGCACATTTTGGAACCTACCTAATAATTATTTATATGTGATACAAGAAGGAAGATAAGGAGTGTGTATTGAAATATTTGAGATGCACAGGGACAAACTCCACACAATATAAGGGTGGAGTTTGAAAATAGAGAAGTGTAATAAAGGTAGGGCAAAGGTTGAACTCCTTGGATATTCCCAGCAAACAGAAAAAAGAGAAGTATCATTAAAACAAGCCATGATACGTAATGAAACGTGGATGAACAATGTGAGAGAGATTAAAAGCGAGATTAAAAACGAAAGTCAGTGCAACACTTATGGACAGTTGTGTCTACTCGGATCATGGGACGACTTGTTTTGTTGCTGTTTCTGTGTATCTGTTTGACTCTCATGAGGGTAAGTCAGTTTCTATCTATCCTGAGCTTTTTATTTAACCACAAAGATTATGTCTAAGAGATATGTCTACAAAATTTTCCTGAGAAGTCATGTGTGTCACTACAAAAAAAAGGAATTTGATCTACACAAAGAATGAGATTTGACAGCAATTTTCTAATTTTATATCTATTTTGTAAAGTGCCTTGAAAACTTATTCTGTTAGAAACAACTTCTACAAACATAAAAATATAGAATCTTTGTTATTTTTCCATAAGATTTTGTAAAGTGCTTTGAAAACTTATTCTGTTAGAAACAACTTCTACAAACAAAAATATAGAGTCTTTTTTATTTTTCCATAAGATTCATGATAGAACTTTATTAGAATTAACGATATAATATTAATGTGCAAACGCATTCCCATTGTATGATTAACAATGAGAAACATAAGAGAAACTGCTTCAGAGACAACATTTGACCCTTAGCTTACATTGTCAAAAAAAGTACTTTTCAAAGAAAGTTTACCAAGGTTATTATTGCACACTCAAAGATACAATAATGGTTTTAATCTCCAACTTACAAGTGTTTCAGTATACATTGACAGCAAGGGCATTATTTCACCTGTTTATTAAATATATTTTTCACTAGAAAAAAAAAAATACAAAGCCTGGAGTTCTTGTTGAAATTCTAGTTGAAATCCTGCAACTGAGAATGAAAGGGTTAAAAGGAAATTGAAAAAGGACAAACCCCAAACCACGAGTGACACAATAATTACAGCTGGTTAATAATTAAATTGAATTACTGAGGTTATTTTTTTATTTTTTTACCCCTTATTGATATTAAGTTATATAGGTTGTGCTTTATGTACCTTAAGACATCAACAGATCCCCAAATCTGGTTACCACAATGCTTTTTTTTACTTTAGATTTTTAAAGAAGTGTGTATGTGTTTGTGTGTGTGTACATTGATCAGCTAAAATAAAACCCCTCGCAGGTGAAGGGAATGATGTTGATTAATTTATTACACTGAAAAGTTGAACTTCTCGTTGAACCGCTACCTTATCGTGGTGGAGGGGTTTGCGTGTCCCAATGATCCTTGGAGCTATGTTGTCGGGGGCTTCATGCCCCTGGTAGGGGCACCCAAGGTAAACAGGTCCTAGGTGAGGGAAGAGACAAAGAGCGGTTCAGACCTCTTTATGATGAGAATAATCTTAGGAAGACGTTTTCCCTCGCCCGGACGTGGGTCACCGGGGCCTCCCTCTGGAGCCAGGCCTGGAGGTGGGGCTGGATGGCGAGTCCCCCTTCCCATGGGCTCACCACCTGTGGGAGGGGCAAAAGAGGTCGGGTGCAATGTGAGTTGGGCGGTGGCCGAAGACGGGGGCCTTGGCGGTCTGATCCTCGGCTGCAGAAGCTGGCTCTAGGGACGTGGAATGTTACCTCTCTGGTGGGGAAGGAGCCTGAGCTAGTGCGCAAGGTTGAGAAGTTCCGGCTAGATATAGTTGGACTCACCTCGACGCACAGCTTGGACTCTGGAACCAGTCTCCTTGAGAGGGGCTGGACTCTCTTCTACTCTGGAGTTGCCACCGGTGAGAGGCGGCGAGCAGGTGTGGGCATACTTATTGCCCCCCGGCTCGGGGCCAGTACATTGGGGTTTACCCCGGTGGATGAGAGGGTGGCTTCCCTCCGCCTTCGGGTTGGGGGACGGGTCCTTAGTGTTGTCTGCGCTTATGCGCCAAACAGCAGTCTGGACTACCCACCCTTTCTGGGGTCTCTGGAGGGGACTCCATAGTTCTGCTGGGGGACTTCAATGCTCACGTGGGTAATGACAGTGAGACCTGGAAGGGCGTGATTGGGAGGAATGGCCCCCCCGATCTGAACCAGAGCGGTGTTTTGTTATTGGACTTTTGTGCTCGTCACGGATTGTCCATAACGAACACCATGTTCAGGCATAAGGATGTCCACATGTGCACCTGGCACCAGGACACCCTAGGCCGCAGTTCGATGATCGACTTTGTGGTCGTGTCGTTGGACTTGCGGCCACATGTCTTGGACACTTGGGTGAAGAGAGGGGCGGAGCTGTCAACTGATCATCACCTGGTGGTGAGTTGGCTTCGTTGGTGGGGGAGGATGCCAGTCAGGCCTGGTAGGCCCAAACGTATTGTGAGGGTCTGCTGGGAACGTCTGGCAGAGTCCCCTGTGAGGACAAGCTTCAACTCCCACCTCCGGCAAAGCTTTAACCATGTCCCGGGGGAGGTGGGGGACATGCGGAATGCGGCTTTGGTGGCTGCTGAGGCAAAAACTCGGGCATGGGAGGTGTTCCAGATGGCTTCGAGGAGATTCTGGTCCACCATCCAGCGTCTCAGGAGAGGAAAGCAGTGCACAGTCAACACAGTGTATAGTGGGGCTGGCGCGCTGCTGACCTTGGCTCAGGACGTTGTGGGTCGGTGGGGGGAGTACTTCGAAGACCTCCTTAATTCCACCAACATGCCTTCCGATGAGGAAGCAGAGCCTGGGGATATAGAGGTGGACTCTTCCATCTCTGGGGGCGAGGTTGCCGAGGTGGTTAAAAAGCTCCTTGGTGGCAAGGTTCCGGGGGTGGATGAGATCCACCCAGAGTTCCTCAAGGCTCTGGATGTTGTAGGACTGTCATGGCTGACACGCCTCTGCAACATCGCATGGACATCAGGGACGGTGCCCCTGGACTGGCAAACCGGGGTGGTGGTCCCCCTCTTTAAGAAAGGGGACCGGAGGGTGTGTTTGAACTATAGAGGGATCACACTTCTCAGCCTCCCGGGGAAAGTCTATTCAGGGGTCCTGGAAAGGAGGGTCCGTCGGATAGTCGAACCTCGGATTCAGGAGGAGCAGTGTGGTTTCCGTCCGGGTCGCGCAACAGTGGACCAGCTCTACACCCTTAGCAGGGTCTTGGAGGGTGCACGGGAGTTTGCATAACCAGTTTACATGTGCTTTGTGGACTTGGAGAAGGCATTCGACCGTGTCCCTCAGGGAGTCCTGTTGGGGGTACTCCGGGAGTATGGGGTATCGGATTCCCTGTTAAGGGCTGTCCGGTCCCTGTACAACCGATGTCGGATGTCTACCTGTTTCTGGTGAGGGTTGGACTCCGCCAGGGTTGCCCTTTGTCACCGATCCTGTTCATAATTTTTATGGACAGGATTTCTAGGCGCAGCCAGGGCATCGAGGGGGTCCGGTTTGGTGGGCTCAGGATTGAGTCACTGCTGTTTGCAGATGGGGGCAGCGGTGGCCTAGTGGTTAGGGCGTTGGCCCTATGATCGGAGGATCCCAATAGGTTGCCCTGAGGTTCCCTTGAGCCAGGTGCCGTCCCCGTCCCGCTCCTCCCTGCGATGGGCTGGCGACCTGTCCAGGGTGCGTCCCCCGTCCTCGCCCTGTGTGCGCTGGGTTGGACACCGGCACTCCCCCGCGACCCCATTTGGGACAAGATAATGCAGATAATGGATGGATGGATGTTTGCAGATGACTTTGTCCTGTTGGCCTCATCAGGCCGTGACCTTCAGCTCTCACTGGATTGGTTCGCAGCCGAGTGTGAAGCGGCTGGGATGAGAATCAGCACCTCCAAATCTGAGGCCATGCTCCTCAGTTGGAAAAGGGTGGAGTACCCTCTCAGGCTGGGAGTGAGATCCTGCCCCAAGTGGAGGAGTTTAAGTATCTTGGGATCTTGTTCACGAGTGAGGGTAGAATGGAGCGGGAGATCGACAGGCGGATCGGGGCAGCATCCGCAGTGATGCGGGCTCTGCATCGGTCCGTCATGATGAAGAAGGAGCTGAGCCAAAAGGCAAAGCTCTCAATTTACCGGCTGGTCTACGTTCCCACCCTCACCTGGTCACGAGCTGTGGGTAGTGACCGAAAAACGAGATCGCGAATACAAGCGGCCAAAATTAGTTTCCTCCGCAGGGTGGGAAACTCCCTTAGGGCTCTCTGGGCTCTCCCTTAGAGACAGGGTGAGAAGCTCAGTCATCTGGGAGGGGCTCAGAGTAGAGCCGCTGCTCCTCCACATTGAGAGGAGCCAGATGAGGTGGCTCGGGCATCTGATTAGGATGCCCCCTGGACGCCTCCCTGGTGAGGTGTTCCGGGCACGACCCACCGGAAGGAGACCCCGGGGAAGACCCAGGACACGCTGGAGAGACTCTGTCTCTCAGCTGGCCTGGGAACACCTTGGGATCCGCCCGGAGGAGCTGGAAGAAGTGGCCAGAGAGAGGGAAGTCTGGGCATCCCTGCTGGAGCTGCTGACCCCGCGACCTGACCTCGGATAAGCATAAGAGAATGGATGGATGGATGGATGAAAAGTTGAAAAGTCAGGTTTTGATATGTTAGAAACAATACAAATGGGCAGACTTAAGGATCTGAATGACTACTATATGTCATTACTATAATGATACTATAATGATGACTATATGACTAGGACTATATGACTAGCATGTGGGCTGTTTTCAGTATATAGTGGCATGTATATAAAGGTGGTATAAGAGAGCAAAACAGGTGAACAAGGGACAGAGTCATGGAAACCCAAGACTTACTGATTCACCCTGGAAATAAAGGGTAGCCAGTCTTTTCTAATTCACACTGATGAAGAGCTACTGTGGCTCAAATTCATGAAAAAAAGTTCACGCTAGCTATGATATGGTGACAATGCATGAAATTCATCCAGCCAAACACAATTAGGCTGCCTATGCAGACCCTTGCTCATGGTTTCTGAAATCTCAGTTTCATGAATGTTAGTTTCAGAGTATATGACTGGAGACTGATAGCACTATAATTATATTTTCAACTTCTAAATGTACACTACACTCTCCTTCATAGCAGAGGAGGAAAAATTGTAATTTTTAATAATATACATTTTTGTTCTTTAAAAAAGCTGAGCATGGTGTATAGAACAATTTAATGTGAAACTTAGTGTTATTTAATTGTTCTGATATCTGTAATCCTTGTGTGTCTGTGTAATGACAGGGAAACCGATGAAAACTGTATGGAAGCAAAAATGTATCATTGGCTGAGAAAGGCATACATTTAGACCTATAACCACTGTCTAATTCCATTCACACGTTTTTATGAAGTTGTCTGGTAATATGACACGTTACACCTACACATTAGATACAATAGGAAGAATATTCTAATTGGATAGACTCTTTATTAAAAAAAAAAAAAACAGCAAGTGCTTAACCTGCTTAATATGTGCGCTTGAGATATGTAATTGTATGTAAACTGAAATAGGCATGAAGAAACTTACTGTTATAATGATTTGGCAGCCTTGTACATTATGCTTTTCACAGGGACAGTCCAGTTCTTCAGCTGTAAATTCCTCAACGTCTTTGGCAATATCTGCCAAGGCATCTACTTCTACTGGCCCAACGGAATTGACAACTCTTTCATGTAAGATATTTTCAGATGTTTTATTTACTTGGTTATAAGGCTAACCAGTATTTGAATTTTTTTCATGCTAGAAAACATTCTAAAATTGAAGAAGACTTTTAAAAATGTTAAAAATAAAAAAAGAACTCAGGTAATTGGTGAGTGATTTCAGAATCATTTAAAAAACAAAGCAGAAATCAACTATGTTAAATTACCATTTGTAAAGTACGTTTGCAAAACTAACGCCAGTTCAGTTCAGAAAAGTGCAATACATTTCTCCACATAATGCACTTGAAAACAAATTTTTGAGCTTGAATTGTATACAGAGTTTGGGCAAAGCTAGTGCACAGCAAAATGACTAAAGGCCGTGTTGCAATTTTTACCAATAAGTTTCTTCCAGTTTACCGTTTTTCAAATCAACTCTGTAGCATACTGTAATACCCTACTAAAAAAAAAAACAGAACATTTTTTAATCAGAGTATAGTACCAAGTCGGTTAAACTTCTGGGATGTTGATGATTTGATTAGGGTTAGTGTCAATACTGGTAGCATGAGGCCACACCTGGACTCTAGAGAGGTTGCACAAGCAATCCAACTGCACCAGGATGGGACATCAATGCATGAACTGACTGGCACCCTGTGCTTTTCACAGATGAGAGCAGGTTCACTCTAAGCTCATATGACAGACACAGCTTCTCCAGGGTCTGGAGAACATTGTTCACCATGATCGGTTTGGTGGTGGGTCAGTGTCGGTCTGGGGAGGCATATTCATGGAGGGATGACCAGATCTGTACAGGATAAACAATGGCACCCTGCCTACCATTAGGTCTCAGGATAAAATCCTTAGACCTATTGTTAGACCCTTCACTGGTGCAGTGGGTCCTGGGTTCCTCCTGGTGCGTGATAATGCCTGGCCTCAATGGTGGCAAGAGTATGCAGACAGTTCCTGGAGGATGAAGGAATTGGTACCATTGATGGGCCTCCACACTCGCCTGACCTAAATCCAATAGAACATCTCTCGGACATCAGGTTTAGGTCCCACCGACACCGCCAGATTGCACCTCAGGCTGTACAGGAGTACAGCTCAGTGTTGCCCTAGTCAGGATCTGGGAGGAGATATCCCAGGACACCATATGTTATCTCCTACCATATGGTATGCCCCAACATTGTCAGGCAGGGTATTTTAAAGCTTTGTCATACTGATAACAGTTACATACTAACTACTATGGAATAAACATCAGCATTAATAGGTTAGAGGAAAATTCTGTCATGACACACACAGTCTTAACTCTCCTGGAAATAAATACATCTTCACTCTGCACACTGTGTTTGAAGGAGTGGAAAGCAGTGGCTATACATTTACCACTGTCACCAGTAAGTGTGGAAATTGATCTGTTGGAATTAATGAATTATCACTAACAATTTGTCCCAGTCCAACCACAGTTTAAAGTCATTTAAACACATAAGAAAGGATTTCTAAGAGTATTTTGTTTTTTACCTTTCCATTTAATGAAACACTCTAACATAATCAGGGGAGACCAATTATTACCTTAAAAATATTTCAGAATGGTAATCTCTGAGCTGTAAATGTCTTTTATAAAAAGAGAAATTGCATTAATGAAACCTACCTTTAGGTATTTTCTCCCTGTATTTAGAAAAAAGAAACCAATTGCTGGATCTGTCAGCTTTATTTAAATCTATAAATCACAAACTGCTGATTTCTGACTTGGAAATCAGAAGCACTGCACTTGCTTTTTTGGCATCCTAACCTCATGACTGCGACATCAAGTATATTACAGGATCCATTCATAAATGTTATTTTTTTTACATTATCTGCCACTCACCTTTTTCTCTCTTTCTCTCTCAGTTCCATCGAATGTTGATAATGTGGTCCTGAAGAGTCGCACTGAGACTGCTTTAACATTAGAATGGAACAAAGTGAACAACAGCAATGACTACAGTTACAGACTGAACTACAATGGAATAAACATCAGCATCAATAGCCCTGAGGAAAATTCTGTTGTGACACACACAGTCTCATCTCTTAACCCTGGAAGTAAATACACCTTCACTCTGTACACTGTGTTAAAAGCAGTGGAGAGCAGTGGCTACACATTTACCGGTGTCACCAGTAAGTGTAGATATTGATCTACTGGAATGAATAAATTATCATTAACAATTTGTCAGAGTCCAACCACAGTTTAAACATAATGATATTTTAAACACAAAAGAAAGGATGTCTAAAAATTTTAGGTTTTCTCTCTTTTGCCTTTAATGAACCTAGAACATTACAAGACCGGTTTATAAATGTTTTTCACATAGTCTGCCACTCACCTTTTTCTCTCTTTCTCTCTCAGTTCCATCAAATGTTGATAATGTGGTCCTGAAGAGTCGCACTGAGACTGCTTTAACTCTAGAATGGAACAAAGTGAACAACAGCAACAATTACAGTTACAGACTGAACTGCAGTGGAATAAACATCATCATCAATTGCTTTGAGGAAAATTCTGTTGTGACACATACAGTCTCATCTCTTGCTCCTGGAAGTAAATACACCTTCACTCTGTACACTGTGTTAAACGCAGTGGAGAGCAGTGGCTACACATTTACCAGTGTCACCAGTAAGTGTAGATATTGATCTATTGGAAAGAATGAATTATCACAAACAAAAGGTTTCTCTATTTTGCCTTTAATGAAACCAATAACCAATAACTCCAATATTGCCACAGGAGACCAATTATTGCCTTAAAAATATGTCAAAGTGGTCATCTCTGAGCTGTCAATATCCTGTATAAAAAAGAGAAACAGAACTCTTGAATCCTACCTTTAGGTATTTTCTCCTTGTATTTAGAAAAAAGGATCTGTCAGCTGTATTTAAATCTGTAAACCACAAGATGCTCATTTCATCACTTTCTGACTTGGAAATCGGCAGCACTGCACTTGTTTTCTTGACATCGTAACTTTATGATCACTACACCTAGAACATTACAAGACCAGTTTATAAATGTTCAATGTTTGACATCCTCTGCCTCGCATTTTTTCACTCTTTCTCTCTCAGTTCCATCGAATGTTGAAAGTGTGGTCCAACAATTTGTCAGAGTCCATCCACAGTTTAAACCTAATAATGATTTAAATGCTAAAGAAATTATATCTGAAAATACTGAGTTTTTCTCGTTTGCATTTAATGAAACACTCTGACATTGTCAAAGGAGACCAATTTTTGGCCTTACAAAGCTGCCAAAGTGGTCATCTCTGAGGTGTCAATGTCTTGTATAAAAAGAGAGAAAGGACTCTTACATTTACATCTTACTCCTACCTTTAGGTATTTTCTCCCTGTATTAAAAAAAAATAGAAACATCTGTCTCTGTCAGCTCCAATATTCCTGGGACAGTAATCTTGAAGAAAGGATGTACAAAATGCTAGTGCAGTGTATGGTAGAAAATCTCGGGGATCACATTTAATATTCAAGAACACTCAAGAATAGGTCATGAGCGTGAGTTTTCAACCGGTATTTCTTAATTTACTGTTACAGCAGGGCCCCTCATCTTGCAGGCACTCTCTAGTATGCACAAGAGGAAGAGTACCCTGAGCTTACAGAGTTACAAGTGTTTATACATATTCCTTGCATGACCATTGCTGAGTGCAATCCTTTGTTTTTGGCCTATACTCTTCTGCCTTTTTCTGCCATCTGTTCACCTCTATCAATCTATATGTCCTTGTCTTTATTTACCTCATGGTAAATCAAGTTTGCAATTGTCACATATTTCACAGGTAGGGATAAAGATCACACTCTCATCAAACCTTATGTGAGCAGTTGTAAGCACAGCAATCTTCCACCATACAGTGCAGATAGCAGTTTGCAGATGTTAACTTTTTGACTTTGTCGCTCAACGTTTTTTTCTCTTTCTCTCTCAGTTCCATCGAGTGCTGATAGTGTGGTCCTGAAGAGTCGCACTGAGACTGCTGTAGCATTAGAATGGACTAAAGTGAACAACAGCAATGATTACAGATACAGACTGAACTACAATGGAATAAACATCAGCATCAATGCATCTGTAGGAAATTCTGTAGTGTCACACACAGTCTCATCTCTTACTCCTGGAACTAAATATACCTTCACTCTGTACACTGTGTTTGAAGGTGTAGAGAGCAGTGGGAACACATTTACCAGTGTCACCAGTAAGTGTCAATATTGATCTATTGAAATGAATGAATTATCATGACAATTTGTCCAGCAATTTAAACATAATGATGTTTTAAACACAAAAGAAAGGATTTTTTAAAATATTGAGCTTTTTTCTCTTTTGCATTTAATGAAACATTCCAGTATTGTCACAGGAGACCAATTATTGACAATATATTGTCAATTTATACTGTAAATGAACTGTATAAAAAAGAGAAATTGCACTCATGAAACCTACCTTTAGGTATTTCTCCCTGTATTTATAAAAAAAAGAAACAGCTTCTGGATCTGTCAGCTGCATTTGACATTATAAACCAACCACAAGAATGCTCATTTCAACATTTTCTGACTTGGAAATCAGCAGCACTGCACTTGCTTTCTTGACATCCTAACTTCATGATCACTACTCCTAGAGCATTACAAGACCAGTTTATAAATGCTCATTGTTTGACATTATCTGCCCCTCATTTTTTCACTCTTTCTCTCTTAGTTCCATCAAATGTTGATAATGTGGTCCTGAAGAGTTGCAATGAGACTGCTTTAAATTTAGAATGGAGCAAAGTGAACAAAAGCAATGATTACAGTTACAGACTGAACTACAATGGAATAAACATCAGCATCAATAGCTCTGAGGAAAATAGTGTTGTGATGCACACAGTCTCATCTCTTTCTCCTGGAACTAAATTCACCTTCAATCTGTACACTGTGTTTGAAGGAGTGGAGAGCAGTGGCTACACATTTACCAGTGTCACCAGTAAGTTTAGATATTGATCTATTGCAATGAATAAATGATCACAAAGAATTTGTGAGTATCCAACTCCAGTTTAAAGATAATGATGTATTAAACACAAATGAAAGGATTTTTAATTTTTTTTTTACATTTAATAAATAACTAACCCTCAGGGGAGAACAATTTTTGGCTTAAAAATCTCTGAGCTGTCATTGTCTTGTATAAAAAGAGAAATTGCACTCTCACACCTTTAGGGAGTTTTTTCTCCCTGTATATGAAAAAAAACAACAACTTCTGGATCTGTCAGCTGCATTTGACACAATGAGCCACAAGAAGCTTCATTGCTTTCTGACGTGGGTATCAGCAGCACTTAACTTGCTTTTCTTTCATTCTATCCTTTAGCGACAGCTAATAAAGGTTAAAAGACCATTTGTAAGTGATCATTTTTTTACATAGTCTGCCACTCACCTTTTTTGCTCTTTCTCTCTCAGTTCCATTGAATGTTGATAGTGTTGTCCTGATGAGGCGCACTGAGACAGCTTTAACATTAGAATGGAACAAAGTGAACAACAGAGACACCTATAGCTACAGACTGAACTACAATGGAATAAACACCAGCATCAAAGGAACAGTTGGTGATACTTTGGTGTCACACACAGTCTCATCTCTTTCTCCTGGAACTAAATATACCTTCACTCTGTATACTGTGTTTGAAGGAGTGGAGAGCAATGGATATGCTTTTAACAATGTCACCAGTAAGTTTGGATTTTGTTCTAGTTTAATGAACAATCTTAGTAAACAACTGTACTTCACAGACAGGTCATGTATTTTGTGTGTGCGTGTTTGTGTTTTTTTTCTGCAAATCTTTGAAATTGAAACATATTGAAATGAAACACCTACTAGGGAACAAATTTACACAATAGCAGTTTTATCCATAGTTTTTCCTTTTATCAGTATTTGTTTTTAAATTCCAATTTAATTGTAATGTTTGTAGCACATTTAATTGTGATTATGGCACAGATTCACAATGAAATTGTATCACCAAGCTTATGCAATGTCACAACATTTATTTCCATAGAGTTTTGTCAAAATTTTTTATTTTATTAATAATGGGAGGGTGAAACCGCTTTGTAAAGCCTATTCCTGCATATTGTCATTGGGGTAAGATCTGGATTCTGAGGTGGCCATTCCATAAGGAATGGAAATGATGTCTTTTGCTACCAGAACAAGTCTTTCACAATTTGAGCTTTATGAATCCTGGCATTGTCATCTTCGAATATGCTTATGCTATCAGGGATGAAAAAATCCATTGTTGGAAAAACCTTATTCAGTCAGTATATTCAGGTTGTCAGCTAAGCTCATTTTTATCACACAGGTACTGAACATTAACCTGACCATCTGAAGCAACCCCAGATCATAGCACTGCCCTCACAGCAGGCCTTAATGGGAGACTTGACCATTAGAAAACCTTTTCTATGACATCATACATCATACCTCTTTTATGCGCTTAAAGGACATATCATACTGACTGGACTCTTCAGACCACTTGGCCATTTTCACAAAATATCACCGCTTGCTGTGTACGGGCCTCAACCCTCAGAATTGGCCAATAGAGTAACAGAAGAAAGTGGCAGGGCTGGTAAATCACGTAATTTACCTGGAAGCGAGATGGTATCCTGATGCACTAGAGGAAAAATTACATGTGGAAGTTACTCTATAAAGCACTGCATACTTATATATCAAAAACAACCCTTAAAGTTAACAGTTATTCCAAATGGCAGTGGTCTTTTTGGTCCTTTTGGTTTAAGTCACCATGCCACATTGCAAAAATTGTTCGGCAGTAATCTGAAGAATATGATAACGTGTGCTTGAGACATGACCTACACTACAATTTCAATTGAGCATCTGTAGGCTGTGTTGGACATACTACTCAACTAATTTCAAGCCCAAGCTTGCAATTTAAAGGATTAGTATCCACTGCTAATGTCTGCCAGATGTCATGGGGACCTTGAAATGTGTTCCAGGAGTCTACAAGTTTGTGTGGTGGCATTAAACTACCTTATTCTTATGTAATTGGACCTATGTATTAATAGATCATGTCATATTATAGTATATTTATACTTAACATTCATAAAAATGTTTTTGTCCTTTTGTCATTGCCTGGTCATTTTCCTAACTATCTTTGTATTTCATTCTGACCCTAGTTCCAGCTGCTGTAACTGATTTGAGGTGTGAGTATACATTTGGCGGCTATGGTCTAATTCTTTTTTGGGGTCCTCCAATTGGCGAGAGAGTGTCTGTGCTAGTCAGTGTGAATGGCAAAGGCTATAATGAGACAGGGCAAAGATTTTCCACTGGGGGATTGCTGCCTGCCCAGTGGTATACCCTGACTGTGACCTCACTTTCTGATGGTGTACAGAGTAAACCAATCTCAGTCACTTGTCAGACTGACCCAAGAGGTGAGAATGATTATTCTGCATTGTAAAAAAAATAAAAACTTTTATGTCTACCACCTATTTAATTTTTTTTTTACATTTCAAGGTGTCATAGCAGGTGTTCTGGTGTTCCTACTGTTAGTCCTCATCATCCTTTGCACCCATATCTTTATATGGCGGTGCAAGCCAGAGGTTTCCAGGTGGGTGCTGTTGTTGCTTATGAGAGAATACTTGGATTCAGAGGCTTACACTGAAATTTTTTCTGGTAGATTTGCCTGGTAGATGAATTCAGTACTGCACGGGCCAAGCTTCATGAGAACCAGATTTGGCAGTTTATTCACTTGAAAATAATTAAATATGTATATTTTTATAAAATACTGTCTAAAACACTGAGAGCTGCATGTCTTTATTATCCCATTTGCAGATCATTTTCATGAACATTTTGTTGTAGCACAGTGGTAAAATGGATACAAGAAACCTATATAGCTCCTCATGATCACTTAATGATCATCATGATCACTGACTTGGACAAAATGTAAATTTTTTCATGTATGTATGATAATGCCTGTTGATTATCATCAAAGGTGTTGGTGGGTGGTGGTGTTCTAGTGGTAGGGTAGTTGCCTATAGAGCTATGGCTCAAGAGGTCCCAGGTTTGAATCCCACGTCTGGCACTACCACCACTGGGTCCCTGAGCAAGACCCTTATCCCTGAATTGCTCCAGGGGGACTGTCCCTGTAATTAGGACTTGGAAGTCGCTCTGGATAAGAGCGTCTGCTAAATGATGTAAATGTGTTTTTGAAAATTGTGGATCCTAATTTGACAACCACATATAATTTTCTTTATGACAATATGTGGTTTCATGATTATTTTTGTGGTGAAATGTCTGATTTTGTGGTATGTCATTACGCATTAGTCAAATCTTTATTATGTCAGTGAAACACCATGTTAAAAATTTTAAGATGAAAAAAAAGTTACTTTGACTTTATCTGACTGTGGATTTAAAAACTCTGGTGTTATATATATTATATTACATATATTACATGACTATAATTATTGACATAACTAAGCAAAATGAAAAACAATGATATTTTGAAAATCTATTTATGCATTAAAATATGCATACAATACAGAAAAGTTTGATTTATTTACAATAATATTAAAGACAGCAAGTGCTGTAGTTTGTGCACAAAAAAAAACCCTTTACTAAATGAAAATAATGACAATGTGAAACATTTTTAAGAACTTAAGAAAATGGTTAACATTTTGTTCCATATATCTATTTGTAGTTTCTTTAGAAATTCAAAACCATCTGTAGAAAACAAACCATACAGCAATAAATACAAGTAAGTATCCTATCATATTTTATTTATGAAATGCTTGCGTTTCTATTTATGTGCAAGATCATCTTAGTAATTGATTTCTTTAGATCAATTCCCCTGCAAAACTTTCCAGACCATTTCAATTGCATGGGTCAAGATGACAACCGTGGTTTCAGTGAAGAATATGAGGTGTGTATGTGTCTGATATGGGTTTGGATTTAATGGTTCTTTCTTCCGTTATGTGGAGGTTCTTAAAATTGATAAAGTAGAGACAGATCTCATTTATGAACAGGCTTCTTAAAAGGACCATCTACTGAAACGTTCTTTAGGAAACCAACCAAAAACCTTTTCTATGACATCATACAAAGAATAGTAATTATTTTGACACCTTTACTTTTAACAGTATAGTCTGGCTAGCTCCAAGTGTAGTGACATGGAAAGATTTCTTTTCTTTGAGACAAAATTCTGATAGAAATTATGTTGTGTGTCTTATTTGAAATAGTTAACAGCACCAGAAATAGTTCCACTATTATAACTATTTTGATACCATATCAAACCATTTTGCCTCCAAGAGTATTATAATGGTGATACTATTCGTTTTTTGTTTTTTTTTGGTATTGTTTTTTACAGGATTTATGTAAAGTGGGTACAGATCAAAATCATATAACTGCTCTTCTCCCTGAAAACAAGAGCAAGAATAGATTTAGCAATGTACTAGCCTGTAAGTGCCCCCCCCCCCTCATACACACACATAATTTGATAATGCAAGGAATACAAGATCTTGCTCATTTTGTTGGTAAGTTGTGATTCATTACATGATTCTATAACATTTGCTTTTGTATTGTTTTGGTTTTTTTTCTCTTATTCTGACTCTTTGTAGATGATTCTTCTCGTGTCAAGCTCACAGTACCAAATGATGCTGGCTCTGACTATATCAATGCTAACTACATGCCTGTAAGTCTCTTCTTCCCCATGTCAGATATCACATCTTTCTTGAACTACTGCTTTGGAGTTAAGCCGCCCTTTGTTGTCGCTCTGAATAAGCACTAAACATTGATCAAATATACACAAGCTCAAGTGTGAAACAGTGGGTGGACTGTCATGGTATGGGCTTGCATGGCTGCTTCTAGAAGAGGCTTTATAACCTTTATTAGTTATGTAATTCCTGATGGTAGCAGCAGAATTAATTCTAAACTCTACAGAACCACTTTACAAAGAAATGCATCTAATCTTATCAGAAACTTTAAATTCTCTGCCAAGTTAAACAAAGGCTTCATCTGGGAAAAAAATGGAAAGTTTTGGACTGGCCTTGCCAATCACCAGAGGACCCAAGTGAACATGCATTTCAACTCTCCAGAAGAGACAACTACAGGATGCTGTGAAAAACTGAGAGAACCATGAACAAAAAATAAATAAATAAATCAAAATTGTCAGTGGATCACAGGCTTGTTGAAGTTATTTCAAGCAGGGGATATGCAACCAAATATTAAGTATATTTGTGAAAATGTTCTTTTTCAGTACTTTTGCTCACTTGAAAAACTGGGTGGTCAGATACACATTTGACATAACTAAATGTAAATACCAGGAAATTGAAGCCAAAACAGATCTCTCATATTCAAACATAAAATGGCTTTGGTGCATAGACCCCAGTAAACATAAAACCACTGCCTAATATTTTGTCAGTCCCACTCATACCACCTAAATTGCTCTGAAACTGGTATTTTGCAATTAGACATTAGCAGCAGATTCTGTAGGTTGTCAGGTGGGGCCTTTATGGATCAGAATAGTTTATCAAGCACATCCTACAATGGGCTGAAATCTGGAGCAACAACACCTCTTTGTGTTGTTTCTCAAATCTTTCAATCAGATCCTTATTCTTATCCCTTTTCCTGATTACAATACTGTACAATACAGCCCATCTCATAACAGGTGTCATTGTTACAAGTTATTTAGCTATGTTAATTTCACCTTTAAGGCTGTTTATTTTGTGGCTGATCATTGTACATAATCTTTTTTTTCCCACATCTTTGTTACTCAACTGACACAGAGCCATGGGGAAAATGTAAATGGTTGAAATGTTCATGTTTGGATAATGCCAGCAAATTGCAAAGTAAGGTGGAACTGAATTCTCCAATGGGTTAATTTGTCCATAAGTGACATGACCCTACAAAATTACATGTACAGGTAGTCAGTAAAATAACTGATACTGTAGTTTTCGCAACATGTAACAAAATTAAATATTTAAAAACTAATAATTAATAATTAAGTTTGCTCTGCTGTATATTCTTTATGAGTGAATGTTATGTTTTATGTGTGTTAGGGATATGGCAGTATGAACAGAAGGCAGTTTATAGCTGCTCAGGGTCCTCTCACGTCCACCATCAATGATTTCTGGAGAATGGTATGGGAGCAGAAGTCTCAGGCCATTGTTATGCTGACCAACTGTACAGAAAGCGGGAGGGTATGTTTGTAAGAATGTTGTTCACCAAGAGAACTCTCAGTAGGCAATTTATGGCAATTTCTCTTGGACATACACATCTGTTTATTTAATACTAATACTTTGTTAAATTATCTGTTATTTTAGCACTATTGTTTCTTAACAACTATGGTAATAATGGAACATTTTACAGGCCCATCTCTGATCTCTTTCTGCAGATAAAGTGTGAACACTACTGGCCTTTGGACTCCACTACCTGTGCCTATGGAAACCTACTAGTCACAATCCAATCAGAGCAGAGAGGAGAAAGCTGGACGCTGCGAGAATTTGCAGTTAGAAATGTGAGCTCTATGTTATATGCACTTCAGCAATATGAACTTAAAGTAAAAGGCCCACAGTTTAATTTATCCAATGCATTTTTACTTTAAAGGTCCACAGTGTTTTTGTACACCAAAGAGTCCAAATGTATTACTAATTAATTAGTGCCCAATATAGTCACCCTTCTTTTCAGTCACAGTCATAAGCCGTCCATTCATGGAGTCTGTCGATTTGTTGATCTGTCAACAATCGGCTTTTTGAGCAGCAGCAACCACAGCCTCCCAGACACTGTTCAGAGAGGTGGACTGTTTTCCTTCCCTGTAAATCTCCCATTTAAGAAGGGCCCACAACTTAAATAAGGGTTAGGTCAGGTGAAGAAGGTGGCCATGTCATTAGGCAAGCCATGCAGTAGAGTACTTGTCCTGCATAAAAATCGTCAAGTCAAGTAGGATTTTATTGTCATTTCAGCCTTCTGCACAGTACATAGTGAAACGAAATAACGCTCCTCCAGGACCCTGGTGCTACACACAAGACAACATCAGACACAACATAAGACACAAGACAAGGCAACAAGTGCAGACAACAGATTAATGTACTGTCTATTGTATTGTCTGTTGTTGTCTAAGAGGGCAACAGTGTTATAGAACAAAGCAGCCCAGGTTGTTGGGCAGTGTAACAGTGTGACGGAGCAGCGTTATCAGTAAAGTGCAGAGTGCAAGAAGAAAATAAATGGATAATGATAGAAATAGATGAATAATAGGTGTGGAGACATTAGCAGTTAAAAAATCTGATGGCCAGGGGGAAGAAACTATTTCCCATCCTGGAAGTAGAGGCCCGTATGCTGCGGAACCTTTTCCCAGATGGCAGGAGGGAGAAGAGAGTGTGGGATAGGTGAGAGGGATCATCCACAATGCTAGTTGCTTTGCGGATGCAGCGAGTGGTGAAAATGTCCTGTACAGAGGGCAGAGAGACCCTGATGATCTTCTCAGCTGTTCTCACTACCCATTGTAGGGATTTGCAGTCTAAGACATTGCAGTTCCCATACCAGGCAGTAATGCAGCTGCTCAGGATGCTCTCGATGGTTCCACCAGTCCATCAGCTGTTCTATCTCCTCTCTGTAAGCCGCCTCGTCACCACCGCTGATCAGACCCACCACGGTTGTATCATCAGCGATTCTGATGATGTGGTTCGAGCTGTGCTTGGCTGCACAGTCGTGGGTCATCAGTGTGAACAGCAGTGGGCTGAGCACACAGCCCAGAGGGGCCCCTGCTCAACATGATGGTGTTGGAGGTGCTGCTACTGATCCTGACTGACTGGGGTCTCGCAGTCAGGAAGTCCAGGATCCAGTTACAGAGAGAGGTATTCAGGCCCAGCAGCCTCAGCTTCTCACTCAGATGCTGAGGGATGATTGCGTTGAATGCTGAACTGTAGTCAATGAACAGCATTCTGACATAACAGTCCTTTCTGTCCAGAAGAGAAAGGGCCAGATGGAGGGTGGTGGAGATTGCATCATCCGTTGAGCAGTTGGGGCAATATGCAAACTGCAAGGGGGTCCAGTGAGGAAGGGACCTGAGACTTGATGTGCCTCATGACCAGCCTCTCGAAGCACTTCATGATGATAGGTGTGAGTGCGACGAGACGATAGTCATTGAGGCAGGAGACAGATGATTTCTTTGGCACTGGAATGATGCTGGTGGTCTTGAAGCACCTAGGAACAATAGTGGTGCTCAGAGAGATGCTGAAGATGTCAGTGAGAACATCTGCCAGCTGTTCTGCACATCCTCTGAGCACACAACCTTAAATATTGTCTGGACCAGCAGCTTTCCGTGGGTTGACTCTCAGTAGAGATCTTCTCACCTCGGCCATGGTCAGACAGAGAATCTGGTCGTTAGGAGGAGGGATGGTCTTCCTCATTATCGTTTTGTTTACTGCATCAAACCGTGCATAGAAGTGGTTCAGCGCATCTGGGAGGGAGGAGTCACCATCACAGGCAGGTGGAGATGTCCTGTAGTTGGTGAGGGCCCTGAATGCCCTGCAACATGCGTCGCATATCACTGGTGGTCTTCTTGAAAGATGCTGACGTTTTCCTGTTCAACTACTGAACAAAGTGAAATTGGCAGTTTGGAAGTTGGCTTTGAGTCCATCTTCAACCCAAAAAGGTTCAACTAGCTTACCTTTAATTATCCCAGCTCATACCAGTACAACACCTCCACCTTGCTGGTGTTTGATTGGAACTGGAGCTTTGTGCCCACTACTGATTCAGCCATGGGCCCATCTATCTATTCCACGAAGAGTCACTCTCATCTCATCAGTTCAAAAACCTTTAAAAAATTTGTCTTGAGATATTTCTTGGCCCAGTCTTGATGTTATGAGCTTATGTAACTTATGAGTCTTGTTCAGTGACTCATAACTCCTTACTTTTTCCCATGTCTCTGAACACTGAACACCTTGTACCTGTGGGCACTCCAAGTAGGTTGAAGTTCTAGAATATGACAGCACTGGAGGAGAATGGCTTCCTGTTAGCTTCATGGTTTCTTGCGACCCTGTTGACTTTTTGCAACGAACAGTTTGATGGTTCTGTGATCATGCCCAGAACCATCTGTCCAGATGAGAAAGGGCCAGTTTAAAGAGTGCTGTATCCCTTTGAAAGACTTTGTACAGTTTTTGACCATTCAGAGTCAGTTCCATCGCTTTTTTGGTTTGCCCTAGGAAAAGAAACTGCCCAATAATTATGCACTTGATATATGGTGTTGATATCTTATAGGCCAGACCCTCCTTCATTACACAAATACCATCACTATCACCTGATATGCTTAAATTCAAATGAAATTCAAGTTTATACAGATTGGAGTTGAAATATATGCATAAAATGATGATCTCATCAAAATACTCACTTGCCTAATAATTGTGCATAATGTATTATTCCTTATAATTAAGCAGGATGTTGTGGTTTATGTGCCTTGGAGACAGATACACGTACATGTCTATGTTGATTGTTGATTTGTGATTTATTCAAAGAACAGTTTGTAAAGTAAATAATAAGAACTAGTAAAGAATGAATTACTAGTAAAGTAATTCTTTGTAACCTAAATGTAAAAGGGGTTAAACAGCTGTTAGCTAAATAGGTGTATATGTAAATGCTGATTTTTCACAGGAAATCAGCTCAATATAGGCTGTTTGCAGCTGGGCTTCCATATATGGACTGCATGGTTAGGGGGGAGAACTTTATGTTTTGAAAGTTTGTGCGTCATGTTAAATTTTTGTAAATAATGAAATAATATAATATGGGAATGCTCATAGTTAAAGAAATTGAAATGCTCATAGTTAAAGAAATATCAGTAGAAACGCTAACAAATGTAACATTTAACTCTAGATTTGATATTTTAAACAAAGTAGCTTACATAAAATTACTCTCATTTTGTGTTTTTTTTATGTGTAGAAAGCTACCTCTGAGGAGCAGACAGTGACACATTTCCATTTCACAGCATGGCCTGATCATGGAGTTCCGAGGGGAACAGATGAGCTGATCCAGTTCCGTGGGATTGTCCGACACCACATAGAAAGTTTCCCTTCTACAGGTCCCATAGTAGTCCACTGCAGGTAAACAGATCACAACCTAAAGAAACTACATGAACTACATGAAAATGTAGACAATCTAACATGAATATTTAAACAGCTATTTTTTAAAATCCCAGCTTAATCCTTTAAAATATAAATTGAAATATGATATATAACCGGTGTAACAATGCAGTGCGGCTTTGTATATTCTAAAATAAAATTATCTTTGTGGATGGGATGTGTGCATCTGCAGTGCTGGTGTAGGAAGGACTGGAACTCTGATTGCTCTGGATACATTATTGCAGCAGCTGGTAAAAGAGAGAACAGTCAGCATTGCTGCCTGTGTACATCGCTTGAGGCTTAATCGGCCTCTCATGGTGCAGACTGAGGTAAATTTCTTTATCAGTACAAAGCAGTGGGGGGATTTGTAGCTGTCACATAGGTGGCATGGGTAATCTACTGTTGAGAAATTAAATGATCATATAAAGCAGTACACATAGGTGGGTCTCAGTCCCTGTTGTGGACATTCCATGGGGGGGTGGTTAGTATTTTCTCAACACAGCTAGGTGTAATTGCCTGATGAGTTATTTATTCTCTGTATGACCAGTTTAAGTTTTTAAGTATAATAAAACTATAATCATATTTAGGAGATACAGCGTGAAATCCTGTAACCTGAAAGAAACTGAAAAAAATAACAGTTCACATAAAATACTTAAATGATTACAGTCTATAGTACGTGCTATTAAATGCATTTAGTAATACTTGGCACTGTAGCTTCTTCTTCTTCTTCTTCTTCTTCTTCTTCTTCTTCTTCTTCTTCTTCTTCTTTTGGCTGCTCCCGTCTCCATTTCTTACGGTCCTCTGCATCTTCCTACTTCAAGCCAACCACCTGCATGTCCTCTCTCACCACGTCCATAAACCTCCTCTTTGATCTTCCTCTTTCCTGGCAATTCCAACTTCAACATCCTCCTTCCCATATAATCTTCATCTCTCCTCTGGAGAGATGTCCAAACCAATGCAACCTTGCTTCTCTAACCTTGTCTCCAAGTTTAGCTACACTCTCCCGTCACTACTTTGCAGTCTCCAATCTCCTTCAGACTGACCCTCCTGCAAAGAATATAATCTACCTGTGAGCATCTTCCTCCACTCTTATACGTCACCTTGTACTACTCCCTCTTCTTAAAATAAGTATTAACTACAGCCACTTCTGGAGCAGTGGTGGCCTAGTGGTTGGGAAGTTGGCCCTGGATCAGAGGATTGTGGGTTTGAACCCCTTCCCGCTGGGCTGCCCTGAGGTACCCTTGAGCAATGTGCTGTCCCCGTCAGTTTGCTCCTACCTGCGATAGGCTGGCGACCTGTCCAGGGTGTATCCTCGTCCTTTGCCCTGTGTGAGCTGGGATAGACTTCAGCACCCCCCACCCCCCCCAACCCTAATTAGGACAAACGGCCCAGAAAATGACTGACTACAGCCACTTCCATCTTTTTTTGCAAAATCTACAACAATATGACCTTCAGTATTCCTCTCCTTGACACCATATCTACCCATCACCTCCTCATCACCTCTTTTCGTTTCCTTCACCAACATGACCACCCTATCTGACACCCTCTTCACCTCCAAAACACTCTCCACATACTCTTCCTTCTGGAAAACACCTACCCCATTCCTCTTTCCATCCACACCATGATAAAACAATTTAAAACCTCCTCCAATACACTTGGCCTTACTACCCTTCCATTTAGTCTCTTGCACACACAAAATGTCAACCTTCCTTCTCTCCATCATTTCAGCTAATTCTCTACCTTTTCCAGTCATGCTCCCAACATTCAAAGTTCCTACCCTCACTTCCACTCTCCTCCCCTTCTTCCTTCTCCCTTCCTGACATAACCCTCTTCATTTATCCAGGCTTGGGACTGGCACAAAGAAATACACTGGCTTGTGCATCCTTAGTGGCTGGGTGCATCCTTACTTGGCACTGTAGCAATGCTGCTTAATTTTTTTAATTTGTCATTTTTAAAACTGTGGCAATAGTGTTAGCAGTGCCTTTTTACTTCCACATGTTTTGTTATGCTTTGTTGTTTTTCGGTTTAGGGCTGTAATATCAAGTTTAATCTTTAATCTTGCCTGTACGGAAGAAATAATTTGACACTTTACTTTTGGATACATGGCATCAACAAACAGTTCCAATTTGCTTGTCTGATTTCCCTCACAGACACTACACAGTCCTGTTATCTTTACACATTATCAGCCAGTTTTTTGTCATGTAAAATATCAGTGTAACATAACATGAACAAAATCAAATGTTGTCCAAATGTCTGCTGTAGAACTTGTTTTGCATAGAAGGTTCTCCAACACTGCTCTCTATCTCTTTCTCTTGTAGTCTCAGTACGTGTTCTTGCACCAGTGCATTTTGGATTCACTGCAACCCAAAGAGGATATCATCCAGGAGTCTATATATGAAAATTCAAATATTATCTATGCTAATGCCATGGTCCTACAGCAGTATAGGGCAGCCAACACAGGAGTTTGAAGCATGCTCATGTTTGTCCATGCATTCACACACACACAAACAAACACACAACTATATATATTTATATATATATAGTTATATATATATATAAATGATATATACAACTATATATATTTATATATATATTTATTTTGTTGATGATATCCAGGCATTGTGTATATATATAAGTGTACTACCTGATGCTTCAGCATTATTTGTGAAAAAGTGTTCATAAATGAATCAATTAATAGTCATTTATTTTTAATTTATTACTAAAACAATATAAAAATATTATTTTGTGGTACAACTGCCTTATTTAAAGAAGTCTGGGAATGTAGCATAAACAGCTGTCTCAGAAATTGCTGATAGCAAAGAAGTAGAGTAGACCTCAGATCTGGTCCTCAGAGCAATGAATATTGGGCAAAGGGCAGAAAGTTTCAGTCAAATATTTAATTGGGGCTGCCTAAGTATTTGATATGCAGTTCATCAAATTGTGGCACGAGACTCATTTATGCGTCTCATTTATGAAACTCCCAGCAGAGTTGATTGATTAATAAGAGGAGTGAAGAGTGTAGTGGCTTGGAAACTACCAACACAGTTTTAAAATTTCATGAGTTCAATTAAAATACATTAAAGCTGGTCCAATTATTGAGGAAATATAAAACATTAAGATCTGACTGAAAAAAAACTTTCATCTCTCCTGTCTGGGAATATCTGCATGCAGTTTTTCTGCAAGCAGGCTTGTTATGTCTGATACTAATGATAATGTTTGAAATATACTTTCTTAACTATAGAACATTCAATAAATTTTTTTTTTAATTGTGTCAGCTGTTACCCCCATTTTGTCTGTGCATGTTCTCAGTGTTGTCCTCTTGCTCGACTTCATCCCCAGTATTCCTGAAACACATTTCTATTATGTCTTCTCTTGTCTCTTCCATGTAGCAAAGTGGGTTTTTGTACCCTTCCTTCCCCACTTCTTGAGTGGGGTGCACAGGCTCCAGAATTGGTTTCCTGGGCAATTGCACAAAGAATTTCTTAGAGATGTGTATGACACAGCAAGCTGTAATTATGCAAGCAACAGGCTGCAGGGCATTGGCCTGCACAGCTCAGAGGTCACGTAGGCACTGGAAACGTGTTTTGAGACAGCCAAAATTGCGCTGATTGGAGCTCAGTACATGAGAATGAGCTGTGTTGAAACGTCTGGCTGCACTGGTCTTGATCTGAGAGTGTTCCACAGGGGTCAACACGTGCCTACTCTGACACAGGCCACTGCAACCTGTGTGTGTGCGTGAGAGTTAATGTTATTATTTATTGGCAATATATCAAAATGGGTTTCCCAATTTATTCATTTAGCTCTTAATAATAATTCACTGGAAAGCTGATGAAATCTCTGGAGAGTAAAGTGCGCGTCTGTCTCTGTGTGAAGTCTGTGAACGACTGAAGGAATCTGCTTGCATTGGAACAGCTGACATTCTATGGAACTCCTCAAAGTTCTGTCTCAGCTCCTTCACCCAGGAGATGGAGATGGATTCTTGGATACTAAACTCATTTGGATTCAAAGTGTCCTGAAAAGCGTCTCCATCCATGAGAAGAACACATTGAACACATTAGTCCTTTTATCACAGCAAAGCTGAGAACTGTAGGACTGTAGCATAAGTTTATGGCTGTGTCCCAAATCACACATTTCCAGATTTACTCATTATAGTACTGAATGCTCCATCATGGTGTTGCACTACATTTTACACATTTTGTAAAATGGTGTTGCACTACATTTAGTGTGAGAGACTGCAGTTTGGGACATGGCCCAGATCTGTGGTGTGAACACTGAAAGAAACTCAATTACAACATGAAAAATTACTTTTAAAAAGGAACAACCTTTTATTTGGTCATTTTAACAATAAAAAAATTAATTATGTTAAAAATTAATTATAGTATAGGCAGATCGCTATGAATGTATTTTAATCATTTGAATAAAATAATTGGAATGTATCAATTATTGCTTTTTAACATGACTGATAAAACTACCATCTACCAAATTATTATGTCTATTCAGTGTTTAAAAAAAAGGTTCATTCAAAAATCTAAAATAATACATAAAACAATCAAATATATTTATTAATGATAATAATACAAAAATAAATGTTTGGTTATATATATCTAACAGCTTACATATACCATATTTTACAATTTATATTTTAACTGCTGTACCAATTCATTGTGTTTAAGGTGATTTCAACAGAGCTGTGACTTGTGTACATTAATGACGTCCCTGAACATTAACAGCCAATCAGCTCTCAGTGTCTGTTCGCTTAAAATGGTATGAGATTAACGTGAAGGCGGGGCTTGCGTGATGTCACAGACCTGAGCCATGCAAACCGTGTCCCAAACTACATTCTTCCACAACTAGTGTGTAAATGGTGTGTAAGAGAACACAGCCATTATCATTCCTCTTTCTTCTTCTTCTTTGGCTGCTACCGTTTAGGGGTCACCACAGCGGATCGTCCTTTTCCATTTCTACCGGTCATCTGCATCTTCCTCTTTCAACCTGACCACCTGCATGTCCTCTCTCACCACCTTCATAAACCTCCTCTTTGGTCAGAGAGTCCTTACAGAGTCTTTAAGCAGAGCCAATGGTCAGATCAAGCTTCAGGAGAAAGAGGAGCCCCAGAGACAGAGCTGGCGTGTTTCCTCCACCAGAGGAGGACCACTGATGATCATTGATGATGGACACCTCAGTTGATGATAACGGCTTGGTTCTGGAGGGTGCTGTCCCAGAATCTGAGGGTGCCACGGAACCAGAAGAAGTGGCTTTTAATGAAGCAATAGAACACATTTCACACCCCAAAAGCAAGAGCACAGTAAACCAACACACCCTGTGAGAGGAAGGATAATACCACCAACAATCAAGCTAAAGAGAAGAATCCATCATCAGCTAGATCAGTGAGAAAATGAGGCAGAATACCAGAGATCTTTCGAGAAGAGCCTCAAGAGGAATAACATGAGGCTTGGCTTCTCTTAATCAGCGAGTAATTCAATTTTTTCAACTCGGCCATGATTATTATTTAACTGAATCTTAAACTTAAACTTAATCTTGTGCATTTATCACTTCAGGCAAACCATGCGGTTTGAAAATGAAGCACCAGAAAACAGTGTCTTGATGCACTAGATTTCTCAGAAGTGCAAAACAAAGAAGTGCAAAAACAAAGATCACACATCCTGGTGTAGATCTGAGCGTGATCGCAATGTTCTAGACTGACAGAAATTAACCAAGGGGTCAAACTCATTTCTTTGAAAAAGGCCTAAGGGCTGCAAGTGTGAAAGCATTGATTTTTAGTGCAGAACTTTGTGTGATTGAACACAGTTAGCCTTCAGAATAGTGTGCACTTGGATGTTAGCGTTCATTTGTACTGGATTTGGAAAGCCAACTATAGACACTTGAAGGAGATCTATACATTGACTATAGATTCAGCTAAATGTCTATTAAATTCATCTTAATTATCAAACTTGTTCCATTTCTAACACTAAAATTAACATTATGCAATCAAAACGCAATCAATCCTGGTTCTAATCTTAACACTTTTAATTGAATTTCACCTAATGTTAATAATCGCTATAACAGTAGACTATCTAGAGTTTTCTATTTCAGCACTCTACTCTTTCTCTCCAAACAGAAACCAGTGAGGGAGAGAAAGTTTAGGGGTGTGAAAGGGGCCGAGAATGAACAAAGAAAAATTAAGAGACTGCAGGCAAAGGAGGACAAGTGAAAGATACTGGAGACCAAATGGATAGAGTGGAAGGAGAAAAGGACAGAGGGAGACGAAATGGACATAAGTACATCTTTCTTACAGTGTACAGTCGAGTGTTTTTATATGCTCACATTGGGTGTCCTTTTGTGGGACACAGGACACAGTAGAAGAATGCAGAGCGGGACACTGTAGCAGAGGAGATGAACAAATCCACAGCGCTGTCGTCTTTATGAGCTTTATCAGATATATGAGGAGTAAGAGCAGCACTTGTAGTTCTTTGTCTGTAAACATACAGGAGAAACTCTGGTCTGCAGCTGGGAAACTGACAACTGGTTTTTGTCATTTCAAAGACAATACTGGTTGATTCCAGAACAGTGTACCATTTTGCCCATCGAGTGGCTGTGATTTGTGATGCTCGACTCAAGGTTAGCAGGGTATGGACTGCATGTGGACACTTGACCACCAGTGTTTGATCCAACACCAGGCTGGAAATTGTGTTGACAGCCAAAAATGTTGCTTGAACTGCTCGAAGACACGGACCCCATTCAAGGGCCACGTTATCCAGTTTTGCTGAGTAGTATCCAGTAGTCTCTGCAGACCACCATGATCTTGTGACAGGACTGCCATCATGTATCCATCTCGTTCATGAACATACAGTGTGAAAGGTTGTCCTGTGTCTGGAATTCCCAGAGCAGGTGCTTGACAGCGAGTCTTCTTCAGATTGGGTTTGTGCTCGGTTCATCTTGATTGGATCTGCTGAATCCTTTTGTCCTTTCAGTTGGTTGTGCGATTTCCATGTATGAATCAACCAATGCTCGATTGTTGTTGCACAATTTCAGGAAAGGGCGCAATTCGTTGATTGTTTTTGGTTCTTTTGCTGTCTTGATTGCTTGTGTTTGATCCTGAGTGATTTCTCGTTTGCCATGTGAAATCTTTTGTCCGAGGTAGACAGCTTCAGCTTGCATGATTTGTGCTTTGTTGAAACTTGCTTTGTGTCCTTTTTTCATGTAGAAAATCCAAGATATGCAGAACATCTTGTTCATGTTGATCCTCATTTTCTGAAGCAATCAGGATGTTGTCAACGTACTGGATGATTGTTGATTCCATTTCTGGAAGTTCACAGAGGTGGTGAACTCAATGCCATGTGATATACTGTAGGACTCAGGTGCATTCCCTGTGGAAGGCGGATGAATTGATATTGTGAAGGTGGTCCATGGTTGTGACGAAAAGCCATTTGCCATGTCGAGAAATGTGAACCATTTGTGTCCTGGTTTCAAGGCTTGGAAGATCGTGGTAGTATCAGCAACTAAAAGGTCCAGTTTTTTAATGTATTGATTTGCCATTCAGTAGTCAATTGTTAGACGCCAAGATCCATCTGGTTTTCTTGACTTGAATGATTCGGAGGAGGAACGACTGATAGGGTATTGTTTGGTGCAGGGTGGAAGGGTGCCCTTAAGCTTGACTGGTTCCATCTTCAGAAGACCACATTAGTTTTTGCTTGTGCCTATATAGGGTGTTCTTTCAATTTGTTTTTTTCCATGTTAATTTTCCTTGTCTGATTTCCAATGAAGAGTCGATCTGAAAAAGTACATCCAGACCCAAGATGGAGGCTGATATGCCTCCGACCCACAACACACATTCTTTGGTTACTGGTCCAATTGGAAGATCAACCAGTAATGATTTCTGTAGGTTGACGTCTCCTCCTGCTATAATTACTGTCAATCACAGCACACAACTTCTCCATCAGGGACGACACTAACTGACACTTCTCACAAACAAACTTAGCGCTAATGCTAGCAATGGAAAAGCAGCTAGAACTAAACATACCGCACTCAGTACTCAGAAGTAACAAACTCGTCACCCGCCATACTCATACTCACGCTCTTTGATGGTCAGTCTAGACAATAAACAGACGGCTATTTCACAATTTTGTTGTTGTTTTCGGTCCTGGTCAGACTTATAAAATTGTCTGAAGTTGGGAGGCAAGCTATAGCATAAGGAAGCAGCATCACTTTTAACATCAGCTAGAACCCTTTCTGCCACAGTTATTGCCAGCACACCTTCATCCTCATCAGCAGCTGGAGCTGCAAAACTAGGCCCAGGTTCCACAGGTTTCCACACACTGTCCTCTTTCTCAGGTGCAGGAGAACCACCTTCCTCGCTGACAGTGCCACCATTCATCTCTGTACTGACTCGCCTGTCTCCACAATCTGCACATTTCTCAGGAAATGTTTGCACCAAATGCCCTCCTGTCCAAATTCAAAACATTTCATCAGAGCAGAGGTGGCAACCACCATGTAACAGAACTTGTTCACCTTAAACTTCAGCACCACGTTCAGGTCCTCATCGTTATCCCTCAGAATCATAGACACCTAAGCGAAGGCGAGAACCTTTATGATTCCACAACCTGATTGACCAAAAAACCACTATCCAAAAAAATCATGGCTGCGCTGTTCATGCGCACCGCCAATTTAATGAAATCATATCCAACAATCTGTCCCACCACCAACACATACTCCTCCACTGAACACTTCAGGACATACTTTCAGACAGCGCCACCACATCATCTGAGCAAAACTCATCTCCTTGCCACACTGCGAACCAGCACAGAGCCGGCCACTCACAACACACACCAAAAAATGAGTGAAAGTGACAATTCTGTTCATTGTAAGGTCACAGCAGAGCACACAGTGAACCACAACAAAATTGGACCTAAGCATTTAGCCCATGCACACAAACACTGGGCAGCAGGGGGCAGCTATGAAAGCTGCCTTGGGAGCAGTGACAGGGATGGTGCCTCAGGGTAACCTACTGGTAAGGGGTTTGAACCCACAATCTTCCTATCCTGTGGCCAACTCCCTAACCACTAGGCCACTGCTGCCCCAATAACAATATAACAACAAACACACAAAGTTAGAAAAAGAAAGCATTATAGTTAACCACCTGAAGTTCAAAGGAATGGGGTCTGTAACCAATAAAATATCAGTTAAAACACTGACTGATATTTGGTCTGTCTGTTATTTGAAGAAATATCAAAACTGACATTCCTGCAAGTGTTGGTGGAACATGATCATTCATGATTGCAGATAAAGTGGCCTGCAGTCACATATGTTACATCTTCTTTTCTGTGTTATTGCTGGCAGTGGTTTGAAACTGAAATGGTTTTTTCATGGTATTTTTCACAGGTTTTCAATCTAGAGACCAAACCAAGTCACAGGTCATTTAAGGGTCCACATTAAGAAAATGAATGAATGAAGGAATATTTTGTATAATTTCTCAGAATGTTTTATATTTATATAATTGGTCTCCAAACCGTCTAACCTGAGCTGTCCACCTTATACATTTATTCCTAATCCTGTCCATACTTGTCAGTCCCAATTTTAGCATCTTTAACTTCAGCCCAGCTCTTTCCATCAGTGCCATCGTGTCTAAGTCATAGAACATTGCTGGCCTTGTTAGCTTCTTGTAATTCTTTCTTTTCAACACTCCAGATAAAAGCATGTGATCAGCGACATTTAAAAAAGCTGGATAACCTTTCCTTACTACATTTTCCCTACATTTTCTTCTCTTATAGCCAGAAAGTTTGGCACTTTACCTTTAATTTCTGGTGTACGTTGGTGTAGATATTTATTTATTTTTTTACTTGTTCATTGAGAGAGCTTATAATTTTGTCACTTAGAAGCAAAAAGTTGATTGTCAGTATCTGGATCTACATTAGTCACAAGAATGAAGAAATGATGTGGACTATGAAGCATGGATGAACATCGCTCTGGATAAGAAAATCTGCTAAATGCTGTAAAAGTAAATTTGTCAAATCAATTCTGTCCTTTTTAGTTCATTTTCATGGCTGAAGGCATGTATTTACAATTGCTACAGAGAAATTGATTTTGAGACACAATCTCATGTTGAATTTATTTATGTCAGAAAAAATAAATGCTTACTGCTATGTGTCACAGTCTGTTATTATACACAGGCTGCTATTTAAGCCCCAATGAGTCGCCCCAATGAGTCACAGCGCGGTTCATTAACGAGGCGAAGCCTTATAGTTAATGGTGGCATTTTTGGTTCTATGTTTTGGTTTATGTTCAATAAAGTTACATTCCGGATTACTGGCTCAGCATTGACGTCCTTCCCACACCCCCCGCCGTTACACTATGAATACATTTTGGCCTCAGTTATGGCAAATTATATTTTTATAATTTCTAAAATTCAACAACCCAGCCACTAGGGATGCACAAGCCAGTGTATTTCTTCGTGCCGGTCCCAAGCCCGGGTAAATGGGGAGGGTTACGTCAGGAAGGGCATCCGGTGTAAAACTTTGCCAAATCAATATGCGGACAACGATACAGAATTCCATACCGGATCGGTCGAGGCCCGGGTTAACAACGACCGCCATCAGTGCTGTTAGCCTACAGGGTGCTGGTGGAAATTGGACTACTGTTGGCCAAAGAAGAAGAAGAAGAGGAGGAAGGCATGTCCAGAGGGAGAAGGAGAGAAAGAAGGAGAGGAGAGTGGAAGTGAGGGTAGGGACTTTGAATGTTGGCAGCATGACTGGTAAAGGTAGAGAATTAGCTGATATGATGTAGAGAAGGAAGGTTGACATTTTGTGTGTGCAAGAGACTAGATGGAAGGGTAGTAAGGCCAGGTGTATTGGAGGAGGGTTTAAACTGTTCTACCATGGTGTGGATAGAAGGAGGAATGGAGTAGGTGTATCCTGAAGGAAGAGTATGTGGAGAGTGTTTTGGAAGTGAAGAGGGTGTCAGGGAGGGTGATGAGTTTGAAGCTGGAAGTTGAAGGTGTGATAATGAATGTTGTTAGTGCTTATGCTCCACAAGTTGGTTGTAAGATGAAAGAGAAGGAAAAATTCTGGAGTGAGTTAGATGAAGTGATAGAGAGTGTACCCAGGGGAGAGAGAGTGATGATTGGTGCAGATTTTAATGGTCATGTTGGTGAAGGGAACAGAGGTGATGAGGAGGTGATGGGTAGGCATGGTGTCAAGGAGAGGAATGCTGAAGGTCAGATGGTTGTTGATTTTGCAAAAAGGATGGAAATGGCTGTAGTTAATACTTATTTTAAGAAGAGGGAGGAGCACAGGGTGACGTATAAGAGTGGAGGAAGATGCTCACAGGTGGATTATATTCTTTGCAGGAGGGTCAGTTTGAAACAGATCAGAGACTGCAAAGTAGTGACAGGGGAGAGTGTAGCTAAACAGCATAGGATGGTGGTCTGTAGGATGACCTTGGAGGTCAAGAAGAGGAGGAAAGTGAGGGCAGAATCGAGGATCAAGTGGTGGAAGCTGAAGGAGGAGGACTGCAAGGTGGAATTCAGGCAGGAGTTAACACGGGCACTGGGAGGTGTCGAAGAGCTACCGGATTGCTGGGAAACTACTGCAGAAGTGATCAGGCAGACGGCTAGAAATGTACTTGGTGTGACATCCGGAAGGAAGAAAGAGGATAAGGAGACCTGGTGGTGGAACCAAGAAGTCCAGGAGTGTATTCAAAAGAAGAGAGAGGCAAAGAAGACATGGGACATACAGAGAGATGAAGGAAGTAGACAGGTGTACAAGGAGATGAACCGCAGGGCGAAGAAAGCAGTGGTGAAGGCCAAAGATAAGGTGTTTGGTGAATTGTATGAGAGGTTGGACAGTAAAGAGGGAGAAAAGGACCTTTACCGATTGGCTAGACAGAGAGACAGATCTGGGAAAGATGTGCTACAGGTCAGGACGATTAAAGATAGAAATGGTAACGTACTCACAGGTGAACAGAGCGTGTTGAGCAGATGGAAGGAATACTTTGAGGAGCTGATGAATGAAGAAAATGTGAGAGAGAGAAGACTGGATGATGTGAGAAGAGTTAACCAGGAAGTGCAGCAAATAAACAAGATGGAAGTAAGGGCAGTGATGAAGAGGATGAAGAATGGAAAGGCTGTTGGACCGGATGACATACCAGTGGAAGCATGGAGATGTTTAGGGGAGATGGCAGTTGAGTTTCTGACCAGATTGTTTAACACAATCTTGGCAAGTGAGAAGATGCCTGAGGAGTGGAGACGAAGTGTACTGGTACCGATCTTCAAGAATAAGGGTGATGCACAGAGCTGTAGTAACTATAGAGGGATAAAGTTGATCAGCCACACCATGAAGTTATGGGAAAGAGTAGTGGAAGCTAGGTTAAGAAAAGAGGTGAGGATCAGTGAACAGCAGTATGGTTTTATGCCGAGAAAGAGCACCACAGATGCAATGTTTGCTCTGAGGGTGTTGATGGAGAAGTACAGAGAAGGTCAGAAGGAGCTGCATTGTGCCTTTGTGGATTTGGAGAAAGCATATGACAGGGTGCCTAGAGAGGAGTTGTGGTTTTGTATGAGGAAGTCTGGTGTTACAGAGAAGTATGTGAGAGTAGTTCAGGATATGTATGAGGGCAGTGTAACAGTGGTGAGATCTGCAGTGGGAGTGACGGATGCATTTAAAGTAGAGGTTGGATTACATCAAGGATCAGCACTGAGCCCGTTCTTGTTTGCAGTAGTAATGGACAGGTTGACGGACGAGGTTAGACAGGAGTCTCCGTGGACGATGATGTTTGCTGATGATATTGTGATCTGTAGTGAGAGTAGGGAGCAGCTTGAGGAGAACCTGGAGAGATGGAGATATGCTCTGGAGAGGAGAGGAATGAAAGTGAGTAGGGCAAAGACAGAATACATGAGTGTGAATGAAAGGGAGGAAAGTGGAGTGGTTAGGATGCAGGGAGTGGAGGTAACAAAGGTGGAGGAGTTTAAATACTTGGGATCAACAGTTCAGTGTAACGGCGAGTGTGGAAGAGAGGTGAAGAAGAGAGTGCAGGCTGGTTGGAATGGGTGGAGAAGAGTGGCTGGAGTGATTTGTGACAGACGCGTACCAGCTAGAGTAAAAGGGAAGGTTTACAGGACAGTAGTGAGACCAGCTATGTTGTATGGGTTGGAGACGGTGGCACTGATGAAAAAGCAGGAGGCTGAGCTGGAGGTGTCAGAGTTAAAGATGCTGAGATTTTCGTTGGGTGTGACGAGGTTGGACAGGATTAGAAATGAGTATATTAGAGGGACAGCTCAGGTTAGACGTCTTGGAGACAAAGTTAGAGAAGCAAGGTTGCGTTGGTTTGGACATGTGCAGAGGAGAGACGATGATTATATTGGAAGGAGGATGTTGAGGATGGAGCTGCCAGGAAAGAGGAGAAGAGGAAGACCAAAGAGGAGGTTTATGGACGTGGTGAGAGAGGACATGCAGGTGGTCGGGTTGAAGCAGGAAGATGCAAAAGACAGGAAGAAATGGAGACAGTTGATCCGCTGTGGCGACCCCTAAACGGGAGCAGCCGAAAGAAAAAGAAGAAGAATTTCTAAAATTCAACATATGCTCTATTTAGACTGATTAATGTAATGATTATGGACATTAATAACTTTAAAATGCTACAGTCAGCCACATCATAATATTAATAAATAAAATTCAAGTCAGTTTTATTTCTATAGCATTTTTAAACTTGTCTCCAATTAGCTTTACAGAATCCGGGTCCGAGCCCCTAGTGAGCAAGCCAAAGGCAAGAAAAAACTCCCTCCAACTGGAGGAAGAAACCTTGGGAGGAACCAAGACTCAAAAGGGGAATCCATCCTCCTCTGGTCGACACCGGATAATCAAGAAAAGGAAGAGAATTTTATAAATTAACAGATTTGAGCATAAAGAAAATTAGACCCCTTAAATTGGGAAATAAATTAGCTAAATTAACTGATATCTGTTCATTTTATCAAATGAATTAAGGCTATCATAATTTAAATTTGAAATTTTATTTTGTCTTAAACTTTTTTTTAGTTGAATAATCACATCTTTTTTGATATTTTATACTGTTGTGAATAAACTACCTAATCTAACCTACTGAAGTGCCTTTTAACAAGAAAGAAGCAGGGAGAGAGAGAGAGAGAGAGAGAGAGAGAGAGAGAGAGAAACCTGCAAAAGCAAGCGAGCGAGAGTCTGAAACCTGCAAAGAGAACATAAATGTATGAATTAAACAGGTGTGTAAATCAGTTTGTGTAAGTTTTAACAATTCTATTTAATCATGACATTGTTCTGTTGCTCAAAACTCAGTCAGTCAGTCATTTTCTGCCACTTGTCCCAAACAGGGTCAAGAGAGTGCTAGAGTCCAACCAAGGGTGGTGGTAGTCTAGTGGTAGGGTACTTGCCTACGGACCTCTGGATCAAGCGGTCCCCGGTTCGAATCCCACCTCTAGCACTACCACCACTGGGTCCCTGAGCAAGAGTTGCTCCAGTAATCAGGACATGTAAGTCGCTCTGGATAAGAATGTAAAATGTAAATGTAACCCAACTCATCAGCCCATCGCAGGGAGGAGCAAGACAGGGACGGGTACCTCAGGGCAACCTATTGGGATTCTCTGATCATGATCAACGCCCTAACCACTAGGCCACCTATAGTTCAAAACTATTAAAGTTAAATAAATCTTAAAAACATCTGAATAAGCAGTAAAAGTATATATAGTTCATGTATGTGCTTCATGTGGTCCATGTGTTTCAGTTGAATCCTGGAGGTGATCTTAGTGGTCTGATCCTAGTGGTCTTAGTGGTCTGCTTGCAGGTGGCGGACTCACTGGAGTCTACAGGATGTAGGTGTCGCTGGATTCAGAAGAACGGACACACTCATCCTCATCAGCATGATTAGGTGTCGCTGGATTCAGAAGAACGGACACACTCATCCTCATCAATGGTGACATCGTTGTATGTCCTGGACACCTTGATTTGCTGCAAAGAACCTACAAAAACAAAAAAATCTCTTTGATAAAATACATTAAGGTATTAACATGCTCAGAATATTTGACTGTTAGAACTGAACGTCAGTTTTGGGGGAACACTTACAAGGAACCGTGTGTCCACCACTGAGGTGAAGTTTGCCTCTGCAGTGATGGAGACGTTCGCCACAGAAATCTGGTGTCCACGGCGCTGGAAAAGCAGAGGAAGTGCTTTATCGTCATTACATTAAAAAATCAAGGGTGGTGAACGATCCGCTGTTCACAGTGCTGTGGGCATTACCTTGATGAAGGCCACAATCCTGACCGTTGCAAAGAGCTGGGGAGGAAGCTGCCACTCCTGTAATGAATTTAGGCCTTAAACTTTCATACAGTTTGTAGGAAAAGAGTTACCTGCTTAAGTTCTGGCAAAACATAAACAGAACCTGGAGACCCATTCATCACAAAGTACAGATGTACTAAATCCTACACTCACAAACAATCATTTTTAAAACCTAGCCTAAAACACCAGCCTTCTCAAAACTAAGTTTAATGACTGTTTTATTTACAGCTGCATCTTTAACTCAGATCTTGATACTCAGAACGCTCACCTTTGTGAACAGGTTGTAACACTCATTGGAGAGCACCCACCAATGCTCGCTCTCTAAGCCGTTGTACACAGACTTGTGCTGCATGTGGT